>JAEQBH010000486.1:0-742839 GCA_016808115.1 Tetrastigma voinierianum
CCCTAAGAATATGCCCGCTTGGCACGGGGGTATGACTCCACCGCTTCCATTCATAAACCCTACAGTCGGGGCGCCACCCGGCCCGCATTTGGTTTCCTTTACTGCTGTCCGGGGGCCTGAGGACATGTTGTCATCCTTACTAAGTCAGACATCTTGAGTTATGAGCCTCCCCGAGGCTTTGCCATATCGATGTTTGCCATGTATGATGGCTCCTCTGACCCATACGACCACATGTTGCACTTCAACCAACTAATGATCCTTAGCGCGGGGAACGATCGTCTTCTATGCAAGGTATTCTAGACCAGTCTGAAGGGGCCCGCCCTGGCTTGGTTCCACAAACTCCCAAGAGGATCCATAAACTAGTTCAACGAGTTGTGGGTTGCATTTATTTCCCAGTACTTATGTTCAGTCCGGCAAAAATGAAACATCAGTTTACTACAACCCATGTCTGCCAAGATATGAGTCTATCCGACTTCATCAGAGATTTGGACAGTCGCCCAACAAATCGATGCATATAAAGATGGACGCCAGCCCTCCGTAATCCTCGACGAGCTTTTTAGACCGACTACCCCTTTCTTCCAATCACTATCACTAGACCCGCCTATAACGATGGAAGAATTGTACAGACGAGCAGACAGATACTCTACGCTGGAAGACAATATTCGGGCAGCCTCCCGGACATTGATGATTACCGCCCAAAATAGCAAGCCATTTGCAAGGGGTAGCTCGAAAGGTAGCGGAAATCGATCATGACTGCCACTCCCGAATAGTCGAGAAAGAGGGAACCTCCCGCCTTACCCCACCGAACACTCCTACCATTTAATTTCCTCCTCATCCAGACTTCTCGACTTTAGATGGCCTCAACCAATCCAATGCCGATCCTCGAAAGTAACACAATCGACCTTCGGTAAGCGACACCACAGGACCATGGGCATGAAACTAACAATGCCGAACTCCGTTCCCCAGCGAGAATAACCGGGCCGGTCACCCCGTAACATATTCGAGCCACTCGCCAATAGAAATTCGTCTCAGAGGTCGAAGGATAGCGGCCGCCAGAAGCCCTTTCGCCCTACCCACCATCAATTACATATCGCGGCCCACCGATGACCGATCACCCAAGCGCCGAGGAAAAGTGTTGTTGTTGCGAGAGTAGCCACAAACTGAAGCATAAAGTGAACACCACGCATCTCGGGATAATGCTAGAGCAATACAGCCGGTTAACGGCCCCATATCCTTTCCTCCCATTAACCCGTCCAAGGTCATCATTCCACACCACGATGCACTTGTTCTTACTTTATGCATTAACAATTTTGATGTACACAGGTTTGTCGAATTCTCGTAGCTGACCGACTATTACAGAACCCAAATTTTCAAAGCAGATGAAAGTTCCGCTTGATAAACTCAGTTCGGCTAGCATAATTACTTGATTTAACGGGCAACCACGCAATCCATGGGGTGACATTCCATTTCTCCGTCAAGGCAAGCTCTACACTCAACAAGTCTTATTCTCGCCATGAAGATTTGGGCCATACAATGCTATCGTTGGTCCGGGCCTACCAGACGCTTATGAAAGCAAAGGCTCCTCAACCTATCATCAAACAATCGGTTACCCAACCAAAGGTTTTACGCATGACTTCCTCTAGCAGTGCAAGAAACTCTGGTCAAGTTATCTGCTCAGACAAGAGCGTGAGAAAGGTGAAAGTTCAAATAACCGCCCCAGTCATAGTCCCTAGAATAGTAATCACAAGCCACGCCTCTGGGCAGGAAGGAGGATGAAACAATTAGCCATGGATCCCAGAATCGTATACTCGCGTGCCTGATAAATGACATTTTATGTCGCCTCCTCTTGTTCAAGACCGAAAAAGAACACCACATGTGTTCGCTTTCGTAACATCGACATATTCCGCCTCAGCCCGCTCGTGAGTCACGACCGACATTAGCTCCCACGTATTTCCTATGTCGAATGTAGTCCCGACCGCTAGCCAATAGACAAAGAGTAATGCTTTCCAATTTAATCGCCATCGATTATTATTCAAGTCAAGCAGATAACCTTTTGACGCAGGGATTCATCGTAGAAATCAAGTACCCAAATGGTCAGCCAACGCCATGGTGGTACTAAAGAAAGGTGGTAAGTGGAGAGCGCGTGACTATACCATCTCAACGACGCTTGCCCTAAAGACAGCCTTCTGCCCCGCATAGACCAGATTGTCGACGTCAGCCATCTAGGAATGGATGTTGTCATTCTTGATGCCTTCCTGTTACCATCAAATCCTATGTACTGTCTCGGGACGGGAGAAACAACTTTATCACCCCACACAAACTCTTCGCTATAATGTAATGTCATTCAAGAAGAACAACGATCGAGACTGGTGACCAAGATGTTTAGACCACTTCTGGGTAAAACCATTGAGGTATATATTGATGATATGTTGGTTGTCAAAAGATTGCCCTGACCACACTTTCACGACCTCCGCAAGAAGCTTTCTCAACCTCCTCGTAGCATACGAAGGAAACTCCAACCCCAGCGCGCCTGGGGGGTCGCTGATCACGATTCTTAGGCTTCATGGTGACTCAGAGAGGATAGAAGCCAACCCCGCCTGTACCTTAAGGCCATCTTGAATCCTGTCATTTTTCATAGATTAAAACCCTCAAAATAACACAAATTACTGAGAGCCTTACAATTCTCTTTTATATACCATGTCACTTTGGATAATTTAATATTAAAATAATTTTCTCTTTAATGTTCAGATTAAAAATAAGGGTTCGGGCCATGACACTCGCAAGTGCAATGTGTGCTCATACAAGTAGTAAATCTGAATGTAAGTCCAGGTATCATTCCCATAGAGATTGATAGCGAATTATAGGTCAACTACCCCAACTACTAAAATTTCATACTATTTGGACTCAAAACTCATAGTGAAAATTTTATCGAAATGACAAAAATTAAAATCTATACTATTGAATATGCCTACCTCAACTAAACAAAAGTGAATGACTAAAAATAAATTGGTACATAAAAGAATGGATTGAATCAATATCGTGAGAAACAAAAAACTATCAACAAATACAATGGAATGTAATAATTCCAAGACTATGTCCATTACTCGCTCTATGTATGGATAAGGATTTTGTCCAAGATTTTCTAATTATTGAATTGATCTCTCCGTTTTCATCGATTTAATATCCTTGCTTCTTCCTCAAGACAGAGATCAAACTGGCCTACTCAGATCTCCCACATTTTCTTGCAAGATCCGGGGTATTTTTATTTCTCAATATCACACTCCATTTCGCTGGATGTTATAACTTTAACTTCACCTTCTCGTGATTTTAGCTAAGTTTCTACTACTTAATTATAGTGTCTATCCTTCCGCATCTATAGGCTTATCCCTTTCCCTTGATTAGATCTAAGCAACACTGGGATTGAACTCATCTCTAGATCATGAATCCTCTAATGATTTATATTGTTAAATACACCCCTCCAACTTCAATTATGGTTTAATGGGGATTTATCAAAATGAATCCTCAAGAGCTCACTCAGCTTCACAATAGTCGAACATACCTGCAAAAGAATGCTCAACCTGCACTCGCCTTTGTCACGTTGTAGGGCATCCCTGGATACCTTAGCAAGATATATTCTCAACTGGTACTTAGGGTACTACTATTTGAACTTATCCATTAAAACTACACCGATTAAGTAAAACTAAACTCAAATTATTTCTCCATAAATGTGCGGAAAGATCAGAATTAAATGTAAATCAAACTAATCGAAGCCGTGTTTGACATCGTGACGCGGGTCAACAATGGAAAAGCCATGAACACAACTAATCGTAGAATCGCAATAAATCAAAGAAATGAATTCCGTGAATTTGTCTAGATTTCATAAATTTCCAGCAAAGAATATCAAGAAAATATAATGTAAATCAACAATCCAGCTCTAATCGCTCGCACGCTCAGATTCAAACTTAAAATAAAAACTAAAAATAAAACTAAAATAAAATCTACTTATAATATACACCGTAGTTTCTTCTTTCCTTTGATATAGTCAAGAAGGAGAAAAAACTACTTTTCTATTCGAAATCTTTCTATTTATACTGTCAAAAGGAAAAGAAACTGGGCCGAATCCCCAAAAATACTCCAAGTGAAATCCGCATAAAAGCCCAAATTTCACTGCTCTATGTCGCGACATTGTTGATGTCGCGACTTCGCTGATGTCGCGACAGAATTCTTGATGGGTCATGATCACCGCGACTCTTCCTTTCAAGTTGCAACCTGCTTTGTCTTTCAAATGTTTTGATTAGTGGTCGCGACGCCGCTTGTGGTCACCCTTATGCTCGCAGCCTTTCAGTTGTTGATGTCGCTGACCTCGTGCTGATGTCGCGACATCATTGTCTTCCTTATTCTTCCTTTAAATGCCTGCGGTTGCTAATATCGCTTTAGGTTGCAACCATCTGCCGCTTGTAAACGACTTCATGTTGTGACTTCGATTCCGGTCGTAATTTCGCTGCGGTTTTCGTCTTCATAATCCACTTATGTCGCGACCATGGTGATGTCGCAACCTCTTCTCGCTTCCATTTCTTTTCTTCCTAACTTCCGTGTCGCGACTTACCATGCCTTGACATCAATTTCTTATGTCATTTTCTTCGTGTCGCGACTACCGATCGGGTCGCGATATCACTTCGGGCCATTGACTTTTTAAAAGGTTGCAAGCTCGTTCTGGCAAGTGCTTCTATCTGACTACAAATAAAATTCTTTGACATCGCGGCTGCACTTTTGAATATCAGTGATGAAACGCGCTACTTCCAAGTCGATGTCGCGACATGAAATGGAACTTAGTATAAAAACTAGTTGCAACCTTCTTTTTTTTTGCAAAGACTTCTCTTGTGGCTTCATAGACGAATTTCGTCATGGCATCAATTTCTTCGATTGTTTCCTTTAGTCTTAATCAATGCTTTTCTTGTCGCAATCTCCTTTTTCAAGCTCACACTCACTGGCTCACGCCGTTTCTTCTTCAAAGCCAAATTTGTTGTCAGCTGTGACTTGGAATTGGCTGAAATCGAGCTTCTTGTCGCGACTTAAATTCCTCTCGTTGTGACTCTCACTCACGCAGTTGATTTCTTCCATTTTTGCAAAATTTGATTTTTTCTCTGGCCAGATTTTCTTAAATTGAAATTTTTGAGTCAATTATCACTTTTCTCGCAAACAATTCAACATTAGCTCGCAATAACTTTAAAATGAATTAAAATCTAAATTGAGCTTTGGACCTGATCAACCTCGGCCCTGTTCAAGAAAAGTGCAATACTCGATCAACCGCTAGCCACCCGGGCTGTCGATTTCGTCCACCGACCGTCACCATTCGCTGACTTCGCGTGCCAACCACCGATGGGAATTGAAGAGCGTAATCGTGCCCGGCAGCAATCAAACACTATCTAGCCGGAACCTCCGGTCCTCGCTAGCCTCGCTTCCACAGACACTCTTCATGTATTTAGCAAATTCGGTCGCGTAGTAAGCGCTGCCTGTCTAAAGAAGGCGTAAGATGGAAGGCATAAAGCCAGTTGTTCTAGTCGCAAGAAATCCTTAGTCGGTCATGTAAACCGACACAACACCTTTAAACAAAGGCCGCTCACTTCTTCGGATAGTAGCCAAGAAGCTTTGTTCGTACTTTCAAGCACACCCCATTGTGTTGCTGACTAACCTTCCCCTTCGAAGCACTATTCACAAGCCTGACTTATCTAGGAGAATGGCTTATTGGGCGATCGAACTAAGTGAATACGATATCTTATATAAGCCAAGGTTAGCTAAGGCGGGTAGGTCTTAGCTGACTTTCTAGCATAAATTCCCAAACCTGAACGCCGTCGGGCCTGAATCGTGGACTCTCACGCAGACTTACTCTCGTAAACAAAATGACATCACCCGCAAATTAAAATCCCTGGGGACAAGATCGAGCAAGCTATCTAGATAGGCTTCAACGCCTCAAATAATAAATCATAATATGAATCCATCTTAGCCGAGATGTTGGCAGCTGCAATATCTACTGACAAACTTATAATTCGGAGTGATTCCCAGGCTAGTGGTAAGGTGTAAACTAGAGTATGAGTCCCGGATCCTAATGGTATATGTAACTCTAGTTAAACAACGCCTGGCTAGTTTTTCAGCATGGAAGCTCGAACACGTTCCTAGGGACTGTAATGAAAGAGCAGATGCCTTAGCCGCCATAGTCGCATCTCTACCTATAACATAAACAATATTTCTGCCTATCTATATTACTAAATGATTCCTCGAGCAGTCACTGGTTCTGGTAAGCCAGGTGGGTGAAACCACCGCCCCTTCCTAGATGGACCCCATAGCACAATATATCAACATCGAGAACTCCTTAACGAAGATAAGGCCCATATAAGGTCGGAGTCCAATCATTGGTATTTTTCAATCGATGAGTAGTTGTTCAAATGATCCTTAGACGGGCGATATCTGAAATGCTTAACTACCGAACAGATCTCGCATGTGCCGGGCTGAATCGCACGGCGATATGTGGCAAACTATCCATGCGCAGAACCGTGCGTCACAGAGCCCACACTCTGGGGTAGCTTATCGCCAACCATGAACTGACGCCGCCTACGGCTGCATTTTAAAATGTGACCGTGCTAACGATAGACTTCATCTTGTAGACCACCGCCAAGATCTAATGTTCATCTCAAGCCCACGGCCCTTCGCTTCAACGGGAATTGACATAATGGGGCTACCCTACCTCCCGACTCGTAATAGCGTTGTTGCTAGTGGCCACCGACATTTCAAAGAAATGGATAAGAGGCCAAGACTTTCAGATCAATCAAAGACAAAGACGCTACTCGCCTTATCTAGAAGAATATCGCTTGTTCGCTCTAAGATTCCTCAATAATCGTATCTGCACAACGGGCCCTAATTTGATAGTCAGGTCTACAGAAACTTCTGCCAGGAATTGAAAATAAAGAACTTATACTTCACCCCAGATTCCAGTGCCAACTACAGGCCTCCAACAAAACCCACACGGCCCTTAAAGAAAACGGTTGGAAGCAAATGAAAATGGTGACGAATCCTCCTGGGCGTCCCTTTGGGCTTACAGACCACCACTCGCAAACCAACTGGTATATCTCCCTTCGCACTTACCTACGGGATGGAAGCTATAATCCCATGTAACTCCAGATGCCTACGCTCCGACGGATATGCTCAACGCTTGAGTACGTATCCATAATCAAGGACTTAGACACGGCGGATGAACTGCACGAGACAATAGCCATACGGATAGCATCCTACCACTGTCGGTTGGAAAATCTATACAACAGACATGTAAAACCCCGAATGTTCCGTACCCAGGACCCGGGCCATGAAAAATCTTGGAAAACACACCGATCTAGTTATATTTTAGGCCAATTGGGAAGGGCCTTATATTGTAACACGAGTCAGTAAATCCGGATCATATGCTTTAGATAAGCTAGATGGAACACCTGTACCCAGAATATGGAATGCTATGCACCTCAAAAGGTACTATCAATAAAAAGATGATTCATTCTCTAACCATATTTTCATCGCAAAATTTAATTTATAAAGTCCGAATGGCGCTAGAAGTTTAATGCCCTGCCCGACCTAGTATGGTCGAGCGCTAAGTCGGGCTCAATCTAAAGTCCGACGGCACTCACCTCGTCCGACCCAAAAGATGGTTGATGTCCAACCGTCAGCTTCCAGTCCGGACGACGCTAATGCCCTGTCCGGCCCAGTATGGGTGACGCCCAGTTGGCTCACTCTAAAGTCCGGATGGCTCTAATGACCATCCCGCCAGGTTAATGCCTAGTCAAGCTTGGGTTTCTGAAAGTCCTGGATGGAAGCACGACCATCTCGACCCAAAGATGGCTGATGCCCAACTGGCTTAGTCTAAAGTCCTGATGGCTCTAGAAAGGTAATGACCTGTCTGGCTCAGTATGGTTGATGCCCAACTGGCTCAGTCTAAAGTTCGGATGGCGCTAGAAAGCTAATGACATGTTTGACCTAGCATGGCTCTACGTTTCAATTGGCCTTGCTATCCTAAAGATCGGGAGGACGATGTCCTATCAGGCCCCGTATGGGACAAACAAAAGTGAACTACTTGATTCTAAAAGAGGACTGGACAGAATTTGAAAAATCAAGCACCCTTCATCAAAAAGTCTAGATACACTATAGCAAAATGTTGGGATACAAAACAAGAGCAAAAGAATGAGGGTTGGAAACAAGCGTTGTATCACAATCCCTAAAGGCCCCGCCGGCATCTAGTTCCTCATTCTCCCCGCCTACTATGGCGGGGAATCCGATCGAACGTAGTCCCTCCTGGGCTACCGGAAGACTTCAACCTCGTTCCTCCCCAATATTTACGCCGATCGGCGGCGTGAACTCTAGGCAAAGCAGCCGGGGGCATCGAGGGATTGATAAAAACTCTGAGGTAATGACTTCTGACGCGCCGTGCATCCCACGGCGATCCGTGGCTTACTCTACAAATATCGTGTGCAAATGCACAACAGCCATAGCCATAATTGAAGATAACTTCAAAGCTAACGTCAAACTCCTCCTCCAAAGCCTTCTTCTCTTGGGGAGGCTCCTCGCCCGAAAAGCTGGACACACCTTCCTCGTTTTGCTAGCCCCGAGTTCTAGAAATAAGGAAACTCGCTCATCTATCAAACAGTTAGCTTCCTACTCCGCCTTCCGCCAGGCCTCTCCAGAAGCAGCCAAAGCCTGCTGAACCCTGTCTAACTTAGACTCCACCTTCCGCTGAGCGTCTTCTGAAGTAATTAAGGAGTGCTAGACTCGTGCTAACTCTGATTCCACCTGTGCTCAAGCGTTGCCCGCTGCTTTAGTATCCAGTCGGGCCATCGCCACATCATGACGAGCGGCGTCTCTCTCAAGCTTCGCATGAACCCGCCCGCCTCAATAGCTTCTTTAGCCTCCACTCCTAACGCCCGACACTTGACTCGCTCCATTAAGGAAGCACACAGAGCCTTTTGGTTGGAAAATGCCGACCAAGGCCTCTCAAAGATCCCTCGCCGGGTCCAAATTCCTGTGACAGCTGCCATGTTCCTGATAACAGCAATCTCCTACGAAGAAACATATTAACGATAAGGACAATAACTAGCAGCACGCTAGAACATGATATAACGCTTACAAGTTACTCGGGCCTGGCCGATTTGGCAAATTGCGATTGCGAACCCGCATCCCATCTTCAATCATTGCTGAGATCTTCTTTAATAAGCACCAAATGTGGATCGAGATTGAATACTTTTCGCCTCGCCCTGTACTCGAACAATATAGTAATCCATAGCATCATCTAGTACAAATTTCAGGTAAACGGTCAGCCGAAGATTCACCCCGATTGAAAGGCCTCCACTAATAGATAATCTCCTGGGCGCCTTCTAGCCCGAGCATTGATACCTCCTCCATGGGGGGATCCGGGCTGCGAGGAGGAAGATGTGAATTCAGCAACATCCGATTAAGAAGCAGCGGCCTCCTGCGCCCGACCCGGGTGTACTTGGCCTTATCTGACTGGCTAGTGGCCTGCTTGGGAGGATGGACCACTCGATCGCTATGAGCAGGGAAAACTTCTCCGACTTAAGGCAACATTATCCTGATCCGATGGTCATTCAAACCCATTTCAAAGTGAACCCGAGATGAAAATTGTCACACTCCGAACCTCGTCCGAGACTAACCCGATCCCCCGCCACTCCGGATGGCATCCACGCCTCGTCAAGCCAGCATCTCGCTTCTCCGAAAGCAACAAAGTTAAGTGAATCAAATTGACATCTCGCCCTTCTTCCTCTTCTTCTTCCCAACCGAGTGGACTATCGATATGGGGAACCCAAAGGACGAAGTCTTCCACTCCATCCCTAGGAACGTTTTGACTCTCGAACGTCCCCTTCCTTCTCTTCAATGTTCGGGGGGCACGACGGGAGCCCTTTCTTTCTAAGGGAAGTTGTTCCAAACGGCTAGATGCCGGATGCCGGCAGGCCTAACTCAAGCAGAGGAAGGGTGCAACGGCTTCGAGGCTTATCACTAACTCCCGACTCAGCCGCTCGCTTCCGCCCCAGCTAGGGAGATGAACCACTGATTAAGTTCAGAAGGTCCGCAGTAACGAAGTGCTCACCTTCCACAATTTCTGAGGGCAGAGGGCGCGGGATTATTGGGACACTGTAAGGAGACAGGTGGCGGCTTAAATCATGCAACTTCTTCACGGTAAGAAGGACTTCGTGATGCCGCTCTTACTCGAAAATCTTCAACAACCTTTCTGATGGTTCAAAACTCGTTTTCCACCTAATGCACCGCTTGCCCTCCGTCTCGCACGAACGACCCATAATAATGAAACACGTGTACAAATGGACATACGAACCATGTATACACTAACCGGGCAGCCCAAGTACTTATACACACATGGAAAAAACATTGAATGGTTTACATCAAACGGAAGGTCAGGGGAACTCGGGGTCTCATTCCAAGGTCCCTCGACCAGGATCACACCCTTCACCTTAGTCTTGGGCGAGTCGGGAAGTCCTGTAATGAATTGCAACTGGGGGATCTAGGCTGACATGGACATCCGGCCACCTTGCACTACTCCTCACAAGGTTAAAAACCCTCCACCAATGAAAGATCAAGCTGGTAAAGAAGGTTTAGAACACAACACCCAGTCAGAATCCGAATGACGTTTATGGATAATGGTAGCGATGCCCGTAAAGTGCAAGAATTGCTTGACCATAGACTACACGGGGAAGCTAAGCCCACTACTAATTGCTCCTCGTGAAAAACACCGTGGTTGTATTCCTTTGCCCACAATATTCTGCAATGAGCCCGACAACACGACATCAATGTCATCGAGCATTTCCTATTAATAGCGCCCTTAACTCCTCCATGACAAGGAGGAGATGATGTCGCTTGTAGAAGGCATCCTGTAAGCCTCAGCTTATGACCACCGGGCTAGTGGAAGTCTCTTCTTGACCTCTTGCCATTCTATAAGCAGACAGACAAAAAAAAAAAAAAAAAGGGGAAACGACAATCAGCCCGAAGCCATGATACCAAACTAGTAAAAGGCGAAACCACTTGCAATTCACCAAGCCCGCGAAAGTCAAGCCAAATCTCTAGCAGCTCTAAGGATACCCCATGTTATCTTGTTGCCGAAACGTGGTGGTAATCGAAAATCAACGGACCTAGAGTAGAAATAGTGTTTACCTGCAAAATGGAAACTAAACAAGCGCCTGGAAGAACGATTCACAACAACACGCAACGTCACACTAGAGTATCCACATAAAATCTCGAGCAAGAGGGAAACAGGATAACCAAGAAGAAACAAGTATAAGAACGGGTGGAATCAAATGATGGCTCCCTATATATTAAGCGTCTAGAGCCTGCAGACGCATTAAATGCACTGCTGACTCATCGCCTCCACGACCAATTTGAATCCTAACGACGCTTCGCTTATTAGGGCACAGTGAAAGAACGTGGGCCAAGCTCGTGGGCCCTTGTGCCACCCTAACAGATGCGTTTGCGCCGGCCATCCATGTTACTTCTAGACCGCCCGTCAAGCATATCAAATAAATTATAACCTCGCCATAAGACTCAGCCTCCTAACACTAGCCTGAATTGAAAGCACAGAAACAATGTGTGCAAGAACGTGAAATTTTAGGGAAACATAAATTCATTAATTACACCAAAGGGCGTTTCGATTACACATCAAGCTTATAATGAAGTGATCATGCTTATGATTACATGATCCATCCCACCAAATACGTAGGCTAAAAAAGAGAAAAAATAAAAAGACGCAGACCATAAAGAAGAAAGAGTCAAGTAGAGGCTAGGAAAGAAGGTCCCACGGAAGGTGGAAAGAAACACAAAGAGCCCTGATTTGGGAGGGGGGTGTCTGGCCAGAGGACCATTCTAGCCAACCTCCCAAGGACGCAGCGAAAGGGGGCATAGCTCAAGAATATTCTCCTAAAAGCAAAAATCTGACCTCGCTTTAGTCCTTGCAACCTTCGGTCTGCCCATAGTTGGAAATCATGTTTAAACCCTCGGTAAGCCTTTTCCCATGCAACAATCATAAAAGTCCAACTCCCAAAGAACGCCAACTAAACCTCCCGATGAAAAACCAACACAACCGCACAAAGGAATCCACCACCCCGCAAACCTTTTATAGAGACCTCCAGCTTCAAGGGAATCCCAAACAACCGCATCAAATGTGATACCAAAAAACTAGAAAATTCCTCAGTAATGCGCATGTTGGAACATACCAACATTAATAGTCCACTGTTCCCCACACTAAGCCAAGCATAAACTCCTTTTTCCGGGCCTGTGAAGACGCTCCCCAAATAGAACAGTGGGGTATCAGGTACCATGGGTGTAAAACCCCGGAAAATTCTAATTTTCAAAAGGGTAAAATGATAATTTCGGTTAAAATTTGAATTTTTTCTAGATCTTGGATGGTGAAACGGACTTCATCGTTGGAATCGTCTCGTGAAATCTAGCTACCACGTCAAATTTCATCGAATTCGAGACAATGTAATTTCACGCTTTTGAGGCACGGTGCCTGAGGTCGTAAAAACTAGCCACAGGAGAGACATGTGATGTGACAAAGGTTACCTACTACATGTACCCATGTGACACATGTTGCATGATTAGTGAGATGATGGAGATGAATGGCTTAGATTAAGCCATGTGTTAAAAATCCAAACTAAGAGACAATGATGGAATTTTTGAAAAGTTTAAATGAATAAATCAAAAGAGGAATAGTTTTCTTCTTCAATTGAAGATCAAATTGTGCAGTGAGTGGGAGATTCAGATTTTAGGGAGAGAAAGAGTGACTTCTCTATAGATCGGCTGCCCGAACCGCCCGTCGACTCGAGCAAGAAGCAAAGCCTGGGCCTACACGACGAGGGATACGTATGTGGCACCTATTTTGTTGAGTTCCGACAACTCCAAGATGTAGGGATCTTTTCCTACTTGGTTTATTCCTTGGCTAAGAGCTATTTTATGGATGGGGATTCGTTGAGGCTTGACGGTCAGAATATCTGGCCTTTTAAAATCTTTAACCGAGTGAAGAAATCCTCATTGTAGGGCCGTGAAACAAAGGCCGACCCGAGGGTTTTACCGTTCACGTGAATTGTCAGGTGATTTGTGTGGTTTGAGTGATTCAAAATGAATTCCTTGATTTTGTTAATTAGCCCATGTGAGCTAATTTTGGTGTTATTGATCGTGAATTGAATAAATATGAATTGTGTGAATTAATTTTGTTAATATATACATAAAATATATTAGCATGAATTGTTTGAAATTGTATAATGCATTCCATATGCACCGGCACCCTAGATAGTAGGTGTGTGAGTGTACGACATGAAAGAAATTGAAAAGAAAATGAAAACGGTTGTAAAAGGAATTCAAGGAAGATTTTCCAAAGAATTGCCTTGGAGAGTGGTCCAACAGATCATCTCGGAGGCGACCCATGACTATTCGGAAAAATTATCCAGCAATTCGCCTCAAAGGGTAGTCTAATATATTTACTGAAACTCGGTAGTGTGTTTTCAAGAACAAAAAAAACCTTTTGTTTTGAAAACTGTGCATTTCTTTGCTCGCTTGGCTTAGGTACTATGAGGGAGCTCTGGTGAGGACTCCGAGACATGGATCGGGCATGGACATTCACAGGATCATGTATTCGCTTGAGTGTGATTGTTTTCATGACATGCACTTAGGCAGGGAGCAACCTATGTAGGAAATTATCACTACCGGGGGCAATTGCTCACCCCGGCCGAGGATCATTATTTCAGTAATAGGGAGGCCAGGAGGACGACGCCACTAGAGGTCATGCTTTAGAAGAAAGCCGACATTGTGGCTTGTATTTGATGACGCGCTTTTCAACCGACCAGCCGGGAGCGTGTCGGGCCGCCGCCTAACCGTATCGAGACCGGGCGTCTGAAGGCCTGATCGGTCGGGCGAGATGATAGACTGCTGTCGGGCTGGTGTGCAGGCTCGGATGTAGCACTCCTGCCAAAAAGCAAGAAAGAAGGTGGTTTGGCCACTACTGCGGCTCCCGATGCCTAAGCCGGGCCGCTGAGAGAAAAGATAGACTGCTTAGAGGGCGAATGTTTTTGCGTATCTTTCACCGATAGGGTGGCCTGGTATTTATAGTATATGTTTTCCCAGTTGGATGGTGATTAGGATTCTTTCCCATTGGACGGGAGATTTCTTGCTTTTATCGGTCTCGGATTTGATTGACAGAGCACTTTATTTAAAATTATCCTTCTTCCTTATTGGTGGGATCTAGCTTGATCCGTAGGATGAGCTGTTATATCGTGAATTATTTTATTTTCCATGTTGATGGGATTTAGTTTGATTTACAGGATAATACGTTATCGGGGATTATTCTATTTCCCTATCGATGGGATCTTAGTCATTTATAGGATGTGGGCTTTCTCGATCATCCATAAACGGCCTTTGGGCCGTGCGGATTAGGCCCTCATTCTGGGCTGGCGTCTAAGGCATGAGTGCTTCAATGGGCCCGCCTCTTCGTTGGGTCTGGCGAGTGGGCCTGCGAGCCCATTTTTCAAACCCCTATCAGTATTCATTTTGTATAACATGTATTAAAACTCTAACTTTTGATATATGTTTTGGTTAAGAGTAATGTAATAACTCTTGAACTATTGTTATATAGTTGAGATATATTTTGTGAGTATTGATGCATGGGCCCAAATGTCCATTTTTACTCGAACGTGGACCCGGTGTGGTCGTTGTAAAATGTTGGGACAAATTGTATTTTGGGTAGAGCTTCCTGTACAAAGGAGACTTTGCCCGATTTTCGTGAGTGGTGTCAGGTTACCCGACATCCACGAATATTCTGCGGGTTGACGGGTTGATAACGGTCTCTAGGGAAATCAAGGCCACAATGGGCTTTTGGCATAGCCCCTCTAGCCATTAGGCCCCTACCGACCAAGCCCATGATAGTCGGACCCAATCTACGGGCCCAATCATCTTCATTTACAAGCCATGCCTAAACATACTTCCCCAACCGGGCAAGAAATATAATGCCTGGGTACAATCTCTCCTGGCCGACTATCATCTTTAAGAAGGCAGTCGGTTGACCGACCTCAGCATCCACCCATGAGTCACACACGTAACCACCCGGAGGGCGGTCAAACACTTCTTGGGGCAGAAGATGCTGGCTACTTGGCTATCTAAAGGGAAGAACAGGTCATAATGCGCGAACTATGCACCACCTTCCCCTTCCGTTTCGGAAAGAAATCATCTACTTCCCATGAAAAGCGGACCACCTCCCTCCTCCATAAAGGAGTAGGGAATGACGCCAAAGAAGGTATGACATTCTTGATTGAAACGAATGATATTCTTTTTCCCTTAAGATTCCCTGATCTGACTTAGGAATCAGAGAGGTGGTAGGCGCATCACCGTCGTTTTCTTATTTGTTTTGTATGGGTATAGCAAGTGTTGATGCTTCACTCATCCAAAGGATCTAGAAAATTCAGGAGACTAATCCAAGACTGATCCAGTGAAGTTTCATTTCCTTATTTCTTTTGTTCTCAGTTTGATCACGATTCGAATGGGGTGTTGGATTTGGAGGAGTTTAAGTCGGCAACAAAGAGAATAATGTTGACCGTAGCTGATGGGGGTTAGGCTTTCACGCTTTGGCAGATGATTCTTGAAAGACGACTTACATTTCTTGAAGAAAGCTCTTGAATGGGAATCCACCAAACTGCTACTGCCCTAATCCGGTTTTCCAGATTCTTGTTTCCTTTTATTTTTCTCTTCAAACTTGAGTTCATAGTAGTAAAGGGTTTTGATTAGTTTTAGAGAAGATAGTCGAACTTTAGAGGTTATGGTGGCAGTAGAGATTTATATTCTTGGAATAATCAACTTTGTGAATTCGCTTTTTTTATTTTTATTTTTTTCGAATGCATTTAGATGGAAATAAAGAAAGGTTCTCTATTCTTAAAAATTGTACCTTTTTTTAGTTTATGAAATTTTTAGGCAATATCTTGAAACACAATTCTTGGTTTTTATTGTAGCATGTCTCACATCTCAAAGTAAACATAGAAAAAGAGGCAAATGTTGGAGCTAATGGGACCCTATGGAACCAGGTAAATCTTTGGGCATGTTTGGTTCTAGTTTTTGAAACTTGTTATTTATACTATTAAGAAAAAATGTAAAGATCTATTTTAAGTGGTCGGACATGACATGTCTATCACTATAAATATACAACAATGACAGGAAATCCATTTTTTCATAGTGCAAATATATTTTCAAAGTGATATGACAATAAATGTCATTCACTATAATTTTAAAACACAAGATCAAGAAAAGATGTATCCCATAAGGATGACACGTCTCTTTTCTTAGTACTTTCCTTAGCACTTTTATTTTCTTAGCACTTCTATGAACCAAGTCAAATGTATACAATAAAATAAATACATATTTTTAGGTTCCATAATGTACATGGAAAGTGAAACAAATCCAAACAAACTCTCTATGAATTTACAAAATAAATGAAGAATAAATGAGAGAGATGTGGTATCGTATCAAGCTCCTCTAAAAGTTTAACCTTATAGGATTTAAGCTTTAATACTTAATATAATGTCTTAACTTAAAAACAAATAAAATGAATTTGAATAAATATATAGAATTAATTTATTAAGTTTAAAATTTTTTTTTTCCCCTTCAAATTTTATTTATTTTTCATTTTTTCCTCTCTATTTTCCTTCAATGGAGTCTCCAGCTTCATTTGATTCCGTAAAGTACCAAGGAAATAAAATAAAGAGAAAATAGGGAGAAAAATAAAAAATAAAAAGCTTAAAGTCATTTTATTTGTTTCTCTCTGTTATATAAAGGACTAAAAAACCTAAGAAAATCCTTTCAAACAAAAAAAAGAAACTTAAGAATATATAAAATTTTGAGAAATTTTTATTGCATGTTATATTTTATTTTATATTTTTATGGTAAATCAAACATAAAAATTATTTTTTTTAGTATTTTCCTATAGTACTTTTTCGATTTCAAACAGAGCCTTAGTTTTTTGTCCTTTCAACTTATTTTATGGCTTTGTCACGTCACTGTAAATCACTAACATTTGATGGATTTATGATTTGGTCTTAAAAATTATTTATTTATTAAAAATTAAGAAAACTTTTTATATTTATTATTTTATTAAATAAAATTACTTTTAAACAAACAAAGATTTTTTTTCTTCTTACTTCTATTTACTTTGAATTACATTATATTACCCGATGAATGGAAGCCGATTTTCAACAAAGGTCTCCCGCAAACCCATCCCATACTGTGTTCTTGCATTACAAAGACTTTAATATCAGTGAATGCACTTCATGGAGGTAAAACTAATGGCCTATTTTGATAACTCATTGTTAAGTCTCCAGAACATTAAACAAAATAAATAAAAAATAAAACACACGTACACAATAATTGGCAATTATAAATTATTATTATTATTATTATTTTCTTGAAAGTACTTAAAAAAGCAATCTTATAAATAATTATAAACAATATTATATATAAAAATTAGTTTTATGTTTTATATTTTAGGTTTTAATAGAAATATTAAAAATCAAAATTACTTTTCAAAAGTATTTCCAAAATAATTACCAAACATAATTTATACATTTAAAATGAAAACAAGACTCTTGGGGAATAACAATGACGGGGAGTCTTAAAGTCGGGGCTCAATGATAAATGGTGAAATGAGCATCAGAGAGAATCCTCCTAAGAACATAATACAAGGGCATAATATGCAAAAAAGTGAATACAAGTCATAATAATAATAACAACTCATCGGAATATATGATTATTTAATAAACAAATAAATATTTATTTTCCATTCTATTATAACATTTATGGAGAAAGAATTTATTGTATAAATAAATATTGTTCTATTTTGATTCATTGCAACAATTTGAGAAGGACTACAAGATGGGAAATAGAAACCGAATACAAGTAGTTACCTATACAAACTCTACAACAAATTGATTATGATACATTTAACCAGTCTTTACTTTCATCAAAACTGGTGTCTCTCTTTCGATAATTAGAATAAGATTTTCCATCATGAGTGTACAGATTCTGAATGGCGCCACCATTGTTGGCTTTGTCGAAGATGAAGAAGCATTCAATGGTTGGGTGAAGAAATGTTTCGCCGCTCTTGACGAAGACCAAGACGATATGCTTTCTTACATTGAGATGATGAAAGAACTACAATGTCTTAGGTTTTTTTGAGACAAACTTTGGGATTGATGTGAAGATGGACCTAGATGAAGTTTTTGGTCTCTATTTTTCTCTTGTTCTACAGCTTTGATCGCGATTCGAACAGTGCTGATTTGAGGAGCGAAGGTTTATGACGAAGAGAATAATGCTGGGGCCGTGGCTGATGGGTTAGGGTTTCACCTTGCAGATGATTCTTGAAGACGACGGCTCTTGAAGAAAGCTGCTGAATGGGAATCCACAAAACTGCTGCTACCCTAATCTGGTTTTCTAGATTCGTGTTTACGTAGTAGGAAAGGGTTTTGATTGGTTTTAGGGAAGACAGTGGAAACTTTAGAGGTTATAGTGGCTGCAGAGATTCATATTCTTTGGAACAATCAGCCTTGTGAATTCACTTTTTTATTTTTATTTTTTTTCGGATGCATTTAGACGCAAATAAAGAAAGGTCCCTTAAAAATTTAGACGTGAATTCACTATTCTTAAAATTGTACCTCTTTGTTGTAGCATGTCTCATATCTCTGAAAACATAGAAAAGAGGCTAATGAGAGAATGGGACCCTATGTAACCACGTAAATCTTTTTGGGTATGATTGGTTATAGTTTTGAAAACTGTTTTGTTTCTCAAAAAAAATAAAGAGAATAAGAAAAAAATAGAGACAAATATGTTTAGTTTCTTGTTTTTATTCAAAACATGAAGAGCACATTTGGTTACCTGTTTTATTTTTTGAAAAACACAGAAAATACTAAAATAGTAAATTCAGAAATAAGAACAAATCTCATAAACACTGTAATGGTATTCTTTTGTGTTTTCTTTCAAAATCATCTCAAAATCAATTTTCAAAAACAGGACTCAAACCTATCCTTTTTTGTATTTTTTCTTCGTTTTATAAATAGTTTTTTTATTCTGAAACCTAAAATAATTATTGTCCAAGGAGTAATATATTCAGGAAGATAGCAGAAATTTAATTAGATCTCACAGAAAGTCTGCAAGACCCAGACATTCAGGGTTTTCCGAGTTTCTGGATTTGATTTCTTAAATGTCGTTTAATTAATAATATTGCTGATTAGGACTTTATTTAGACCGATAGAGTAAAATTTGTTTCAGAAAGAAAACTGTATGGTTTCTTGAATGGAACGGAATCAATGAGTGTTTTGCTCTGATAGGAAAGTTCTAGAATCTGGATGAAATTGCATGATTTCTTGAATGGGAACTCAACTGGTGTGTTTGTTTGATAAGAAAATTCTAGAATACGGATAGGTTCCTATCGAATCTAACGAAGATACGGTGGTGTACAAAGAATGAATTTTCGTTCAACAAAACTCTAAAAATTCTAAGGCTACTTTGGAAAGAAAATTGAATGGAAAAAAAGGAAGGAAAGAAAAAGGTTAGGGAAAGTAATATAAAATTCCGGGAAGTACTCAAAGAAAGAAAAATCTATTTTATATTTTTTGTAACTTAAATAATTTGCTCTTATTTCATATTTCATGTTTTATAGAAATATAAAATATATGAATACATGATTCAGAAACCAATAATATATAGATATAGTCCAAAACACATTTTTCCTTATTAATTTTAAGGAAAATAGAAGGTTTTAGTATTTTCTTTTATATTTTTTTCCTTCCAATTTTCCATAACATTTAAATTTGGAAAATGATTTTTCTTAGTATTTTTTTACTTTGCCTAACTTTTTCGGAACCAAACATAACCTAAATTATAATAGGATTAAAATGAAGGGTGAATTATGTTTAGGTGTTATGATGCATCCGAAGGAACAATCTCAAACTAAATAATTAAAACATGTAATGAAATAATAACCACATAGGGATAAAGGCATGTCAACAAAGTCTATTGTTTAATTTAATCTATGATTTATAGGCAGGGGAATGGAGGGACCCATATGAAAATAATATTTGTTAAGTAGTTAATTAATGATTTCATAGGCAGGGGGAAGGGGGACCCAGATGAAAATAATAAATATTGGTTATGTAATGATGTCTGGTTTGAGTAATGTCCTAGTCCCTAGGACGCATGCAATTTCCTCACTGAGATAGTATTTATGAGAACATAACATTCCCTTCCCATCAGCTTGATTTGCGTGAAACCAGGGGCATAAAGAAACAACAGGCCGAATCACCACCCATCTCACTTTGCCGGAACTTCAACGGTTGTTTAATCAGCTGTGTAGTATGTAGTATATAGATGTAATTCCATGGCTTCATTTTCATCAAAACCAAAAACTTTATTTCTTTTTCCTGCTTGGTTCTTGGGTTAGAGCTTTTCTGGAATATTAATATTTAATAGTCAGTTTGAACGCATAGGAGGTAGCAGAAGAGAGAATAATGAGTGTGGAATTGTTGGACGAAAATACCATTAGCTTTGTGGAAGATGAAGAAGCTTTCAATGGTTTGATCCATGACCCTGCTTCTCCAATCTTGACACAAACCGTGATGGCTTCCTCTCCCGTCTCTGAGATTCTGAAGGAGTTTGTGCCCATGAGGTTTTCGAAACACATTTCGGTATTGACGTTAAGAGAGATCCAGATGAGCTTGCTCAGGTCTACGACTCCCTGTTTGAGAAGTTCGATCATGACGCCAATGGGGCTGTGGATTTGGAGGAGTTCAAGATGGAGACGAAACGTATGATGCTCGCCATGGCTAACGGGTTAGGCTTCCTGCCTGTTCAGATGCTTCTGGACGAGGACAGCTTCCTTAAGAAAGCTGTTGAAAGGGAAGCCATGAAAATTAATGCTTGACTTAATTGTTCCTTCATTTTCTTGAGGTTTTCGAATGGTCAGCAAATGAATGTCATGTTTTTGTTTTCCTTTCCATTACACTGTTGTCAATTGTTACAACTAATGAAAAAAATTAAATAAAGGACTTTTTTTAACATCTATCACACACAATTTATAGCAGTAATTTCATTCTGGATTTGATCTTGATCATGGTCTTCCATATATCAACACTCCTTTACCATCTAAGACAGAGCTAAATAATTTCTTTATTTCAGGTTAAAACACATGTACCAGAAACCTTAATTGACCTTTTATAGCACCGAACTTTTGACATTTATTGGAATAACCTTGACAAAATTAAATAAAAGACAACCATCACATATATAGTATGAATTAATTAACCTTGATATTTGTGTCACCCAACCTTGACATACCTTCTATCTAACCTTGACATATATGTTTAGAAAAATGGAAGGATTCTTGTCATAAATTGACAAACATGCAAGACTTCATCAGTAAAACTGGAGTACAATTGACTTAGTTTTAATGAAATATTAAGCTTTAATTTGATTACGAGGGAGTTCATATTTTCTATTGGTTACTGTATTCTTGGTGGGTGGCACATGTTGGGGAAAAGAAGCCAGCCGGTGTTAATTATTATTCATTGAACTGAAAGTTGCGCAATCTTATTCTTTCATTTACACAGGGAAAACTCTTAGCCTAATAGCGCTGCCCAGGAAGATAAGATTATACTCAGAGAAAAGCCTTGAATAGAGAAAAGCTCTAAGATATCAAGACCATTTCCTGTAATCATCTTGGAAATAATTTAAGAACATTTTTAATTCAAGATATGCATACTCAAAACACACAGGAAAAGATTGAATGTTTAAATAAGCATGTCTTGTTATGCTAATAGAGATTTTTAGTGCATACTTCCCTATCTATTCTTGATCCTAACATTTTTTAGTAAATTACTATTCTGCAATCTTGGCGTATCATAAATTATGCGAAGTTAGAGTTTTTTGGGGGCACAAGAATTTAAGTCACTACTGGCGGTGCCCTGAAATTTTGGGAAGCACTCTGTCCCTCAAACTTTGGAAAATAAATTATTTGTATAAATATTTGAATCGAAATGCTTAAATTCAAACTAAAAACTAATTGGCATTTAATCATGCATGTTGATTTATGCTTTATTCTTGGTCCCTCTTATATTAATTATAATATGTTTGGTTCTCAAAAAATTTGAGGAAAATGCAAGGAAAAAAATAGAGAAAATTAGAAGAAAAGAAATAATGAAGGCAAATAAAATGATCTAATGTATTATTTTATTTAATACATCAAACTCATTTTATGTCATTATAAAAATTAAATAATTTTAAAATACTTAAGTGTCTAAATTGTAGAAATAGATGTGGTGTTAGATCAAGCTCTGACACCATGTCAAATGACAAATTCTGCCAAAAGTTAAAGCTTATAGGATTTGAATTTAATATGAATATCATGCCTTTACCTATAATAGAGAGAAACAAATAAAATGAATTTGAATAAAAATATAGAATTAATTTATTAGGTTTAAACTTTTTTATTTTCTTTCCAAATTTTATTTCCTTTCACTTTTCTTCTATTTTATTTTCCTTACTAATTTTCGGGTTCTAAATGAGCATTGGGCTTATTTTGGAACCTTAAAGTAATACTAAAGAAAATATGGAGGACAAAAGTAAAGAAATATTTTTTGAGAAAATAAAAATAAGTTTTAAACTCGTTTTATTTATTTCTTTATCATATAAGGACTAAGAAACTTAAGAATATATAATATTTTGAAGAATTTTGATTATATTTTATTTTATTTTTTATTTTCATAGTAAAATCAAATATAAGAAAAATTATTTTCCTTAGTAATTCTTTTTCCTAATATTTTTCCGATTCCAAGCAAAGTCTTAGTATTTTTTGCGAATAAATTTATTTACTGGCTTTGAAGTACCATATGTCACTTCAATATTTGATGCATTTATGATTTCTTTAAGATTATTATTGTATTAAAAAAATCAAGAAATTTTTTTATATTTATTATTTTATTAAATAAAATTAATTTTAAACCAAAAAAGACTTTTCTTTTACTTCTATTTACTTTACCTACAATATTATAGTAATTACGTTCTTGGATTCGAACCCAAAGTCTCCCCGTAAACCCGTCCGTACCTGTTCTTGCATTACAAAGATTTTTAATATCAGTGGAGGTAAAACTAATGGCCTACTTTGATAACCGCTTAGTCTCCAAACATTAAACCAAAAATAAAAATAAAACATACGTACAATAATAAATTGACAATTATAAATTATTTTCTTCTTCTTTGTTCGTAAAGACCTTTTAAAAAGCAATCATATGTAAAATAATTATAAATAAAATATTACATATAAAAATTAGTTTTATATTTTAGTATTTACGTGCGTTTTAAACAGAAATTTGTTCCTAAAATCAAAATTATTTTTCAGTATTTTAAAAATAATTACCAAACAGAATTTATACATTTAAAATGAAATTAAGACTTTAAAGAACAATGACTATGAGTCTTAAGATGAGCATAGCAATCCTCCTAGAACATGGTACAGCAAACATAATATGCATAAGCATGCAAAAAGCGAATATAAGCCAAAATAATAAGTCTACATGCTTAACTAAGATGGTAACTTCCAGTTAAAAAAGCAGCCATTTTATTGTAACAAATCGTTTGGTTGTAAAAAAAAGTCAAAATAATAATAATAATAACAATCACACTATAGGATTATTTTACAAACAAATAAGTATTATTCCTTTCTATTTTAGTCATTATATAGTTAATGTATTGTATAAATAAATATTAAAATTTATTCTGATTTATTGCAACAATTCTGAGAGAATTCCAAGATAGAAAATAGAAACATTCACAAGTAGTTAAAAATAAATATATACATTTAACTGGGTTTTTACTTTCATCAAAACCGACGTCTTCTCTTCCAATAGTTAAAAATAGATTTTCCATCGCGAGGTATAGAGATTTTGAATGGCACCATCATTATTGGCTTTGTCAAAGATGAAGAAGCATTCAACAATTGGGTGAAGAAATGTTTCGCCACTCTTGATGAAACCAAGATGACGTGCTTTTTAATCAAGATAACAAAACTCGTAGTGTGTCTTAGGTTTTTGGGATTGATGCGAATGTGGGTACCATGGGCTTTGGCCCAGCCCCTCCAACCAACAGCCCCGCTGATCAAGCCCACAAAGATAATGCTGTCCTGCCTACTGGCCCAATCATTCATTTTACAAGCTAAGCCCAACATATTTCGCCGGTGAAATATAATGCCCTGGGGTACTATCTCTTCTAGCCGACTTTCATTTTTAAGAAGCAATATTGATCGACCAAGATCCACCCATGAGTCACACACGTAACCAACCTGAAGGCAATCAAACACTTCTTGGGGCAGAAGATCCAGGCTACTTGGCTATCTAAAGGGAAGAACAGGTCATAACGTGCGAACTATGCGCCACCTTTCCCTTCCGTTTCGGAAAGAAATCATGTACTTCCCATGAAAAGCGGACCACCTCCCTCCTCCTTTATGGAGGAGGGAATGACACCAAAGAAGGTAAGACATTCTTGATTGAAACGAACAATATTCTTTCTCCCTCCAGATTCCCTAATCCGACTTAGGCCTCAGAGAGGCGGCGGGCGCATCTTCGTCGTTTTCTTGTTTGTTTTGCAGGTATATGCTGGCAAGTTGATGTTTCGACGATCCAATGACTCAGAAAATTCAGGAGACTACAATTGGCATCGTCTGTGGCAACGACCAAGCAAAAAAGCTCATCAGCGATTTGTGAGGGCTTGGTTGCATTCGCTTTCAAGTGATCTCCCATCCCCCGAAACTTTGGTAGTTCCCGATCAACCCACCTGACCGTCGAATTTTGCCATCATGACTAGCAATCCAGCGAATCAATCCCTCGATGATCAATTCCTTCGTTGGCGTCAAGAGATGGAAGCAAAGCAAGAATAACAGGCTAGGCAAATGGTCGAATTACAAGATCACGCTACCCGCCTCAAGCAGCCAGAGAACGACTGGCCAGGAACCCGCTTTGTAGCGTATCGGTGAAAATATGGTAGGACGCACTCATCCCGCACCTCCGTCGACCAAGTAAGAGCAAAGAACCCATCCCCGTCAGCGATAGTGATCCGCCGGGCAGACGCACGACCATCCGGCGGCGCCTCCCGCCCGACCCCGCCACCGTAATAACGCGAGGCCGAATCCAGAAAGAGCCCCCACACCGCCCCAGCTTGATCCGTTGCGGCGCACCGTCTGCACGCAGGTCGCCATGACGCATCAGATTCGAGTCAGTCCCTAAGAATATGGCCCGCTTAAGCACCCAAAGGACTCCACCGCCCATCCAAACCCCATAGCCGGGCGCCACCCACTGCAGATTTGGTTTCCCTTTCTACCGCCGTCCTCGGGCTCCGAGGACATGTTGTCATCCTTACTAAGTCAGGACATCTTCGAAGCTATGAGCCTCCCGCGGCTTGCCATATCGATGTTTGCTATGTAAGGATGTTCCTTCCGACCCATACACCACATGTTGCACTTCAATCCAACTAATGATCCTGGGCCGCTGGGAATCCATCGTCTTTCTATGCAAGGTATTCTAGACCAGCCAAGGGCCCGCCCGCTTCGTTCCACAAACTCCCAAGAGGATCCATAAACTAGTTCAACGAAGCTAGGGGTTGCATTTATTTCCCAAGATTGTTCGGCCTCCTAAGAAAATGAAATACCGCCTACTACAACCCATGTTCAAGCCGGAGGGATGAGTCTATCCCGACTTCACTGTGAGATTGATGTGCCGTCTAACAAATCATGTGATATAGCATGGACGCAGCCCCTCCGTAACTTTCGATTTAAGCTTTAGACCGACTCACCCCTTTCTTCCAATCATCACTAGACCCGCCTATAACGATGGAAGAATTCAGGCCAGACGAAAGCGCACAGATATTTCACGCTGAAGACACATTCGGGCAAATTTCCTGACATTGATGATTACCGCCCAAAATAAAGAAGCCGCCTAAAAGGGGTAGCCCGAGCCAGTAGCGGAGCCCCGACTAAGGACCAAGCACTCCTGGAATAGTCGAGAGAAAGAGGGAACCCCCGCCTTACCCACCGAACATCAATTGTTTACGACTTCCTCATCCAGGATCACCCTGACTTTAGATGGCCTCAACCAATTCAGTCGGATCCCGAGCAACACAATCGATCTCTGAGGTGCGATTACCACAGGGACCATGGGCATGAAACTAACAAATGCCGAACTCTGAAGTTCCTAGTGGAGACTAACCGGCCGGTCACCCCGTAACATATATTCGAGAGCCGGCCACCAATAAAATCGCTCACCGGAAGCGATAGCGCCGCTCGTAGCTCCGCAAGTTCTCGCCCACCATCAATTACATATTGTGGCTCCACCATGACTAAGATCACCTAAGCCAGAGGAAAAAGTTGTTAGCAGTAGCCACAAATCTCGAGCTAAAGTGAACACCACGCATCCGATAACAGCGTGAGCAATACAGCTGGTTAACGGCCCCATATCCTTTCCTCCCATTAACCCGTCCAGGGTCATCATTCCACACCACGATGCACTTGTTCTTACTTTATGCATTAACAATTTTGATGTACACAGAGTGCTTGTTGACCTTGGTAGCGCGACCGACTTGTTGCAACTTCAACTTTCAGGCAGATGAAAGTTCCGCTTGATAAACTCAGTTTGGCTAGCATAATTTTGTTTGGATTTAATGGGGTAAACCAATGCTAACCATGCGGCATATCGTCTCCGTCAGGCAAGCCTCATACTAACAAGTCTTATTCTCGCTATGGAAGACTTGGGGCCATACAATGCCATCGCTATTCGCCTAACCAGACGCTATGAAAGCAAAGGTTCTCAACCTATCATCAAACAATCGGGTTACCTAACCAAGGCTCTAGATGATTGACTTCCTCGAAAGGTAAAGCAGCAACTTTCTAGTGTTATCGGTTGTCGGTACAAGAGCGTGAGAAAGGTGAAAGCTCCAAACAACTGCCCCGAAATATAAATCTTAGGAATAGTAATCGCTCGTCATCGCCCGGCAAAGGAGGTGATTGTGGAACAATTAGCTATGGATCCCCTAGAATCGATACTCTTGGGCAGGCCGGATAAACACATTTATGTCAGCTCCCTCTTGTTTGAAGACGAAAAAGAACAATTGCGACAGGTTTTGCTTGGTAACATTGACATATTCGCCTGGGCCCACTAGGACATGACCGACATTAAATTCGACGCATGCTTCTCATGTCGAATGTAGTCCCGACCGCTAGCCGCTAGACAAAGAGTATATGCTTCGCACCTCGAATCGCCATCAGATTATTCGCCGGCAGATAACCGACGCCAGGATTCATCGCAGGAAATCAAGTACCTAAATGGTCGCCAACGGGTGGTGTGGTACTAAAGAAAGGTGGTAAGTGGAGAGTATGTGTGGACTATACCGATCTCAATGACGCTTGCCCTAAAGATGCCTTCTGTTGGCCTCAAGATAGACCAGATTGTCGACAGCCACATCTGGGGAATGGATGTTGTCATTTCGATGCCTTCTAAGCTACCATCAACCTCTACGTAATTTAGCCCGACGGGAGAAAACAACCTTTATCACCCCACACAAACTCTTCTGCTATAATGTAATGTCATTTGGGTTAAAGAACGCTGGGGCAACTTATCAGAGACTAGTGACCAAGATGTTTAGACCACTTCTGGGTAAAACCATGGAGGTATATATTGATGATATGTTGGTTAAGTCAAAAGATCGTCTCGACCACACCACGCACCCGCAAAGAAGCTTCAACCTCCTGAGCATTACCACATGAAACTCAACCCTAAAGTGCGGCTCTTGGGGGTCGACGGCCGATCTAGGGCTCATGGTGACCTGTGAGAGGATAGAAGCCAACCCGCCCAAATAAGGCTATCTTGGAATCTCCGTCGCCTTTTCTATATAGACTAAAACCCCTCAAAATAACACGCCTACCGAGCCTTACAATCCTCTTATACCCATGTCACTTTTGGATAATTTGGTTTGCTAAAATAATTTTCTTAATGTTCGGGATTAAAAATATGTCTGGGCCTATGACACTGCAAAGCTACAGTCATACAAGTAGAACTGAATGTAAGTCCAGTATCATTCCCATAGAGACTGGAGCAGCGAATTATAGGTCAATTACCCCAACTACTAAAATTTCATACCATTTGGACTCAAAACTCATAGTGAAAATTTCATCGAAAATGACAAAAAATTAAAATCTATACTATCAATATGCTCAAAATTAAACTAATAAAGTGAATGACTAAAAATAAATTGTACATAAAAGAATGGATCGAATCGCCATCGCGGAGAAACAAAAAACCATCAATGAAATACAAATGGAACAACTAATTCCAAAGATTTTGGCGTCCATTAATTGCTCTATGTATGGATATGATTTTTGTCTGAAGATTTTCTAATTATTGAATCGATCTTCCGCTTTTCATCGATGACATCCTTGCTTCTCTCAAGACAAGATCAAACCAAATGCAATCTCGTGATTCCATATATTTTCTTGCAAGATCTCTAGTATTTTATTTCTCAATACTTCACACCCATTTCCCCTCGCTGGATGCCAGGTAACTTTAACTTCACCTTCTCAGATTTTAGCTAAGTTTCTACTACTTAATTAGTGGCTCATCCTTCGTATCTATAGGCTTATCCCCTTTCCTCTCTTTGATTAGATCTAAGTTAACACGGGATTGAACCTATCTCATCAAGGTGAACTCTCTAATGATTTATATTGTTAAATACACCCCTCCAACTTCAATTATGAGCGAATGGGGGATTTATCAAAATGAACTCTCGCAGAGCTCAACAATACCACAATAATAGCCGAACATACCTTAAAAGAATGCTCTCAACTCAGAATCTCCTCGTCTTGTGTCACAAGCAGTAGGGCATCCTGGATATCAGAGTAAGATACATTCCCTCAACTGGTACTAGGTACTACTATTTGGAACTTATCCATTAAAAACGACACCGATTAAGTAAAAACTAAACCCAAATTAATTCTCCATAAATGTGCAGGAAAGACTGTAACTAAATGTAAATCAAACTAACTCGAGTTTGCTTTGATTACCGGTGATTGCGAATCAAGAAATGGAGGCCGATAACGACAACCAATCGTGGAACTTAATAAATCAAAAGAAATGAATTTAAATTTGTCTAGATTTCATAAATTTCAGCAAGAATATCAAGAAAATATAAATGTAATCCAATAATCCAAATTCTAATCGTCTACGCTTCAGATTCAAATCCGTAAAATAAAACTAAAAAAATAAACTAAAAATAAAATCTACTCTATTATACAATCGAAGCTTCTCTTTCTTTCCCCTTGATGGTAATAAGAAGCGAGAAAACTACTTTTCTATTCGAAATCTTTCTATTTATAATCGCCGTGCGAGTACAAACCTACCGAATCCCCAAAATACCCAAGTGAATCCAGATAAAAGCCCAAATTTTTAATCGTTTCTATGTCGCGATCTTAAGTTGATGTCACACTTCAAGTTGATGTCGCGACATAGAATTCTCTCACGGCGGCTCAAGTGATCGGGCCGCGACTCTTCTTTCAAGTTGCAACCCGTTTGTCTTTCAACGTTTTGATTAAAGGGTCGCGACGCCGCTTCAGGGTCACGAATTCTTATGCTCGCAGCCTTCGTTGTTGATGTCGCGACCTCTTCGCCGATGTCGCGACATCATTGTCTTCCTATTCTTCCAGCATTCTGAGTTACGACATCAGTTTTAGGTTGCAACCATCTTGCTGTTTGTAAACGACTTCATGTTGTGACTTTGATTCCTTGGTCGCACTCGTTGGTGGTTTTCTTGTTCTAACTTCACTTATGTCGCGACCTCATGGTGATGTCGCAACCTCTTCTGGTTTCCATTTCTTTTCTTCCCAACTTTTTCCAAAAACGCGACCTTCAATTACATGTCGCATATCAATTTCTTATGTCGCTTCAGTCGCGACCGAATGATTGGTCACACATCACTTCAAGCCATTGACTTTTAAAAGGTTGCAAGCTCATTCCTTGGCAAGTGCTTCCTATCCGACTGGGCTGTGTCAGCGACTTCTTGATTAATCGCTGCAGCTGCACTTTGAATACTGCTACTTTATGTCGTGATCTCAAGTCGATGTCGACATGAAATGGAACTTAGTATAAAAACCAGTTGCAACTCCTTCTTTCTTCGCAAAGACTTCCTTGTGGCTTCATAGACTTTTACCCCGCCTACATCAATTTCTTTCTCGATTGTTTCTTTAGTCTTAATCACGTTTTTTTCTTTTGTCGCAACTTCCTTTTTCAAGTCACGACTTCACTTTGTTCACGCTTTCGCTTTCTTCTTCAAAGCCAAATTTGTTGTCGTCAGGATTTGGAATTGGCTGAAACCGAGCTTCTTGTCGCGACTTAAATTCCCTCTGTGACCCCAATTCACTGGGCAAGAAAGCGGATTTCTTCCGATTGCAAATTTGATTTTTCACAGATTTTCCTCGCAAATTGAAATTGAGTCAATTATCACTTTTCAAAACAATTCAACATTATTCCTACAAACTCGAAAAATGAATTAAAATCTAATGAGTTTTGACTCATCAAATCCCCTACCCTGTTCAAGAAAAGGGTAACAAATGAACACCGCTAAATTAACTCACAGGAAACATTCGTCCACCGACCGCTCAGCCATTCTTCGCACCTCAAGGGAAGCAACTGGATCGATGAACAAGAGTGTAATCGCCTTGGTAGCAATCAACACTATCTAGTTAACCCCCGGCCCCGCTTAGCTCGCTTCCACGAGACACTCTCATGTATTTAGCAGCCCCAATGTCAGAAGCGCGTCTTGTTCAAAGAAGGTGAAGATGGAAGGCATAGGCCAGCGGTTCTTGGTCAAGAAATCCTTATCACACGTAAACCGTGATACAAAACATCTTGTCGTGCCGTCACCTCTGATAGTACCTAAGAAGCTTCTTTGTTCAGACTTCAAGCACACCCTCCTATCAGGTTAGCCGACTAACCTTCCCTTCAAGCACTATTCACAAGCCCGACTTATCTAGGAGAATGGGCTTATCAAGGATCGAACTAAGCCGAATACGACATCTTATAAGCCAAGGTTAGCTAAGAAGGGTGTGTCTTAGCCGACTTTCTAAAGATAAATCTCTCAAACCCGAAAAGTGCCTCACAGCCTAATTGTGACTCTCGCCGTAGATCTAGCATCTGGTAAACAGGGGCCAAGATCAAGCCCTGCAATTAAAATCCTCGGGTGGGGACAAGATCGAGCAAGCTATCTAGATAGGCTTCAACGCCTCAAATAATAAATCATAATATGAATCCATCTTAGCCGAGATGTTGGCAGCTGCAATATCTACTGACAAACTTATAATTCGGAGTGATTCCCAGTTAGTGGTAGGGCAGGTAAACTTAGAGTATGAGTCCCGGGATCCCCGAATGGCGAAGTATGTAACTCTAGTTAAACAACGCCTGGCTAGTTTTTCAGCATGGAAGCTCGAACACGTTCCTGGGGATCAGAATGAAAGGTTAGATGCCTAAATTTACTTAGCTGCATCTCTACCTATAACAGAAACAATATTTATGCCTATCTATTACCAGCCGGATTCCTCGATAGCCACTGTCCTGGTAAGCCAGGTGGGTGAAACCACCGCCCCTTCCTAGATGGACCCCATAGCACAATATATCAACACGGGAGAACTCCTTAACGAGAAGGATAAGGCTCATAAGGTCGGAGTCCAATCTGCCATATTTTCCTTAATCGATGAGTAGTTGTTCAAATGATCCTTAGATTCAAGGAGACATTCAAAATTTAACTACCGAACAGACTAAAGATGTGTCATCGAATTGCATCAAGGGATATGTGGCAACCATCCATGCGGCAGAACTGTGGCACACAGAGCCCATTATGTACGAAAATGTGACCGGTGCCAACGATAGACTCCCATCTTAAGACCACCGGCTCAAGATCTAATGTTCATCTCAAGCCCATGGCCCTTCGCTCAATGGGGAATTGACATAATAGGGCCACTCCCTACCTCCCAGGCTTCGGAAAGTTGTTGCTAGTGGCCCGATTGCCAGTAAAATGGATAGAGGCCAAGGCTTTTGCATCAATCAAAGACAAAGACGTCACTCAGTTTATCTAGAAGAATATCGTTTGTCGGTTCGGTATTCCTCGGTCAATCGTATCAGACAACGGGCCCTAATTTGATAGTCAGGTCAACATAAACTTTTGCCAGGAACTGAAAATAAAGAACTTATACTTCACCCCCCGGTATCCGCAAAGCAACGGCTAAGTAGAGGCCTCCAACAAAACCCTGTTGACGGCCTTAAAGAAACGGTTGGAAGCAGCTAAAGGCAAATGGGTGGACGAACTTCCCAAGGTCCTTTGGGCTTACAGAACGACCGCCCGCAAACCAACCGGTATATCTCCCTTCGCACTTACCTATGGGATGGAAGTTATAATCCTTACAGAAATCGGTATGCCTACGCTCCGAATGGATATGCTCAAACAGTTGAGTACAGAATCCATAATCAAGGACTTAGACACGATTTGATGAACTGGCGAGACAATAGTCAGACAGAGCATCCTACCACGGCCAGAAAATCTACACAACGACGCGGTAAAACCCCGGGAGTGTTCCAGCCTAGGACCCGGTCTTAAGGAAAATCTTGAAAACACAAATTACCTTAGCGGCAGGAAAGTTTGTGCCAACTGAAGGGAATGAGTATTGTAACACGAGTCAAGAACTGATCATATGCTTTAGATAGTTGGGATGGAAACAATTCAGATTCGTGTATAAATGCTATGCACCTCAAAAGGTACTATCAATAAAAGAGGATGATTCATTCTTCTAACCATATTTTCATCGCAGTAATTTAAATTTATAAAGTCCTAATGGCGCTAGAAGTTTAATGCCCGCCCGACTAAGATGGTTACTGCCGCTCAATCTAAGTCCGATGGCACTCATACCCCCGTCCGACCCAAAGATGGTCGGCGTCCAACCGCCTGCCTAAAGTCCGACGACGCTAATGCCCCGTCCGCCCAAAGATGGGTGACGCCTACCGCTCACTCTAAAGTCCCGATGGTTTCCACGACCTATCCTACCGTAGTGGTTAACGCCTAGGGTCAGGCTTAGTCTAAAGTCCGGATGGTGCTAATGACCTATCTGACCCAGTATGGCTGATGCCCAACTGGCTTAGTCTAAAGTCTGGATGGCACTAGAAAGCTAATGACCTATCCGACCTAGTATGGTTGATGCCCAACTGGCTCCGTCTAAAGTCCGGTTGCGCTAGAAAGCTAATGACATGTTTGACCTAGCATGGTCGGCGCCCAATTGGCTCATCCTAAAGACCTGGGAGGACGACATAAACCGGTCTGCCCCGTATGGGACAAAACAGTGAAATACTTGATCCAAAAGAGGACTCGATGCACTAGCAAAACAAAGCACCTTTCATCAAAAGTTCGATACACTATAGCAAATGTCGGGATACAAAACAGAGAAAAAGAGTGAGGGTTGGAACAAGCGCAGAATACAACTTAGCTCCCGCCGAAGCATCTATTCCTCATTCTCCTGGGCCTACTATGGCAGGGAATCCGACCGAACGTGTAATTCTCCCCAAGGGTCGAAGACTCAACTGAATTCCTCCCAATATTTACGATCGGTCGGCGTGAACTCTAGGGGCAAGAAGCTGGGGGCATCGAGGATTGATAAAAACCGGAGGTAATGACTTGACGGTCGTGGTCCACTATGATCCGGCTTAATTCTACAAATATCGCGGTGCAAATGCACAATGCCCATAGCCATAATTGAAGATAACTTCAAAGCCAACGCCAACTCCTCCTCCAAAGCTCTCCTTTCTCTTTCTCTCTTAGGAGGCCTCTCGCCCGTGCGGACAGCTCGCCTTTGCCAGCCCCGAGTTCTAGGAAATATGAAACTCGCCCATCTATCAAACAAATTAGCTTCCTTACTCCGCCTTCCGCCAGTGCCTCCGTACAGCCAAAGTCACAACCCTGCCTAACTTAGGACTCCACCTTCCACAGTTTTCGGCAATTATGAGGCAGACTGTGGCTAACTCGATTCCACTGGTGTCAGCAAGCCGCCGTCACGCTAGTATCCACGGCCATCGCATCATGACGAGCGGCGTCTCTCTCTGCCTCAGCATGAACTGCCCGTTCAATAGCTTCTTTAGCCTCCGACTCCCAACGCCTCGAATTTGACTCTGCCTCCATTAAGGAAGCACACAGAGCCTTGGTTGAAATGCCGACGCAAGGCCTTCAAAGATCCTCGTCGGTCCACCTCAGATAGCTATGTTCCGATGGCAACAATCTCTACGAAGAAACATATTAAGAATATGACAATAACTAAGAGTTAATGCTAGAACATGATATAGCGCTTACAAGCTTACTTCGCCTGGCTGATGGCAAAAATTCGCGACAGAACCCGCATCCCATCTTCTTCAATCATTTTACCGGAGATCTTCAATAGTACCAACAGGATTGAGATGGAATACTTGCGCCGCTTCCTCAAATCGAACAAATATAGGTATCCATAGCATCATCTGCACAACAGGTAAACGGTCAGTCAAGATCACTAATAGATAATCTGAGGCGCCTTTAGCCCGAGCATTGATACCTCCTCCGCCGGGGATCAGGGCTGAAGGAGGAAGATGTGAATTGGCCAACATCCAGGTCAAGAAGGAGCGGCCTCCACTGCGCCCCGAGCAGGTGTGCCAGCCTTGTCGGCGAAGCGGTGGCACCTTGCCCAGGAGGAGATGGACCCGCTTGGATCGTTGCGGGAGCGGGAGAGAGAGCCTCTCCCGGACTCCTCTAAGGCAGCATTATCACCGGATCGGGATGGTCATTCAAACCCACATTCGACGAACTGAGATGAAAATTGTCGGCACCTCCGGGGCCTCGTCGGAGACCAGCAGATCCCAGGAAGCCGCTCAGGGATGGCATCCACCGCTCGCTCGAAGCTAGCATCTCGTTTCCGCCCGAGGCAACAAAGTTATGGATCAAATTAGACATCTCGATCCCTCTTCCTCTTCTTCTTCCTAATGGGGGACGATTGGATATGTGGGGAGCAAGGGCTGAAGTCTTCCACTCCCGACCAAGGAGCGTTTTTGACTCCGAGCGTCCCTTCCTTCTCTTCAATGTGGGGCACGACGGGGCTTTTCTTTCTACAAGGAAGTTGTTCGAGCGGCTGGGTGGGATGCGGCGGGCGGCCGAGAATCCTCGCTAGTAGAGGAAGGGTGCACGGGTTGAGTGCTTATCACTAACTCCCGACCAGCCGCCTTGCTCTCCGCTTCCCTAGCTAGAGATGAACTACCTGGGATTAAGTTCAGAAGGTCCGCAGTGACGAAGTGCTCACCTTCCTGATTTCGAGGGCGGAGGCGCGGGATTATTGGGGACAGCATGGGGAGGCGGTGGCGGCAAATCATGCAACTTCTTCACGTGGAAGGACTTCGTGATGCCGCTCTTACTCGAAAATCTTCAGCAACCTTGGTTGTTCAAGCGGCTCTCACTGTGCACGGTTTGCCTCGGCTCTTCCACACGAGCGACCATAATAATGCAAAGAACGTGTACATAAAATGGACATACAAACCATACACTAACCGGCAGGCCCCGTTACTTATACACACATGGAAAAAACATTGAATGGTTTACATCAAACGGAAGGTCAGGGGAACTCGGGGTCTCATTCCAAGGTCCCAGGCCGAGGATCTCCTTCACACCTTAGTCTTTGGGCGGAGTCGGAATCTGTATTAATGAATTCTGTTGGGGATCTAAGTGACATGGACATCGGCCACACCTTTACCCTCAAGGTATAAGCAAAAAAACCTCCACCAATGAAGATCAAGTTGGTAAAGAAGGTTTATAACACAACACCCGGTCGAAGGGAAGGAATCCAGATAGCGTTTGGGTGGATAATGGCGATTGGTGCTGGTAAAAAGTGCGAAATTGCTTGACCAAAGGCGACACGGGGAAGCGAAGCGTTTCATAATTGCTCCCAGGTGAAAAACACCGTGTTGTATTCTTTGCCCACCACGATATTCTTGGTCGGGCTACTCCAGGCAACCGCGACATCCAATGTCATCGAGCATTTCACAATGGGCCTGCTCCTCCATAGGCGAGGAGGAGATGATCTTGTAGAAGGCATCCCTGGGTGGCCACAAACGCGACCCGCACAGCTAATTAAAAGTCTCTTCTTGACCTCTTGCCATTATGTGATGATAAAAAAAAAAAAAAAAAAAGGAAACGACAATCGGCCGAAGCCATGATGAACTAGTAGGCGAAACCATACCCAGGCCCACGAGCACAGTACGAGGTGCCCGATCTAGCGAGGCTGGGATACCCCACGTGTTATCTTGTTGCGAAACGTGGTGGTAATCGAAAATCAACGGACTGGTAGAAATAGTGTTTGCACATAAAATGGAAACTAAACAAGCACGGAAGAGCGATTCACGGCAGCACGCCCAGCGTCACACTGAGTATCCCACGCATGGAATCTCTCGAAGCGAGAGGGAAGCAGATAGTAAGAAGAAACAAGTATAGAGCGGTGGAATCAAATGATGGCTCCTATATATTAAGCGTCTAGAGCTTCTTGAGCGCATTAAATACCTTGTGACTCATCGCCTCCACTACCAATTTGAATCCTAACGACGCTTCTCTTATTAGGGCATAGTGAAAGAACGTGGGCCAAGCTCGTGGGCCCTTGTGCCACCCTAACAGATGCGTTTGCGCCGGCCATCCATGTTACTTCTAGACCGGCCCGTTTCGAAGCATATCAAATACCATAACCCTCGGCCATAAGACTCGGTCCACATCGTGGCGGGGTAAAAGCATGAACAATGTGTGCAAGAACGTGGAAATTTTAGGAAACATAAATTCATTAATTACACCAAAGGGCGTTCGTAATTACACATCAGCGCTTATAATGAAGTGATCATGCTATGATTACATGATCCATCCGGACCAAATACAGAGGCTAAAAAAGAGAAAAAAATAGGCACAGAGACCATAAAAGAAGAAAGAGTTGAAGCAGAGGCTAGGAAAGAAGGTCCTACGGAAGGTGGAAAGGAACACAAAGAGCCCCGTTGATTTGGGAGGGGGTGTTCTTGGCTACAGAGGAATTCATTCTAGTTTTCGAACCTCCCAAGGACGCAGCCAGAAAGGGGGCATATAGCTCAAGAATATTCTCCCCCAAGCGAAAATTCCGACTCGCTTAGTCGCACAGCCTTTGGCACGCTCCATAGTTGGAAATCCGCGTTTAAACCCCCTTGGTAAGCCTCTTCCATGCAGCAATCATAAAAGTCCAACTCCCGGCAATGCCAAACGAAACCTCCCCATTGAAAAACCAGTAATAACCAGTGGCACAAAGTCCACCACCGCACCTGAGCCTTTGCTGGAGACCTCCGGCTTGAGAATCCCCGAGCAGCGTCGAATGTGATGCAAACTAGAAAATTCCTCAGTAATGGCATGTTGGAACATACCAACATTAATAGTCCACTGTTCCCCACACTAAGCCAGTTACAAACGCTTTCTTTTTCCAGCCAGGGAAGACTGCCCTCCCCAGCAGGAACAAGGGGGGCATTGTGGGTACCATGGGTGTAAAACCCGGGAAAATTCTAATTTTCTGAAAAAGGGTAAAATGGTAATTTCGGTTAAAATTTGAATTTTTTCTAGATCTCGGATGATGAAACGGACTTCATCGTTGGAATCTTCTCGTGAAATCTAGCTACCACGTCAAATTTCATCGAATTAGAACCGATCGAAATTTCACGTTTTAGAACACTTAGGGTGTCGGAGGCGTAAAGCGGCTTGTGAGAGACACATGTGAGTGCTGACAAAGGTCACCTACTACATGTACCCATGTGACACATGTTGCATGATTGAGTGAGGATGATGGAGATGAATGAGTAGATTAAGCCATGTGTTAAAATCTGACTAAGAGACAATGATGGAATTTTGAAAAGTTTAAATGGATAAAACAAAAGAGGAATAGTTTTCTTCTTCACTTGAAGAACAAATCGTGCAGTGAGTAGGAGTTTCAGATTTTTAGGAGAGAAAGGAGTGACTTCTCATAAGATTTCCCGGCGTTGAGCAAATTACGGTTCTCGGCAGACAGAAGCAAGAGTCGGTTTTACAGCGAGGGATACGCATGGGCACCTATTTTGTTGAGTTCCGACAACTCCAAGATGTAGGGATCTTTTCCTACTTGGTTTATTCCTTGGCTAAGAGCTATTTTATGGATGGGGATTCGTTGAGGCTTGGATGGCCGTGTTATCGGTCTTAAAATCTTTGAACCGAGTGAAGAAATCCCTACTTGTGTGGCCGTGAACAGTGCTGACCCGAGGGTTTTACTGTTCACGTGAATTGTTGTGTGATTTTGTGTGGTTTGAGTGATTCAAAATGAATTGCTTGATTTGTTAATTAGCCCATGTGAGCTAATTTTGGTGTTATTGATTGTGAATTGAATAACATGAATTGTGTGAATTAATTTTGTTAATATATACATGTAAAATATATTAGCATGAATTGTTTGGAAATTGCATAATGCATTCCATATGCACCGGGGCACCCTAGATAGTAGGTGTGAGTGCATGACATGAAAGAAATTGAAAGAAAAGGCTGAAACGGTTGTGAAAGGAGGAATTTGAGGAAGATTTTTCGAAGAATTGCCTTGGAGAATTAGTCAACCAGTTCATCTCGGAGGCGGACCCATGACTATTCGAAAAAATTATCCAGCAATTCGCCTCGAAAAGGAGTAATCCTAATATATTCTTGAAACTTCGGTAGTGTGTTTTCAAGAACAAAAAAAACCTTTTGTTTTGAAAACTGTATTTTTGCTCGCTTTTGGCTAAGGCATTTATGAGGGAGTCGGTGAGGACTCGAGACATGGGATTGGGCATGTAGACATTCAAGTAGGATCATGTATTTGCTTGAGTGTGATTGTTGCCATGACATGTGCACTTAGGTAGGGAGTAACCTATGTAGGAAATTATCACTACTGGGCATTGCTCACCCTGTCGAGGGATCATTATTTCAGGTACATGGAGTGTACAGGAGGACGGCGCTCACTAGAGGCCGCGTTTTAGAAGAAAGCCGGATTGTGGCTTTGGTATTTGATGATGCGTTTTTCAACCGGACTAGGCTGGAGCGTGTTGGGGTCGTTGGGCCGGAACCAGGGCTGTGAGGGGCCCAGTGAAGGCTCTGATCGTCAGTAGGAGATAGGGCTGCCTTCTTTGAGGTACAGTGTGCGAGGCTTTGGATGTAGCACTCCTCTGAAAGCAAGAAGAAGAGGTGGGTCGGCTTGGGCTTACGCTGTGGCCGCTCCGATGCCTAAATCCGAGTTCCTCGAGAGAAAGATGGGCGCAGAGGGGCCCGAATGTTTTGCGTATCTTTCACTTGGAAGTAAGTGGCTTTTTGGTATTTCTGTGTTATATCTGTTTCCCAGTTGGATGGTGATTAGGATTCTTTCCCATTGGACGGGAGATTTCTTGCTTTTATCGGTCTCGGATTTGATTGACAGAGCACTTTATTTAAAATTATCCTTCTTCCTTATTGGTGGGATCTAGCTTGATCCGTAGGATGAGCTGTTATATCGTGAATTATTTTATTTTCCATATTGATGGGATTTAGTTTGATTTGCAGGATAATACGTTATCGAGGATTATTCTATTTCCCTTATCGATGGGATCTAGTTTGATTTATAGGATGTGGGCTTTCTCGATCATCCATAACCGGCCTTTGGGCCGTGCGGATTAGGCCCTCATTCTGGGTCGGCGTCTAAGGCATGAGTGCTTCAATGGGCCCGCCTCTTCGTTAGATGCAGCGAGTGGGCACGACCCGTTTTCAAACTATGGTATTGTTTTATATGTATTAAAACTCTAAATTTTGATATATGTTTTGGTTGAAGTAATGTAATAACTCTTGAACTATTGTTATATAGTTGAGATATATTTGTAGTATTGATGCATGGGCCCCAAATGTCCATTTTTACTCTAACGTGGACCGTGTGGTAGTTGTAAAATGTTAGGCAAATTGTATTTTAAGGTAGAGCTTCCGTACAAGGAGACTTTGCGGAATTTTCGTAGTGTGGTGTCGGGTTACGACATCCCACAGTATTCTGTAGTTGACGGGTTGACAAAAGACCCCTACAGGAAATTGGGCGTCTGTGGAGGCTTGGCACAGCCCTCCGGCCGATAGGCCTCGGTGTTGAAGCTATGTAGTATAATGTCAGCCTGCGATCTACGGGCGTCGTCTTGTTCTGGTAATTTTTAAACATACTTCCCCAATCGGGCAAGAAATATAATGCACAGCGAACTGATCTCTCTGGCCGATATCATCTTTAAGGCCCGGTCGGTTGGCCCGACCTCACGGCATCCGCTGGTCACACCGCATGTGCCACCGGCGCGGTCAAACACTTCTTAGGGCAGAAGATGTGGGCTACTTGGCTATCTAAAGGGAAGAACAGGTCATAATGCGCGAACTATGCGCCACCTTCCCCTTTCGTTTCGGAAAGAAATCATCTACTTCCCATGAAGAGCGGACCACCTCCCTCCTCGTAAGGGTAGGGAATGGCCTTGAAGGTATGACATTCTTGATTGAAGCAGATGATATTCTTTTCCCTTAAGATTGCGATCGACTTAGGCGTGAGAGAGGTGGTAAACGCGTAAGTAGTTTTACTTGGTATTTGTTTTGCATGTATATGTTAGCAAGTTGATGCTTCGACGATCCAGTGACTTAGAAAATTCAGGAGACTACAACGAAGACGGATCCAGGTGAAGTTTCTGCTCTCTATTTCTTTTTGTTCTTGTAGTTTGATCACGATTCGAATGGGGTGTTGGATTTGGAGGAGTTTAAGTCGGCAACAAAGAGAATAATGTTGACCGTAGCTGATGGGTTAGGGCTTTCGCCTTTACAGATGATTCTTGAAGACGACGGCGATTTCTTGAAGAAAGCTGTTGAATGGGAATCCACCAAACTGCTACTGCCCTAATCCGGTTTTCCAGATTCTTGTTTCCTTTTATTTTTCTCTTCAAACTTGAGTTCATAGTAGTAAAGGGTTTTGATTAGTTTTAGAGAAGATAGTGGAACTTTAGAGGTTATGGTGGCAGTAGAGATTTATATTCTTTGGAATAATCAACTTTGTGAATTCGCTTTTTTTATTTTTATTTTTTTCGAATGCATTTAGATGGAAATAAAGAAAGGTTCTCTATTCTTAAAAATTGTACCTTTTTTTAGTTTATGAAATTTTTAGGCAATATCTTGAAACACAATTCTTGGTTTTTATTGTAGCATGTCTCACATCTCAGGCAAACATAGAAAAGAGGCAAATGTTGGAGCTAATGGGACCCTATGGAACCAGGTAAATCTTTGGGCATGTTTGGTTCTAGTTTTTGAAACTTGTTATTTATACTATTAAGAAAAAATGTAAAGATCTATTTTAAGTGGTGGACGTAGCGTATACATCATTTATAAATATACAACAATGTGAGGAAATCAGATTTTTAAGTAGTGCAAATATATTTTCAAAGTGATATGACAATAAATGTCATTCACTATAATTTTAAAACACAAGATCAAGAAAAGATGTATCCCATAAGGATGACACGTCTCTTTTCTTAGTACTTTCCTTAGCACTTTTTATTTTCTTAGTACTTTCTATGAACCAAGTCAAATACAATAAAATAAATACATATTTTTTAGGCTCCATAATGTACATGGAAAGTGAAACAAACTAAACAAAATCCTCTATGAATTTACAAAAATAAATGAAGAATAAATTATAGAGATGTGGTATCAGATCAAGCTCTGCTAAAAGTTTAACCTTATAGGATTTAAGTTTAATATGAATATAATGTCTTTAACTAGAGAGAAACAAATAAAATGAATTTGAATAAATATATAGAATTAATTTATTAGGTTTAAACTTTTTTTTTTCCTTCAAATTTTATTTTATTTTTCATTTTTCCTCTCTATTTTCCTTCAATGGAGTCTTAGGCTTCATTTGGATTCGAAGTCTTAGGAAATAAAATAAAGAAAATAGGGAGAAAAAATAAAAAAAATAAAAAAGCTTAAAGTCATTTTATTTGTTTCTCTCTGTTATATAAGGACTAAAACCTAAGAAAATCCTTTCAAACAAAAAAAAGAAACTTAAGAATATACTTATTTGAGAAATTTTATTGTATTATATTTTATTTTATATTTTTATGGTGAAAAGAATCAAACATGCAAAATTATTTTTTTAGTATTTTTATAGTACTTTAGATTTCAAACACAGAGCCTTAGTATTTTGTCCCTTTCAACTTATTTATGGCTTTGTCATCACTGTAAATCACTAACACATTTGATGGATTTATGATTTATCTTTAAAAATTATTTATTTTATTAAAAATTAAGAAAACTTTTATATTTATTATTTTATTAAATAAAATTACTTTTAAACAAACAAAATTTTTTTCTTCTTACTTCTATTTACTTTGAATTACATTATATTACCTGATGATGGGTTTTCTTGGATTGGAACAAAGGTCTCCCGCAAACCCATCCCATACTGTGTTCTTGCATTACAAAGACTTTTAATATCAGTGAAATGCACTACATGGAGGTAAAACTAATGGCCTATTTGATAACTGTTAAGTCTCCAGAACATTAAACAAAAATAAATAAAAAATAAAAACACACGTACACACACAATTGGCAATTATAAATTATTATTATTATTATTATTTTCTTGAAAGTACTTTAAAAAGCAATCTTATGTAAAATAATTATAAATACAATATTATATATAAAAATTAGTTTTATGTTTTATATTTTAGGTTTTTTAATAGAAATATATTAAAAAAAATCGAAATTATTTTTCAAAAGTATTTTCCAAAATAATTACCAAACATAATTTATACATTTAAAATGAAACAAGACTCTTAAATAACAATGACGGGGAGTCTTAAAGTCGGGCTCTAATGATAAAATGGTGAAATGAGCATCAGAGAGAATCCTCCTAAGAACATAATACAAGGGCATAATATGCAAAAGTGAATACAAGTCATAATAATAATAATAACTATCGGAATATGATTATTTAATAAACAAATAAATATTTATTTTCCATTCTATTATAACATTTATGGCAGGTTAATTTATTGTATAAATAAATATTAAAATTCTATTTTGATTCATTGTAACAATTTGAGAAGGACTACAAGATGGGAAATAGAAACCGAATACAAGTAGTTACCTATACAAACTCTACAACAAAATTGATTATGTATACATTTAACCAGTCTTTACTTTCATCAAAACTGGTGTCTCTCTTTCGATAATTAGAAGAAGATTTTCCATCATGAGTGTAGAGATTCTGAATGGCGCCACCATTGCTGGCTTTATCGAAGATGAAGAAGCATTCAATAGTTGGGTGAAGAAACATTTCACCGCTCTTGATGAAGCCAAGACATGCTTTCTTACATTGAGATGATGAAAGATTACAGTGTCTTAGGGTTTTCAGACTGGACACGACTTTGAGATTGATGCGAAGACGGACCCAGATGAAGTTTTTGGTCTCTATTTTTCTCTGTTCTTACAGTTTGATCGCGATTCGAATGGGGTGTTGGATTTGGAGGAGTTTAAGTCGGCGACGAAGAGAATAATGCTAGCCGTGGCTGATGGGTTAGGGGTTTCACCTTTGCAGATGATTCTTGAAGACGACGGTTTCTTGAAGAAAGCTGTTGAATGGGAATCCACAAAACTGCTGCTACCCTAATCTGGTTTTCTAGATTCGTGTTTACGTAGTAGGAAAGGGTTTTGATTGGTTTTAGGGAAGACAGTGGAAACTTTAGAGGTTATAGTGGCTGTAGAGATTCATATTCTTTGGAACAATCAGCCTTGTGAATTCACTTTTTTATTTTTATTTTTTTTCGGATGCATTTAGACGCAAATAAAGAAAGGTCCCTTAAAAATTTAGACGTGAATTCACTATTCTTAAAATCGAACCCTTTTATTGTAGCATGTCTCATATCTCTGGCAAACATAGAAAAGAGGCTAATGGAGAGAATGGGACCCTATGTAACCACGTAAATCTTTGGGTATGATTGGTTATAGTTTTTGAAAACTGTTTTTTGTTTTCAAAAATAAAGAGAATAAGAAAAATAGAGACAACATGTTTAGTTTCTTGTTTTTTATTCAAAACATGAAGAGCACATTTGGTTACCTGTTTTTTATTTTTTTGAAAAACACAGAAAATACTAAAAATAGTAAATTCAGAAAATAAGAACAAATCTCATAAAACACCAAAATGGTATTCTTTGTGTTTTCAAAAATGTTATCTCAAAATCAATTTTCAAAAACAGGACTCAAACCTATCCTTTGTATTTTTTCTTTCGTTTTATAACAGTTTTTTTATTCTCGGAAACCTAAAATAATTATTGTCCAAGGAGTAATATATCCAGGGAAGATAGCAGAAATTTAATTAGATCTCACAGTGTCTGCAAGATCCAGATATCTAGGGTTTTCCGAGTTTCTTGGATTTGATTTCTTAAAATGTCGTTTAATTAATAATATTGCTGATTAGGACTTTATTTAGACCGATAGAGTAAAATTTTGTTTTCAGAAAGAAACTGCATGGTTTCTTGAACGGGAACGGGAACTGGACTGAGTGTTTGTTTGATAGGAAAGTTCTAGAATCTGGATGAAATTGCATGATTTCTTGAATGGGAACTCAACTGGTGTGTTTGTTTGATAAGAAAATTCTAGAATACGGATAGGTTCCTATCGAATCTAACGAAGATACGGTGGTGTAACAAGAATGAATTTTCCCTTGCGTTCAACAAAACTCTAAAATTCTAAGGCTACCTTTGGAAAGAAAATTGAATGGAAAAAAAAGGAAGGAAAGAAATATAAAAATTCCGAAAAATTTAAAGAAAGAAAAATCTATTTTATATTTTTTGTAACTTAAATAATTGCTCTCTTATTTCATATTTCATGTTTTATAGAAATATAAAAATATATGAATATGATTCAAGAAACCAATAATATATAGATATAGTCAAAACACATTTTCCTTATTAATTTTAAGGAAAATAGGAGTTTCTAGTATTTTTCTTTTTCCTTCCAATTTTCCATAACATTTAAATTTGGAAAATGATTTTTCTTAGTATTTTTTTACTTTGCCTAACTTTTTCGGAACCAAACATAACCTAAATTATAATAGGATTAAAATGAAGGGTGAATTATGTTTAGGTGTTATGATGCATCCGAAGGAACAATCTCAAACTAAATAATTAAAACATGTAATGAAATAATAACCACATAGGGATAAAGGCATGTCAATCTTAAGAGATATGATTACTATTTCACGATATGTTTTAATTATTTAGTCATAACATCACATGTTTTAAAGAGGTTTGTGATAGTTACATTCTATTATATTATTTTTTGTGTTTCTTATCAACTAAAAATAATTTCTTTTAATTATCAAATATGTAGGTGAGATGATTGAGGTTTCTCCTAACTTAACCAAATATCTCAAATTCGAATCTTAAAAATATAGTTATATTTTATAATAGAGCTTTATATTTATCTCGATTTGAATAGGATTTATCTAAGTGTGATATATGCACCAACCCACTTACAACATGTCATGACAAAAAAACATATAATCGTGTGGGTAAGTGTACCAAGTCTACGTTCTGTACTATGACGGTTTACTTTTTGAAGGAAGTCGGTGGAATGTTAGTGGGAAATGTTAGGTTTCAGTACTGTAAAATAGAACAAACCAAGTAGCAGATGAACAATTAACACTTTTGCAGGAAAAAATCAGAAAAATAATCAGAACCTGTTTGCAGATCAAGTATTGTGTTGGACACAATCTCCTTAAGAAAATTATTGCCCTCGCAGTGGTGCTTCGAGTCTTTTGCAATTTGTCTCCCAAGATAAAATGATCTCCCAATGAGAAGAAAGCACTTCTGTGTTGGTATCGAACCGAATTGTAATGCGAACTCGATCTCGTATGAAATATGAAATGAATGAATGTATGTAAATTTATTATATCAAACGAGTCAAGGTGTAGCCTTTATATAGACCTTCTCATGGCGGTCGATGCGATCATGTATGAAGGAAGAGTCGTGATGTCTGTTCTCGTGGCTGAGACACCGATCGCGTCTATTGGAGAAGACACATCGATCCAACGGTAACCTACGCGAAAATGACGTGACATTTGGTGCAAAAGGTGAGTTTAAGCTAGCTTTCCAGGAACTGGCTAGGCTCGAGGGCGTGGTAGTCTTGGCAGCGTGTGTGGTGAACCAAGCATGAGATAGGTTCTCCCCCTTCCACAAAACTGGGGTGCCCCTTGGGGCCCAAACCCAACTACAAGGTGGGTGTATTTATACCCTTTAAAAGTCTTGTTCCCATCCGATGTGGGACATAAGCTTTTCCATAAGCTTAAACCTTTGGGCCATCGCTTTGAAGGGTGATGTTCGAGGCAATTTCTAATTCACTCCTTAATGGTTTTTTGAAACAACTCAATATATAATCTTCATCTCTCATGGAGGAGGTTCAGATTTATGTGGACTCCTAATTAAAAACGCTTTTAGGACTCCAATGTAATTTTAGCCTCAAAGATATTAAATTATCAGGTTTCAAACCCATTTTTTCCAACAATCCTCATACATGAATGAAATCGGATCGAGATTAATGCGACGAGAGGCCGATGACAAACAACAGAGAAAGTTCGCTTGGAAATTTTTTGTATGTGAGGAAGGTAACCAGGGCTCGAACCTTCCTCAGTGAAATGCTATCGGTTACCGATTGATCAAAGGAATAAGATGTTTTGAACTGCTCAATCACAGGTGTAAACCAAGACAATAGCATTCACGCAGAATCTTTCATTACGCTTGGTTCTCACTTACTAGGTTCATTTTGGCCCCAACAATTCCTGGTTTCATGAGTGCTCCTAGAGAATGTAGCCTATCATTCTCATAGAACCGGCCCAGTTCTCACTCACATAGGTGACTTCTTATGGAAGGTATTCTGTTATACCCCACTTGTCTTTAACAAGATATAAGAATCATTAAAAGCGTAGCTTACCCTGTTCAACGCTGCAGGCATCACTATTATGATTATAGGAATGAGTAGGAGATTTGTTTTCCGTAGTGATCTTCAATGAGCTACATAAATTTTATTGTCTCCTTTGAACTCAGATCTCGGGATCTCCGCCGCCTAAGTTGCCATTCGTGACTCTTAGTGCATGTGCTTTAAACCCATTCCCTTGATGATTTACTTACTTTCTTCGTCAAACCTTCGTTAACCGATTCACAATGTTCTCGACTTATGTATTCAATGGTCATAATACTATTAGAGAGAAGTTGTCTACGCAGATTATGTCTTCGGCGAATATGTCGACTTACTGCTATATATGACTCGTGCCTTCCCACTCCACATCGACTACCCAATGAATGCGTATACAGTAATGTGTCAGCCATATCGAATATCTTCTAAGAAACGACGGCCACTCGCTTCTTCACTAGCTTTATCTAGTGCAATAAATCTGTACTCCATCGTGATCTAGCAATGCACGCTTATTAGAAGATTTCCAAGACACCGCCCACCACTAAGTGTGTAAATAGATAGCCACTTAGGACTTCGAGTCTTCGTGCTCTGATATCCACCCTGCATCACAAGATCCTTCGGCATCAGCCGGGATATTTTCGAGTGTTGTAATCCATAGTTTCGTGTATTTCAATACTTCAAAACTCTAACTATAGCCTTCCAATGGTTCTAGACTGGATTACTTGTGTATCTACTTCAATTTATCGACAACAGAAGTTTATGTCCTGACGGCATAGCCTCATGACATACATCAGCCGCTTAATTGTTTGTGCATATTCTTTGCTGGAAAGGCTTCGCTTATTATTTGGATAGATGCATTTACATCTACAGGTGTTCTCATTGGATTGCTATCATTTTGTTTAAATTCTTGAGAATTTTCTCAATGTAATGTGATTGAGATAATATGAATCCACCGATGTTTCGAGATCCTTATCCCTAAGTATAACATCAAGAATACCTAAGTCTTTCATGTCAAACTTATTGTCGAACATTTCCTCGTAGTTTTAATGATTTCATTATTGCTACCTATGATGAGTATATCATCAACATAGAGATGAAATAATGATAAATCCACGCTCGCGTTCTTAACATATATACACATTTGTCACACTCGCTTGATTTCAACATTTGTCATCATTACATCACAAATTTCTCATGCCACGCACGTGCTCGCTTTTAATCCATAAAAGGGACGCAATGTCGACAACTTTCTTTTTCGACCGAATAAAGAAACTCCTTCGTTGTTCCATGTAGATTTCTTCATCCAGTCATCATTTAAGAAAGTCAGTTTCTTACATCCATTCGACGATCTCAAGATCAGGTATAGTCAGAATAGCTATTAACATTCGAATGGATGATATTCTTGCATTTCGTGAATAGTATCGAAATAAATTCAAGCCTTCTTTGTCAGAATCTGATAACCGGGCCCGCTTTTATATTTATCAATAAATCCATCACTTTCATTTTTTTCTCGAATATCCATTTATATCCTGCAGGTTTCGAACCCGGCAAGATCCATCAGTTCTAATGCGTATGATTTTGCAAGATGGATCCCACTTCGTCGCTTATAAATTTTCTTCCAATATGGAGTCAGGCCTCGACATAGCTTCCTTAAAGCTGAGGCTCATCTTCTAATGTATATCGTTAGAAATCTCGACTAAAAGATTTCGACGTTTCAGCTCTTTTGCCGCTGGCCTAGGTTCATCATCTCAAGTTGCCTCGACTACCGCTTATCATAAAGATCATGAGTCCTTTTACTCGAGTTCAATTGCAGGGATTTGTAAGGAAATACATTTTCAAAGAAAATGCATTCCTCGATTCGGATAATAGTGTTGGCATGATATCGAGCACTTCTCTGATTTATGAATCGTAAAATGATATGTACTACTATTATGTGCATAACCAATGAAAACACAATCAACCTGCTGGGTCCCATTTTAACCTTTTGTGCATAGGTACGCTAATTTTACCTAGACACCCCCACACTTTATTTGTAAGAAGGTCTTCGACCTTCCACAACCTCGTAGGGGATTTATCGGGTTTTCTTGAGGTATCTTGGCTGAGAATATAATTTATAAAGAATTGCTTCCCCCACAAATTTTATAGTCCGTAACTTAATAGTAATGCATCTATCATTTCCTTTTAAAGTTCTCGTTTACGCTCACAACCCCATTTTGCCGAGGAACAACAAAAAGCCGTTGGGCGTATTATACCATGTCATGAACAAAAATCACCAAAGGTGCCTCATTCACTAATTTATCACTCGTGAATACCTTGATTTTTCATCGCTGGTTCTCCACTTTGCCTGAAATGTTGAAACATTTCTACTGCCTCATCTTTACTTCTCAATAAGTAAACATAAGATTCAGGCAATCATCAATTAATGTAAGAAAATATTTACCACCCTCGTTTCTCAATAAATTCCTCGCATCACGTATTATCCGAATGTATTAATTCTAGAGGTTCACTACTTCTTCTTCAAATTCTGATTGGAAAGAAGTTATTGTAAGTTTAGATTCCACACAAATCTCACATTTATGATTTGGATCTATTTTAAAATTAGGCAAACATTCCATATTAATTAATTTGCGCAATGTATCATAATTAACATGTCCTAGTCTACCATGCCACACATTTGAAGATTCAAGCATATAAGCAGAAGACGTGTTATTTTTATTGATATTCTTAATAGGAGGTACTACAGTCATTACATTCATTTTGAAGAGCCCATTGCTCATGTACCCCTTTCCCACATACATCCCATTTTTGGTGAGGATGAAGTTAACCGAGACAAACACCAACTTGAAGCCCTTCTTACTCAACAATGATCCGTATTAATTAGATTCTTCAATTTCCGCACATGCAACACATCATTAAGAGTAAGTTCCTCGCCTGAAGTCATCTTCAATACTACCTTCCTCGCCTTCAACCTTGAAGAAGAGGAGTTGCCCATAAAGAGTTGTTCTCCATTATCTATGGTCGAGCAGGATGAGAACATCTTCTCGTCTGAGCAAACATGACTTGAGTGGGCCCCGTGTCCACCTGCTCCTCATTCCTGGTATTGCTGGGGAGCAATGAAGTTCACCTCAAAGACTACGACCGAGGTTCATAAACCGACATCACTCTACTCAAATTAATTGGCTCAGGGGCGCTTCTTTTCTTCGGATTCCTCAGTTCGCGATCACGACAAGCCCTTAGCACCCAAGGCCCTAAATTTGTTGCCGCACACATAACACTTGCCTGGGAACTTTTCAGGACCTCGCTAGACCGCTTGCCATCGCGGCTTCCTCTTCTTTGGTGGATTACGGGAGGTCTCGCCTTGTTCCACAACATTACTCGATTCCATGTAGCCTTGCCCCGCCTTCTTCTCATGCACTATTGCCTTCTCTATTCTCACCTCACTATCAAGTCTTCAAGTCTCACTTCCTTCCGTCTTTATGCTTTGTAATTCTTGAATTCTTTCCATAAGAAGGGCAATTTTTCAATAATTGCACCCACTTGAAGGATTCACTAAGAGATACATCCCTTCTCGCATGTATGTCAAGTGCGTAATCACTAGATCTTGAAACTTCAAGCACACTCCGTCTCGAATCACATCTTTAGTCTAGGAATTTTCCCACTACAAACTTCGAGCCCCGCATCCCTAGCCTTGTATTTTCTTTCTCCAAGGATTCCCACAGCCTTCTCATAGCACAAGGCTAATACACATTATACAAGTGCTGTGTCAGCCCAAGCCATTCAAGATGTGGCTCGACATAAGAAATCGAAGATGATTCCATGTTTCCACAATGCAAGAACCACTGGTCAAGTTACCATTTTCCTTCAATGCGAGAGCATCCTTTCAAGGAAACGGCCAAATTCTAAGGTGGTCAGAGAATAGCATCTTTGTCACTTAATTTTCAATTCGGGCCTATCAACTTTTCGTTTTCTCTCCATGACTCATACTACCGCGCCATAACAGCGCTGATGAGGCAACAAAGGGGTAATCGCAGTCATTCACTGAACCAAATTATGTTTTAAACAATATATTAAAACCAAATTTAAATATTTCTTAGCCAAATTTTGAATAAAACTAATATTAAACCAAAGTGGCTACTATTTACAGAAACAGTTTCTTTAAAATCAAATATGACCGCTTAAATCTCGATTAAAAATCTATTAAAACAAACAGATTTTTGTTTTTTCCAGAATTGAGCAATAAAACAATTCCAGAACTGATATATGTAAACTGATATATAAACTGATATTAGTAAACTGATATCAGAACTGAGAAACCGATATGTAACCTTATATATGTAAACTGATATCAATATTTAAAACAAATCCAGTGCAAACTTATACTGATATCAATGTTTGAAAAAACTGCATCCAAGCAAGTAAATAATTTCAGATTCTAACTACCCAAAGTAAGAGGTTCTCAGACTCCAACTCGTTAGTTCAAAATAAAAATCAGAAAACCAAGGCAAGGGGTCCGTAATCCAAGATCGCGAAGAAAAAACGTACTGCTTATATATAAAAAAACGTGATCAAATATATATATAAAAAATTGACATAAATATACGCTTGCAAACAAAAAAATCAAGAAAAGAGAATGGTTTAGCGTTTCAGCATGTAAAATCACAAAGGCGCCTCAAACAGAGCAGACATCGGTTTTCAAACTCGGGCAAGCAGGTAATCAAGTATAAAATAATAAAGCAGATTACTGGTTTTGCAAACTTGAGCAGTGTACTGAAGAATAAAAACGATAATTGTCTTAAGATTGTGCCAGTTTCAAGACTGTAGAAATAGAACAAACCAAGTAAAGCATGAACAATTTAACACGTTTATGTGAAAACCAAAAATAATCAAACTCCGTCATAGATCAAGTCTTGTGTTGGACACAATCTCCACATAATTATTGCCCTCGCAGTGGTGCTTCGAGTCTTTTGCAATTTGTCTCCCAGGATGAAATGATCTTCCAACAGAAGAAAGCACTTCCTGTGTTGGTTGTCGAACCCGAATTATGTGCATAATTCAGTATCTCTCTCGTATGAAATGAAATGAATGAATGTATGTAAATATGTATGTCAAATGAGTCAAGGTGTGGCCTTTATATAGACCTGCTCATGATTGTTCGGTACAGTCATGAAGCTTGGGAGGGTCATGTCTATACGGCGAACAGTCATGAAGCTTGGAAGGGTCGTGTCTGTTCATGGCATACAGTCATGAAGCTTGGAAGGGTCGGTCCTGCTCATGGCGAACGCACACAAATAAGGCTGAGAAGACGCGATCGGCCCAACGGTAACCTACGCAAAACGACAGCTGCCGATGCCAAAGGTGAGTTTAAGCTTAGCTCCGAACTCGCCGACGACGGTGCTGGTAAGGCTGCAGGGTGAACCAAGCATGAGCCAGGGTTCTCCCTTCCACAAAACTGGGGTGTCCCTTGGGGCCCAAACCCAACTACAAGGTGGGTGTATTTATACCTTTTAAAAGTCTTGTTCTCATCTGATGTGGGACACAAGCTTTTTCACAAGCTTAAACCTTTAGTTACTGTTTAAGGGGTGATAACAGGCAATTTCTAATTCACTCCTTAATGGTTTTTGAGCAACTCAATATATAATCTTCATCTCCTCATGGAGGAGAACACATTCTCATGTGGACCCACCAAAAACGCTTTGTGGGACCCAATGTAATTTTAGCTCAAAAAAAACTAAATTATTGTGCTTAAACCCATTTTTTCCAACAGGAAATAAAAAACAGGAGGACCCACAGAAAATGCCTATTTTGTAGGCACATTGATTTTCATTTTCAGATTTGGTGTTATTCGTCTTCACTTTGGTCAATTCCTTTGGAGTTTGGACTGACTGTCTAGAAGTCAACAAAGCCTATTGTTTAATTTAATTAATGATTTCCATAGGCAGGGGGAAAGGGGAAGGGGAAGGGTCCTGGGGACCCCATCACCTATATGAAAAATAATAATATTTGTTATGTAATACAAAACTTTTTGAGCCTGAGTAATGTCCTAGTCCCTAGACGCATGCAATTTCACTGAGATAGTATTTATGAGAGTTTTCAGAAACCAGGGGCATAAAGAAACAACAGGCCGAATCACCACCCATCTCACTTTGCCGGAATTTCTACGGTTGTTTAATCAGCTGTGTTACGTAGTATATATATGCAATTCCATGGCATCCTTCATTTTCATCAAAATCAAAAGCTTTATTTCTTTTTACTGCTTGGTTCTTGGGTTAGAGCTTTTTATGAATATTAATATTTAATAGCCAGTTTGAGCAGAGAAGCAGAAGAGAGAATAATGAGTGTGGAATTGTTGGACGGTTCTACCCGTTGTGAGCTTTGTGGAAGATGAAGAAGCGTTCAATGGTTTGATCCATGACCGCTTTCAATCTGGACACAAACCATGATGGCTTCCTCTCCTATTCTGAGATTCTGAAGGAGTTTCAGTCTATGAGGGTTTTCGAAACACATTTCGGTATTGACGTTAAGAGAGATTCAGATGAGCTTGTCATAAATCGGACAAACATGCAAGATTCCCTCATCAGTAAAACTGGAGTACAATTGACTTATTTTAATGAAATATTAAGCCTTAATTTGATTACGAGGGAGTTCATATTTTTCTATTGGTTACTGTATTCTTTGGTGGGTGGCACATTTGTTGGGGAAATTAGGTTGTATCGGTGCTTATAATTATAGCGCTCCAGAAGAGAAGATTATACTTCAGAGAAAAAGCCATTGAATAGAGAAGGCTCTAAGATATCAAGACCATTTTGCATCATCTTGGAAATAATTTAAGAACATTTTAAATTCAAGATATGCATGCTCAAAACACACAGGAAAAGATTGAATGTTTAAATCAGCATGTCTTGTTATGCTAATAGAGATCTTTAGTGCATACTTCCCATTCATTCTTGATCCTAACGATTGCTATCATTTTTAGTGAATTACTATTCTGCAATCTTGGCGTATCATAAATTATACGAAGTTAGAGTTTTTTTTTTTTTTTTTTTTATTTGGGACAAGAATTTAGTGAGTCACTACTGGCGGTGCCCCTGAAATTTTTGGAAAAAAAAAAATTGTCCCTTGTTATAAAAGTATTATAAAGTGCAAACCAAGACAAATATATTTCTCTCTTGCATATGAGAAAGAGATGTATGAAGAGATATAACCAAGGGACAAAAAATTGGATATATCGGTCGATATATTACCGAAATATCGGATATCGGCCGGTACCAACACGATTTTGCCAACCAAAAGTCGGTTGGCCAAAAAATCGGCCAAAAATCAGTAAAATCGCCGATACTTTGGCGAAATATCTGAAATTTTCGATATTTTGGTGAAATATCGAGAGTATATCTCACGCGCGCATATGCTGGAATTTCTGGGAAAATATCGGAGATATATCAGTAAAATATCGGAGATATATCGGTAAAATATCGGAAACATCGGAGATAAATCAGCTATTTTGACTTAAATCAAATCCAACGGTTAGAATTAAATCACAATGGTTTTTTGACAATCCAATGGCTATTTTGACTCCAAAAATTCTATAAATACCTCTAAAATCATACAATTTCTTTACAAACTCATCCATACACATCCAAGCTCCATTTGACTCTCAAATTATTTTTTCTTTGTGATTGATCTTAATATTTTGAAGATCTTGTTATGAATATTGTCTTCATCAAGATGGGATCCCTTCATCAAATAATGTAATGGAGTCACATCGGTCTTCATTTTGGTTTTAAATAACTATTGTAATGTAATTTCTCGATAAATTATAATGAATATCGTCTTCAACAAGTGTATATTTGCTTGTTTATATATTTTTTATAGTTCAACAAAGTATTTCAATGAATTTCAAAGTATTTTGTTAATTTTCGCTTTACCGATATTTTTGTTAAAATATCCATTGATATTTATCGATATTTCTGATATATCCGTAATTACCGATATTTTGTTCCTTGGATATAACTAAAAGAAGAGAGAGAGGGAAAGAGATAGAATGAGAGAGAGAGAATGAGATCTCGGGATGCTTTTACAAATGATGGAGAAGGCCTTACATAGACTTACAAACATAGGTTCCATTTACTCATCATAAATGAGTAATGAACAAGTGAATGCAGTTCATTCACCTAATATATAGAACATGAATGTAATATTCATCACTCATGTTAATGCTCTAATTTATAACACTCCCCCTTGAATGACCGCCATAAAGAATATGCCTCATTAAAACATTGCTAGTAAAACCCAATGGTCAAACTGTCTTTTATAGAGGGGAGTTTGCATGATTCTTGGATATGTTGAATCATCAATCTTAGCCATATACATTCATGACTTGCTTCGTGAATTGCTATAATTTCTAAATCATTCAACGATGTAGCCACCATTGTCTGCTTAAAAGATCTATATGAAATAGCAGTTCCATTACAATTAAACACATACCTTGTTTGTGATCTGGCTTTATATAGATCTCTGAAAGGTATTTTGTATCAGCATATCCAAGCAATTGCTGTTTTGATTCCTTTGAGTAAAATAGACTCATATAAGTTATTCCTAGAGGTAGCTACATATGCTGATAATATTCGATATCCATGTCATGAACCACCAACAACCACGCAAACAACATCCCAAACATGTCAAGTCACTAATGACACTAAGATATGGTGCTTAAAGACCAAGTAATTCTCCTTCACCCTTTCACAAGGACTAAATAGGTCATTTTTCATGTCAAGTGAACGAACAACCATTGACGAACTTAAAGGGTGTGCTTTATCCATATAAAAGCGCTTTAAAATTTTCTTAGTATATGTTGATTGGTGAACCAAAACTCCAAAAGGGAAATGCTCGATCTGCAAACCGAGACAAAATTTTGTTTTCCCAAGATCCTTCATCTCAAATTCATTTTTCTAATATTTTGTTGTTTTTGTGACTCTTCAAGAGTCCCAACAATATTTAAATCATCAGCATACACAATAATAATTGCAAATCCGGTTTCCGACTTCTTTCAATAAATACTAGCTAAGGCGATTATATAACATGTGTCCGGCTTGCTTCAATCCATATAGAGATCGTTGTAATTTGATTGAGCATGTAACACCCCAAATTATACCATGACAAGCTGAGTAATGTTTTAAAAGTAATAAAGTAAATTATATTTTTCCGAAATAAAATAATATTAAAATAAAATAAACAAAACTCTAATTAATACAGTTTCAAAGCAGAATCTAAGAATTCACTAAGGACCCAAAATGACATAAGAATAAAATATTGTATGCCAAAGTAGGAAATTGTTAAGTTTTCAAAGAATGGTGACACTTTTGCAATTAAGGAAAGTGGAGGGGTGAAAGTACAAATAATGGAAATGTTAATTAGTTAAAGGATAATAATAATACATTGCCGCATCGGTTCAGGAAGCTTCAGAAAATTTTAGATCTTGGATGACGAAACGGATCAAGCAATGCAAATTTGTCTCAGGAATTTAGTGACCTAGAAAAGTTTCATTTAATTATGAGATAATAATACTTTACCATTTTTCTAAGGAGCAGCCATAAGGATCTTCAAGTGACTAGATTTTTACTTAAAAATCTCTAAGTCGAATGACTTGAGTTAAAGTTCATTTAAAATAAAGTGAACTGAAAAGAAATAAAAAATTTTGGGGTAGAAACGGACCCGAATGAGGCAATATGAGCTATGTATCCAAATAATAATAATAATAATAATAATAATAATAAAATAAAATAAGAAAAGAAAAAGATAAAATCAAGTTGGTATCAGAAGGACGGACATAAGGAGACGTGAGAAAGAGAGCATGAGGAGAGAGATTTTACAGAGAGAAACTTCTTTCTAAGATCTACGGAAATCGAACTGTAGATTTTTGTCGGAGCAGAAAGCAAAGTTGGTCTACGCGGCGAGAGCTACGCATGAGCACTAAAATCTTAGCTTTTGGACAAACTCCAAGAGGTATGAAATTTCCTACTTGGGTTATTTCTATCCTAAAGGTCATTTAATGGCTTGAGATTTGTCTAGAGGCTGTGAAAGGCCATAAAATCTAGTACCAAAATTTTGGACTGAGTTTAGGAATTTTTATGAATTTTCGGGACTATTTTCTGAAAATCCGGGCTGAATTTCGGGATTGTTTTCGGACATTTCGGGTTGAAATTTCGGGATTGTTTTCGGATAGTCCGGACAGGATTTTTAGAACTATTTTCGGGTGGACTCTATGGAAAACCCTTTTAGTCTAGAATCCATCCATATATATAGCTTAATGAAATTGGAATGATAGTAAATAGCTCATAAGAATACATGATAACCATAGTTATTCATGCATATAATGAGATATGAAAAAATTCAAAGATACAAAAATGATTGTAAATATCGCATATGATTACCTGATGACAATAATTATTCGGAATACAGCATGCATCGAAACATAAAATACACACTGATTGCCTACTTAGAACCCGGGTAAGGATAGATGGGCATGCCTATTAGTGGAAAAATAAATCAGTGATAATCGATCAATCACTTATTTGGGTCATTATACGTTTCTTCGCCCTTATAGATGGTCATTGTCTCTAATACGATAACAGAGCCTTCGCCCTATAGACCACTATTTCGCATGTTGAGAGAAGCGCCTTCAGGCCCTTATAGTTTCCTTTATCCAATTCTAAGGTTTATGCAGGCATGAAACATAAAACAAATGACTTGAATATGAAATATGAAATGATATGATATGATAAGAAAAGCATAGCACCGCTATGCGATGACAAGTATATTGTGATAAGAACATGAAGCAAAGTGTAAAATGATAAGAAATGAAATATGGTATAACAAGTAAATATGAAATATGTATAAGCATGTTTAAATGATATGATATGTTAGATGTTTATGCATGTGTATAGAAGTGTGATGATCCGTGTTAGTGGTCGTCCATGAGTTTATTTCCCATTAAGCGTAAAGCTTAGCATGGGTGTTTCATCTGTGTAGGTACAAGAGAAGCAGAATCGAGAAGTCCAGACACTCCACATCAACAACCAAGGCCAACACACTACTAGGTGCCCACTAAAGACCTTTTGGTCTTTTTTTTTTTTTTTTTTTTTGTATTTGTTTTGTCTTTGAAAGCAATGTAAATATGGTAAATGTTGAACACTTCCATATATGGAGTTTGTATATATTTTGTAATCCACTGCTACAAAATATAGTACAAGTTAAATGTTTAACATTATATAGTAATGAAAAAGCTTAAAGTTCTAAGTTTATAGTAAGTAGTAATAGAGCACCTCGGATCAGGTTCGGATCCACCAATCGGGTCGGATCTGAGAAGGGGCGCTATAGAACACATACTATGAGGTTTTATATTATTTGCTTCAGACAATTTAAATCCTTTAGGGACTTTCATATATATGTCATTATCTATGGATCCATATAGATAAGTTGTGATGACATCCTTGAGACACATATCTGGCCTCTCGTAGACCGAAGGTTTATTAAAAGTGAAAAGTAATTGCGTCTATGAAAGGAAAATATGTTTCCTCGTAGTCAATACCAAGTCTTTATGAGAAACTTTGTGCTACTAATGACACCTTATATCTTATGATCTCATTATTTTCATTACGCTTTCATACAAATACCTATTTGTACTCAACAAGCTATACACCTTTAAGCGTTTGGACTATAGGTCCAAAAACCTCTCGTTTCATTCGCAAGTTTAATTATGCCTTCATAGCTTCTTTCCATTTTGGCCAATCATTTTTTATGATGTCTAAGGCCACTTGGAAAGCAAAAATATTATTGATAACAACTTTATTTCTATCTCATTTTTCTCTATTGTGCACATAATTAATTGATATCTCATAATTTTCAGGTACTTGCCCATCTTCAGAGGCCATTTCTTTATTTCGAACCTCTTCAGGGGTCTTTTGTTCAATATATGCCTCTGCAAAGGCCTCTTATTCACCATATACCTCTTTAGGGGCTTTTTGTTTATCATATGCATTCTTCTACAAGGGCCTTTTGATTATCATGTTCTCCACCCTCCTTGTGTTCTCCTTCCGACATGACTTATATCTTTAAGCCAATAGGATTCCCCACAAGCCATGCATATTTTAGGACTCATTTACTAATTTTTTTTAGGCCATCAATCCAGATTTATATTTGCAAATGTGATATGTGACTAAAACAATTTTCTTTAATAATAAAAAGTGATTCAGAATGATTTGGTAATATTTTGCAAATGAATGATCCCTTAAACTTCCAGTTCACATTGATTTATATGAGGATCAAAATGAGATATTTTAGATGCATTCCAAGTAATTTCTCGTTGTTATTTAAACGATTTTTTCTCCCCCAATGATGGGGGAATATACCTCATTGAAATGACACAGAAACGGTCGTAAAACATCTCCCGGCATGGGTTTAAGATATCTTATGATGGACGAAGAATCAAAACCTACATAAATCCCAAGTCTTCATTGAGGACCCATTTTAGTGTGTTATGTAGGTGCAATTGGTATATAGACTACACAACTAAAGATTCGTAAGTGAAAAATATTTGGTTGTTTGCCTAGTACAAGTTGTGAGGGAGAGTATTCATGGTAATTAAGCTGTTGGTTGAATATGAACCAAGCTTGCAGCATGCATAATAGCATGTCCCCAAGCAAAAGTCGGCAATTTGGTTTTCATTAGCAGTGATCGAGCTATTAATTAAAGACGTTTGATGAGGGACTCTAATAAACCATTTTGGGTGTGAGTATGAGAAACAAGATGCTCAATATTTATTCCAACTGACATGCAATAGTTAGTAAAGGTTTGGGAGGTAAACTCACCGACGTTGTCAAGTTTAATGGCCTTAATTGGATAATCAGAAATCTGAGCTTGTAATTTGATCATTTGTGTGAGGAGCCTAGTAAAGGCATCATTTATTGTCGAAAGAGCAAACATGTGACCACCTAGTAAAGGCATCTATTAAGACCATACAATAATGGAAATGTACACATATTGGATGGATAGGTCCACATATGTCTTCATATATTGTTTCTAAGAAGACCTATTATTTTGCTAAATGATGGTCTGACTATCAATTTACCTTATGAGCAAGCATCACAGCGTATTCATCAAGAACTTTCGTTCTTCTTAGTGATCGGTGAGTGTTCTATGATTCCCAGTCGCTGAACTTCCGTTCACCAACAAGATACACTCGATAGGCTTTATATTTGTATGATATAACCTACAGGAGAATGCTGAGAGTTTTTCCATTATAAGTTTCTTGTCATAAACAATAGAGGTAATGTAAAGACATTCTGTATTACCTTCATTCATAGTTTCAATATGATATCCATTTTTACGGATATCTTTAAAGCTTAACAAATTCCTTGTGGATTTGTTGGAATATAATGCATCATTGATATGGAACCTAGTTTCATTTGGTAGTATTATGTTTGCTCTTCCGGAGCTTTCAATTAAGCTCTTCGATCCAAACGAGCGGCCGCCGGTGAGGCGGCCCTGTTCCCCTCCCCGTCTCGCAACTGACGACGAATGCAGGCCTCTTTGGGGAAGGAGGGTTTGCAAAAGACGCTGCTTTTGTCTCCGAGGAGATAAAATGACGTCGTTTAATTTTTATTTATTTTTAAATACATAACAAAACAACGTCGCTTAGCAGTATACTGTCCAAAATGATGTTGCTTTTGAAGCAAATATTACCAACCCAAAACAACGTCGCTTTGGGTATGTGAAGAGCTGAACTACCGCTGACCGCTTTGTCCAAAACAACCGCCATTTTTTATAGCGCATGCAAAACTTTGCAGAGTTTCAAACGACGCCGTTGCTGTAAAGGCCAAAACGATGTCGTTATCAAAAGGCCTAAACGACGCGTTTTGTCTCCTGTCATTTACAAATAGACAGCCTACAAATATTTTTTTTGCAATCCTAATTATTTTAATTTATAATATTATAAATAAAATAAGATTAATAAATGAAAAACAATAAATCATATTTTGGGAATAATCTAAAATACAAATTTAAATATAGATGTTTTACTTGATATAATTAATTTTATTTTTATTGTCATTAACATACATCATTGAATATTCCAATAACTATTTAAATAATTTGTTTTATTAATTTTCACTCCAGTTATTCATACTTAATTTAACTTTGATTTTGTAGCTTAAAATGGGTATCTCCTCCAATACTGGGGTAGGGTGGGGAAAATCTTCTAAATGAGGAAGACGTGCACGCGCATTTCTGTATTTAATTCATACCTAAGATCCGGTGATCTAGATTGCAACCGATGTCAAAGTTTTCTGGGATCAGTGATGGCTAAGTTGGAGACCAATGTTGGAGTCGACCCACCACTGACTTATGTTCCGTACAAAATCAAGGGATAGAACTTACATTATTGTCAAAATGACGTGATACTTAATGTGACGCAAATAGTAATGTAGCGGGAGCCACATCACCGACAGGTCAATTATCTATTGTTATAATTCTACAACAAATATTTTAATGAAAATTTATTGTATTTAATTTATTTTTTTTCAGAAGGGTGTGTTATGAATATGTTTCAAGTAGATGTTAGGAGTCCGTGGGATTTAAGGATCATTGCTTGGAGGTGCTTAACATCGTGATAAGTGGATGATTATACCGCAAAACAACCCTAGGCCCCGCCCCGTTTATGAGGAACTCACATACACTGTGATCTCTTGACTCCATCATAACCCACAGTAATGCAAATGTTAGCTCTCCAAGGAAGAGACTCCCGAGAAGCAAAAGCTTCAAAGAAAGTAAAACATAAAAGTATACAGTCCAACAGATACTAGTAATTCTATTTCAGATAATGTATCTGAATTATCCGGGTAGAGTGAAAAGAGAAAGGACTTTATGAGGAGCAAAAGCCAATTGATTTCAAGGAAACACACACAGGGAGGATGCAACCAGACATTGCTGGCCATACGAAGATGATGCGAAGGAGCAAGATAAGCGTGATGATCGCTCGATGATGCCATTATGGAAAAGACATCTCACATATGTCCCTGAACAACAACACACATCAACCCATGTGAAGCACACACGCAGTTAAATTTAAAATGCTAGTAGCTCCAACTTTAATGTACTTCCAGATTAGTAGCTGTTTATTTTCAATGTAATTTCAATTTTTGTCCACTTACTTAAAATGAAATATTCAAAATTATCTATATCATTTATAGTAAAATATTTAAGATGCAACTAACTTAAATTTTCATTAAAAACATAAATATAACATGACAAGAGCAAAACATAATATCAAAATAAGGCAATTCACTACAATCACTGTCCGTGGTGGGGTCCACAAGATGTGAAATGATGTCGTATGAGGGCATGGGTGTTCGACCTGAATGGCGTCATGGTTAGCCAGCAAATGATCAAAGGGTCTCAGGCCTCGTGATACTTCAACTGTGCCATCAGTTCCTAATGAGTCATAGTCGTCATTGCTAAAAGCTATTGCAACATGTTCATTGTCATCAACCCGCTCATCCTCAATTATCATGTTGTGTAATATAATACACGCCGCGATAGTGTCGGTCTCAAGACAAAGCAGAATCGAGCCGGTCCTCGAACGATAGCAAAATGAGCTGAAGCACCCAATGTTGTTCTATCCTTTCTGCACTCCTATGTTTTTTGCAAAGAATTCGTGGAGCCAACTCTTTGAGGACGCTAAATTGATCGAACAATTGTCACTTCATTTTGGATATATACCATCTGCAAGATAGTATCCTATATTGTAATGGTTGCCCATTATGGTATAATTTGCTTAAGGGTCACATCCTTCGCAAGTTAGCAAACAGATTGGAGGCGTCAAATACATTAATATCATTGTTAGATCCGCATGCTAAAAAGCATGCCATATCCACAAGTCGTAGGAGGCGACGGTTGAGCACAATAATCGGTCGTAGGAGGCGGTTGCTAGTATACATTCCGCGGATATGTCAGCCGATAGTTTTTCCACGCCAATGATACAAATTCAAATCGCCTAACATTCTAGGAAAGCCACGCTGATTAGCTCGAAACAAATTTAGATGTCACCGCTGGGGATCTCGAGATATTCAAAGTCCAAAAATTTCTACTCACCCCTAGCGTAATCGCTTGGACACACTCATGGTTGTGGTCTCTCCACTCGACATACTCGCCGAAAGTGCGAGTCCGCAGACATACCATATGCAAGCATGCGGGCGTACCATTTTTGTTCACCTGATAAATCACTGTTGACAAAGATTGCTCTTGCACGAAATAATCATTGTGCTGTTGGAGCGTATGTAAAATTCGAAGAAACAGAGGCCGACTTAAACAAAAGCGCCTACGAAATAATGTTTCGTCGTAGACTCGATTCTCAACGGCGTAACTACGGTAGCTTCAGAATGGCCGCTTAACTAGGTCACGATATCAGATTGGTTTCCACTACCTCTATCTCAGAGCTCGTACCTTGTGAGTTTTGTCTTTCAAACTCGATAGCTGCGGCGAACCACGTGTTTCTTTCTTCTTCATCTGAAGAAGATGAATCATTCAAAAGACGTTTAAAAAAGTTACTCATTTTTTACTTCTAAGTAATTGAAAAACCTTTGATGTGTGTAAAATTCTAAGGGACATCCTCCTCAATTTATAGATGTTTTTAAGTCTTTATCAAGCGCGTTTAAATGCATAAAAAGCCGTGTTTCGTGATTTGACAAGTCAATACAGTATTATATATAAGATCAACTTTATCAGCTTTTTACAACCCCGATGTGATGTGACAAATCAGCTAATGACCTGTTAGATCATCCAGAACCCGATGTAGATTTTTATAAGCCTAATGTGATTTGACAAATCAGTCAGTGACATGTCTATTAATCCAGAACCCGATGAAACTTTTTATAACCCCAATGTGATGTGAGAAGTCAATCAGTGACATGTTAAATCACTGAAGATTTATCAGCTTTTTTATAACCCCAGTATGATTTGAGAAATCAACAAAATTATTTTTCATTATTTTTTATAAGAAGTACAAAATTTTTTAAAATTAATTAATATTTGTAACCCAAAAATTTTCATAACTACTAAAAATTATTAATTCAAAATATTTATATTTATTTTTATTGATTTAATTAAATATTTATGGCCATTTTTATTTTTAATTGAATTTTTATTTTTATTTTAAATTTTAATTAAATATTTATTTATCTTTTTAAATCAAATTTATAGTGTATAGAGTGATATAAATGAATGAAGGGTATATGATGTAATTATTAAAGAAGATAGTATGGTAAATTGGAATAGATTTAGGATAGATGAAACTTTAGATGCTCATTGCCAAGACGCCTAAATAAAACTTTAAATAAATCTCAAAAAGAACTTTGTGAAGAAAAAATAATTTTTAGATGTTTTTATTTTTGCTAATTATTGGAGATGCTCTAAAGGGTTTTGATTGGTTTTAGTGAAGATACTGGAACTTTAGAGGTTATAGCGGCAAGTAGAGATTCATATTCTTTGGAATAATCAACGTTGTGAATTCACTTCTTTTTTTTCCTTTTTTTTCCAATTCATTTAGATGCAAATAAAGAAAGGTTCTCTATTCTTAAAAATTGTACCATTTTTTAGTTTATGAAATTTTTAGGCAATATCTTGAAACACAATTCTTGGTTTTTATTGTAGCATGTCTCACATCTCAGGCAAACATAGAAAAGAGGCAAATATGGGAGCGAATGGGACCCTATGGAACCAAGTAAATCTTTAGGCATGTTTGGTTATAATTTTTGAAAATTGTTTTTTGTTCTAAAAAAGATAATAAGAAAAAAAAAAAAAACATGATTGGGACCTGTTTAGAAAACATGAGAATACCTTTGGTTCACTGTTTTTTATTCTTTGAAAAAAAAAAGAATATTGAAAACAATAAATTCAGATAATAAGATCAAATTTCAGAAAACACTAAAATGATTTGTTTTCAAGAAAAAAAAACATGTTTGGGACCTGTTTGAAAAATATGAGAACACCTTCGGTTCCCTGTTTTTTATTCTTTTAATAAACACAGAGAAAATTGAAAACAATAAATTCAGATAATAAGATCAAATTTCAGAAAACACTAAAATGATTTGTTTTTAAAAATTGTTCTTAAAATCAGTTTTAAAAACAGTAATCAAACGTATCCTTTGTGTTTTTTCTTTCGTTTTACAACAGTTTTTTTATTCTCGGAAACATAAAGTAATTATTGTCCAAGGAGTAATATATCCAGGGAAGATAGCAGAAGTTTGATTAGATCTCACGGCGTCTGCAAGACCCAAGATATCTAGGGTTTTCCGAGTTTTCTTGGATTTGATTTCTTAAAACGTCGTTTAATTAATAATATTGTTGATACCAATAGAATAAAATTTTGTCATCAGAAAGAAACTGCATGATTTCTTGAATGGGAACTGGACTGAGTGTTTGTTTGATAGGAAAGTTCTAGAATATGGATGAAAGTTGAAACTGCATGATTTCATGAATGGGAACTCAACTGGGTGTGTTTGTTTGATAAGAAAATTCTAGAATACGGATAGGTACCTATCGAATCTAACGAAGATGCGATAGTGTAACAAGAATGAATTTTCCCTCCAATTGCGTTCAACAAAACTCTAAAATTCTAAGGCTACCTTTAGAAAGAAAATTGAATGGAAAAAAGAAGGAAAAAAGGTTAGGAAAGTAATATAAAAAGGAAAGTAATCTAAAAATTTTTCGGAAAATTTTAAACGTTATGTTCATTTTTTATTTCCTTTTCTCTAAATTTTTAATTAAATTTTTCATATTTCATGTTTTATATATATATATATATATATATATATATATATATATATATATATATATATATATATATATTAATGCATGATTCAAAAACCAATAATATATAGATATAGTCCAAAACACATTTTTCCTTCTCTTTCTTTTAATTTTACTTATTAATTTTTGTTGGAGATATTTATTTTGATAATATTAGGCAAAATTGTGTGTATGATTGAGGTTATAAAGGGGTGTAACATGAGCTGTCTCAAGATTGGTGCACAGGTTGGTAGACCAAGTTGGATGGCAAGATTTATCATAATTCGGAAAGATTATGTGGAGAATATTATGAAGATTAGGAGTTGATATTCTCAAGGACAAATAACGAAGACTAGAGGGAGATATTATGAATATCAAATCTTCCAGATTTGATCATCACACTCACAAACACAACATTCCAATGCAGTCACTGTTGTCACCCACTAATTTATGGAAGACAAATACCCTTGGATTGCTAAAAATAGGAAACATGTGATCCTATAGTATCATGGTTTCGACTTTTTGTGAGGATACACGCTTTGATACAAATACACCACAAAAAAATGTAGCTAACGCACAATGAAGGTGGTCAGGGGTTGAATAATTCGTTATGATATTGTCCGATTTATCTTATCACATGTTTTTATACATCTGTCAAGGACATTAAGCCAAGGAGTCTAGACGATATTTGTAATGTAGCGAGATTTCATTCCATGCTTCAATTATGCGAGTAATTAAAAGTGGCGCTGCCACAGAGAAGAGAGTCTTGTCTCATATAAGACAAACTGTAACTTAATTGATATATAGTGAAATCCTTCTTATCTAACGGACATAGGTTAGTCCGAACCACGTAACAAATTTCTTGTGTTCCTATACATATGCTGATTTATTTTCATGTTTTTTTTATTTATGTCAGAATTTAATTGTTCCCATAGTAGTCCATAACTTGATGCATCAACTAGTACGCCAAGAGATAGAACATTTATAACAAACAGTTTTTTCCTCTTCAATTTTGAAGGAAAATAGTAGGGTTAGTATTTTCTTTTATATTTAATGAGTTTTCTCTATACTTTTTTACTTTGTCTAACTTTTTCAGAAAACTAAACGTAACCTAAATTATTATACGATTAAAATGAGTGAATTATGTTTAGATGTTATGAAGCAGCCAAAGAACAACTTCAAACTAAATAATTAAAATATGGAATAGAATAGTAGGACGAGGGCATTTCAATCTTAAGATGTGATTACTGTTTCATCTTATGTTTTTTAAGTATTTAGTTGAAGACATCACATGTTTTAAAGGTTTGTGATAATTGCATTCTATTATGTTATTTCTTATGCTTGTTATCACCTAAACATTATTCCCCCCTTAAATGATGAAATCACGGCGTGTGGGTAGGTGTACCAAGTCTACGTTACTATAGTGGATTACTTTTTCAAGGAAGTCGGTGGAATGTTGGTGGGAAATAAAAAAGAGGATTCCACAGAAATGCCTATTTTGTAGGCACATCGATTTTCATTCAGGTTTGTTACTTCGTTCACTTTGGTCAATTCCTTTGGATTGACCTTCTAGAAGTCAACAAAGTCTATTGTTTAATTTAATTAATGATTTCCATAGGCAGGGGGAAAGGGGAAAGGGGGACCCATCACCTATATGAATAATAATAATATTTGTTAGGTAATGCTAAACTTTTTGAGTCTATACGTCCTAAACCTTAGACGCATGCAATTTCACTGAGATAGTATTTATGAGAGTTTTCAGAAACCAGAGGCATAAAGAAACAACAGGCCGAATCACCACCCATCTCACTTTGCCGGAACTTCAACGGTTGTTTAATCAGCTGTGTTACGTAGTATATATATGCAATTCCATGGCATCCTTCATTTTCATCAAAATCAAAAGCTTTATTTCTTTTACTGCTTGGTTCTTGGTTGTGTTTCTTTTGAATATTAATATTTAATAGCCAGTGATAGAGAAGCAGAAGAGAGAAATAATGAGGTGGAATTGTTGACTGTTCACCATTGTGAGCTTTAGGGAAGATGAAGAAGCTTCAATGGTTTGATCCATGACCATTTCTCCAATCTTGACATTGAAAACCATGATGGCTTCCTCTCCTATTCTGAGATTCTGAAGGAGCTTCAGTTCATGAGGGTTTTCGAAACACATTTCGGTATTGACGTTAAGAGAGATCCAGATGAGCTTGCTCATGTCTACGACTCCCTGTTTGAGAAGTTTGATCATGACGCCAATGGGGCTGTGGATTGGAGGAGCTCCGATGGAGACGAAATGCATGGGATGCCTGCCATGGCTAACGGGTTAGGCTTCCTGCCCACCAGATGCTTCTGGAGGAGGACAGCTTCCTTAAGAAAGCTGTTGAAAGGGAAGCCATGAAAATTAATGCTTGATTTGTTCCCCCTTCATTTTCTTGAGGTTTTCGAAAAATGAATGTCATGTTTTTGCTTTCCTTTCCATATAATTGTTGTTACTTGTTACGACTAATGAAGAAAATAAATAAATTATTTTTTTTAAAAAAATCTATCATACCTTAATACTCTATTTTAGTTTCGATCATAGTACTCTTGCTCTGGATTCTGGTTCTTCCATATGTCGATTGCACCTCTTTACCTCTTGAAGCCTTCTGATTCTTCTGTATATCCATGTCACCCTTTTACAGCTAAGACAGGCTAAAACACATGTATCCAGAAACCTTGACCTTTATAGCACCGAACTTTGACAGTTATTGAAATATCCTTGACAAAATTAAATAAAAGACAACCATGACATAAATAGTATGAATTAATTAACCTTGATATTTGTGTCACCCAACCTTGACATACCTTCTATTTAACCTTGACATATGTTTAGAAAAATGGAAGGAACCTAGTCATAAATCGGACAAACATGCAAGATTCCCTCATCAGTAAAACTGGAGTACAATTGACTTATTTTAATGAAATATTAAGCTTTAATTTGATTACGAGGGAGTTCATATTTTTCTATTGGTTACTGTATTCTTTGGTAGGTGGCATTTATGTTGGGGATATTTGGTTGTATCAGTGCTTATAATTAATTGACTTAATTCATTGAAACTGAAGAGATTGTACAATCTTAAATTTAAATTTTTAATGCTATTTATATTTAAAGAAAATAATATCTCAAATGATTACAATAAAAATAAATACAAATATCTTTAAATGCTTGTGGCAGTGGCCATGGAAGTCAATTGCAAACCAAGGTGTATTGCCACGGGCATAAATAAACTGTGCATATAGAATCACCTAAGGTCAACGGTCTGAATTAGACCACGGGACTAAAACAACCTATAATGATCGTGGTTATAAACAACCTATACCTAGGGTCGCACTTGAACGTGACTATAAACCATATTTAGTTGCACATAAAATATGACCGCGGCTATAGACTTCAAACATTTTAGACGCGCATTTGGACTTTCTTACATTGATAATCTTTATCAATGCTTCTTGTAGTGAGTGCTTATAATTAATCAACTTAATTCATTGAAACTGAAAGTTAGCGCAATCTTATTCTTTCATTTACAATAGGAAAAACTCTTAGCCTCATAGTGCTCAAGAAGAGAAGATTATACTTTAGAGAAAAAGCCATTGAATGGAGAAGGCTCTAAGATATCAAGACCATTTTGCATCATCTTGGAAATAATTTAACATTTTAAATTCAAGATATGCATACTCAAAACACACAGGAAAAGATTGAATGTTTAAATAAGCATGTCTTGTTATGCTAATAGATATCTTTATTGCATACTTCCCATTCATTCTTGATCCTCACGATTGCTAACATTTTTAGTGAATTACTATTTAGCAATCTTGGTGTATCATAAATTATGGGAAGTTAGATTTTTTTTTTTTTTTTTTGGGGGGGGCGCGGGGTGGGACAAGAATTTAGTAAGTCACTACTGGCGGTGCCCTTGAAATTTTGGGAAAAAAAATTGTCCCTTGTTATAAAAGTATTATAAAGTGAAAACCAAGACAAATATATTTCTTTTTTGCATATGAGAAAGAGATGTATGAAGAGATATAACTAAAAGAAGAGAGAGAGGGAAAGAGATAGAATGGGAGAGAGAGAATGAGATCTCGGGATGCTTTTACAAATGATGGAGAAGGCCTTATATAGGCTTATAAACATAGGTTCCATTTACTCATCATAAATGTGAGTAATGGAATGAAGTGAATGTAGGTTCATTCACTACCTAATATACATGAACATGAATGTGGTCATTCACCAGTCATGTTAATGCTCTAATTTATAACACTCCTCCTTGAATGACCACCATAAAAAATATGCCTCATTAAAACATTCCTCGTAAAACCCAGTGGGACAAAACCTAACGAAGGAAAAATAGTACAATATTCTTATGATGTTGTAGAGAGTTCTTAGTTTGTTAGGTCTGCCTCGTTAAAAACCTTGCCAATAAACCCCAGTGGGATAAAACCTAGAAGAAGGGAAAAAGAGTATAGTACACTAACATCATGTCATAAGCATACTCCCCCTTATGTCAATGTCCTTCAGTTGACACATTCCAATCTTGTATATTAGCTTCTTGAATGTTAAGGTTGACAATAACTTTGTGAATAAGTTTGCTAGATTATCACTTGAGCGTATTTGTTGAATATCAATTTTGTCACTCTTCAAGAGTTCATGTGTATAAAAGAACTTTGGAGAAATGTGTTTAATTCTATCTCATTTAACATAACCTCCTTTGATCTGTGCAATGCGTGCAACATTATCTTCAAATAATGTTGTCAGACTGTCTTTTATAGAGGGGAGTTTGCATGATTCTTAGATATGTTGAATTATCAATCTTAGCCATATACATTCATGACTTGCTTCGTGAATTGCTATAATCTCTTAATCATTCGACAATGTAGCCACCATTGTCTGCTTAAAAGATCTCGATGAAATAGCAGTTTCATTACAATTAAACACATACCTTGTTTGTGATATGGCTTTATATGGATCTTAAAGGTATTTTGCATCAGCATATCCAAGAAATTGCTGCTTTGATTCCTTTGAGTGAAATAAACTCATATAAGTTATTCCTTGGAGGTAGCGCAATATATGCTTGATACTATTCCAATATATTTAGGATGGAGCGGAATTGTACCTGGGTAATAAATTGACAGAAAAAATAATATCTAGGCGAGTACAGTTCGCAAGATACACAAGTGCACCAATGACACTATGATATGGTGCTTAATGACCAAGTAATTCTTCACCTTTTTCACAAGGACGAAATGAGTCATTTTTCACGTTAAGTGAATGAACAACCATTGGCGAACTTAAAGGGTGTGCTTTATCCATATAAAAGCGCTTTAAAATTTTCTTAGTATATGTTGATTGGTGAACCAAAACTCCATAAGGGAAATGCTTGACTTGTAGGCTGAGACAAAAAAATTTTTTCCCAAGATCCTTCATCTCAAATTCTTTTTTCAAATAATTTGTTGATTTTGTGACTCTTCAAGAGTCCCAACAAGATTTAAATCATCAGCATACACAATAATAATTGCAAATCCGATTTCCGATTTCTTTATAAATATGTATGGGCATATAGGGTTGTTTGCATACCCTTCTTTCAATAAATAATAGCTAAGGCGATTGTATAACATGCGTTCGGATTGCTTCAATCCATATAGAGATTGTTATAATTTGATTAAGCACATACTATGAGGTTTTATATTATTTGCTTTAGGCAATTTAAATCCTTTAGGGACTTTCATATATATGTCATTATCTATGGATCCATATAGATAAGTTGTGATGACATCCATGAGACGCATATCCAGTCCTTTAGAGGCTGAGGCACGATAAAAAGTGAAAATAATTGCGTCCACTTGAAGGAAAATATGTTTCCTCATAGTCAATACCAAGTCTCTACGAGAAACTTTGTGCTACTAATGGCACCATATATCTTATGATCTCATTATTTTCATTGTGTTTTCATGCAAATACCCATTTGCACTCAACAAGCTTTACACTTTTAAGTGTTTGGACTACAGGTCCAAAAACCTCTCGTTTCATTCACAAGTTTAATTATGCCTGCATAGTTTCTTTTCATTTTGGCCAATCATTTCTATTTTCACATTCTTCCACATTTTGTGGTTCGGTATCCTCATCATTTTTTATGATGTCTAAGGCCACTTGGAAAGCAAAAATATTATTGATAACAACTTTATTTCGATCTCATTTTTCTCTATTGTGCACATAATTAATTGATATCTCATAATTTTCAGGTACAAGTCCATCTTCAGGGCTATTTCTTTATTTCAAACCTCTTCAGGGGTCTTTTGTTCAATATATGCCTCTATAAAGGCCTCTTATTCACCATATACCTCTTCAGGGGCTTTTTGTTTATCATATGCATGCCTTTACAAGGGCCTTTTGATTATCATGTACCTCTTCAAGGGTTTCAATTCTCCTTTGTGTTCTCCTCTTCTGATGAGTTATATCTTTTGCGCTAATAGATCTCCCACGTTTCATGTTTATTTTAGACTCATTTGCTAATTGTCCTTTAAGGACATCAATCCGTATTGGAGCATTCGCAGTCAGGATATGAGACTTTGTCACTTTCTTTGTATCAATAAAAGCATTTGGTAATTGATTTGCAATATTTTGCAAATGAATGATCCTTTGAACTTCCAGTTCACATTGATTTGTACAAGGATCAAAATGAGATATTTTAGATGCATACCCAGTAATTTCTCGTTTTTATTTTGGAACTGATTTTTCTCCCCCTAATGGTGGGAATATACTCTCATTGAAATGACAATCCGCAAGCGAATTTGTAAAAACATCTCACAGTAGGGTTTAAAGATATCTTATGATAGACAAAGAATCAAAACCTACATAAATCCCGAGTCTTCATTAAAGACCCATTTTAGTGCGTTATGTAGGTGCAATTGGTATATAGACTACACAACTAAAGATTCGTAAGTGAAAAATATTTGGTTGTTTGCCAAGTACAAGTTGTGAAGGGGAGTATTCATGGTAAGATGTTGGTTGAATACAAACCAAGCTTGCAGCATGCATAATAGCATGTCCCTAAGAAAAAGTCGGTAATTTGGTTTTCATTAGTAGTGGTCGAGCTATTAATTAAAGACGTTTGATGAGGGACTTTACTAAACCATTTTGGGTGTGAGTATGAGCAACAGGATGCTCAATATTTATTCCAACTTACATGCAATAGTCAATAAAGGTTTAGGAGGTAAACTCACCAACGTTGTCAAATCTGATGGCCTTAATTGGATAATCAGAAATATGAGCTTGTAATTTGATCATTTGTGCGAGGAGCCTAGCAAAGGCAACATTTCTTGTCGAAAGAAACCAAACATGTGACCACCTAGTAGAGGCATCTATTAAGACCATACAGTAATGGAAATGTCCATATATTATATGGATAGGTCCACATATGTCCCCATGTTTTTTTTCTAAGAAGACCTTTGACTTTGCTAAATGGTGGTCTGACTATCAATTTACCTTGTGAGTAAGCAGCACATGAGTATTCATTGGGCAAAAGAATATTTTGGTTTTTTAGTGGATGCCCATGTGAGTGTTCTATGATTCTTTTAGATTAAGTTGAACTTATAGTTCACAACAACATATGACTCGATAAGACTTTATATTTGTATGAAATTATAGCTTTAGAGAGGAGAATCGTGAGAATTTTCCATTATAAGTTTCTTGCCATAAATAATAGAGGTAATGTAAAGACATTCTGTATTACCTTAATTCATAGTTTCAATATGATATCCATTTCTACGGATATCTTTAAAGCTTAACAAATTCCTTTTGGATTTGCTGGAATATAATACATCATTGATATGGAACCTAGTTCCACTTGGTATCATTATGTTTTCTCTTCCAGAGCCTTCAATTAAGTTTGTAGTACCAGATATGGTACATACATTGGCATTTTTTAATGTCAAATCTAGAAAATATCTTTTATCTCAAAGAATTGTGTGAGTGGTTGCACAGTCAATAAGACATACATCACCAACATTCATCTTAAGAGGAATAACACATGGATTTCAGTTCAACTAATAAAAACTATAGATAATATAAATAAAAATGCAATGGATGTAATAACAAAATTATATTTTATTCAATTTTGATATAAGAAGTGTAACACCCTAAAAATGCGTGAGCGCTAACTTGGGCACCGGTGTTAAGCGAGGGTATCATTTTTTTTTTTATTACTATAAACTTATAAACTTTAAACTTGTTCATTCATATAATGTTAAACATTTAACTTGTACTATATTTTGTAGCAGCAGATTACAAAATATATACAAGCTCCTTATATGGAAATGTTCAACAGTTATAATATTTACATTGTTTACAAAAGAAACCAAAACTACATATACAAAGAAATAGACAAAGATCTTCAGGGTGGGCACTAGTGATGTGTTGGCTTTGGCGGTGATGCGAGGTGTCACATTCTCACGGTTTCTATTACGTACTTACACGGATGAAACACTCGTGCCAAGCTTATAGCTTAGTGGGAATAATACTCGTGGACGACCCCTAATAAGAGTCACCACACTTTACACATATACATATACTTATAACATATCAAATATTTATCTCATATTCCATACTTGTCATATACACATGCTTATATATGTTGCATACATATAATTTACACATGCTTATGCAATCTTATACTTTCTTATCATATCTTATTTCATTTCATGTCATTTACACTTTTCTTCTTATTCTTGTCAACATGTTCTTGTCACTGTTTACATATCATCACATAGCAATGTTATGCTTCTCATATCATGTCATGTCATTTCATATGTCATATTCAAGTCATTTGTTTTATGTTTCATGCCTGCATAAACCTTAGAAGTGGATAAAAAAAACCATAAGGGCTCGAAGGCGGCGTACTCCTTTGTCTGAAAGCTTAGTGGTTTATAAAGAGCTTCAGCCCATTTATTATCATTGTGCAAGACAATGACCATCTATAAGGGCCCGAAGGCGCTATTATTATTATACGAGACAATGACCATTTATAAGGGCCCAAAGCGTATGTGGTAGCGGGGCCGAGGCGATTAGTATCTTTGTAGACTTGTTTTTCCCTAATAGGCATGCCCATCTATCCCTTTACCAGGTTCTAAGTAGACAATCCATGTGTATTTTATGTTCAGTACATATCTCATATTCCCGAATAATTATTGACATCCGGTAATCATATGTGATATTTACAATCATTTATTTGTATCTTTGCATTTTTCATATCTCATTATATGCATGAATAACTATGGTTACCATGTATGCCTGAGCTATTTACTATCATTCCAATTTCATCAAGCTATATATGGATGGATTACGGGCTCAAGGACATTCCATGGGTGAAACATCCCAAAAACGGAGTTCGGACGAAGAGTATGGCCGTCAGAAAATGGAGCTTCCATGAATAGTGGCTCTGAGAAACACCCGACGGGGGCCTACTATTTTTTCATGATTTTAAGTTTAATATGTAAGCAAGGTTCCAATGTGTCGAGCTACATATGGATGGATTCTGGGCTCAAAGGGCTTTCCATAGAGTCAAAGAACATCCAAAACGGAGTTTGAACGAAGAAATTATGACCGTCTGAAGTTGGAGGCTTCCCATGAATAGTGGCTACAAGAAACACCAGCAGGGCCTACTGTTTTTCATGATTTCTGGATTTAATATGAGTTCCAATATTATCAAGCTATATATGGATGAATTCTAGACTCAAAGGGCTTTCCATAGAGTCAAAGAACTCAATGTTCATGATTTTTGGACTTAATATGAGTTCCAATATTATCAAGATATATTTGGATGGATTCTAGACTCAAAGGGCTTTCCATAGAGTCTAGAACATCAACCGGAGGTCGAACCCAGAAGAAGTTATGGCCAGGATTCGAAGTTGGAGGCTTCTGTGGGGTCACACCCCCTTCGTGACCTCGAGTACCCTTCCAGTGGAGTCAGCTCATAGGATATCCCTCATTCCCACTTGAGGTTCCTTTCGCCTCCCGAGAGAGATTCGAACCCGGGACCTAGGGTGCTTTGGTCGATGGGAAGCATCTACGGTACCAGCGGCCCAGTAGGCTCGGTTGATGCCACGAAGATCTTCCCGGTGAATGGCCTCCCCAGGTGTCTGAGTTAAGCCTCTGAAGGCGAAAATGAATGTCTGTAGTGGGTTCCACAGCCACGGGATAATTTGCGATAAGGCGCCTTTTATTGTAAGGTCCACACCCACTTCGTGACCACGGGGTGCCCCTTGAGGTGGCCTTTGTGGGGTCCACCCTTCGTAGCGTGGAGTGTGCCAGGTGGGTCAGCTCACGGAATATCGTGCCTCCCTGAGCATTTTCTTTCGCCTCGGACTCCTAGAACCCGGGACCCCGGGGCTTAAGGTCCGATGGGGAGCATCTCTGCTTACCAGCTGGTTGTGCTTCGGTTGGTATGAATGCTTTCCCGATGGCTATAAGCTACGGTGGGTTCAAAGTGGCGAAATGCCTAGGAAAGAAGCATGTGTTCTGTGTGGACCCGCTGGCGCAGCCGATGATGCGGCAGGCCCCCACGTGGGGCGCTGAAAACACCGTGTGAACTTCTGGCGCCTTTTTATTGTGGGGTCCACACCCTTAGTGACCACGAGGGTGCCCTTCGGGTGGCCTTTGTGGGGTCCGCCTTCGTAACCAGGTGCCCCTTCGAGGTGGGTTACTCACGGAGAATATCATGCCCTCACTAGGCATTTTAACTCGTATAAAGTAGAGGCTCGAGCCGAGGGACCAGGGGCAGGTCGATGGGGAACATCTCTACTACCAGGCCAGGCTACTAGCTCGGTTGGTAGTAAATGCTCCCCGTTGGACAAGCCTGATGCGGGGTCGAGTCTCTACCGAAGAGCGAAAGAAAATGCTAAGGGAGGGCATGACGTGGTGGGGACCGAGCACCCGTGGTGCGAAAGGGTGGACACGGTGGAGAAGCCCTGGCTCAGTAATCCGCAGTATTGAACCACCTCCCATGAACCGGTGGCTACGAGCGACACCGAGGCGGGGCCTCTTTGTTTTCATGATTTATGGACTTGGGTTCCAATATTGTCAAGTTATATATGGATGGATTACTGCAACCGAAAGGTTCCAGTAGAGTGCCAGAGCATTCAAAACGGAGTTCGGACGAAGAAGTTATGACCGTCCGAAGTTGGAGGCTTGAAGGTGTGCAGGGGCTACGCAATTGCGTGGAAACCCATGCAATTGCATACCCGAGGGCTTCAATTTTGAGCCCAGCCACGCTCCACACAACAGCGTGCCAGAGAGCTCCTTGGCAGCTCCGGTACACGCCATTTTGACTCGAAACCATCCCGGAACAACCCTTGTCCACCGACCATAATATCCTCCCAATTGAGGCCACAAAACATGCCACAAACACGACACAAAACATGCCAAAAACAACGCATAAAACCATCCTACAATCAATCCCAAAATCAGCCCAAAAGTAGGAATAAAACCAAAGTTCAGAATCCATACAAGTTCTACACAAAAGCATAGCATTTATACAAGTTCTACACAAAACTTAGTAAGTTCCATTCAAAATCCAAACTAATCCGTAAAAACCCATACTTTCATACTAAAATCCATACTTCCATACTAAAATCCATCCTTCCATACTCAAAGGGAGGATTCCAAACTCCTAACAAGTAATCACACTCTTTAACACCTCAAACCCTAGCTCAAGGAGGAAGTTCATATAAAAGTCCACAAATTCACTCCAACCCATAACAATCCATACAAACCATACAAAAATCTCAGTTTCCATACCTTTCTTGGCCTTCTTGGCTTTCTTCTTCCTTCTCTTCTCTTCTTCTTCTTCTTCCTCCTCTTCTCTTCTCCTCTCCTCTCTTCTTCTTCACTCTACGTTTTGGGTCTCCAAAAATGAGAGACCAATTTGGTCTCACCCATTTTTATATTTAATTTGCCTTTTATTTGCACTTTAGTCCCCCATCTCTTTATATTTGCTCTAAATCTTATGCTATTTCTACAATAGCCTCTCCTCTTCTTGTCTTATGACTTTTATATCCAATTTTGACAAATTACAAATTTGCCCTTATATCTTGTAAAAATTCTGGGTTTCTCAATTTCCATGTTTTGCATTTAAATTAAAATTCACATTATACCTACAAAATACCCTAAACATGCTGAAAACGATTAGGGTATATTTCGGGGTGTTACAAATACACCCTAGTTGTTTTTAAACATAATTAGGGTATATTATTAGTGCATTTGGAAAATTTTCATAATTATTATTTTGCTAAGTGAGAAAATTTCAAAACCCGGAATTTGTACAAGATACAGAAATAAATTGTAACCTATCAAATAGGTTCCTAAAAGACATAATATAAGAAAGATGGTAGGTATTATATACATAGCGATTTGCAAATGTAGGCGAGTTTAGAGGGGAAAAGAAGTGAAATAAAGGAAAATTAAGGTCAAAAGAATTGGTAATTTGGTCCTCTCATTGAAACACAAAACGTAGATTGAGCGAGAAGAAAGAAGGAAGAAGAGAGAAGAAGAAGAAGAAGGTATGGAACTTGTTAAGTTCTGTATGGAATCATTAGTATGGTTTTTGGGTATGGAAAAATCAAACCATAAACCCTCTTTTTTTTTTTTATGAATTTGGGTCTAAACGAACCCTACTTGGTATATTGGTGGTGTTTGGCAGTTTTAGACTAGATTTGGAGTTGTTTTGGTTTGGTTTGTGGTTGATTTTGGGTTGTATGGAAACTAAGTATGGATTCCCTAAATTTTTGAGACGTAGGAAACTCTCCTAACCCATTAATTGTGTAGGATGGGGTTCGCAAACCATAAGTCTTCCCCTATATGTGTTTTGGGAATTGTTTGGCTGTGTTTTGGACTTGGGTTGGTTGATTGTAATCCTGAATTGAGGAATATCTGTATTAAGGAAATATTGGGGTTTTAGGGGAGATGTTGTCAAAATTTCTCAAAAACCCATATTTTTGTCTTGGTCATAATTTCTTCGTCCGAACTCCGTTTCAGATGTTCTTGAACTCTATGGAAAGCCCTTTGAGTATAGAATCCATCCATATATATCTTGATGATATTGGAACTCATATTAGGTCTATAAATCATGAAAAATAGTAGGCCACGCAGTTGCACGTAGTCACTTGTTCGTAAGCTCAACCGGACGATCATAATTTCTTTGTCGGAACTCAGACCACCCCAGATATTCTTGGGCTCTATGAGAGAAAATCTAAGGCATCCATCTCTTATATTGATGATATTGGAACTCATATTAGGTCCAGAAATCACGAAAAATAGTAGGCCCTACTGGTTTTGCTCGTAGTCACTGTTCATGGGAAGCCTCCAACTTCGGACGATCATAATTTCTTCGTCTGAACTCCGTTTTGGATGTTCTTAGACTCTATGGAAAGACCTTTGAGTCTAGAATCCATCCATATATAGCTTGATGATTTTGGAACTTATATTAGGTCTAGAAATCATGAAAAATAGTAGGCCTTGCTGGTTTTGCTCATAGTCACTGTTCATAGGGAAGCCTCCAACTTCGGACGATCATAATTTTTTGTCCGAACTCCGTTTCGGATGTTCTTAGACTCTATGGAAATCCCTTTGAGTCTAGAATCCATCCATATATAGTTTGATAATATTGGAACTCATATTAGGTTCAGAAATTACGAAAAACAATAGGCTCTGCTAGTTCTGCTCGTAGTCACTGTTCATGGGAAGCCTCCAACTTCAAACGATCATAATTTCTTCGTCCGAACTCCGTTTGAGATGTTCTTGGACTCTATGGAAATCCCTTTGAGTCTAGAATCCATCCATATATAGCTTGATGAAATTGGAATGATAGTAAATAGCTCATAAGCATACATGGTAGCCATAGTTATTCATGCATATAATGAGATATGAAAAATGCAGAGATACGAAAAATTGATTGTAAATATCGCATATGATTACCGGATGACAATAATTATTCGGGAATATGAGATATGTACTGAACATAAAATACACATGGATTATCTGCTTAGAACCTGGTAGAGGGATAGATGGGCATGCCTATTAGGAAAAACAGGTCTCTGACGCATCTTGTCGGTGGCCCCGTTGGGTCGTGTGCCTTTAGGCCCATAGGTGAATAGGTAATGCCTTTGTAACAGCGCCTTCGAATACTATAAGCCTGGTCATGGTCACAGCACAATGATACCGTGCCGAACCCACCACTCAAACACTGCTTGTTTACGCCGATGCCGGCACTGCTAAGCTCACTATAGTTTCCTTTATCCACTTCACAAGGACTATCTGGCACATGAACATAAAACAAATGACTTGAATATGAGCATACGAAAATGTATATGAATGTTGATAAAAATGTATGCAGTGCTGGGTAGTAAATATGAGGGATATGTATAAGCATCATTTGTGATATGTATGTTAGATATTTCATGCATGTGTATAGAAGTGTGATGATCGGTGTTAGTGGTCGTCAGTTATTCCCACTAGCGTCGCTGCCGCGGGTTTTTAATCGTGTGGAGTGTGGAAGCGCGAGCGAGAAGGTCGGGACAGCCCTCATCAGTCTCTAAGGTCAACCCACATAGTTAAATAACGCAGGAAGACTTTTTTGGTCTCTATTTGCTGTAACCTCATTCTTTGTTGTTTGTAAACAAATGTAAAAGTTTTGTATAAGTTGAACACTCACATTTGTGGATCTTGAATATATTTTTGAAATTCCACCGCTACAGAATATATCTCAAGATACATGCTTATTAGTGTATGAATGAACATGTTATAGTGTACAGGTAAAATGAACAATGACACCCTCGCCCTACATCACACATGGGTGGTGAGTCGGAGGTGTCACAAGAAGCATCATTCAGTAGCATTATTTTCATCGTTCATCAAATAGTCCATTTTTTCACTATGACCTCCAAAGAAATCAATATTATAGTAAGTTAAGTCTAGTCCATTTTAATCAATAAAGTTCATTTCTATTTCTTTTCCTTTTTCTTTGATTGATGCTTGGTAGAGGTCGGCCAAATATTTGGGGGTACCATAGGTACGCTCCTAATGCCCTTTCATACCACATCTATGAAAATTATTCTCAGGGGCTTTGGAATGTGTATGTTGTATATACTTCCCATTTTCTTGTTTCACCTCTGTATTATTCCACTTCTATGGTTCCATAATGTTTTCCTTTTTGGGGAATTTGAATGGTTATTACCATGAGTTTCATGGTATCGGAAATTCCTTCCACGACCACGTCCTCATCCACGTCCATGGGTTTGAGATGATATCACATTCAATTTAGGGAATGGTTCGAGATCCGGGTGGGCCGGGGCTGGTGACCCTACTCAACAAAAGCTCATTATGTTGCTCAACAACAAGAAGACATGACATCAATTCAAAGTAAATTGCTAAACACTTTATAGTGTGTTCACTTTAGTGTGTTCACAATTGTTTTTTTAAATCTACGCTCTCGATAATACTGTTGAAGAAGCATATTCGAGGCATGAAATGTGTTGGAACAATTTTCTAGCATGTCTTCTTCTATGACTTTCTCTCCGCACAGCTTCAACTGGGAGCTGATTTTAAATAGTGTGGAGTTGTATTCACTTACTGTTTTAAAATCTGGCAATCTCAAGTGCATCTAGTCATATCGATCTTTTGAGAGAATTACAATTTTCTAGTGGTCATATCTCCCCTTCAACTCACTCCATAGAGTGAGGGGGTCCTTTACTGTAAGGTATTCACCTTTTAAATCCTCATGGAGGTAGTGTCGAAGTAAAATAAGTGCTTTTGTGCGATCCTGCAGTGATGCTTGATTTCCTTCTTTGATGGCAGCTCTAAGATTCATTGCATCAAGATGTATCTCAGCATCGAGGGTCCAAGATGGATAATTATTTCCGGTAATGTCAAGTGCCATAAACTCATGTTTTGTGAGATTTGACATTGTCAACAAACTTTTGATAATAATGTATTATGATTGGTTTTGACAAATAACAGTGTAGATTTTGGTTTACAATCAAAACCAAATATAACTATAGATATGCAAAATCGAAATAACTTTAAGCTAGGGTTAAGACATTTCCTTGAGAGCAAGTTCGTGCTGATAACATGTTATAAAAGTATTATAAAGTGCAAACCAAGACAAAAATATTTATCTCTTGCATATGAGAAAGAGATGTATGAAGAGATATAATTAAAAGAAGAGAGAGAGGAAGAGATAAAATGAGAGAGAGAGAGAGAATGAGATCTCAGGATGCTTTTACAAATGATGGAGAAGGCCTTATATAGGCTTACAAACATAGGTTCCATTTACTCATCATAAATGTGAGTAATGGAATGAAGTGAATGTAGGTTCATTCACTACCTAATATACATGAACATTAATGTGGTCATGCACCACTCATGTTAATGCTCCAATTTATAACATCCCTCAAATTTTGGAAAATAAACTATTTGCATAAACATTTGAATCGATAAATTCAAACTAAAAACTAATTGTCATTTAATCATGCATGTTGATTCTACTACTTTATTCTTGACCTCTTATATTAATTAAGGCTATGTTTGGTTCTCAAAATTTGGGGAAAATGCACGGAAAAAAAAATGAGAAAGATTAGAAGGAAAGAAAAAGTAAAAGGAAAATAAAATTAAAAATAGATCTAATCTGTATTATTTTAGCTGGCACATCAAACTCATTTTATTAATCTCATTTGTCATTATAAAAATTAAATAATTTTAAAATACTTAAGTGTCTAAATAGTTTTATGTTTATTTGATTTTCATTAGACGTCCAAATATAAGAAAATCATTTTCCTTAACATTTTTTCCTTTTTTAGTACTTTCCATGAACCAAGCACAACCTTTAGCTCCGTTTAGAACCTAAAAAGTACTATGGAAAGGAAAAAATATACTAAGAAAAATGATTTTTTCAAGTTTGCTTTTACCATGAAAAATATAAAAGAAATCAAACACAATAAAAATTTCTCAACTTATATATTTTTTTAGGCTCCACACTACACATGGAGATTGGAGAGTCAAACAAACTAAACATAGTCCTTTATGAACTTAGAAAAATAAATGGGGAATAAATTGTATACATAAATGTGGTTTCAAATCAAGCTCTGATACCATGTTAAATGACCAATTTTGCTAAAAGTTCAAACTTGTAGGATTTGAGTTTAATATGAATACCATGCATTCAACTGTAATAGAGAAACAAATAAAATGAATTTGATCTATGACCTTACAAAAATAAATTGGGAATAAATTGTAGAGATAGATGTGGTGTCAGATCAAGCTCAGATATCATGTTAAATGACCAATTATACTAAAAGTTCAAGCTTGTAGAATTTGAGTTTAATATGAATATCATGCCTTTAAAGATAAACAAATAAAATGAATTTGAATAAATATATATAATTAATTTATTAGGTTTAAACTTTTTTTTTTCCTCCAAATTTTATTTCCTTCTACTTTTCCTCTCTATTTTCTTTTCTTGCTACTTTTTGGGTTCCAAATGGAGAATTAGGCTTCTTTTGGAACCCGGAAAGTACTAAGACAATAAAATAGAGATAAAATAGGGAGGAAAAGTGTAAGAAATAAAATTATGAGGAAAATAAAAAATAAGTTTAAACTCATTTTATTTGTTTCTCTTTACTATATAAGGACTAAGAAACTTAAGAATTTATAATATTTTAAAGAATTTTGATTATATTTTATTTTCTTTTATATTTTTCATGGTGAAATCAAACATGATAAACCTGCTTGGAAATCTTTGGGAGCGAATGGGACCCTATGGAACCAAGTAAATCTTTGGGCATGTTCGGTTCTAGTTTTTGAAAATTGTTTTTTATTCTAAAAAAGATTATAAGAAAAAAAAACATGTTTGGGACCTGTTTGGAAAACATGGGAACACCTTCGCTTCCCTGTTTTTTATTCTTTTGAAAAACGCAGAGAATATTGAAAACAATAAATTCAAATAATAAGATAAAATTTCAGAAAACACTAAAATGATTTGTTTTCAAAAATTGTTCTTAAAATCAAATTTCAAAAACAGGAATCTGTGGGTACCATGGGCTTGGGCCCAACTACTCGCCATGAGGACCCAGGCCGATTCAGAGACCCGCAGGTGTGTGATCTGCGGGCCCGTCATTTCATTTACAAGTCGGTCGAACATACATCCACTAGCCCAGTTGAACGCCTCACATTGGATACGAGACTCTTTTGGCGGTTATCATCATAAAACTTGTCCAGAATGACCTCTCTAAGCTTGAGCAGAGTATAAGTCCTGCAGCATAACCACCCTAAGGATGGTCAAACATTTCTTGGGGCAGAAAATGCAAACGACTTGGCTATCTAAAAGGAAGAACAAGTCATAACGCACGAGAAAAGCGCCACCTTCCCCTTCCATTTTGGAAGGGGATCATCTACTCTCCATGGAAATAGGATCATCTTTCTTCTGGATAAAATAGGGAAGTAACATAAGAAAAGATGCGAGTCCATCTTGAATGAATGGATGTTTTCCTCTCCGGGGTATTGTCCCCAGCATAGCAGTAGGAGAGGTGGCGAGACCTTACCATAGTCGTTTCTTGTTTGTTTGCGGGCATTCCTTCTTGGTTCATGCTTAGACGATTCGGTGATTCGAAAGTTTGAGGTCATGACAAGCGCGTACATGGAAGTATCAAGCAAGAAATCTCTTAACTAATCTGCCGAGAGCTTTAGTATGCAATCCAGTGATCACAGCATTCGAGGCTTTGGTAGTTTCCGATCATTCCACTGGACCGTTGGAGTTTATTGCCATGTCTAGCAACCCAGCGAACCAGCCTATCGAAGATCAGTTTCTCCGATGGTGCCAAGAGATGGAGCGAAAACGAAGACAGGCGAGACGGATGGCTAAGTACGACACCTGGCGCGATGCACAGAGAATGAGCGCTGCCGAACGTCTGGAGACTAACACAGGTGAAAACTTCGCGAGGCCTATCCATCCTGCACCCCGGCTTAGCCAAATAGGGTAAGAGCCCATCCTCATGGGAGAAAGCGATCTGACGGTGATGAATTATCTTGTAAGCGACTCTTTGCTCATGACCTCTCACCACCTCAAAGAAATAACTGAAAACGAATCTAAAGAGGCCAGCACCGATCGATCGATCGGTCAGTAAAGCTTCGTCGTCGGTCTGAAAGATAGGCGAGCGAGAGACATACGCCATTCGGAACTAACCCCGAATATGTGCTGTTAAACAAAGTCATAGCTTCTCGATTTCGCCGTGCATCACCCATTCGGGGCAACCCCTCGAATCCACTTGTTGGTTTATTTTTCGAGTTGTTCGGGACGAGGAGGATATCTTGTCCTCACCCCTAGGCCCACATATTTTAAATTCTGAGCCTCCCTATTGGCCCGTTATCTTTGTCATTGCTATGTACGATGGCTCTGCCGACCAAATGCGACCATATGCTATATTTTAACCAAAAAATGATTCTTAGCGTAGGAAATGACCACCTCTTGTGCAAGGTATTCCAGGCCAGCCTGAAAGGGCCCGCTCTGGCCTGGTTCCACAAACTCCTAAGAGGATCTATAAACTCATTCCGCGAACTGTGGGCGGCGTTCATATCCCAATACTTATGTTCGGTCTGACATAAAGGAAACATCAGTTCACTCCAAGCCATCCTTAAGCGGGAAGATGAATCTATCCGGGATTTCACCTAAATATTTGGATAAGTCGTCCAACAAATTGATATTCCTGACATGGATGAGTCCTGTAGAACTTCTGAAGAGGCTTGGTCATTTACCCTTTCTTTAGTCATCACGGATCCACCTTGATGGAAGAAGCGTATCGACGGGCAGACAAGTATTCTTCTTGGAGGATAATATTGGACCGCTTCCCGAACCGATAATGATAGTGCTTTCGAACAATAAAGGTAGCCACAAAGGGCCAACCCGAATAGAAAGGAAGCCAAAACAAGAATCAAAAGCGCTCCCAAGAACAGTCAGAAAAAAGAGGGAGCCTCCCCAATTCACCCCTCTCAACATCACTTATGACTAGTTCCTACCTCTCATCCGAGATCACCCCGATTTTAAATGGCCCCCCACTAATGAGGGCAAATCCGGACCATAATCGATCAGCGAAGTGCGATTACCCTGAGGACCCGACCATGAAACTGACCGCTGCGAAACCTAAAGTTCTTGATAGAAAAAAATGATCAGAACGGGCGCACCGGAAGGTACGTTAGGGGCCAGGCTCACGAAGACGAAGCTGCCCCACGGTCGACAGGCAATTCTGGTCTTTGAACGCTGAAATAAAACCACAGGGCTACCATCGACTTCATATTGGGAGCCGACCGATGACCAATACAGTACAAAGATAGAGAAGAAAAATGCTTTCGATGCGACTTCGGTAAGAGCAGGATAAACACCATGATTACCCAGGAAGGAAGCGGCACAACAATTGGTACGGTTGGCGACCCCATATCCTTTCCTCTAAACCCGGAGCCGAGTCATCACTCCTCATTATGATGCGCTTATACTTACTTTTTGTATTAACAATTTTGATGTGCATAGGGTCCTTGTTGATTCTGGCAGTGCGGTCGATTTGTTGCACTTTCCAGCCTTCAAGTAGATGATCCCTTGACCATCTTGGATTCGGTTAGCGAGAACTTTGTCGCGGGTTCACGAGATACCGTGACGATGCGATGCAATGTTTGTCAGTGCGTGCAACCACAACAAGTATTGTTTTCAGTGGTTAAGGGCTTGGGACCTTATAATGCTATCGTGGAGTGCGGCAGTTACACTATGAGAAAGCGATCCCTCAACCTACCAAACTATCGGTTATCGGCGCATCTAAGCGGTGAGCCTCGGTATGATTAGCATTTTGTCAGTGTTATCAACCTACCACGGTGCGGTGAGGGGAAAAGGTGAAACCTCGACGGTCGCCCGGGGAATTCAACAGCCCTGAGGAATAGCAATCACGGTCGCTACCCGAACATTTGTGGAAGGCAGGGGAGGATTGGCAGTAGATCCTCTGGAGTCCATACTCATAGGCGGGCCCGGTAAGTGCACCTATGTTAGTTCCCTCCTATTTGGAGAGGAAAGGGCACGATTGCACCAAATACTACAAGCTAACGCCGATGTATTCGCCTGAACCCATTCAGATATGATAGAAATAAGCCTCGTGTATGCTTCCCACAAGCATGTCTCATCGCCGAGACACTGTGATTCAAAGAAGTGCGGCAGCTCCCACGAACCGCCATCAAGTCATCAATGAGTGGATAATCTTCTAAAAGTTGGGTTTATAAAGAGGTCAAATACCCGGAATGGCTTGCCAACGTGGTGGTAGTTCCAAAGAAAGGGGGCAAGTGGAGAGTATGCGTAGACTATACGGATCTTAATGACGCGTGTCTTAGGACAGTTTTCCTTTACCCAGCATAGATCAAATCGTTGACGCATCAGCCGGGCATGGCATGTTGTCCTTCTTGGATGCATTTTCAGGGTATCATCAGATCCCCATGTACCCACCTGATGTAGAGAAAACATCTTTTATCACCCCACACGGGCTCGTTTGCTACAACGTAAAGCCATTTGGGTTAAAGAATGCTGGAGCCACCTATCAGAGACTAGTAACTAAGATGTTTCAATCGCTGCTTGGAAAAACTATGAAAGTATATATCGATGATATGTTAGTAAAGTCCAAGGAGCACTCGGATCACACTACGCATCTGCAATAGGCATTTGAGCTCCTTAGGTCATATGACATGAAACTCAACCCTACAAAGTGTGCATTCGGGGTCAGTGTAGATCGGTTCCTAGGATTCATGATGACTCATAGAGGAATAGGGAATATACGCCTGGCCAAAGCTATTTTAGAAGTCTCGACTCTAGAAAAGGGTACAACAAGCGATCGACGGTTGGTTTCCTTGGGGCCGGTTTATTTCCGGTTCACGGACCGCTAAGACATTTTAAGCCATCCTTAAGGGAAGCGATCGAGGTAGGATGGAATGAAGAGTGTGATCGGGCTTTCACCCAGATCAAATAGTACTTAGCCAAGCCTCTACTTCTCGCTAGTCCGGATGCTAGCGAGACACTTTTCGTATATTTGGAAGTCTCGGGTACTTGAGTAAGTGGCGCTTTATTCAAAGAAAATAACGGCGTAAAGCGGCTTCGGTGTTCTTTGTTAGCAATCAATGACGAAACGGGTATAGTCACCTTGAGCAAAGCGACCTTGGCCCTCAGAATATGACTAAGAAACTCCATAGCCCATATTTCGAGGCACACCCCATTGGTACTAGCAGGCCTTCCTCTCCGGAGCACACTCCGCAAGCGAGCTTCTCTAGTAGAATGGCTCGTGACGTCGAACTATAATCACGGCATCCAGTACAAGCCAAGGCTATAAAAAAAAGGGTAGGTTTTAGCCGACTTCATAGCAGAAATCCCCCAGTCTAAAACACACCCCGAAAGCTTGAATTGGTGGACACTTAATGTAGACGAATGTCAGACAAAGTGGAGCGAGGTGGTCTGTGTTTAAATCCAGCGGGGAAAATCGAACTCGCCCGATCGGTTAGGCTTCGCTTCCAATAATGAGTCAGAATATGAAGCTCTCTTATTCAGAATTGAACTAGCAGCCACCGTATCTATCGATAAACTCCTGGTTCAGAGTGATTCCTAATTAGTCGTCGGGCAAGTCAACAAAGAATTCGAATCCCGAGACCCTCGAATGGCAAAATATGTCTCTTGGGTAAAACAACGTTTGGGTAGTTTTTAAGTCTGGAAACTGGAACATGTTCCTAGGGACTGCAATGATAAAGCAGATGTCTTAGCCGCTATGGCCGCCTCTCCACCAATAACCGAAACAATATGCCTACCCATCTACTATCAACTGTTTTCCTCAATCGCTCCCTCCCAAGTAAGCCAGGTAGATGAGATTCTCCCTTTCATGGATGGACCCCATAATACACTACATCATCACGAGAGAACTCCTTAATGAGGGATAGATACCACAAGGTACAAAGTCCAGTCAATAGATTTTCCTTGATTTATAGGCAATTATTGAGGATGATCCTAATGGTCTATATTTGAAATGCTTGGCGTGAGACGGGGCATGATATGTGTTGGCTGAGCTGCGTGAGGAATATGTGAAATCATCCAATGACCAGAGGAACTTTGGCGCCTGGGGCTCCTGCTGGGTGCTGTGGATGTGAGAGCCGTGCTGCAGTATATCAAAAATGTGGTTGCCAATGGCTAGCTCCCGTCCTGAAATCCCACTTAATCTAAGACGATCTACATCTCGAGGCCCTTGGCCCTTCGCGATGGGGGATTTATATAGTGGTCGCTGCCTTGCTCAGGTTTAGAAATTATTTGGTAGCAGCATTGTTCGATAAATGGGTAGAAAGTAGGGCCTTCTCATCGTCGAACGAGGATGTTACTCGGTTTATCTGACATCTGCTCGTTTATTAAATTCACGACATCCCACATCAATTGTATCCGACAACGGTTCCCGATTAAATATTGAGTATATCGAAACTTCTGCAGTGAAAATAAAAATCTATACTCCACCCCGAATGCTCTGTAAGCAATGGACTAGTAGAAGCCTGTGCGCAAACTTCTGTTGGCGCCTGAAAAAAGCGATTGGATTAAACAGATGCTAAATGGGTGGATGAGCACCAGGTACTTTGGGGCTTGCACATAACCCTCACGCTCCGCGGATCTCTGGTATATCCCAGCTGCGATTACTTATGGGATGGAGCTTCTATAATCCCTGAAATTAGCATACCCACCACCATCAGACGGTATGCCACAGCGAAAAATATAGGGTTAGTAATCAAGGACACGGACACGGTCGATGAAGCTATGAAATGTCGAAGCCGGTCATTATAGCGTCCACCACCCGATACCGCGCTGTGAAGATTCTTTACAACAAGCGGGTAAAGCCTCGAATGTTCTAACCTGGAGACCTAGTCCTAAGAAAGGTATTCGAAAATACTGTCGACCCAGCGGCCGAAAAGTTCCAACCCAAATGGGAAGGACCGTATCTCGTAACGCAGTAAAAATGAATCGGGATCTTATGCTTTAGACAAGCTTAATGGAACCCTTGTCTAGAATGTGGAATGCCATACATCTTAAAAGATATTATCAATAAAGGATGACTCGATATTTGCACATATTTTTGTCCATTTTCCTCATCATATAGGGAAAACATAAAATCGGATGGCATGATAAATGACCTATCTATTGGTCGGATAACATCGCGGTCCACATAAAAGTCAGGATGGCGCTGATAAATGACCTATCATTGAAATTATGAATAACATCTAAGCGGTCCCACGTAAAAGTCGGATAAGCGCAATACGATTAATATTTATCCAGGCCCGATGTGGTTAACTCTTAAGCGGTTCATAATTAAAGGCCCGAATGATACGCGTCGCCCCAGAAACCCTAGTTGACCGCTCCAATCCTATGCCATTCCATTAAATTGGAAGAAACTATTTCATCCACAGCTTGGTCGGTACATTTGGAAGCAAATTAAGAGTCTTGCGAGATGTCAGTCTGTGAAACAAAAGTAAAAAGGATCGACCAACGAGCACAAAATTTAAACCCTAGCCCTCAACATCAACGTTAGATTCCTCATCCGCTCGGCTGAAACTCCGTAGTGTTTATCCATCATCGGCGAATTTGAAGGATATTAGTAGGGGTTCCTCCTAACTCTGATGGCGGGAAGGTCGGAGGAAACGCAGGGGCATCGGGGTTGATAAAGCACAGGTAGCGGCTTTGTGTGCTCAAGCATCCCGACTAGGATCATGGGCTCACTCCCGCATATATTGTGCGGAAAGGCACAACAGCCGTAGCCATAGTTAAAGATCACATTGCCACTAGCGTCAAATTCCTCCTCCATCGCTTTCTTTTCCATAGTCGCCTTTGCCTGGAAAGCTGAGAGCTCTTACTTACTAGCCCTGAGCTCCATGATTAAAGACAGTTGCTCATCTGTTAGACGACAATTTTCCTCCTCGCGCTTCCGAGCGGGACTCCCTGCGGCGGCTAGAACTTCTTAGGAATGGGAGTCGAGTTCGGACTACGTCTTCGGATGGGCCTCTGGAAGCCAGTTAAAACCACCATTTGGTTTCGATCCGACTCGATTCCGTTTGTGCACGGGCCCTTTGCCCGCGTGGTCTCGGTGCGCCATCGCCCTTTGTACTGGCGAGCATGCCTCTACCTCGGCCCGAGCCACGGCGCCACCCCATCCACAACCTCTTTAGCCTCCAACTCCTAGCGTCGAGCATTCAACCGAGCCTCCTTTAAAGAGGCATTCAAGATCTCCTAATCGGAAAGCCCCGACTGAACGTACAACTGAAGCTTCTCTGCGTCCCTCAGTCGGAGTTGGAATTCATGATGCTGGAAGGCCATATTCCGGATGGTAGCAATTGCCTACGAAGAAACGTATTAAGAATACAACAGGATTTGATGCTAGCACTTTTTATGAGTATTACTACCTTACCAGTTCAATCGATTGGACGTAGTTCCGGTTGCGGACTTGCATCTCGTCCTCGATTATCTGCTGAAAATCCTCTTTTATAATACCACCAGGGACAACAACAGAATACTCTTCACCCAGTCCACCGGCCTGAGAGGCTACATGCATTCGTAGCATTCTTGGGTACAAATCATCCAAACGGTAAAATTTGCGGTTCGCCGGTTAGGGGGCTTTCATGATGGATAATATGCTTGATATATGGCGCCGGCGCACCACTTCCTCCATCAGGAGGAGTCGGGTCATGAGGGAGATAAGAGGAACCGGCGGTATCCGATTTGGAAGCGGTGACCTGTGCGCCCGAGTCGATTAAGCAGGCATGTCCGGTTGGCTTTCAACCCTATCGAGAGGATGGATCACCTGAAGTGCGGGCGGAAGCGGAGTGGCCTCCCTTGGCTCCCCCAGAGCAACATCCTCCGAACCCAGTCGGTCACTTAACCCCATCTCAGGCGAGCCCGGAATGACAATCGCCTACTTCTCCGAACCCCATCCATAGCAGGCCGACTCGATCATTATTTGATTGAGCCTCTCGAAATTCTCTGTCAAATCCGTTTCTGGCAGCATAAGCGGTGGCCTATAATCTCTTCACTCCTCCTCTCATGCTTTTAATCAGAAATGGCTAGATTCAGGATGAACCTAAGGAACAAAATATTTCACTTAAGCCCCGGGAGCGTTCCGTTGCCTGTTTGTCCCTTTCCTTTTAATCTTTAGTGCTCGGGCGGAACTGACCCTTTCTTGGTAGGGAAGGGCTCAGTGGCTACCCACTTTACTTTGGGCCCAGGTGCGGACAAAGTGGCAGACCTTGCAAGGCATATTGCATAAAGCGAATCTGGAGTTGAGCACTGGTGCCCGACTTCGATGTTTCGACCTCCAGATCCTTAGATGGTGATGCACCACAACGATAAAATTTGCTTGAGTTAGTAGTAACAAAATGTTCGATCCACAATTTAGAATGTGAGTGGGATGATCGAGAAAGATTGTAAGGGAGGCAGGGCTCAGTCTCTCACATCGGCTAGGTTCTTTAAAGTGAGAAGAACCTCAAAATGGAGCTCTTGCTCAGAAATCTCCAATAGCCGGTGGATTTTCTCAAGGCTTGCCTTTTCCACTAGTTCATGACCTACCCCTCAGTTTTTCCTGCTGATAATCTACAATCAATTATGCATAAAAATTCATATACATGCACACACATCGTTAAACCCAACCCGCCCTACACACACAGGAAAAAGCGCAACGATCAGTTAACATCAAATGGAAGCCAGAACCGAGGTCGATCCCAAGGCCCCCTTACCCATTATCCGCCTGTCGCCTCCATCTTAAGTGAATCGGGGAGTCCATTAACAAAGTCACAATTAGGAACTCTGGCAAACGCTGGACATCGGCCACCTGCGCTACCCTCAGGAATATATAAAACAAATCTCCCAGCCAACGAGTCAAGCTGGTACAAGAGACAACCACAGGAAACTGGCTTGGTGCAAGTGCTCCCAGGGTAAAAAACAGCGTTGTCTCTCCTTTGAGTGGAGCTCATCCAGGCTTCTCCATCAATTTGAGGTCGATGTTATCAGGACCATCGTCAGGAATGAGATGATGCTCCTTGCAGAAGGCATCCCCCGGATAGGTCCTCGCTTGCGACCCGCCTGACTGGTGGAAGTCACTTCCTAACCTCTTGCCATTCTACAAGCAAACCAAAAGGAGGGGCGAGAGAACGAAAATCAGCCCCAATCCATATACCAAACTAGTAAGAAGGCAAAATCGCCAAGCCTCGGCAAGGATCACTCGGACCTAAAAGATTCTAAACATACCCTCTCCCCAGAACTTCTACGGCTGAAAACTAGCCGCTAACCAAGATGAAACACGCCAAGAGGGAAAACAGTACTTACATAAAATAAAGTTAGCAATGATTTGGAAGCAGCTCTCGAAGAAGCGAGTCATGGCTAGCGTGCAGTAGAAACCTTGAACTAGAAAGAAACCATAGCTTCAAATATGCGAGGAGCGGAGGAAGGCAAAGAAACTCAGCCAGTGGCTCTTTATATCCCAAACGCCTAGGCCCTGCGGACGCATTAAATGCACCGTTGACTCATCACATCCACTGCCAGTTTAAATCTTGGTGAGGATTAGCCTATTAGGGCACAGTAAACAAACATGGGCCAAACTCGTGGGCCCTTGTGTCATCTTAGTAGGCAGTAATGAAGCTGCTGTGACTATGTTATTCCTAAGATCGGCCCATTTCCAATCAAATAATCAAATACCGCAGCCTTGGCCATAAAATCCGATCCTCATCACTAGCCGGGAATTGAAAAGCATGGGGGCCAGTGCATGTCTGAATAAGTGAAATTTCGAAATATAAATTCATTAATCACGCCAAAAGACGTTCGTAATTACATGGCAGCGTTTTTAGCAAAGTGATCATACTATGACTACATGATCCATCCGGACCAAATACAGAGCTCAAACAAAAATAATAATCGTTGCGAAGGCCAAAAACGAGGAAAGAAGCAGAAGCTGAAGAAGAAAGGTCCTATGGAAGGTGGAAAAGAACGCGAAGAACCCTGTTGATTTAGGAGGGGGTGTCCTTGGTTGCAGAGGATTCCATTCTAGTTTTCGAACCACCCAAAGGAGCAACTAGAACAAGGATATTAAATTCCGACTCCGCTCAATCCTTACAATATTTGATCTGGTTCATACATGGAAATCACGTTCAAACCGTCTATTGTAATCATCCTTCATTCAACAATCATCCAAGTTTGACTCAGGCCAACTTCAGCCAAACCTACCGTTGAAAAACCAGAAATTACCAGTGGCACAAAGGAATCCACCACCCTCCAAACCTTTTATAGAAACCTCCAGCCTCAAGGGGATCCCAAGCAACCACATCAAATGTGAATCCAAAAAGTTAGAAAATTCACATTGGAACATACCAACATTAATTGTCCACTGTTCCCCATACTAGGCCAGTCAAACACGTTTTCTTTTTCAAGCCGGGGGCGGCTTGTCCTCGCGGGAAAAGAGAGGGGGCATTGTAGGTACCTGCAGGCCCGATACTCACAGTGGAGCCCGGCCGATTGAAGACCATAGGATGATGGCCTGATCTGAGGCTAATGTTTTCATTTACAGAATTAGATTCCAAACATACATCCCAACCAGTGGAGCCTTCTTGCCACAGATGATCTCTCTAATAGGTTATCATCCTTAAAAGGCATCACGGATGACGCCTCTCTAAACTTAAGCAGTATAAGTCACACGCATAACCACCCTGAGGGTGGTCAAACATTTCTTGGGACAGAAAATGCAGACGACTTGGCCATCTAAAAGGAAGAACATGTCATAACGTACGAGAAAAGCGCCACCTTCCCCTTCCGTTTCGGAAGGGATCATCTTTCTTCACGGATAAAGGAAGTAACCTGAGAAAAAGGTCACGAGATTCCATCACGAATGAATGGATGTTTTCACTCTCGAGTTGACTAATCTAACCCAACCATCGGAGCGGCGGAGCATACCACCACGTTTTCTTGTTTGTTTGCAAGCATTCGCTATTGGTTCATGCGTTGACGGTCGGTATTCGAAGTTCGAGCCACATAATCCGCGTATCGTTTGTATTTTTTCTTTCTTTACAACGAGTTTTTATTCTGGAAACCTAAAGTAATTATTGTCCAGGAAGTAATATATCAGGGAAGATGGCGAGAAGTTTGATTAGATCTCATGGCGTCTTCAAGACGAGAATATCTAGGGTTTTCTGAGTTTTCTTGGATTTGATTTCTTAAAACGTCATTTGAAATTAAATAATGTTGTTAATTTAATAGAATAAAAATTTTGTCATCAGAAAAACTGCATGATTTCTTGAATGGGGCTGGACTAGTGTTTGTTTGATAGGAAAGTTCTAGAATATGGATGAAAAGTTGAAACTCCATGATTTCTTGAATGGGAACTCCAACTAGGTGTGTTTGTTTAATCAGAAAAAATTCTAGAATACGGATGAGTACCTATCGAATCTAACAGTCCTCTGATTATTAAGAATAGATTTTCCCTCCAATTGCGTTCAACAAAACTCTAAAATTCTAAGGCTACCTTTAGAAAGAAAATTGAATGGAAAAAAGAAGGAAAAAAGGTTAGGAAAGTAATATAAAAAGGAAAGTAATCTAAAAATTTTCGAAAATTTTAAAAGAAAAGAAAAAATCATTTACACTGTTTTCTAAATTTAATTAATTAATTTTTTCATATTTCATGTTTTTATTGAAATATATATATATATATATATACTTTCTATATATATATATATATATATATATATATATATATATATATATATATATATATATATATAATGTGCATGATTCAAAACCAATAATATATAGATATAGTCCAAAACACATTTTTCCTTCTCTTTCTTTTAATTTTACTTATTAATTTTTGTTGGAGATATTTATTATGATAATATTAGGCAAAATTGTGTCCTATGATTGAGGCTATAAGGGGGTGTAACATGAGCTGTCTCAAGATGCATAGGTTGGTAGGCCAAGCTGGATGGCAAGACTTACAATATTTCTCAAGTCGGTCTGGAGAGAATAGTAGGAGTTGATATTCCTCAAAAGGTTCAATAAAGAAGAGAAGGAGACCCGGAGGGAGATATTGTGCGTATCAGATCTTAGGATTTGATCATATTTGATAGTTTTACATGGAAGACAAATATTCCTCAATGGTGAACATAGAAGGGAAATTACTTAGAAGCGATTGATGAGTTTATATATGGAAGACATATATTTAGCTTACTTGATTAAGCCAAAATAGGAAACACGCGATCCATAATATCATGGTTTGATTCTCTTAGAGGATATTAATATGGGACACGCTTTGATACAAATCTGGCTGGCAAAAATGTAGAAGCGCGTACAAAGAGAAATTGGTTGGCCAAGGGTTGAATACACAATTGTAGATATTTTTAGATTTCTCTTATTGTTGGGAGGTTTTTATACATCTTGTTGAAGGAAATTGTTTGGGCTTGTGGGAGTCTAGATGATGTTTGTTGAATGAAGGAGATCTCATTCTATGTTTTACTGTGGGAGAATTAAGTGAAGGAGGGGTTAGAGAAAGAGAGAGTCTTGTCTCATATAAGACAAATTGCAACCTAATTGATATATAGTGAAATCTTATAAATACAAGGCGGACGTGGGTTGTCAGGCAGCGTAACAAATTTCTTGTGTTCTTAACCTTAATATGTTGATTTATTTTTCATGTTTTTATTTACGCGAGAATTTAATTGTTATAGTAGTCCATAACTTGATCGTCAAGCTAGCATCTGTCGAAGACGGAACATCTTCCATAACAAGCAGATTTTTCCTTTTCAATTTTGAAGGAAAATAGTAGGGTTAACCTTTTCTTTTATATTTAATGATTTTCTCTATACTGTTTTACTTTGCCTAACTTTTCAGAAAGCTAAATATACTATTAAAATGAGTGAATTATGTTTAAATGTTATGAAGCAGCTAAAGAACAACTTCAAACTAAATAATTAAAATATGGAATAGAATAGTAGGATGAGGGCATTTCAATCTTAAGATGTGATTACTGTTTCACAGTATGTTTTTTGAGTATTTAGTTGAAGACATCACATGTTTTAAGGTTTTGTGATAATTGCATTATATTATTCTTCTGCGTGTGTACCATCACCTAAACATTCATTCCCCCTTAAATGATGAAATCACGGCGTGTGGGTAGGTGTACCAAGTCTACGTTACTATAGTGGATTACTTTTTCAAGGAAGTCGGTGGAATGTTGGTGGGAAATAAAAAACAAGAGGACCCACAGAAAATGCCTATTTTGTAGGCACATCGGTTTTCATATTCAGGTTTGGTGTTACTCGTCTTCACTTTGGTCAATTCCTTTGGACTGACTTTCTAGAAGTCAACAAAGTCTATTGTTTAATTTAATTAATGATTTCCATTGGCAGGGGGAAACGGGAAAGGGAAAAGGGAAAGGGGGAAGGGGGGACCCCATCACCTATATGAATAATAATAATAATATTTGTTAGGTAATACAAAACTTTTTGAGACTGAGTAATGTCCTAGTCCCTAGACGCATGCAATTTCACTGAGATAGTATTTATGAGAGTTTTCAGAAACCAGGGGCATAAAGAAACAACAGGCCGAATCACCACCCATCTCACTTTGGAACTTCAACGGTTGTTTAATCAGCTGTGTTACGTAGTATATATATGCAATTCCATGGCATCCTTCATTTTCATCAAAATCAAAAGCTTTATTTCTTTTTACTGCTTGGTTCTTGGGTTAGAGCTTTTTTTGAATATTAATATTTAATAGCCAGTTTGAGCAGAGAAGCAGAAGAGAGAATAATGAGTGTGGAATTGTTGGACGGTGCCACCATTGTGAGCTTTGTGGAAGATGAAGAAGCTTTCAATGGTTTGATCCATGACCGCTTCTCAATCTTGACATAAACCATGATGGCTTCCTCTCTATTCACAGGATTCTGAAGGAGTTTCAGTCTATAGAGTTTCAAACACATTTCAGTATGACGTTAAGAGATCCAGATGAGCTTGCTCAGGTCTACAGCTCCCTGTTTGAGAAGTTCGATCATGACGCCAATGGGGCTGTGGATTTGGAGGAGTTCAAGATGGAGACGAAACGTATGATGCTCGCCATGGCTAACGGGTTAGGCTTCCTGCCTGTTCAGATGCTTCTGGAGGAGGACAGCTTCCTTAAGAAAGCTGTTGAAAGGGAAGCCATGAAAATTAATGCTTGATTTGTTCCCCCTTCATTTTCTTGAGGTTTTCGAAAAATGAATGTCATGTTTTTGCTTTCCTTTCCATATAATTGTTGTTACTTGTTACGACTAATGAAGAAAATAAATAAATGATTTTGCACTTCAAATCTATCATATCAATAATCTCTATTTGGATTCGATCATGGCCCTCAGCTCTGGATTCTGGTTCTTCCATATGTCGATTGCACCTCTTTACCTCTTGAAGCCTTCTGATTCTTCTGTATATCCATGGCACCCTTTTACAGCTAAGACAGGCCTCTAAGAGCTAAATAATTGCTTTATTTCGGGCTAAAACACATGTATCCAGAAACCTTGACCTTTATAGCACCGAACTTTGACATTTATTGAAATAGCCTTGACAAAATTAAATAAAAGACAACCATGACATAAATAATATGAATTAATTAACCTTGATATTCGTGTCACCCAACCTTTACATGCCTTCTATCTAACCTGTTTATGTTTAAAATGGAAGGAACCTAGTCATAAATCGGACAAACATGCAAGATTCCCTCATCAGTAAAACTGGAATTTAATTGATGACTTATTTTAATGTGTTCTCTAAGCTTTAATTTGATTACGAGGGAGTTCATATTTTTCTATTGGTTACTGTATTCTTTGGTAGGTGGCATTTATGTTGGGGAAATTTGGTTGTATCAGTGCTTATAATTAATTGACTTAATTCATTGAAACTGAAAGTTGGCGCAATCTTAAATTTAAATTTTTTTAATGCTATTTATATTTAAAGAAAATAATATCTCAAATAATTACAATAAAAATAAATACAAATATCTTTAAATGCTTGTGGGAGTGGCCATGGAAGTCAATTGCAAACCAAGGTGTATGGCCACGGGCATAAATAAACTGTGCATATAGAATCACCTATATTCGCGGTCACAATTCGACCACGGTTAAAACAACCTACTAAACACAGTCTGCGGTTACTAAACAACCTATACCTAGGGTCGCACTTGAACGTGAATATAAACCATATTTGGTTGTACATAAAATATGACCGCGGCTAAGGACTTCAAACATTTGGACTTTCTCACATTGATAATCTTTATCAATGCTTCTTGTAGTGAGTGCTTATAATTAATCGACTTAATTCATTGAAACTGAAAGTTAGCGCAATCTTATTCTTTCATTTACAATAGGAAAAACTCTTAGCCTCATAGTGCCAGAAGAAGATTATACTTTGAGAAAAAGTCATTGAATAAAATCTTAGATATCAGATTGTTTTGCATCATCTTGGAAATAATTTAACCTTTTTAAATTTCAGAGATAGCACTCTCATTTACAGGGAAAAGATTGAATGTTTAAATAGGCATGTCTTGTTATCTTAATAGAGAGATCTTTAGTGCATACTTCCCATTCATTCTTGATCCTCACGATTCTTAACATTTTTTAGTGAATTACTATTACACCAAATGTAACATATATCATTAATTATGCAAAGTTAGATTTTTTTTGGGGGACAAGAATTTAGTAAGTCACTACCGGCGGTGCCCCTGAAATTTTGGAAAAAAAAATTGTCCCTTGTTATAAAAGTATTATAAAGTGGAAACCAAGACTAATATATTTCTCTCTTGCATATGAAAGAGATGTATGAAGAGATATAACCAAAAGAAGAGAGAGAGGGAAAGAGATAGAATGGGAGAGAGAGAATGAGATCTCGGGATGCTTTAAATGATGGAGAAGGCCTTATATGGGGCTTATAAACATAGGTTCCATTTGCTCATGTAAATGTGAGTAATGAATGAAGTGAATATTAGGTTCTGTTCACTACCTAATATACATGAACATGAATGTGGTCATTCACCACTCATGTTAATGCTCTAATTTATAACACTCCCCCTTGAATGACCACCAAAAAGAATATACCTCATGAAAAAATTGCTAGTAAAACCCGATTAAGGACAAAACCTAGAAGGAAAATAATTTTAATATTCTTATGATGTTGCCAAAGAGTTCTTAATTTGTTAGAATGCCCTGAATTTAAAAACCACTTGTACTAGTAAACCCCAGTGGGATAAAACCTAGACGATGGAAAAAAGAGTAGAGTACACTAACATCATGTCATAAGAATACTCCCCCTTATGTCATTGTCCTTCAGTTGACACATTCCAATATTTTATATTAGCTTCTTGACTGTTGAGGTTGGTAATAACTTTGTGAATAAGTTTGCTAGATTATCACTTGAGCGTATTTGTTGAACATCAATTTTGTCACTCTTCTAGAGTTCATGTGTATAAAAGAACTTTGGAGAAATGTGTTTAGTTCTATCACATTTAACATAACCTCTACTTACAGATAGTGCAATGCGTCTGGCGACTATCTTCAAATAATGTTGTCGGGCCCATCTTTATAGAGGGGAGTTTGCATGATTCTTGGATACTCATTTGATGTAATCTGTATATCATTCATGACTTGCTTCGTGAATTGCTATAATCTCTTAATCATTTGACAATGTAGCCACCATTGTCTGCTTAAAAGATCTCTATGAAATAGCAGTTTCATTACAATTAAACACATACCTTGTTTGTGATATGGCTTTATATGAATCTTAAAGGTATTTTGCATCAGCATATCCAAGCAATTGCTGCTTTGATTCCTTTGAGTAAAATAGACTCATATCAGTTATTCCTTGGAGGGTAAAAATTGCATACTGACCTCTTGTGATCCTTATTCCAATGTCTTTGGGTTTTGAGAGCGGAAGCGTAGGGGTAATAAATTGTGGAAAAAACAATATCTAGGCGAGATCTGTTTCATAGATTCATAAGTGTACCAATGACACTAAGATATGGTGCTTAATGACCAAGTAATTCTTCACCCTTTTCACAAGGACGAAATGGGTCCTTTTTCACGTCAAGTGAACGAACAACCATTGGCGAACTTAAAGGGTGTGCTTTATCCATATAAAAGTGCTTTAAAATTTTCTTAGTATACGTTGATTGGTGAACCAAAACTCCAGAAGGGAAATTCTTGATCTGTAGGCCGAGACAAAATTTTGTTTTCCCAAGATCCTTCATCTCAAATTCCTTTTTCAAATAATTTGTTGTTTTTGTGACTCTTCAAGAGTCCCAACAAAATTTAAATCATCAACATATACAATAATAATTGCAAATCCGGTTTTCGATTTCTTTATAAATATGCTTGGGCATATAGGATTGTTTGCATACCCTTCTTTCAATAAATACTAGCTAAGGCGATTGTATGACATGCGTTCGGATTGCTTCAATCCATATAGAGATTGTTGTAATTTGATTGAGCACATACTATGAGGTTTTATATTATTTGCTTTAGGCAATTTAAATCCTTTAGGGACTTTCATATATATGTCGTATCTATGAGATCATATAAATAAGTTGTGATGACATCCATGAGGCATATCACAGTCGCCAGTGCTAAGCTTATTAAAAAGTGAAAAGTAATTGAGTCCATGAAAAAATATGTTTCCTCATAGTCAAAACTAAGTCTCTGAGAAACTTTGATACTACTAATGGCACCTTATATCTTATGATCTCATTATTTTCATTGCGCTTTCATGCAAATACCCATTTGTACTCAACAAGCTTTACACCTTTAAGTGTTTGGACTACAGGTCCAAAAACCTCTCGTTTCATTCACAAGTTTAATTATGCATAGTTTCTTTCCATTTTGGTCAATCATTTCTATTTTGACATTATTCCACATTTTGTGGTTAGGGATCCTCATCATTTTTTATGATGTCTAAGGCCACTTGGAAAGCAAAAATATTATTGATTAACAACTTTATTTCGATCTCATTTTTCTCTATTGTGCACATAATTAATTGATATCTCATAATTTTCAGGTACAAGTCCATCTTCAGGGCTATTTCTTTATTTCAAACCTCTTCAAGGGTCTTTTGTTCAATATATGCCTCTACAAAGGCCTCTTATTCACCATATACCTCTTCAGGGGCTTTTTGTTTATCATATGCATGCCTTTACAAGGGCCTTTTGATCATCATGTACCTTTTCAGGGGTATCAATTCTCCTTTGTGTTCTCCTCTTTTGATGAGTTATATCTTTTGAGCCAATAGATCTCCCACGTTTCATGCGTATTTTAGACTCATTTGCTAATTGTCCTTTAAGGACATCAATCCGTATTGGAGCATTCGCAGTCAGGATAACTTTGTCACTTTCTTTGTATCAATAAAAGCATCTGGTAATTGATTTGCAATATTTTGCAAATGAATGATCCTTTAAACTTACAGTTTACATTTATTTATGTAAGACCTGAGAAAATTCTAATTTCTGGAAAATGGCAAAATCGTAATTTTGGTAAAAATCTGATAATTTTCTAGATCTCGGATGACGAAACAGATTTCACCGTTGGAATCGTCTCGCAAAATCTAGCTAACACGTAAAATTTCGTCGAATTAGAGATATTGATTGGCGTTCCCGAGGCCTTCTGAAGCTATTGGGTGTCGTAAAACAATATTTGATGTGACAAAAGTCACATATAACGTACTCATGTGACACATGTTGCATGAGTAGAGAAATGATGGGAACGGACGGTCGAGATCATGCCACGTGTTGAAAATCCAAAGCTTGGGAACATAGATGTCATTTTTGAATTGTAAATGAGGATAGGACAAAATAGAAAATAGTGTTGTCTCCTTCAAATTGGAGACAAAAGCGTCACGTGCTGGGGAAGCGAAAGTGCAGAGCTTAAGTTTTGTAGATTTTCTTTTAAGAGAGAGAAAGCGCTTAATTCTCTCTAGATTCCGGGAGAGATCGGACCGAAACCAGTTCCTTCGGGCCAAGAAGGAAGGCGTTGCAACGCGGCGAGGGCTTCGCGTGGGTGCGGTTTAGAGTTTTAGACAAACTCCCAGCGGAGTGAGTTTCATCTACTTTTTACACTTTGTTTAAGTGTTTTATGATGTTTTGGTTGGTTTGAGGTCTTGAACGATCGTTTGCTTGGTTCCAAATCTTGGAACCGAAGTGTTGGGATTTATGAGACCCATTGGGCCAGTCCGTGTCGAGTTTTCACGAGGCTGTTTGGGTTCACACAATTGTGTAAATTGTGCAATAAATCATGTATTGATGTATGGGCGGAAATGGCGTGACTTCGAGATACAAAGTGGAGCCCAGATGTGGAAGTATTTGGTTGTGAGCATTGACGAGGTTTCATTCACATGAATAGTGTTCATGAATTATTTTTTGTGAAATTGTGTGATTTGATTGATAATTCAGTAGATTACTCGTGTTTGTCAGTCAGCCCGTGAGCTAATTTTGGTGAAATGTATTGTGAAATTGTATAACATGCTTGTGTGATTTAAATTATGTAAATATATGCAATGATGGTATATTTGTATTATTAGATGATATCAGAAATGACATAATGCATTTCATATGCACTCGATAACCTAGAAATTAGGTGAGTGCACATGACATGAAAAATTGAAGGAAAACTAAAAAAGTTTTTGAAAGGAATTTCACAGATGAATTTCCGAGAATGGGGTCGAGACGGTCCAACTGACATATTTCGATAAGACCATGACTGCTTTGGAAGATTCTCCAACACATTCGCCTCTGAGTAGTCCCATATTTTCACCGACATTTCTGTAGTATAGCCAAAACAACAAGAATTGTTTTGAAAAGATGCTTTCTATAATGGCTTAGCGAAATGCTGGAGGAATATGAGACTCTGACGTGGTCAAGTCATTTGTACATCTCGCTAGATCACGTATTTACTTGAATGCAAATACTTTTGGAGCACAGACATGCACTTTAGCGGAGAGTAACCCATTTAGGTGATTCCATTATCGGGCGATAGCTCACCCCGTCGAGATACTACTGCATAGGCGCTGAGAAGACGGCTCTTCTTAGAGACCGATTTTGAAGAAAGCCGGGTTGTGGCTTTGGTTTTAGTTGGATACATGTATTAGAATGTTTTAAACTTTTAATATATGTTGTATAAGAGTAAATTATTCACTCTTGAAACTATTGTATATAGTTGGTATAAATTGGATGGGTATTGGCTTGAAACAAGTGGGCCGTTTTTACTCATATATCTCATGATGTTGATTGAGACAGTTTTAGATTCAGATAGTCTCACAAGACAGCATGAGACTCGCCCGATTGTGGAATAATTGTCGGTTACCCTGCATTCACGAGTATTCCTGCGTCGACGTAGGTCACCCGGACACCCCCAGCTGAAGGCCACAATTTTGTACAAGGATCAAAATTAGATATTTTAGATTCATTCCAAGTAATTTATCGTCGTTCTTTTGGAATTGATTTTTCTCCCCCTAATGGTGGGAATATACTCTCATTGAAATGACAATCCGCAAAACGGGCTGTAAAAACATCTCCTGTTAAGGGTTTAAGATATCTTATGATAGACAAAGAATCAAAACCTATATAAATCTCAAGTCTTCATTGAGGACCCATTTTAGTGCGTTATGTAGGTGCAATTGGTATATAGATGACACAACTAAAGATTCGTAAGTGAAAAATATTTGGTTGTTTGCTTAGTATAAGTTGTAAAGGGCAGTATTCATGGTAAGATGTTGGTTGAATACGAACCAAGCTTGCAGCATGCATAATAGCATGTCCCTAGTAGTGGTCGAGCTATTAATTAAAGACGTTTGATGAGGGACTCTACTAAACCATTTTGGGTGTGAGTATGAGCAATAGGATGCTCAATATTTATTCCAACTGACATGCAATAGTCAGTAAAGGTTTAGGAGGTAAACTCACCAACGTTGTCAAGTCTGATGGCCTTAATTGGATAATCAGAAATCTGAGCTTGTAATTTGATCATTTGTGCGAGGAGCCTAGCAAAGGCAACATTTCTTGTCAAAAGAAAACAAACATGTGACCACCTAGTAGAGGCATCTATTAAGACCATACAGTAATGGAAATGTCCATATATTAGATGGATATGTCCACATATGTCCCTATGTTTTGTTTCTAAGAAGACCTGTGACTTTGCTAAATGATGGTCTGACTATCAATTTACCTTGTGAGCAAGCAGCACATGGGTATTCATTGGGTAAAAGAATCTTTTGGTTCTTTAGTGGATGCCCATGTGAGTGTTCTATGATTCTTTGGGTCGTTGAACTTATGGTTCACAATAACATATGACTCGATAGGCTTTATATTTGTATGGTATAACCTAGAGGAGAATGCTGAGAGCTTTTCCATTATAAGTTTCTTACCATAAACAATAGAGGTAATGTAAAGACATTCTGTATTACCTTAATTCATAGTTTCAATATGATATCCATTTCTACGGATATCTTTAAAGCTTAACAAATTCCTTTTAGATTTGCTGGAATATAATGCATCATTGATATGGAACCTAGTTCTGCTTGGTAGCATTATGTTTGCTCTTCCAGAGCCTTCAATTAAGTTTGTAGTACTAGATATGGTACATACATTGGCATTTTTTAATGTCAAATCTAGAAAATATCTTTTATCTCAAAGAATTGTGTGAGTGGTTGCACAGTCAACAAGACATACATCACCAGCATTCATCTTGAGAGCAATAACACATGGATTTCATATCAACTAATAAAAACTATAGATAATATAAATAAAAATGTAATGGATGTAATAACAAAATTATATTTTATTCAATTTTGATATAAGAAGTGTAACACCCCAAAATACAACTTTAGTTAAGTTTTAAACATGATTAGGTATATTATTAGTATTTTGAACTCTTTTTCATAATTATTATTTTGCTAATGAGAAAATTTCAAACCCTAATTTGTACAAGATACAAGGGCAAATTAGAATTGTTAAATGGACACAAAAGACATAATATAAGAAGATGGTAGGTTATTATATAAATGACATAATTTGATTTGCAAATATAGGAGAGAGTTTGAGGACAAAGTGCAATAAAAGGAAAATTAAAGGTCAAAAGGGGGTGAGACCACTTAGTCTCTCATTTTAGAGAGCAAAAATGTAGATCAAGAAGATGAGAAGAGAAGAAGAAGAGGAAGAAGAGAAGAAAGGTATGGAACTTGTTAAGTTCTGTATGGAATCATTAGTATGGTTTTTGGGTATGGAAAAATCAAACCATAAACCCTTTTTTTTTTTTTTATGAATTTGGGTCTAAACGAACCCTATTTGGTATACTGGTGGTGTTTAGCAATTTTAGACTAGATTTGGAGTTGTTTTGGTTTGGTTTGTGGTTGATTTTGGGTTGTATGGAAACTAAGTATGGATTCCCCAAATTTTTGAGACGTAGGAAACTCTCCTAACCCATTAATTGTGTGGATTTGCCTCGCAAACCATAAGCCCCTATACGTGTTTCTTGGGAATTGTTTGTCAGGTTTTTGGACTCGGGGTTGACAACATCAGAATCCTGAATTATGAATACCCATATTAAGGAAATATTGGGGTTTGTGAGATGTCAGTTGCAAATTTCTCCAAACCCATGCTACCTTTCTCGTCATAATTTCTTTGTCCGAACTCCGCTCAGATGTTCTCGACTTTATGGAAAGCCCTTGAGTCTAGATCCATCCCATATAGTTTGATGATATTGGAACCTCATATTAGTTTTATAAATCATGAAAATAGTAGGCTCTACCGGGTTCTACACGAATGCTCATGGAAGCCTCCAACTCTCGACGCATCATACTTTGTCCGAATCTGCTGGATAATGCACTCATGGAAAGCCCTTTGAGTCTAAAATTCATCCATATATAGCTTGGATATCGGAACTCATATTAGTCCATAAATCATAAAAACAAGAGGGCCCCGCTTGGTTTTTGCCTGTAGTCACTGCTCATGGGAAGCCTAACCGATGATCATAATTTTCGCTCCAACTCGTTTCAGATGTTCTTGGACTCTAAGGAAATCCCTTTGAGTCTAGAATCCATCCATATATAGTTTGATAATATTAGAACTCATATTAGGTCTAGAAGTCACGAAAAACAAAGAGGGCCCCCGTAATTCGCCAGTCACTGTCATGGAAGCCTCCAACTTCGGACGATCATAATTTCTTCGTCAGAACTCTGTTTCTGATGTTCTTGGACTCTATGGAAAGCCCTTTCAGTCTAGAATCCATCCATATATGGATTACGAAATTGGAATGATTGTAAATAGCTCAAGCATATATGGTAACCATAGTTATTCATGCATATAATGAGATATGAAAAATGCAAGTGATACAATAAATGATTGTAAATATCGATATATCACCGAATGACAACAATTATTCGAATATGAGATATGTACCGAACATAAATACACATAGATTGTCCGCTTAGAACCCGTAGAGGGATAGATGGGTACGTCATTAGGGAAAAACAAGTCTATATCATACTGATCATTCGCCCTGGTTTGGTTATTACAATTCTTCAGACCCTTATAGATGGTCATTGTCTGCATAATGATAATAGCACCTTCTCGCCTCTTATAGATGGTCATTGTCTCGCACAATGATAACAACGCCTATCTCTTTATAAACCACTGCTTATTAAAGGAGTATACGCTTTTCGGCCCTTATAGTTTCCTTTTATCTACTTAAGGTTTATGCGTGCATGAAACATAAAACAAATGACTTGAATATGACATACAAAATGTATATGAATGTTGATAAGAAATGTATCATGACAGGATAAGCAAATATGAGACATGTGATATGCATGTTTAAATGATACATATGTTAGATGGAATGTAAATATAGAAGTGCGATGATCCATGTTAGTGGTCGTCCAGCAGTTTATTCCACTAAGCGCAGTTTACACGGGGTTTTCATCCGTGTAGGTACTAAGCAGAGGCAAGTTATGTTGTGAACAACTCATCGCCTCCATGTCATATATTTAACCCATCAATGACTCTAAGTCCACTTATACAGAATGATCTTTCTGTTGTTAAAAACAATGTAAAGTTTTTGTATAAGTCAAACACACCTATTTGTGGATCTTGAATATATTTTTGAAATTCTACCACTACAGAATATATCTCAAGATACATAAGGTGCGAATGAATAAAGTTATATACGTAAATGAATGCGACACCTCGCCTCTATACTCATGTGGGTGGCGGGTCGGGGGTGTCATAAGAAGCATCATTCTGTATCATTATTTTCATCATTCATCAAATAGTCCATTTTTTCACTAGAACCTCCATAGAAATCAATATTATAGTAAGTTAAGTCTAGTCCATTTTAATCAATAAAGCTTTTTTCTACTTCTTTTCCTTTTTCTTTGATTGATGCTTGGTAGAGGTCGGCCAAATATTTGGGCATACCATAGGTACGCTCCTAATGCCCTTTCATACCACATCTATGACAATTATTCTCATGGGCTTTGGAATGTGTATGTTGTATATACTTCCCATTTTCTTGTTTCACCTCTGTATTATTCCACTTCTGGTGGTTCCATGATGTTTTCCTTTTTTGGGAATTTGAATGGTTATTACCATGAGTTTCATGGTATCGGAAATTCCTTCCACAACCACGTCCATGGGTTTGAGACGATATCTCATTATGTTGCTCAACAACAAGAAGACATGATATCAATTCAAAGTAAATTGCTAAACACTTTGCCAGTTATGTTCACTCTTGGGCAGGTCACAATTGTTTTTTAAATCTATTCTCAGGCTGGCAAGAAGATACTAAGGCATGAAATGTGTTGAACATTTTTTCTAGCATGTCTTCTTCTATGACTTTCTCTCCGCACAACTTCAACTGGGAGCTGATTTTAAATAATGCGAAGTTCTATTCACTTACTGTTTTAAAATCTGGCAACCTCAGGTGCATCTAGTCATATCGATCTTTTGAGAGAATTACAAATTTCTAGTGGTCATATCTCTCCTTCAACTCACTCCATAGAGTGAGGGGGTCATTTACTGTAAGGTATTCACCTTTTAAATCCTCATGGAGGTAGTGCCGAAGTAAAATAAGTGCTTTTGTGCGATCCTGCAGTGATGCTTGATTTCCTTCTTTGATGGCAGCTCTAGATTCATTGCATCAAGATATATCTCAGCATCGAGGGTCCAAGATGGATAATTATTTCCGGTAATGTCAAGTGCCACAAACTCATGTTTTGTGAGATTTGTCATTGTCAACAAACTTTTGATAATAATGTATTATGATTGGTTTTGACAAATAGCAGTGTAAATTTTGGTTTACAATCAAAACCAAATATAACTATAGATATGCAAAATCGAAATAACTTTAAGCTAGGGTTAGGACATTACCTTGAGAGTAAGCTCGTGCTGATAATGTGTTATAAAAGTATTATAAAGTGCAAACCAAGACAAATATATTTCTCTCTTGCATATGAGAAAAAGATGTATGAAGAGATGTAATTAAAAGAAGAGAGAGAGAGGGAGAGAGATAGAATGAGAGAGAGAGAGAGAGAGAATGAGATCTCAGGATGCTTTTACAAATGATAGAGAAGGCCTTATATAGGCTTACAAACATATGTTCCATTTACTCATCATAAATGTGAGTAACGGAATGAAGTGAATGTAGGTTCATTCACTACCTAATATACATGAACATTAATGTGGTCATGCACCACTCATGTTAATGCTCCAATTTATAACATTCCTCAAATTTAAAAGAATCATATTTGCATAAACATTTGAATCAAGTAAATTCAAACTAAAACTAATTGTCATTAATCATGCATGCTTGATTTATGCTATTTTACTCCTATATTAATTAAGGCTATGTTTGGTTCTCAAAAAATTTAAAGGAAAATGCACGGAAAAAAAAATAGAGAGAAAGATTAGAAGGAAAGAAAAAATGAATGAAAATAAAATTAAAAATAGATCTAATGTATTATTTTTATTTAATACATCAAACTCATTTTATTTAATCTCGTTTTTCATTATAAAAATTAAATAATTTTAAAATACTTAAGTGTCTAAATAATTTTATGTTTATTTTATTTTCTTTGACATATTTCATTAGACGTCCAAATATAAGAAAATCATTTTTCTTAACATTTTTTCCTTTTTTAGAATTTCTTCCCATGAACCAAAGTTACAACCTTAAGCCCAAGTAGAAACCAAAAAGTGCCTATTAAAAGGAAAATACTACAAGAAATGATTTTTCAAGTTTGCTTTTACCACGAAAAATATAAAATAAATCAAGCATTACCAAAAATTTCAACATTTTACATATTTTTTTAGGTCTAGCCACCACATGGAGATTGGAGAGTCAAACAAACTAAACATAGTCCTTTATGAACTTACAAAAATAAATGGGGAATAAATTATAGAGATAAATGTGGTGTTCAGATCAAGCTCTAATACCATGTTAAATGACCAATTCTGCTAAAAGTTCAAGCTTGTAGGATTTGAATTTAATATGAATACCATGCCTTCAACTATAATAGAGAGAAACAAATAAAATGAATTTGATCTATGAACTTACAAAAATAAATGGGGAATAAATTGTAGAGATAGATGTGGTGTCGGATCAAGCTCGACATGCTAATGCACCACCATGCTAAAAGTTCAAGCTCAGAATTTGAGTTTCTAATATGAATATCATGCCTTGGGAAGAGAAACAAATAAAATGAATTTGAATAAATATATAGAATTAATTTATTAGGTTTAAACTTTTTTTTTTATATTGTCCTCCAAATTTTATTCCTTCCACTTTTCCTTTCTATTTTTTTTTCTTGCTACTTTTCGGGTTCCAAATGGAGAATTAGGTTTCTTTTGGAACCGAGGAAGTATAGACAATAAAATAGAGATAAAATAGGGAGGAAAAGTGTAAGAAATAAAATTTTGAGGAAAATAAAAAATAAGTTTAAACTCATTTTATTTGTTTCTCTTTACTATGTAAGGACTAATAAACTTAAGAATTTATAATATTTTGAGGAATTTTGATTATATTTTATTTTCTTTTATATTTTTCATGGTGAAATCAAACATGATAAAATTATTTCCCTTAATATTATTTTTTTTCCTAATACTTTTCCGATTCAAAGCACAGCCTTAATATTTTTGCCCCCCTCAACTTATTTTTTGGGTCCACCACTGTCACTAATATTTGATGGATTTAAGATTTCTCTTTAACGATTATTTATTTATTAAAAAAAATGAAGAAATTTTTTTATATTTATTATTTTATTAAGTAAAATTAATTTTAAACAAACAAAGACTTTTTTCTTTTTACTTATATTCACTTTATATTATAATATTATAGTACCCAATTCTTAGATTCGAACCTAAGGTCTCCCGTAAACCCGTCCGTACTTTGTTCTTGCATTACAAGGATTTTTAATATCAGTGAATTGCACTACAGTCTACATGGAGGTAAAACTAATGGCCTATTTGATAACTGTTTAGTCTCCAAAACATTAAACCAAAAAAAAAAAAAAAAACACACGTACACACACAATTGACAATTATAAATGATTTTCTTTTTTGTTTTTTTTTGGTTCGTGAAAGTACTTTAAAAAGCAATCATGTAAAATAATTATAAATAAAATATTACATATAAAAATTAGTTTTATGTTTTACATTTTACGCGCGTTTTTAAACAGAAATTTGTTCCAAAATAATCAAAATTATTTTTCAAAAATAATTACCAAACAGAATTTATACATTTAAAATGAAAGACTCTTAAAGAACAATGACTACTAAACCCAGAATCCAATCCTCCTAAGAACATAGTACAACAACATAATATGTATAAGTATGCAAAAGCCAATAGAAGTCAAAATAATAATAAGTCTATGTGCTTAACTAAGATGGTAATTTCCAAAGTTAAAAAAGGCAGCTTACTTTATTGTAACAAAGTGTTTGGTTGTAAAAAAAAAAAGTCAAAATAATAATAATAATAACAATCACTAATGAATAGAATTATTTAATAAACAAATAAATGTTTATTTTCCTTTCATTTTATCATTTATGGCAGTTAATTTATCAGAGCAAATAAATATTAAATTCTATTCTGATTTATTGTAACAATTTGAGAAGGACTCCAAGATAGGAAATAGAAACCAAATACAAGTAGTTACCTAAACAAACTCTACAAAAAAATTAATATATATATATATATATATATATATATATTTAACCCGTCTTTACTTTCATCAAAACCAAGGTCTCTTCCTCGTTGAAGCAGGACAATGCCGCCGCCTTCCTCAAGACAAGTCCGCTCGTGATCTCCGCTATATGACTATGCCGGCTCACACTCCATCGATTGTACCTCCGCACCATCATGCAAACACGCTTGTCTCTAAGTCAGCCACAACGATGCCTACCTCGTCAGCCCACACCACCAGCCAACCTAATGGTTCTTATGGTGCAATCTCAAAGCATTGTCTCAGAACTAATGGGTTATAAGATAAAAGGTTCGGGTCCCTGTCTTCTTTCTTAAAGAGAATATTTTTTCAAAAAGTTTCGACGGCTTCTCTCTCTTTCGCGTTTCCTTTGCTTGATTTCAACATGGTATCGTGAGCAGTCCGATATTATCCATGGCTACCGTTCCTCCTTCCCTTCATGCATCATTTCTCCCGCACTCAAAGACTACTACAACACGGCGATGCTACATCCGGCTCTACCTTCTGTCTCAATTAAATTGGATCGTACAAATTACTTGTTCTGGAAGTCACAGATACTTCCGACAGTGAGAGCTCATGATCTTGAGTCTTTTCTTCTCAATACAAAACTCAAACCAGATGAGAACATCGCTGATTCCACCGATGCTGATCAATCTCCTCAAATCAATCCGGCTTACGTTCTCTGGAGAAGGACTCGACCGCCAGGCCAGTTGGTTGCTCTCTATATCCGGAGCGCATGTTAGGCCAGCGTTCTACACTGTAAATCACTTCGTGAGATGTGGATTGCTCCTTGAGCAAACTTTTTCGCTGTCCGCCCGAGCTCTTCAGCTACGCCTCTCTCCGCACTACAGTTAAGGAAACACCTTTGGCTGAGGATTACATTCTCAAAATGAAATCCTTAGCAATGTCTCTCATGGCTGCTGGTCAGCAAATCACAGATGATGAACTCATCCTCTACATCCTGGAGGACTCTGATCGTAATTCTGGAAGTTGTAATTGTAATCCGACATCACGTGAATCAATCTCTTCATGAAGTACAGATATCCTTCAAACACATGAGATGAGACTCGAGTCTCAAGGTCGCGAACAACGGTTGATCTATCCAAATTTCCGCTCACTTTGCTCAACGACAATTTTTCCGAGGTGGACGTGGGTGGTAGAGGCCGCTCCTTCTGGCGGGTAGAGGCCGCTCTTCCGTGGCAAGAGGATACAATTCCTTTAACAAACCTCTCACAAATAATATGAAGAATGGGACACATAGCTCTCAAATGTTTTTACCGATTTGATGTTAGGGGTACCAAAATCAATTTCACCGAAGGCCTCGAGAGATCATGAATCCTCAACACCCGCCCCTCGCCAAGCATATATTATCTAACGACCACAATGATGCTTCATGGTTTCTCGACAGTGGGGCCACACATCATGTCACCTCCTCCACAGACTCCATGAACACCAACTCTGAAGACTCAGGCACTGGTAAGCTTGCACTTGGTGATGGTTCTAAACTCCCTATCACACACACGACACATCATTTTACCTACTTCACGCTCTACATCTCAAAATGTTTTGATGGTTCCTTCTATAACCAAAATTTAATCAAGATATCCAAGTTTACCATTGAGAATGATGTTATTATGGAGTTTGATTCTACCTGCTGCTATATCAAGGACAAACAATCACGGAAAATTATGCTCCAAGGAGTGCTTAAGGACGGCTTATATCAACTACATCTGCCTCTACCATTATCTACTCCACTTAGTTCAAGTTCCAGCTCCAACAAGGATCACTACAATTTCTCCACAGTGCATTTAAATGCATCTTCTCTACACTCAGTTTTCAATTTAGTTCCTGGTCCAACTGCAAAGATTATCAGGAAAGTTTTTCAACTTTTTTGACCGTGGTACTTTTCAGAATAACCGACTATCGACCTTTATGGCATAGTCGATTAGGTCACCCCAATAAAGTGGTTCTAAATAAGATTCTAGCTCAATTGAATATAAAAGTTTCTCCTGGTACTGAAATGAATTTTTGTGATGCTTGCCAATATGGCAAAATGCACCAGGCTTCTTTTCCTTCAACACCTCTTCACAATAATGAAAGCACTACATTTCAAATCATCATCCATTCTGGATGGCGGACCAAATGCTCTCCTCATCCTCAATTCTGAGGCTACAGATTCTACATTTCCTGGTCGATGATTATAGCAGATATACATGATTCTTCCTCTCGTCCTGGGCAATCCCGAGGCACTTATTTGCCCACTACTCAATAAAATGATTGAACGACAATTTCACTTAAAATCAAGGTTCCAAACGTACTAGGAGGTGAATATCTAAACTGCAACCATTGTTACAACAATTAGGGTTCACCTTTCACACTGTCCAAACCTAAGCATCAGTCAAACACAACGCGCCAGAGAAAACACTGATCAAACATAATATCCCATCTTTCTGCCAAGTCTTTCATGCGAATTAGCATCCAGGTAATCTCGCCAGTTTCTTTATTAAATTATCTCCCCACTGTATCTAAATCATCTGTCTCCGCTTTGAGTTGCTTCCATGAACGATACAACTCGATTATAATTCTTCGAAGGTGTTTGGATGCGCCCGCTTCCATATCTTCGACTCCATAATAAACATAAGCTAGCTTTTCGATCATCCAAGTGTCTCTCTTCTCGTTACGCTCTTCCTATACGCTATCGATGCATGCATCCTTCCGACGAATTTACATTGCCAAAAGTGTAATGTCGGATGAAACAACCTCCCATATCGGGCCCTTCTTCCTCTTCTCATACCTCCTATGACTGCATCAAGACCCCCTCACTTTTGTACAAAATTCGTGTACAAAATTTCCGAGCTCCACCCTTACCTACCCACTGTCCCTTCAATTGTTCCTTCCAACGTAAGTCTCCAACTTTACTCCCATCCAAAGATTTCAAATACACATTCCCATGTCCTCAAGTCCACATTCCAACACCTTTGTCATCCACAACAAGAGTCCAACATTCCTCTAATTCCAAAGGCCCTTAATTTTTATCACCTTCCTCTAATTAGATGCATACCACTTCTAATAATCCTTCTCTCTCATCTCATCATCCTATGATAACTCGGTCTAAGGCTGGTATTTTTAAGCCTAAACTGTTTTCTACTGCTCATCAAGAACTACATGTCATTAGCCCTAGCCAATCCTCTATGGAAACAAGCCATGATCGATGAGTTTCAAGCTCTCCTCCGTAATCAAACTTGGAGCCTTGTTCCTCCCTCTAGTGCTCAACGTGTGGTGCAGTGTAAATGGGTATTTTGAACTAAACTTAAGGCTGATGGCTCTTTGGATAAGTATAAGGCTAGATTGGTAGCCAAAGGATTTCAACAAACACCTGGTGTGGACTTCTTTGAAACTTTCAGTCCGGTTGTTAAAGCATCGACTATTCGCATAATTTTTACACTTGCTGTTTCAAGGGGTTGGGACATCCAACAAACCGATATTAATAATGTGCATTTTTAAATGGAGATTTCATGAGGAGTTGTTTATGTCATAACTATGGTTTTGATTCACTGCTCAGAGGTTTCAGGTTGCACAGCATTTTGAGGTATTCCGGCTGTACCAGCATGGTCAAACACAGAGCTCTTCATCCCATTTCACTGTTTCAGATAATTCTCCCTTTCTACTCACACAAACATGGTAATGAATGTTGTCGCGCTTGCATACGTGATGACATTCTCATCACTCCAAGGATAGTCAACCTCGATGTTCAACAAGTTATCGACATGCTCTTCACACTCGCTTGTCAAAACCTGGTTCAAGACACTACTTTCTTGGTTTTGAGGTCCTTCAAACTCCTCAATGCACTTGAAGTCGTCAAGTATGCCGCTTGACCGCGCACAAAACAAATATGGCCGCGTAAAATCTTACCTACTCCAATGCAAGCAAATGACCTGTTTCATCCGATGTTGAGCCCTTCTCTCACCTTCTTCGCAAGAAGCACACCGTGCTCTTCAATACCTCACTCTAACACGTCCAGATCTGGCCTTTTGTGTTAACAAGCTAAGTCAATTCCTACAAACACCTACTGTTGCTCAATGGAATGCTTGCAAACGTATTCTGAGGTATGTTAAAGGAACCTTGTCTCATGGCCTGTTGTTTAAACCAGCTTCTTTATTCACTCTAGAGGGGTATTCAGACTCAGATTGGGCAACAAACATAGATGATAGAAAAATCATCAGTGATATGTGTGTTCCTTGAGAAAATTTAACACTACCTGGAGCTCCGTAAAACAAAAGGCAAGAGTCTGCCTGACTAAGTCAATACAGGCCTCATTTGGGCCGCCACCGATCTAATGGTTCAACATCTTCTTAATGAGATTGGCATTTCTATTTCAACCACGGTGCTATGGAGTGATAATCTCAAGCACAAGCCCTAGCTTGCAATCCAAATTTTTACCATGCTAGAACAAATATATTATTATACATCAACCAAACTTAATTTCTCTCGAACACAAGCTTGAGGTCCGATATGTTCCGACTGAATCCCAAACCGCTGATGTTCTCACAAAGCCTTTGTCACTTGATCGCTTCCGACTGCCAGGCTCCAGCTCACCATGTGCACCCATGCTAAGCTTATGGGGGCATGTTGGAAGGTGTGACAATGTCAGTTGCTGCTCCTCAAGACAAGTCCGCCGTGATTCGCCGCCAGGCACTATGCTGCTCTACACTCCATCATTGTACCTCCTCCTCCGTACTCATCGCGGTAGCTCACGCTCAAGTCACAATGCATGTGCCTACCTCAAGTCATGCTCTACACCAAATTGCCAACCCATTGTTTTATGGTGCACCTCAAAGCATCAGTTTTGTAACTAATGGGTTATATAGCATAAAGTGTTTAACCTTTATTTTTTTCCAAGAGAACATTTTTCAAAAGTTTGATCTGGTTTTCTGCTCTCTTTGCTTGATTCTCAACATCTTCCGATAATTAGAAAAATATTTTCCATCATGAGTGTAGAGATTCTGAATGGCGCCACCACGCCCGCGATAAAGATGAAGAAGTATCTAAGGGGCCAGAAGAAACGCCACTCTTTACCGCGAAGACTCATGACGGCGCTCTTCTTACAATCGAGATTGATGGAAAGAACTACGCGTTGTCTTGTGGTTCGGATCGACACGAAGACTCCGATCCCATGAAGTTTCTACTCTCTATTTCTTTCTGTTCTTGCAATTTGATCGCGATTCGAATGGGGTATTGGATTTGGAGGAGTTTAAGTCGACAATGAAAATAATAATGCTGGCCATGGCTGACGGGTTAGGACTTTCGCCTTTGCAGATGATTCTTGAAGACGATTTCGCTTCTTGAAGAAAGATGAATGGAATCCACCAAACTCATCGCCTCAATATGGTTTTCTTCTGGATTCTTGTTTCCTTTGATTTTTCTCTCAAACTTGAGTTCATAGTAGAAGAGGGATTTGCTTATGAGGGAAGATAGAGGATTATAGTGGGCCTTTGTAGATTCATATTCTTTGGAATAATCAACGTTGTGAATTCACTTTCTTTTTTTTTTTTTCGAATGCATTTAGATGCAAGAAGAAGGTTCTCTATTCTAAATGAAATTTTAGTTTATGAAATTTTAGCAATATCTTGAAACACAATTTTGCTTTTAATTTTATTATAGCATGTGTCTCATATCTCAGGCAAACATAGAAAAGAGGCAAATGTCGGTGCTAAGGGACCCTATGGAACTGGGCAAATTTTGATATTTGGTTCTAGTTTTATTAAATTGTTTTTTGTTCTAAAAAATAAAGAGAATAAAAAAAAAAAAGAGAGAACATGTTTGGGGCCTGTTTGGAAAACATGAGAACACTTGATTCCCTGTTTTTTATTCTTTTGAAAAACATAGAGAATATTGAAAACAATGAATTCAGATAATAAGTTCAAATTTTAGAAAACATCAAAATAACGTTATTTGTGTTTTCAAAATTGTCTCAAATCGCCAAAATCAGAATCAAACGTATCCTTTTGTGTTTTTCTTTTCTTTACAACAGTTTTTAATTCTTGAAACCTAAAGTAATTATTGTCCAAGGAGTAAATAATATATGCAGGGAAGATGGCAGAAGTTTGATTAAATCTCACGGCGTCTGCAAGACCCAGATATCTAGGTTTTCCGGAAGCTGATTTGATTTCTTAAAACTGCTTAATTAATAATGTTGTTGATACCAATAGACAAAATTTTGTCACTAGAAAGAAACTTTATGATTTTTTGAATGGGAACTGGACTGAGTGTTTGTTTGATAGGAAAGTTCTAGAATACGGATAGGTACTTATCGAATCTAACGAAGATGCGATAGTGTAACAAGAATGAATTTTCCCTCCAATTGCGTTCAACAAAACTCTAAAATTCTAAGGCTACCTTTGGAAAGAAAATTGAATGGAAAAAGAAGGAAGGAAAAGGTTAGAAAGTAATATAAAAATTTTCAAAAATTTTAAAGAAAGAAAAATCTATTTTTTATTTTTTGTAAATTTAATATATATTTTTTTTCATATTTCATGTTATATATATATATATATATATATATATATATATATATATATATATATATATATATATATATATATATATATATATATATATATATATATATATATAAATGCATGATCCAAAAACCAATAATATATAGATATGGTCCAAAACACAATTTTCCTTCTCTTTTAATTTTACTTATTAATTTTTGTTGAAGATATTTATTGTCATAATCTTAGTCAAAATTGTGCGACATATTTCCGTCATCTGATTGAGGTTATAAGTGGGTGTAACATGAGTTGTCTCAAGGTTGGTGCATAGCTTGGTAGGCCAAACTGGATGGCTAGACTTACCATATTCAGAAAACTCCGATTCTAGAAAGAATATTATGAAGATTAGGAGTTATATTCTCAAGGACGAATAAGGAAGAGAGAGGGAGATATTCATATTATGCATATCATATCTACCAGATTTGATTATATTTGATGATTTTCTATGACTAACAAATATTCCTCAATGGTTAATATGGAAGGAAATTAATTAGCTTGATTGATGGGATTTATATGGAAGACAAATATTCAGTTAGCTTGATTGAGTCAAAACAGAAAACATGTGATCCATATTATCATGGTTTGATTCTCTTGAGGATATAAATAGGAGACACGTTTTGATGCAAATACACCATAAAAATGTAGAAGCACGTACAAAGAAGGTGGTTTTGGGGGTTAAATACCTATTGTACATATTGCTCGATTTCTCTTATTGTTCGGAGGTTTTTATACATCTTGTTGAAGGATATTATTTGGGCTTGTGGGAATCTAGAAGTCTAAACGATGTTTGGGGAATGAAGGGGATCTCATTCTATGTTTTATTGTGGGAGAATTAGGTGAAAGCGGCATTAGAGAAAGAGGGAGTCTTGTCTCATATAAAACCAATTGTAACCTAATTTATATATAGTGAAATCTTTCTCATCTGAGCTCAGCCTTGCGAACATAGACTAGGCCGAACCGCGTAACCAATTTCTTGTGTCCCTACATATATACTGATTTATTTTCATACCTTTTTATTTATATCAGAATTTAATTGTTTCCATAGTGGTTCATAACCAACAGGCAAAACATCTTTCATAACAAATAGATTTTTCATTTTCAATTTTGAAGGAAAATAGTAGGGTTAGTATTTTCTTTTATATTTAATGATTTTTCCCAATACTTTTTTACTTTGCCTAACTTTTTCGGAAAACCAAACGTAACCTAAATTATTATACGATTAAAATGAGTGAATTATGTTTATGCTACAGCAGCCAAAGAACAACTTCAAACTAAATACTTAAAATATGGAATAAAATAGTAGGATGAGGGCATTTCAATATTAAGATGTGATTACTGTTTCACCGTCTGTTTTTTAAGTATTTAGTTGAAGACATCACATACTTTAAAGGTTTGTGATAATTGCATTCTATTATGTTATTTCTCATGCTTGTTATCACCTAAACATTATTCCCCCTCTTAATGATGAAATCACGGCGTGTGGGTAGGTGTACCAAGTCTACGTTCTGTATTATAGTGGATTACTTTTTGAAGGAAGTCAGTTGGAATGTTGGTGGGAAAGAAAAAACAAGAGGACCCACAGAAAATGTCTATTTGCAGGCACATCGATTTTCATATTCAGGTTTCGTGTTAGAGCAACTCCAGCAATCAATCAAAATCGGGAGCCAAAGCCATTCGGAGCAAGCAAACGGAAAATGGTGTTCAACAATACCTAAAACAAGTGAGTTGCACTACTGCTGAACAAACATCGCAAAAATTCTAAATATAGCTGACGATCAAGCCATCACCAAACATACAAAACTATTTTGGCCTCGTTAATGATACATTGGGACAAAACGCCACCCGTGAACCAACAACAAATTTTTAAACCAACCAAAGATTCACGCATGAAATACGGTGGAACTTCACCAAAAATCACCACCCGCGGAAACATTTTTGAACTCCTGGCGATTGAAACAAAATTCTATAAATAGCAACAAATGGAAACGATTTCCAAGATCGTAGGAAATCGAAAAACCGCTCGGGCTAGCGGAAGACCAGAGGAAATCGAACCCATTTGCAAAGAAGTCAGCAGCTGTCGCCGCCGGGCCAGCCCAATTATCCGCGCTGCCAACACCACGCCGCTTGTCTGGTCCAAAAGGTCGCTGTCGCCGCTCCTCTCGTTAATCTGAGATCTCCCACAAAGTGCCGTCCCCCCAACGCTCGTTAAAGATTGAACTAAAAGAAAATATTTAAATCATATTTTTTGTAAATACTTTAAAATACGAATTAAAATAAAAATTTTTTACTTGATATGAATTAATTATTTTATTAGCCTACAAATATTTTTATTGAATCCTAATTATTTTCAAAATAATATTATAAATAAAAGTCATTATTAATAAATGAAACCATAAATCATATTGGTGAATAATGAAATACAAATTTAAAATAAAATGTTTTACTTGATATGAATTAATTTATTTTATTAGCCTACAAATATTTTCATTATTTTTTATAAGAAGTAATAATGTATTTTTAAAATTAATTAATATTTGTAACCCAAAAATTCACCTATTGAAATTATTAATTCAAAATATTTATATTTATTTTTATTGAATTAATTAAATATTTATGGCCATTTTTATTTTTAATTGAATCTTATATTTATTTTAAATTTTAATTAAATATCTATTTATCTTTTTAAACAATTTATAGTGTAATGGAGCTGATATAAATGAATCAAGTGGTACATGATGTAATTATTAAGGAAGAGAAAGGGTAAAATTGGAATGGGAGCTTGTGATAGGGACAGAATCTTTACGCCATCAAGACGCTTTATCTAAAACTTTAAATTAAATCTCAAAAGAACTTTTTGTTCCCAAAACGCTTTTGGGGATGTTTTTTCGCTGAACTCCACTGAATGCCTTACTGTCTTCACTTTGGCCACCCTTTGACTCCACTTAAGTCAAAGTCTATTGTTTAATTTAATTAATGATTTCCATAGGCAGGGGGAATGAGGGACCCATACGAAAAATAATAATATTTGTTACGCAGTTAATTAATGATATCCATAGGCAGGGGGAAGGGGAACCCATATGAAAAATAATAATATTTGTTATGTAATACAAAACTTTTTGAGACGGAGTAATGTCCTAGTCCCTAGAAGCATGCAATTTCACCGAGGAGATAGTATTTATGAAAGTTTTCAGAAACCAGGGGCATAAAGAAACAACAGGTTGAATCACCACCCATCTCACTTTGCCGGAACTTCAACGGCTGTTTAACTCTAGCTGTGTGGTATGTAGTATATAGATGTAATCTCATTATCATTTTCATCAAAACCAAAAGCTTTATTTCTTTTTATTGCTTTGTTCTTGGGTTAGAGCTTTTCTTTAATATTAATAGCCAGTTTGAACACATAGGAGGTAGCAGAAGAGAGAATAATGAGTGTGGAATTGTTGGTTTTGTGCCACCATTGAGCTTTGTGGAAGATGAGAAGAAGCTTAATGGTTTGATCCATGACCGTTTCTCCAATCTTAATAATAAAACTATGATGGCCTCTCCTATTCTGAGATTCTGGAAGGAGTTTCGTCTATGAGGGTTTTCGAAACACATTTCGGCATTGACGTTAAGTATCCGGTGATGAGCTTGCTCAGGTATACGACTTCTGCTTGAGAAGTTCGATCATGACGCCAATGGGGCTGTGGATTTGAGGAGTTCAAGATGGAGACGAAACGTATGATGCTCGCCATACCGCTAGGCTTCTGCCTGTTCAGATGTTTGAGGAGGACAGTCTTTAAGAAAGCTGCTGAAAGGGAAGGCCAAGGAAAATTAATGCTTGATTTGTTCCCTTCATTTTCTTTCTGAGGTTTTCGAAAATGAATGTCATGTTTTTGCTTTCCTTTCCATATAATTGTTGTTACTTTGTTACAAATTCAATGAAGAAAATAAATAAATGATTTTTAAATCTATGATATCGTAATACTCATTTTGGATCTGGATCATAGTAATGTACTGGATTCTGATTCTTCATATGTCGATTGCACTCCTTACCCTTTGTCTTCTGATTCTTCCGTATATCCATGGCACCCTTTACAGCTAAGACAGCTTCTAAGAGCTGATAATTTTTATTTCTGACCAAAACACATGTATCCAGAAACCTTGACCTTTATAGCACCGAACTTTGACATTTATTGAATAGCCTATTTAAAATTAAATAAAAGACAACCATGACATAAATAGTATGAATTAATTAACCTTGATATTTGTGTCACCCAACCTTGACATACCTTTCATCTAACCTTGACATATGTTTAGAAATGGAAGGAACCGGTCATAAATCGGACAACATGCAAGATTCCTCATCAGTAAAACTGGAGTACAATTGACTTATTTTAATGAAATATTGCTTTTAATTTGATTACGAGGAGTTCATATTTTCTACTGGTTACTGTATTCTTTGGTGGGTATACTATGTTGGGGAAATTTGGTTGTATCAGTGCTTATACTTAATGACTTAATTCATTGAAACTGAAAAAGTTGGCGCAATCTTAAATTTAAATTTTTTAATGCTATTTATATTTAAAGAAAATAATATCTCAAATGATTACAATAAAAATAAATACAAATATCTTTAAATGCTCTGTGGCAGTGGCCATGGAAGCCAATTGCAAAAACAAGGTGCATGGCCACGGGCATAAATAAACTGTGCATATAGAATCACCTATAGTCGCGGTCACAATTCGACCACGGTTAAAACAACCTATAATGATCGCGGTTATAAACAACCTATACCTAGGGTCGCACTTGAACGTGACTATAAACCATATTTGGTTGCACATAAAATATGACCGCAGCTATAGACTTCAAACATTTTAGACGCGCATTTGGACTTTCTCACCTTGATAATCTTTATCAATGCTTCTTGTAGCGAGTGCTTATAATTAATCAACTTAATTCATTGAAACTGAAAGTTGGAGTGAATGAACCTATATTCACTTCATTCCATTACTCACATTTATGATGAGTAAATGGAACCTATGTTTATGTTTCATAAGGCCTTCTCCATCATTTGTAAAAGTATCCTGAGATCTCATTCTCTCTCTCCCCATTCCATCTTTCCTCTCTTCTTTTAGTTATATTCCTTTCATACATCTCTTTCTATATGCAAGAAAGAAATATATTTGTCTGGTTTCCACTTTATAATACTTTTATAACAAGGGTCAGACTGAATTTTTTTTTCCTCTCTTGTACCCTCAGGGGCACCACTTAGTGAGGACTTACTAAATTCTTGTAAGTCTCCCCCATCCAAAAAAAAAAAAAAAATCTAACTTTCTCGCATACGCCAAGATTGGGTAATAGTAATCACTGAAAATGTTAGCACCGTGGAGGATCAAGAATGAATGGGAAGTATGCACTAAAGATCTCTATAATTAGCATAACAAGACATGCTTATTTAAACATTCAATCTTTTCCTGTGTGTTTTGAATATGCATATCTTGAATTAAAAATGTTCTTAAATTATTTCCAAGATGATGCAAAATGGTCTTGATATCTTAGAGCCTTCTCTATTCAATGGCTTTTTCTCTAAAGAATAATCTTCTCTTCTGGAGCACTAAGAGGCTAAGAGTTTTTCCTATTGTAAATGTGGTCATTCATCACTCATGTTAATGCTCTAATTTATAACACTTCCCCTTGAATGACCACTATAAAGAATATGCCTCATTAAAACATCAAGCAAGAAAAACCCTTGTTTAGAATGTGGAATGTCATACTTCTTAAAAGGTATTATTAATAAAGGATGACTCGATATTTACACATATTTTTGTCCATTTTCATCATCATACAGGGTAAACATAAAAGTCCGGATGGCTCAATAAATGACCTATCCGGCTCAATATTGATAACATCTAATTGGTCCACATAAAGTCCGATGATTTAATAAACACTCCATCCTAAATAATCTCGTATAACATCTAACTGGTCCACATAAAATTCTGGATGGCACAATAAATGACCTATCCGACCCATATAGATAACATCTAACTGGTCCACATAAAAGTATGGATGGCTCAATAAATGACCTATCCGACCCAGTATAGATAACATCTAACTGGTCCACATAAAAGTCCGGATAGCGCAATACAATTAATGACCTATTCCTACCCGCAATGGTTAACTTTACTGGGTCATAATTAAAGACCGACGATACCTGTCTCGCCTAAACCCACCGCCATCAATCTACGCCATTTAGCTAAATTAGAAGAAACTATTTCATCCACAACCAAATTCGGCACATTTGGTAAAAACATAAATTAAGAGGTCTTGTAGAATGTTAAGATGTAGCAAAAGAAACAAAGTAAAAAGGCTCGACCTGTGAGTGCAAAATTTAAACCCTAGCCTTCAGCAGCAACGTTGGATTCCTCATCCACTCTGGCTGGAGGTTCCGGCGGGATGTCTATCCCATCATCACAATGGCTGACTCTTACCGGGGGTTCCTCCCAATAGTCACGATACGGATCTGGGCTCTGAGGAAGCACTAGGGGGCATCTAGGGCTGATAAAAACCCCGGAGGGGTGGCTTTGTCTTATCAGCATCCCTACTGAGATCACGGGTTCACTCCCCGCATATATATTGTGCGCAGTGCCACAAAGAATGAGCTTACAGTTAAAGATCACATCGCCACTGCGCCAAATTCCTCCTCCATCACTTTTCCATAGTCACCTTCGCTTCAGAGTCGAGAGCTATTCTTTCTCCGAGCTCCATGATTAAAGACAGTCGCTCGTCTGTTAGATGACAATTTTCCTCCTCCGCCTTCCGACAGGCCTCCCCGCAGCAGCTAAGGCTTGCCGAATAGAGTCAAGTCTCGCATCTGCCTTCAAACTGACGCCCTCCGGGCTACCATGCTCGGACTCGCCAACTTAGATTCCATTCACAGGCTCTGGCAATGCCCATCGCCTCTACCGCGCCATCGCTACCTCCTCCACGTCGGGCTGGTCCCTCTCTCGCCCACCCGAGCCCTATCCACAAATTTCTTTAACCTCCAACTCCCAGCTGCCGAGCATTCAATCGGCTTTTAAAGAGGCATTCAAGATCTCCCCGATCTGAAGCCCGCATTGAACGTATACCAAGCTTCTCAAGGTCCCTCGATTGAGTCGGAATTCATGATGCTGGAAGGCCATATTTCGGATGGCAACGATTGCCTACGAAGAAACATATTAAGAATACAACAGGATTTGATGTTAGCACTTTTTATGAGTATTACTACCTTACCGCTCGGGCCGATTGATGGGAATTCGGGCCAAGTGACTCTCGCATCCGCCCGACATTCACGAAGATCCTCTTTATAATACCAGTAGGGACAACAATGAATACTCTCGCCCAAATTCACCCCGCCGGAGGCTACAGCATCCATAAGTGCATTCTCTGCACAAATCATCTAGGGACGATCACCGCATATTCGCCCCGGACAGCTGGGCTTCTACGGCGGATAATATGCTTGATGCCTCCCGCCGAAAGACTACCACTTCCTCCATCTGAGAGCCAAATCGCGAGGGGGAGATAAGAATTCAACAAGATCCAACTGAAGCAATCCATCTCATGTGCCCTGTCAGGTAAGTTTCGCATGTCCTACCGGGCTTTCACTCTATGTGGAGGATAAATCACCCAAGATGTGGCAGAACAGAGTGACACCCACCCAGGCACGATCTGACTGTGTCGCCACTTGACCCCATCTCAAAGAGCCCTGACGACACCGCCTACATCCGAACCCCATCCATAGCAGTCGACTGATCCCTTGGTCCGATCGAGCCCCCTCCTGGCCCCTCCCCGTCAGCTCCGCTTCCTAGCACCATACGCGGCGTACCTATCATGTCTTCCTCCCTCCCTCCTTCCAAACCGAGGGCCTGGGCCAGAATTCGGTGGATGAACCCAAGGGACAAACCCACACTTAAGCCCCTGTAAGCTTCCGCCGCTTACTGTCTCTCTCCTTTAATCTTTAGTGCTCTGGGTTAACCGGTCCTCTTGGCGAGGAAGAGCTCCCGCGCTCACCCCTTTCGCCCGACTAGGTGTGTGGTCAGTGGCAAACCCAAACCCCACCGGTAGAGGCAGATTGCACCGACGTGGTCTCGGGACACTAGTTCCCTAATTTTGATGTTTTCACCTCCATATCCTTGGATGGCACGACGCTCTATTAAATTCTAAGAGTCAAGAGTAACAAATGTTCCCTCACCCACAATTTCAAGGCAACTAAGGTGGATGACGTAAGACCGTAGGGACTGCAAGTTCGTCTCATTACTCCGCTAGGTTCTTTAAAGTGAGAAGAACCTCAAAATGGCGCTCCTACTCAGAAATCTCCAATAGCCGGCGGATTTTCTCAAGGCTTGCCTTTTCCAACTAGTTCACCAACCTACCCCTCCGGTTTTTCCCTGCACTAATAATCCACAATCAATTACGCATAAAAATTCATATACATGCACACACATCGTTAAACCCAACTGCCCCCTACACACACCTAGGAAAAACTCACTTAGTTAACATCAAATGGTGCTCCTGTGGAACTCTATGTTCAGTCCCAAGGCCCCCTTACTAGTATAATACCCTTATCCTCCTTCTTAGGTGAATCGGGGAGTCCATTAACAAACTGTAGTCAGGAACTCTAGGCCGACATGGACATCCGACCACCCTGTGCTACCCTTAAGGAGTATATAAAACAAATCTCAACCAACGAAAGGTCGCTTCTGCATAAGAGGTTCAAGACACCGCATCCCGGTTAGAATTCGAATTTTTGCCGGGATGGACGTGGCTCCAGCCGCCGGTGAAATGCCACAAAATTGCCGACAAGGGGCGTAATTCCGGAAGCCGGCACGACCGCAAAAGCTCCTGATAAAACACTATGTCAGGTTTCACCATAGTAGACCTATCCGCTCCTCCATCAATTTGAGGTCGATGTTATCGAACATCGCACAGCCCTCAACTCCTCCATCGCCAGAATGACGATGTCGTGCTTGCGTAAGGCATCCCCTGGATAGTCATAGCTTGCACCCGCCCCATCAGGTCGCTTCTCACCTCAATTCTACAAGAAAACCAAAAGAAGGGGCGAGAGAACGAAAATCAGGCCTAAGCCATATACTAAACTGGTAAGAAGGCAAAATCGCCAAGCCTGGGCAAGGATCACCCAGACCTAAAAGGTTCTAAACATACCCTCTCCCTAGAACTTCCTACAACCGGAAACTGGCCGCTAACCAAGATGCAACATGCCAACAGGGAAAACAGTACTTACCTGTAAAATGAAAGTTGAGCAAGCTGCCTGAAAACGGCCGCGAAAAGAACGCAAAGTAGTAGTCACACCATGTGTACTGCAACACCCTCGAATCCAAGAAAGCTAAGAATGCAAGTAGAACGGAGAAGGCAAAACTCAATGATGGCTCTTTATATCCCAAACGCCTAGGCCCTATGGACGCATTAAATGCACCGTTGACTCATCACATCCACTTCCAGTTTAAATCTTAGTGACGATTCGCCTATTAGGGCACAAGAAACAAAACACGGCCAAACTGGGTCTCTCAGAAACATCTTAGTAGACGCAATGAGCGCCAACCAACTATGTTATCTCTAGATCAGCCCATTTCAACTAAAAGTATTAACAATACCATAGCCTTCTGGCCATAAGAATCGCCTCCGCTTACCAGTCAGAATCGCATGGGGACAGTACATGCAAATACGTAGAAATTTCAAGAAATATAAATTCATTAATCATGCTAAAAGACGTTTGTAATTACATGGCAACATTTTTAGCAAAGTGATCATACTATGACTACATGATCCATTCGGACCAAATACAGAGCTTAAACAAAAATAATAATCGATGCGAAGGCCAAAAACGAGGAAAGCAAGGTAGTTCGGCAGCAAAGGTCCTATGGAAGGTGGAAAAGTCAAGAACCCGTTGATTCGGGAGGGGTGTCTCACAGCAAGAGGATTCCATTCTAGTTTTCGAACCACCCAAAGGAGCAACTAGAACAAGGATATTAAATTCCAACTCCGCTCAATCCTTGCAATCTTTGATATGGTTCATACATGGAAATCACGTTCAAACCATCTATTGTAATCATCCTTCATTTAGCAATCATCCAAGTTTGACTCGACAACGCCTAACCAAGCCTACACGCTGAACAACCATAAATTACAGTGGCATAAAGGAATCCGCCACCCTCCAAACCTTTTATAGAAACCTCCAACCTCAAGGGGATCCCAAGCAACCACATCAAATGTGAATCCAAAAAGTTAGAAAATTCACGTTGGAACATACCAACATTAATTGTCCACTACTCCCCATACTAGGCCAAAATAAACACGTTTTTCCAAATTTCGGACGACCGGCCCTCCCACAGAAAAAGGGGGAGCACGGGGTACCATGGGCTTCTAGCTCAACTACTCCCGCCAACGCACTTCGCCGATCAAGATCTGATAGATGATGGCCCACCTACTTGCCCAATCAAGCTACTTATAAGTCAGGTCCAAACATACATCTCAACCGGGTAGGGCATATGCCGCCTGGATACAAATTTCTCGCTCTAAGCATCATCCTTAACGGCATCCGCACGACCTCTCTGAACTTAAACGAGTATAATTCACACACATAACCACCCTGAGGGTGGTCAAACATTTCTTGGGGCAGAAAATGAGGACAACTTGGCTATCTAAAAGGAAGAACAAGTCATAATGCACGAGGTGCGGCACGTTCCCCTTCCGTTTTGAAAGGGGATCATCTACTCTACATGGAAATAGGATCATCTTCTTGACAAGAGGGAAGCAACACAAGAAAAAAAGGCACGAGATTCCATACTCTAATGAATAAGATGTTTTCACCTCCGCTTACTAATGTAACTTAACCATCTGAGAGGCTAGCATACCACCAATCGCTTTCTGTTTATCGGCGTGCATTTGCTAGCTGGTTCATGCTTCGACGATTCAGTGACTCAGAAAGTTCAAGAAACCACATAATCAAACGTATCATTTGTGTTTTTTCTTTCGTTTTACAACAGTTTTTTTATTCTCGGAAACCTAATGTAATAATTATCCAAGGAGTAATATATCCAGGGAAGATAGCAGAAGTTTGATTAGATCTCACCTGGCTGCCTACAAGAACCCAAGATATCTAGGTTTTCTGAGTTTTCCGGATTTCCGATTTCTTAAAACGCTGCTTAATTAATAACGCTGCTTGATACTACTTATGCCAACCTAACTGTCGCATACCTTCACCGATGGGGTGGCTTGGTATTTATAATGGATGATCATAATAAATTTCCTAGTTAGACGATGACACAAAATAGTATCTTTCCTTGTTGGAGGATGGTACGATATTCCTCCCATTAGGCGGGAGATTTTCTTTCCTTATTGTAAACTGATTAATAAGGGATAATTGACGTAGGGTAATAATTTCAGAAATATCCTACTGATTGCGGAGATTGGGTGTTTTCCTCTCTAATACTGATTCTCGGGGCTACTAGTCTTTGGGTGGTTTAGTCGGGCCCCTTGTTTCGGGCCTGTGGGATACCACAAGGGCCTATCGGTACGGGCCCTTTAATCCCGACGTCGGGGTCTGCATGGCTCCTGGGCTTCGCACGCCTATTATTTCAAACCCCATCAATTTCCCCCCATCCTTTAACTAAAGCGAAATGTAGGCAAGGTCAGACGCTTCTGGACAAAAGATACCCACGTGGCTACTCAAGAAGGGTTTGATTAGGGCTTTGTCGCCGTCCTACGTCTTGTGATAATGATGGCTTCTCGATTTTCGCGTTTATTTCTGCTGTGGCTCTTAACTTCTTAAAAATGTTCCCTAACTGTTTACACTTTGTTCCCTTGTTCTTGAAGCTTTTTTTTGCCTCTGCAAGTTTGGTCTTTCTTTTTTTTTCTTGAATTTTGTCCGACTATTGTTCAGGACTACTTTTGGTGGTCCTTGATATCTCGCCAGGCCGGTGTCCCTCGCCTTGCTTGCATGGCCTCGTACGTCTTTTCTTTCCTCCGCCTTTGGTTTCAAGTCTGTGGAGGCTCTGTAGCAATGCTCTGGGTCTCGCATTTTCGATTTCCCATTTTTCTTACTTAGCCCCACGCACTTCCATGGGTCTTGGTTGTCTCGTTTGCCATAGAGAGTAATCCTACCCAGGCTGCCTAACAGAAGTGGACCCACGGGTCCTACGCTCTGTCAGGTGGTTCACCAGTTAAGCTTCTGGGAGCCTCCTTTCCCCTTGGATAAGGGTAAAGGAAAAATTAATGAAATTCGGTATCCTAGCAACTCTGAATATTTGAGGGTTGCCATACAAAATGCTGAGGTCGTAGGCCCAGTCGGGTCGAACCTTTATACGGTGAGATCTTTGTTGCTAGGTATGGGCCCCCGTTTGGGATCCAGGTTTGGTGCCTTGACGTGCTGACCACCTACGTCGTCCAAGTGCCCAAGATGGTGTGCTCTTTTGAGGTGGCTGTCGGTATGAGGTCTTCCTCGTTTCCTCAGATCCTTTTTTATAAAAAGGATTCTCGCAACATTTCAATGTTTGCCCTCTCGCTCTCCCCCAACTTCTGTGGTGTGCCTCGTGGGGTTGTTAGTCGTTTTTAGGGATAGAGGCTTGGGTGTTCCCAATATTGCACTGCTCTTAGACTTCTTCAGTGTAAAGGAGGCCGTTGAAGGCTTTTTTTTATATCTCCAAGCGCTCCAACGCCAAGTTGATTATTTCGGACCTTCCATCTTCGCACAAGTATTCAAAGGAACGTTATTTCTTTGTTAGTGGCCGTCATTGGGAGTACAATCCCTTTGATCGAGAGGACACACTTGGCGTTCCTGTTGGGGCTCCGCCTTTTGACTCCTCTACTTCCGCAGCTCTGGCCCGACGCTGCCTGTGCTCTTTAACCTCGTATCCCGCACCTGAAAGCCTGGTTTTTTGTATTGCTTCGATCTTGACTTTTTGTTGATATACCAAGATTCATCGACACTTTTGCTCATTTTCTTGTTTCCATCGATTCCAGTTATATTTAGTTCCTAAAGCCACGAGGTCTCCTGAAAGCAGCTGTGCTTCGACCGAACCACCCGGCTCCTGGGCTCTAAGGCCTTCTTGAGCAATTATGCTCCTCAACTTGAGTTACTAGGCTCCTGAACTACATGGCTCCTGGCTCTTGACCTTCAAGGACAAGAAGCTCGAAAACTAAGGCCACCGTGGCCCGAGGCGCTAAGACCCTCTCGAGTCAAGTATCAAGAACCGAGCCATCGAAAGCTCCTAGGTACTAAGACCCTTGAAATGCTAAGCTCAAAACTTCTAGCTACTAGGCTCTTGGGCCCTAAGACCCTCCTGATCTGTTAAGCTCTGCAAACTGAGCTACTGAGCTCCTGGGCGCTAAGACCCTCCTGAGTTGTTAAGCTCTGCAAACTTAGGTACTGGGCTCTTGGGCGCTAAGACCCTCCTGAGCTATTAAGCTCTACGAACTGAGCTACTGGGCTCCTGGGCACTAAGACCCTCCTGTTAAGCTCCGCAAACTAAGCTATTGAGCTCCTGGGCGTTATGACCCTCTTGAAATAAGTATTCGCGAACCGAGCTACTAGTTCCCCGGGCGCTTAGACCTCCCGAGTCGTTAAGCCCGCGAACCGAGTTATCGGGCTCCCGCAAGCACCCCCGCGCCGCTAAGCTCGCCAATCGAGCTACCGGGCTCCTAGGCGCTCCTCCTAAGCCCACGACCGAGCCACGTCCCGGGCGCACACCCTCCCCGGGAAATGCTAAGCTCGCAGTCTGCTACCAGTTTCAGCGCCAAGACCCTCCTAAACCACAAGCCCGTCGAACCGAACCATCGGGCCTCTACGCTAAGACCCTCCCGAGCCGCGCTCGCGAACCGAGCTACCGGGCTCCCGTGCTAAGACCCTCCGAGCCAGCCGCTTCGCGAACCGGAAGCACAATTCTCGGGCGCTAAGCATCTCCCGAGTCAGCAAGCCCGCGAACCGAAAGCCATCGGGCTTCGCGCAGGCGCTGCACCTTCTTCTTTCTCGGGAAAAGCGCCGTGCGAATACGTATCTACGAAGACCGTGGATGGATCACACGACTTCCCAAGTGTCCCGGCTTCTTTATAAATAGCGATCCTTCAGGGGTGCTACGCCTAACCTTCGTCCTTTCTTCGGGCAGAGTCTGAGTTCACGCCGGGATGAAGCCAGGTTTGGTCATTACGCATGGGGTCTATACTAAGATCGTGGGTCGATGTTTGGTTTCATGGTCTACCACTTCGTAGGGCTGTGTTTTCCTACTTCCTCCCCTCAGGTGGAGTTTCAGGTTGTTCCCTAGCTATGCCCAATGATGGAACTGTGCTAGGGAATGTATCCGGAGGGGGCGGTGTGCTTCAAAGAAAACTTTTAAGTACCGCTTCTCCGTTTTTTCTTTCCTTTCTCTTTCTTCTTTCTCCTTCTCTTTCTCTCTCCCCTCTCCTTTCTCTTTCTCACTCTCTTCCTTTTTCTTTTTCCCTCGTGGTTTCTTTTTCCTTGACATGGTGCTATGTGTGTGTGAAGAACGGTTTTCACTAACTGTAATTTTTGAGATTCAAAGAAAGATTTTGTAATCCTCTGAGGTGGCTGTAACCTCCATGTAATGAAATTTAGTATTTAACTGTAGCTCCTTTGAAATAAAGAACAATCTTTGTGAATCACGCGCTTCTTCCACCCAGACCCCTTCGAGCCGAGCTCCTGGCTCTATCATTATAACTTATTATTTGGCCCATCATAACATTAAACAACTTAAAAACGGACATGAGTAAGAGAAATCAAGACTCATGGACTTTATTACGCTACATTCCGAGGTCTTATCAAGTGTGAACCGTTTAAGGTGTTCATTGCTCCATGAGCGGGGTGTGGTTTTTCCCTTCTTCCGCTGTAGTCCGCACTGCCAAGCCTGGGACTATGCGAGATACGATGTAGCCCTTCCCACCAGTCCCGCCCCATGTGCTGGGTCCTTCCTTGTCGGCGTAGTTTTAACTGTGTCGTTGCTTGTAACTCCTGCTTCACCCGTCATAATATCTCATTGCCTTCCTATGATACCCTCCATACGCTTTAGGACTCCGCTTCGCTGCTTTTCTTCTGTGGGATCCAGTTTAGGCAAAGGGACCTCCTCGTTGTGTTCGATGTCATAATTCAATCCGTGATTTTAGTCCGACCTCGACTCGGGATTTACTACTGCGCAAGCCAGCAAAGCGAACTGGGTTTCCCGAGTCACGACTCGCGCGTAGTCTCCGTGACATGCCCATAATACCCCGTGGAGGTACTCTCACCCATTTTCCTTTACGCTCTAGTTTGGTTTCGTTGTCGCCTTTTAGAGTCCTTATATGACCCCGTCGCCTCCACGTGACCGCATGAGTCAGACTCCAGTAGTGCTTCGATTCCAAGCTCAGCCAGAAACTCCCCTGAACTTGGGGATCGTCGAATTGTTTCCCCATTATCAAACACGAGGACCCTGATCCCAAACCCGCATAATATGTGATCGCTAGACAAAGTTTTGTACCTTCGGTTTCCGTGATCAAGGTTAAGGGTTCCTGGCCAGCCATTTGGTAAAATAGTCCACGGCCATAATGATAAATTTGCATCGTCTCCTTCTAATGGGTGTAGGTCCCACGTCTAGCCCCATTGTTGAAAAGCGCCGTGGGTCAGGACTAACATTAGCGACTCAAATCGAGATGAGATATCTCGCATGCTCTGACAAGCTTTGCATTTTAACCAATTCGTTGCATCTGGAGCATCAGGCCGCAGCACCCCGTCTTGTTTTACCTACCAAGGTCCGAGCCCGATGTGGCTGCCATGATGCCCCTCGTACTTCCCCCGAGTAATGTGGTCGCGCCTTCCTTCCCTACACACCCTAAGTACGGGCAGAGAAGCCTCGTTTATAAAGGGTCCCCCGATGAACTGAATTCACGACCAGCCTGAAGCCTTGACGCTCTCGGTCGCCAAGTAAATGTACCATCCACCAAGTAATCCCATGGGTCCATCCAAATGGGCAGATTATCACAGGGAGACTGGCCAATGATGCTCACCGAGGGTTCGGGAAGGTGCTCGACTGTGCATCGGTCATTCGTCTTCTCACAGGTCAGTCGCGCCGCCAAGGCATCACGGAATTCCCACTCGCACGCTGCTCGACCTCAACTCGTAGGTACTCTTACAACTCTCGCACCTTTGAGATATAAGATCATCTTCTCACCTCTACCGTAGGAGTCTTCTATCCGCTTAACACTAGTCGGGAGTCGCCGTCGCCTCCAAATAACCCGGTCTCCATGAAGTGGGCGAGGTTAAGTCCGCTTATGACAACCTCATATTCTACTGCTATCGAGGCCAGTCAACTGAGGGCATTTTGTATCTATCCCATTCGGGAGAGGTCGATCACCGCGACTCTTCCTCGGGCATTAGCGCTCGCCGATGGATACCTTAAATTCGTGGGAGGTCAAAAAGCACTGGTAGCTCTCCGTAGACTGTGCTAGAGTGAATTCCATGATGAAATCGCCAAGATCACCCTTTACACTGCCCCGCTTTGTACTCGATGTCTAATTCAACTCTTATAGCCCACTTTATCTCTTCCGTGAGGTTTCGGTTTACGCAGCATTCGCCCATCTGATATTCGGCCAGTACTTCGACTCCGCATGAGCTCGAAGTAAGGTCTGAGTTTTCTCGATGTAGTTACCAATGTCAGGATCAACTTTTCCATCTGGGGTACCTCCTCCGCTCCCTCAAAGCTCACAAGTAATAGTAGACGGTTGTCGCACTCGTCCCGTTTCTCTACCGTGGTGGCACTAGTCGCAAAGTCCGAAATCCACTGTGCGAGAGGAGGAGTTTCCCTGAAGGCCTTACTAGAATGGGGGGAGAGCTCAGGTAGGTTTTGAGTGTCGTGAACACCTCCTGGCAGTGTGCATCCCACTGGAAGGCCTTTTTCAGAACCTGAAAGAAAGGCTGAAATTTGTCGCTAGCCCTAGATACAAAGCGGCTCAGCGCAACTATTCTCCTTGTCAGGCGTTGAATGTCTTTAATGTTTGAAGGAGGCAGCATATCAAGCACAACCGTAATCTTATCCTGGGTTTGCCTCTATTCCTCGACTGTTGACTATAAGACCCAAGAACTTTCTGAGGAGACCCTAAAGCTCATTCCTGGCCGGGTTTAACTCATATCAGAAGCCAGACCCGAACGCCAATTAAATAAAGTTATGTGGAGCTCGACTTTTACCGATTTTACTGTTATGTCGCCTATATACCCCATAGATGTTCCATTGCTTCGGCACATCTGCTCACCAGCTCAGTAGTGGCTCCCGTGATTCTTCGCCCGAAGGGCAGCTACTCGATAACGCAGTTCTCGACCAGCTGACAAATGAGGTCTCTCGGGTCAATCCATAATGATCCGGGGTTAGCAGAGAAGGCGCGCCCATGAAGCCGGTAGGAGTTCATGACCTACTGCATGTCACTATGAGATCAACTGAGGTAAGGGGAAGTTATCCTCGCGTGCCCCCGTTGATGTCTCGTGAAATCGATGCAAAGCCGCCACCGCCGCTGACAAGAACAACGTTAGCCAACCATTCAGGGTACTCTACTTCTCTGATTGCCTTTACTTGGAGGAGCTTACCGACCTCTTCATTAATCACCTTCTGTATTTCTAGGGCAAAACTCCTCGCTGACCGACTTAAAGGAGGATCGAATGCTCACCAGGTAATCACCGCCGAGTCGACTTCGCCCATGTCTTCCTCGCTTCCAGCGAATACCTCCATGTTCATTTAGAAAAGGATGAGAGGGGCTTCCCCGATGCCTTCCGCCGCCACCTTATGTGATGAGGTGTTCCGTCACGCCAAGCCGCATGTGCTCTAATTCTTCTGAAGGCGCAGGTCGGGTGGTTACCTCGTCTCGCATGTCGAGCTTGTCCATGTAAATATTGTCGATCGTGTTTTGCTTCATTGATGTCGAGTAACATTCCCTGGCTATGCGCTGGTTTCCTCGGACCATTCCTACTCCATTTTCAGTTGGAAATTTGATAACCATGTGATAAGCTGAGGAATCCGCCCCACGGCATCGAGCAGGCCTACCTAGTAACATGTTGTAGTCGAATGGGCTTCTACTATGAGAAACTCATCTGCAGCCGAGCCCCGCATGTGGGTCTCCCAAAGTGAGCACTACAGATCGACCCCAGGCGTGACTTCTTTTCCGAGAACCCACGTAGCGCTGACTAGCTCTACTCTTCTCCCTTCCGATGCCCATTTTATCAAAATCCGATGCGAAGATGATGTCAATCGAGCTTCCATTGTCGACAAGGACCCTATGGATCGTTTTATCGGGGCTATTATATTTTTATCACAAGCTGGTCATCATAGGATGTCAGTACTTTCCGTGTCGGTCTCAAAGGTTACAGAGTATCCGGTACCGAGGAAGCTCGATATCAAGCTTGCACTTTTAAGGTTTCTCGATCCGATGTCGCGCAAGTGGGCTTTCCTGGCTGAGCTGGACTCTCCACCTCCTACAACCCTTCGGAGATTACATGGATTTCTCTTAAAGGCGGCTGATGCTGAACTAGGGTTGGCTGACGAGGTCGTGGTGGCTGGACTCGTTCCTACCCTTCTAAGGCCACGTAACAACTAAGATGCCCACGTCGGATCAGGTATTCAATCTCCTTTCTTAGCTGGATGCAGTCATTCGTTCTATGTCCATGACCCCTGTGGAACTCACAATATTTGGTATCGTCTCTTTTAGCTGGGTTTGACTTTATCTGGGATGGCCACCTCAGAAACCTTTCATGTTGTACTTCGCGTAGGACCTGCGACACTGAGGCTGTTAAAGGGGTGTATTGCCGAGGTGAATACCGTCGTCGCAGCCAGCCGAGGTGGTCCCCCGCGATCCCCGGACGCTCCCTCGTCTTGGTATCTGGGACCGCTCTCGCTTTCTCTCGCCTCCTGGGGATCTATCCCCTCGCATGCCCCGTCTCTCGGGCCGCCTCTTGTCACCCCTCATTTTCCTCGAGCAGTAGTATACAGTTTTTCATTGGATACAGGGCTTCTTCACCGTTGATATACTTCTCTGTTTTGGCGAGGACCTCGACCATGCTTGCCTGAGGGTTCTTTGAGATAGAGAACATTAGGTCTTTCGACTGCACCCCCAGCCCTGTAATGAAAGCAGTAATGAACCTTTGAACATATGACCTCAGTTTTCCCGAGAGCTGCTTTTTTATGGTCGGGGCGTGATAACTGACTCAGACATTCCCGCGCCGATAAAGTGAGAGACTTAACAGATAGAAAGCTCGTGAACGTATGAGAGCTAAGACTACGGAGTCCGTTAAACCAGGCCGCGCGAAGGCTCGCATCACGGGTCCCGACATCCGCATGCCCATTTGATTTTCAGATGTATTAAGGTGGTCTACGGGTTTTTTGCTTCGGGCCGAACGCCTCGACCGTGGGCATTCCCCCGAACTTCTGGCTAAGAGGGGAAGTGCAACACCCCTACTGCGGAATGGGATTTGCTTGCTTGTACTGTGGCTACCCATGGAGATCGGAGCTCTACTTTATTGCTTTCTTCATGTGGCTAATTTCATTGATGTCTCAACTCGTCTCCCACGACCGCTCCTCTGTCTCCTGCTGATAAAGGATGGGTCCATCGCCTTTGTTGTTCCTGCCATGCCTCTCCTCATTGCGGTCCTCTCCAGGGGGTTGGTAAGGATCATGCTTCCTGGTGTGGCTAGTTTCTCCTTCTCTATCCGCTTCTCGACGAGGGTCGAGGTGTTGCCTTCCTCGCAATGATTTCGCATTTTCTGCCCTGGTTTGTGTCTCTTCTTTGGGGCGTTTGTATTTGCCTAGTAAGTTTCTCCAATTCTTTCAGCAAGTATTGGTTAGTGATGCAGAGCACCTCCACCTCGTCCATGTTGACTCTGCATCACTTTTAACGCGCCTCCGAGAGGCCTACTGTCCACGCCGCCGGCTGGTCTTGCATCCTCGAGGATCGCATGGCCCCGCCAGGTTCCGAGTCGAGACCATCATTGTCAGAGGTCAGCTTTATTTGTAAAGGAATTGTCTTCCCATAGACGGCGCCAAACTGATGATGCTTTTCAATCTGAATCACCGGAGCTGCGCTTGGAATTGCCGGGGCCGGTCCGCCGATTCTCGCACGTCGTCTTCCGCAAAAACAAGAAACAAAAGGATCGGCGGTCACCGTCAGTCTCTCCAATGCCTAAGCCGCTCTTTCGGCGGAAGAAAATATCAACCGCCAGTGGAATGAAGTTTTGCGCATACGTTCATCTTCACCCACTGGGTGGCTTCAGATTATAATGGATGATCATGATAATCCTTCCTAGTTGGATGATGACACAAAATGCATTCTTCCTCGTTGAGGATGATACGAGACGCCCTCCCATTGCGAGATTTTCTTCCTTATCAGAACCCGATTAATAAAGGATAATTGATGGGAAATAATTAGGAAATATCCTACTTTCCTGATTGGTGGAGATTGTAATACAAATTAAAATTAATATAATTTTCTGGGTTCTACAATTCATTCATAAATAACCCAGAACACAGGATCTTTGATTTCATGATATCCACATCATGAGTGTATCAAGAGTTTATTGTTACTAACCCGAATCATTTGTTTCTATCCCTTGCCCTTTCTTTTCACCCGACTATCAACGTACGACTTAAAAATTTCGTCTCCCGTAGAGAGCTTCATGGGTGGAGAGGACCTTATATACATGGGTTTAAAATTTAAATTCAAACATTTAAATTTCCACCGTTTCCATCAAGCGATGCAACCCAAACCAAATTAATTCTTTTATTTTATTTATTAAATCCATTTTTATCACCTGAGTCATATCTAAAATTCTTACATTCTCCCACTTGACTCATGTGATAATACATTTATGATTTAATAAATATACTCATCATAATGCGCATTACACACTGTTATTCATTCATTCATGATTGGTACTATTATAAAGTCATAATTAAGAATAAGAACTAACGAGAGTCATGGCGGTTGTACATCATTATTTTGATATAGTCCCTTCCATGTACTACACAATTAGCTCACACTTAACATGACCTATAAATGAGAAGTACGAAGAAGGTCCACAATAATGTCTTTGTCAAAGACTTTCCTTTTAACATTCATCTGTATGCAATTATGTATACAAAACAGATATATGAAATTTCAAAACATATAATCAGGCCCGCAGCTGCTCATCAAATAATCATCATGGCACTACTATAATGTGCTCAAGACCTCATAATTTTCACGTGGCATTTGATGTCTTAGTGACACTACTTTGATCATTAAGTCTCAAACATAAGTTACTATGTACATAATCAATAAATTTTAACACTCTTGTTTCCGACTATCTCATATACAACAACAAATATAAACCTTATATCCTCAATAATCATAAAGCATTTGTTGTTGAAAGAGAATTGACAACGGAATCTGTTATTTTTAGCAACTTAGCCATAAAGTCAACAAATCCAAGTCCTAAAATAATATTCCGCAACCATAATCCATAATTTATGACATATTATATCATAATACATATTTGATAGTAGATACTATATCTTTTTACATAATATTGTTCCTTTATCATTAATTAATAAGGAACAAATAACAAAGATAAACTTTCAACTATCATTCGACATACTGAATTTGAGCAAATAAAAAGCATGCATGAATCATTAAGGTTCTTCTATCATGATGCTTTCAATCCATTCGATAACCCAAAATTCTTTAAATATATACTTTTATAAGGCAATCTGGTACTTACATTACTTCATAGGATATCCTATCACATAATATTATATCTTTTATATACTTTAGCATACAATTTTAAGATCTTTCATAAATTAATGCAATGAAATTTAATTCACTAATAACTATCAAGACATAATCAACAATTTTGCCTCCCACTGATCTTTGTATTTATTCATTGGAAATAACTGTATTCTTAAGTCCAAATAACATTATGATATCATAAAGCTTAAGATATCATGAACAAACATAGCAATATATATCAACTTCAATCGACTTTCATGTAACTTTATTTGTTAGCTATACAAGTTTGTCTCTTAAATAAAATCATAAAAACATTACTTCAATCATAAAATATGAGCCACTTAATGAAGTTATAAAATTTCTCCCATTTGCCTTATATATTTTTCATTAATTAAGAAACAAACAGAAACATTAATAAAATTAGAAGTTGAATAAACCGCAAGCAAATCCCATAACTAGATTCAAACAAATAATTTTGGGGTAATGATACAAATACTACAACTCTCCTTTGGGTAGATATTGTAGTATATAATACCTTTATGATGTTTTTTAGTACATATTTCTTTAATGGATATTCTTCATAGTTCATGTTAAAATTAAACTTGTAATCTTTGGATGTACAAATATAATCTAACAAAATTATAAGATATATCCCATAATGTTCATTATTCATAAGATGGTTAGTTTACCTTTGGGTAAATTCTAAATATCTTATAACTACGAACTTCAATATACTCATTCATCAAAGTACTTAAATTTGTTTCAAACATCCATAAGAAATGAGTAATTGAATAGCACAAGTATGTATTCCTTGATTTGAAATTCATGGAACATTCAAATTCGGTCACTTTGATGACTAGCGAACTTTACATTAAACGAATTTCAAAAGTTACAATTAACAATATTTACATCATTAAATATGATTATCAAATCCTTCAGTGTAGTCATTCTAATGACTAACATACCATAAATGTCTTGTACTCATACATGATAATATAATTATCATACAAACATTATATTGCAGGATAAATCAATAAAATTAAAATGCGATTTTATTGAAAAACCATAATATTATCACAACCATCAAATATTTAAGTACAAAAGTAAACTTAATGAGACTTCACAACATGGCAAATATCAAAGTTTATATAATATGACAAATCATAGACATGTCAAATGTGTTTCTATAATGTGAACTTGAGATTTTAAAAGAAATCTCACATAATAAGTTCTATTTAGATTTATATGAATAATACCTCGAAATCCCGTTAGCGTCAATTAGCATCATATTGACAAAGCTATCCATAATGTATAATTCATACAAAACAGAATAAATGGTATTTATCTATTAATTTTCAATAGCAAAAGGTTGCTTCCCATAACAGAAAGCAGTTATGCTGAGCATGGCTTTAAATCCAACTAAAATCCATTCGACCCTAAACCGGAAACTAGACAATTAAACAAATCTTCATCTCTAATGGGCATTTCTTCAAACACACCGTAAGCATCCCAAAATGCCCAAACTTCACATACAAACAGATTAAACTATTTTTTTTACTCCAATGAGTAACCTACCTTTCTCCCTATCGCGATCCTTATCACGGTGACTTCTGGAGAAACTACTATGCTCGAGCATTGGATTCCTTGTCATGCTTAAAACCATTACTGATCGAATTCCTCCGTGAATTGGATGAGGAGGTCCGGTCCAAAAAAAAATGCAGATCGTGGGCTTTCGTAATCATTTGTATTCTTAGAAAATCTATTTCTGGTGGAGCGTGGAGAAACATCTGAGTGGGAAGATGATGTAGCAAAATGGTGGGCTGAGTTGCCACCCCGGCAACACTTCCAGTACTTCTCAACCATTCTGGAACTAAAGTGGGTTTACTTCTTTCCATAAGGAGTGTTGCACATCATCAAATATAAAAGAAAAACACTGCTTGTCTTTCTTTACTCTCTCCACCCCTTATCTACAAAATCTCTGGGCTTCTACACAATGTTAATTAAAGATGTATAACCCTAGTTTTATTTTTCTCTAGACAGCTAATCTTGCTTGGCGGCCACCACTATTCGGCCCCCAGTTGCAAATACCAAAATGGCTCACCAATGTCCAAAAGAATCCAGCTGACTTTGTTCCCCGTAACTAACGCTTACGCTTTCAATCCATGGATCCCCAGAAGCAGAGTTTCATACATGTACGAATCCAAAGAGAAAAAACAACGGCAATTAAGAGGACAAAAGGCATAGCCGCAGACTAAAACTCAATGATATTTCTAAGAAAAAAGTTCTACGCCTCCATCTTCCATCAAAGATGGATTTGCAGATAAAAACCACTCAAAGGACCCTCATCCCGGCAAAATCTCAATTCAGCCCAAGAAAAAACGTATCAAAACGGCAAGAACAAAGTAAGACCAGCAATTCTTGAACAATACCTCACGCTCATTTTGTAAACCTATAAAGCTATCCGCTAAATTTCTAACGATCAAACTCATTCAAGGAAAATCATGAATCTCTAAACATCTTGCTCTGATACCACATGTAATACAAATTAAAATTAATATAATTTTCTGGGTTCTACAATTCATTCATAAATAACCCGTAACACGTGATCTCGATTACGATATTCACATCACGAGCGTGATCGCAAGAGTTTATCGTTACTAACCGGGATCATTTGTTTCTATCTCGCTCTTCTTTTCGCCCCGACTATCAATGCATGACGGTAAAAATTTCTCGTCTCAGAGAGTTTCATGGGTAGGGAGAGGACCTTATATACATGGGTTTAAAATTTAATCAAACATTTAAATTTCCACCGTCTCCATCAAGCGATGCAACCCAAACCAAATTAATTTTATTTCATTTATTAAATCCATTTTAACACCGAGCCATATCTAAAATTCTTACACGCTGGCTTTCCTCTAATACCTGATTCCGCTACTAGTCTTTAAAGCGGGAATGAAATGCGCTTGCTTTCGGCCCGCATTTCAGTGATACCATTGGGCCGCCTATCGCGCATCGCCCGCTTAATCCTAACACTGTTTGTGCTCTGTCCTCACACTATTATTTCAAACTCCATCAATACCAATAGAATAAAATTTTGTCATAAGAAAGAAACTGCATGATTTCTTGAATGTGAACTGAACTGAGTGTTTGTTTGATAGGAAAGTTCTAGAATATGGATGAAAGTTGAAACTGCATGATTTCTTGAATGGGAACTCAACTGGGTGTGTTTGTTTGATAAGAAAATTCTAGAATATGGATAGGTACCTATCGAATCTAACGAAGAAGCGATAGTGTAACAAGAATGAATTTTCCCCTCTCCAATAGTGTTCAACAAAACTTAAAATTTTTAAGGCTACTCTTAGAAAGAAAATTGAATGGAAAAAAGGTTAGGAAAGTAATATAAAAAGGAAAGAATTCAAAAAATTTTGTAAAATTTTAAAGAAAGAAAATCTATTTTTTTCTAAATTTAATTTTTTTTTCATATTTCAGAAATATATATATATATATATATATATATATATATATATATATATATATATATATATATATATATATATGTATATATATATATATATATATTTTAATGCATGATTCAAAAACCAATAATATATAGATATAGTCCAAAACACATTTTTCCTTCTCTTTCTTTTAATTTTACTTATTAATTTTTGTTGGAGATATTTATTATGATAATATTAGGCAAAATTGTGTCGTATAATCGAGTATTATAAGGCGGAAGAATACTTAGTCGTCTCAAGATTTATATATTGGTAGACCAAGCTGGAGCAAAGATTCTACTCATATTTCTCCGTAAATTCACATTCTCGAGAGAATATGAAGATTAGGAGTTGATATCTCCTCATGGACCACCAGGAAGACCGGAGGGAGATATTATGCATATCAAATCTTCCAGATTTGATCATATTTGATGATTTTCTATGGAAGACAAATATTCCTCAATGGTGAACATGGAAGGAAATTAACCGGCTTGATTGATGGGATTTATATGGAACACAAATATTTAGCTACCTTGATTAAGCCAAAATAGGAAACATGTGATCCATAATATCATGGTTTGATTCTCTTAAAGGATATAAATAGGGGACACGCTTTGATACAAATACACCACAAAAATGTAGAAGCACGTACAAAGAAGGTGGTTGTGGGGGTTGAATACCTATTGTAGATATTGCCCGATTTCTCTTATTGTTGGAAGGTTTTTATATATCTTATTGAAGGATATTATTTGGGCTTGTGGGAGTCTAGATGATGTTTGTGGAATGAAGGAGATCTCATTATATGTTTCACTGTGGGAGAATTAGGTGAAGACGGCGTTAGAGAAAGAGAGAGCCTTGTCTCATATAAGACAAACTGCAACCTAATTGATATATAGTGAAATCTTCTCATCTGGCAGACATAGGTTAGTCCGAACCGCGTAACAAATTTCTTGTGTTCCTATATATATGTTGATTTATTTTCATGCTTTTTTATTATGTCAGAATTTAATTGTTCCCATAGTAGTACATAACTTGATGCATCAACTGGTATGCCAAGATGCAGAACATCTTCCATAACAAGCAGATTTTTCCTTTTCAATTTTGAAGGAAAATAGTAGGGTTAGTATTTTCTTTTATATTTAATGATTTTTCTCTATACTTTTTTTACTTTGCCTAACTTTTTCGGAAAACTAAACGCATACGATTAAAATGAGTGAATTATGTTTAAATGTTATAAAGCAGCCAAAGAACAACTCCAAACTAAATAATTAAAATATGGAATAGAATAGTAGGATGAGGGCATTTCAATCTTAAGATGTGATTACTGTTTCACAGTATGTTTTTTGAGTATTTAGTAGAAGACATCACATGTTTTAAAGGTTTGTGATAATTGCATTATATTATGTTATTTCTTATGCTTGTTACCTAAAAACATTATTCCCCTTAAATGATGAAATCACGGCGTGGGTAGGTGTACCAAGTCTACGTTACTATAGTGGATTACTTTTTGAAGAAGTCGGTGGAATGTTTGTGGGAAATAAAAAACAAGAGGACTCAGAAATGCCTATTTTGTAGGCACATCGATTTTCATATATTCAGGTTAGGTGTTACTCGTCTTCACTTTGGTCAATTCCTTTGGACTGACTTTCTAGAAGTCAACAAAGTCTATTGTTTAATTTAATTAATGATTTCCATAGGCAGGGGGAATGAGGGACCATACGAAAAATAATAATATTTGTTACGCAGTTAATTAATGATATCCATAGGCAGGGAAGGAACCATATGAAAAATAATAATATTTGTTATGTAATACAAAACTTTTGAGACGGAGTAATGTCCTAGTCCCTAGACGCATGCAATTTCACCGAGGAGATAGTATTTATGAAAGTTTTCAGAAACCAGGGGCATAAAGAAACAACAGGTTGAATCACCACCCATCTCACTTTGCCGGAACTTCAACGGTTGTTTAATCAGCTGTGTGGTATGTAGTATATAGATGTAATTCCATGGCTTCATTTTCATCAAAACCAAAAGCTTTATTTCTTTTTATTGCTTTGTTCTTGGGTTAGAGCTTTTCTTTAATATTAATAGCCAGTTTGAACACATAGGAGGTAGCAGAAGAGAGAATAATGAGTGTGGAATTGTTGGACGGTGCCACCATTGTGAGCTTTGTGGAAGATGAAGAAGCTTTCAATGGTTTGATCCATGACCGCTTCTCCAATCTTGACACAAACCATGATGGCTTCCTCCTCCTATTCCCTGAGATTCTGGAAGGAGTTTCAGTCTATGAGGGTTTTCAAACACATTTCGGTATTGACGTTAAGAGAGATCCAGATGAGCTTGCCTGCATACGACTTCTGTTTGAGAAGTTCGATCATGACGCCAATGGGGCTGTGGATTTGGAGGAGTTCAAGATGGAGACGAAACGAAGGATGCTCGCTATGGCTAACGGGTTAGGCTTCCTGCCTGCCAGATGCTTCTGAGAGACAGCTTCCTTAAGAAAGCTGTTGAAAGGAAGCCATGAAATTAATGCTTGATTTGTTCCCTTCATTTTCTTGAGGTTTTCGAAAAATGAATGTCATGTTTTTGCTTTCCTTTCCATATAATTGTTGTTACTTGTTACAACTAATGAAGAAAATAAATAAATGATTTTTTTTTTAAATCTATGATATCGTAATACTCTATTTTGGATTCGATCATAGTACTCAGCTCTGGATTCTGATTCTTCCATATGTCGATTGCACCTCTTTACCTCTTGAAGCCTTCTGATTCTTCCGTATATCCATGGCACCCTTTTACAGCTAAGACAGGCTTCTAAGAGCTAGATAATTTCTTTATTTCGGACTAAAACACATGTATCCAGAAACCTTGACCTTTATAGCACCGAACTTTGACATTTATTGAATAGCTTCCATTAAAATTAAATAAAAGACAACCATGACATAAATAGTATGAATTAATTAACCTTGATATTTGTGTCACCTAACCTGACATACCTTCTATCTAACCTTGACATATGTTTAGAAAAATGGAAGGAACCTTGTCATAAATCGGACAAACATGCAGATTCTATCAGTAAACTGGAGTACAATTGACTTATTTTAATGAAATATTGCTTTTAATTTGATCATGAGGAGTCTTCATATTTTCTACCGGGTTACTGTACTTTGGTGGGTGGCATTTATGTTAAATTTGGTTGTATCAGTGCTTATAATTAATTGACTTAATTCATTGAAACTGAAAGTTGGCGCAATTTAAATTTAAATTTTTAATGCTATTTATATTTAAAGAAAAATAATATCTCAAATGATCGTTAATGCAAATAAATACAAATATCTTAATGTTTGTGGCAGTGGCCATGTAGTCAATTGCAAACAAGGTGCATGGCCACGGGCATAAATAAACTGTGCATATAGAATCACCTATAGTCGCGGTCACAATTCGACCACGGTTAAAACAACTTTATATCGCGGTTATAACAACCTATACTCTGGCGGCCCACTTTGAACTTAGACTATAAACCATATTTGGTTGCACATAAAATATGACCGCAGCTGCAGACTGCCACTTTATTTTATTTGATACCCTTTCTCACCTGATAATCTTGTCGCTCGCCTGCAGTGAGCAAGCCATACTCATCCAACCTCAATTCATTGAAACAAAGTTGAAAGCAATCTATTCTTTCATTGCATCCATATTGAAAAATTAATTACTTCATATATCGTACTTGTATTTTATTATATCTGATATATCTGAGAGTGAGTATTCTGGTGATATTCTTTTACAATAGTTCATATATTCAAAATTATTAAAAATACTTGAGTCCATAAAATGCATTTTCTTGTAAAATATTAATAAATATATAAAATAAATAGTTTTTAAATCAAAATGAAGATTGATGTGACGCACTGCAAATATTTGATGGATAGGATCAAATCTTGGTAAAGACACACTCATACTAAGACATGGTGTTCCGGCTAATATTAATTATAAGATCAACATGTCATGAATAAATATCTTGATTTGTATCTACAACTTCTTCATTGATAGGAAATTTAGTTCATTCACATGCTCGCTTCAATATCAACTAACATGAAAAAATTAATTTATTAATATATTACTACTGGGGTTCAAACTAATTTAAAATATGAAACTTCATATAATACTATAAATTTATAATATGCATATACGATATTAACTATATAACTTGATTTTAAAATTAACGAACATGAAATGTTAATTTATTAATATATTATTACTAAATTAACTAATTTAAAATATGAAATAATTCATATAAACTATCAAATTAAACTAATATATAGTTATTTAAGAGATATTCACAAAGAAAAATTTTTAGAGTGAAATGAAGATTGGATATCGGGTAGAGAGAATTTGTGATCAAATTTAATGATTTTAGAGGTATTTACAGATTTTTTGGTCAAATAATCGTGGATGGTCAAAAAATATTTGTAATTTAATTCTACCAGTTTAATTTAATTTTGGTACAAATATGATCGTTAGATATTCTTTAAACCGTTGGGATCAATTCATAACCGCGGATCAAGTTAGAATTTCAACCGGGTCATTTGATATATTTCCGATATATCCCGATATATCTCGATATATCTCCGATATTTTTACCGATATTTCCGATATATCTCCGATATTTTACCGATATTTCCGATATATCGCCGATATATCTCCCAGAAAAAACCAAAAAAATTCCCACGCGCGCGTGTCTCCCAATGGTCGACACACCGATATTTCGTCGAACTGACATTTCACAAATATCGCCGATATTCCTCCGATTTTTTCGATTTTTCCTCAGAACGATTTTCTTCGTGATCAAAAATCGTTTCGATCAAGCCCGATATCCGATATATCGCCGATATATCGGCCGATATATCCGAAATTTTAATCCTTGTTTACAATAGGAAAAACTCTTAGCCTCATAGTGCTCCAGAAGAGAAGATTATACTTTAGAGAAAAAGCCATTGAATAGAGAAGGCTCTAAGATATCAAGACCATTTTGCATCATCTTTGGAAATAATTTAAGAACATTTTTAATTCAAGATATGCATACTCAAAACACACAGGAAAAGATTGAATGTTTAAATAAGCATATCTTGTTAGTGCTAATAGACTGTTAGTGCATAATTCCCATCTGGCCCCGATCCTCACGATTGCTAACATTTTTAGTGAATTACTATTCTGCAATCTTGGCATATCATTAATTATGCGAAGTTAGATTTTTTTTTTTTTTTTTTTTTGGGGGGGGGGGGGACAAGAATTTAGTAAGTCACTACCGGCGGTGCCCTTGAAATTTTGGAAAAAAAAATTTGTCCCTTGTTATGGAAGTATTATAAAGTGGAAACCAAGACAAATATATTTCTCTCTTGCATATGAGAAAGAGATGTATGAAGAGATATAACTAAAAGAAGAGAGAGAGGGAAAGAGATAGAATGGGAGAGAGAGAATGAGATCTCAGATGCTTTACAATGACTTGAGAAGGCCTTATATAAAGTATAAACATAGTTTCATTTACTCATCATCATAAATGTGTGAGTTAATGGAATGAAGTGGAATGTAGGTTCATTGATGAGTGCTCAAAACACTGTGTTGGCACCCGAGTCCTGCCTTAATGCCAGCATTATTTTACGTGATTTTATAAAGAATATCCGACATTAGTACAATGGGTGTGGAATGCAAGAGCAATTGGTGCGAAAAGGGCAGTTTTTGGAACCATTCTGAAGCAGAGGATGAAAGTGCATAAAGATGAAAGAAACGCCGCGATCATTCAACGTCGCACATCCACGTCGCGGACGCCCAACGCCGCAACGCTGGGTCAACTAATATAAAGTCAACGTTTAACGCCGCGAACGCCTCAACGCCGCTAGTCGCCGTACCATGAGTTCCGCCTTTCTCCATCATTAAAAGAAAAAAGGGTGCTAATTGAAAGTAATGGGATCAGATGAGCTAGGTACCGGAAATCGAGCGCAGTGACATTGATCTTGAAGAAGAGCCCGTGATTTGAATTTTTCCTCTTTTGACCAATAGTACTGATGTTTTACATATTACATATTTCAGGTTTTCTTTGCTCGGGCTTTGTTCTAGATCTTATACCTAGGGTGTTGTTGAACCCTCACATTTGCATGGATTAAAGATTAGTATTTTATATTATTCAGTTATTGATAATTTATTAGCATCTGCTTTATATCTGTGAATCATTTACATGGTGATGTCTGGCCAACATTAGCGTGACTATACTGGAGATCCGAGATTCTAGAGATGAGGATACCTAGGGATCTGAGTAGAGCAAAGGCTCTGGGCTGAACTCCAGAATGTAGATATTCCATCCCGAAGGTGGCAAGTAAGGTTAGAACATTTAAGCTGCTTTGAGGCATCGAGTCAGTAGAGATACACCAACTCTACTAGCTTGGTGATAGGCGATACACCTCGAGAGGTATCAAGGTAGCAAGATCACCTAACCATCAATAAATCATAAATAAACTAAATAATATCATCTTTAAGAAATAATCCATCGAAGTGGTGGGAGAGCATAAATTTCTAGTCTCCATTACACAGTAATTAATTCAGATCAATTAGTTTAGGTTACATTCAGACGCAAGTACTCTTTCACACAACACTTATATCCAGATAATATTCACAAGCCCATTTCTGTATTCAACACACCTATCCCCGTGGATCGATATCCGTACCATAGGTACACTATATTACTTGGGGCGACGCGTGCACTTGCGCACATAGGCGTACAGTTATACACACCACGTTTTTGGCCTATCAAGTTTTTGGCGCCGTGGGATAGGTTTAGAGTGATATAGAGAATAAAGCAATTAGATATTACTTTGGAATTTTTGTTTTTATTTGTTTTTTTTTACAAGTGCTGGTAATTTGGTCTTTTTGTTTCATGTGTGATTGCAAGTTAAGATTTCAGTGAGTACATGCGACGACGAGATCAAAGCCGACACATCCGTTTGATCCTCGAGCTGTAAAGGACTTTTGGCAATAGCACGCCGAGAACAAAGAACTGGCGAATGTACTAGGAATCTAGCAATCACGGAGAACAATGAAGAGCAGGATCCGAGTATTGAGCAAAATGAGCCACACAGGTCGTAAATGAATAACGAAGGAATCAGCACCCAGCCGCTTATATAGCCGTGATGATCCGTCTCATATTATTGTTGTGAGGAGTTCGTCTTACCGCCTACGCTTGTACGTACAAATATCCCTAAGACCACCTATTCAGCAAACAACTTCGAGTTGAAGTCGCACACACAGATGCTTCACGATCTTATTTCATGGACTACCCCATGAGAATCCAACATGTGATCCGAATTAACTTCCCCAAGTCCGCGACACGCATCATACAATGGGGTCACTAAAGAGGCACTGTGCCGAGATCAGTTCCCACTACTAGTGATAGAGCCAAGCATCGCTAACAAGTCAGGCCACCTGATTCCATTACTTCATGGAACGATTTAGTGCGTAAAATTCCCGACCAAGTTTTTCCCACTTTCGAAAATTGCACAACTTGTGCAAGAGATCAATACTTTTTGGGCAACTGGGAGGAGAGAACCCGGTAGAGGCACGGATAGATTTCACGAATCCACGGTGAAGTGCCCACATCACGTATCGACCGCATGGATGCGTGTCCATACTTTCTATAATGGTCTGAGGAATGCAACTAGAATGAAGATTGATGCCTCTACTGGAGAAGACTAACGTAAGAAAACCACGCATCAAGCTACTTATGAAATCTTTGAAGATGCTGCGACTAATACAAATCGGGCCTAGAGAAGACTACACTGCCAAGAGTTTTCACGGGTGGCACCTGATAATGAGGTTCCTCAACAACTGCTTAACCATGTTACACCGACTAAACGCTTAACTAGACAAAGAAGGAACTCGCTAATTCCATACGACTAACCCATTGAGTTGTGTGAATTCGTGGAGGATAGCACAATAGTTACTGCACGTCGGCCAGAAAACCAAACCGCAGAGCAAGCCCAATATGCTGAGATTCAATCAGAACCACCCACAACAATGCGACGCGACGGGAAATAACCATCAACTGAAATCAAGGCCAAGGGTGGCGAATAATCGAATCGTATCAATTAGAAATAATCAAGGGTATGGATGGAGGACCAACTGAGCAACATGCCACCAAACCGGAAGCAATAACCACCTCCGAGAAAGTGGATTCTAACAAGCTCCTCGTGACAAAACACGACCTCCCACCTACTTTTATGAATGAGACAAAGGCGAATATGCAAGAACAGCCACCCACTAAACAATCAAGCCGCACAAATTCTGAGAACTCGAGGTACGTACGGGTCAAACGCAAATCTATCGACGTAAAGGCAACCGGGTTCCTTTACCAAGCAACCTAAGTGAACCCGAGAAGAGATGGAATGAACATGTTAGCGCCACGCCGAGAAGTGGTAAAGAATTGGAGACACAAGAGCAACCCCCAGCTATAGATGGTAAAGACGAGGTGGTCATCCACCCGGCCGTAATGATGATGCAGATAGGGAATGTACCGAGAGACAATAATCAAGGAAACACCATCAAGTCGTGGACAACTCCACAAATCATATCCACAACGCCTAAAGAAGCATAAGTTGGATACAGCTTCACCAAATTCATGGAAGTGTTCAAGAAGCCACATCAATATCCCGTTTGGTCGGATGCTCGAACGTATGCCCGCTTATGTAAAATTTATGGTTGACATACCGCCTCGTAAGAGGAAGATCGCTGATTTCAAACGCTTAACTTAATCCGAGGAATGTGAAGGCCATACTCGTGAGGAAGTCGCCACAAAAGCAAAGACCCAAGCAGCTTCACTATCCCATGCACCATCGAAATGCTATCTTCGAGAGAGCACTGTGGTGATTCAGCGCATTAATCTCATGCCCTGCCAATTTTGGGAACGCTTGGGGATTAGTAGTGAAGCCTGGCCCAACTACAATCACACTTCAGCTTGCCGACAGATCCTTGAAGCATCCGAGAGGGGTAATAGAATATGTCTTAGTAAGGTCGACAAGTTTATCTTCCAAGCAGATTTCATCAGATAGATATGGAAGAGGATAAGGAAATACCCATAATCTGGTAGACTCGTGAATCGGCAGAGCAATGATTGAAGTGTTCGTAGGGAGAACTGAAATTGAGAGTGTGAGGATGAAGCCGTTCAACGTGTGTTCGCCGTGGAGACATCCACAGAAAGTGATACATGTTTCATGGCAGAGATAGTAGAGGCTAGAGTGTCTAGCCAAAGTGGTCTCACAGATCCTTTGGAGGCTAGCCTAGTACAACATGATTCAGAGAATAAGAGCGAAGAGGCAGAGGAGTATGTAAAATGGATGGATTCTTTCGGACCCAATAGAAAGAAATACTTCGAATCTCTGGATGAAAGTGATTTAAACCCAAGACCATCTATTGAAAACCATCCAAGATGGATCAAAACCCTTTTACTCTACCATTCAAGTATGCATATCTCTGGGATAAAGATCTTACCTTACTGTTGATCATCTCAAAGATCCTGATCAACTAGAGGAGGAGAAGCATTTAGGTCCTTAGATCAAAAATGCACTCGGATGGTCTCTAGCCGATTTAAAAGGGATTCGCCCTTCCATGTGCATGCATCGTATTTTGCTTGAAGATGGGCATAAACCTTCAGTGGAAGCGCAGAGGAGGTTGAATCTAACAATGAAAGAGGTAGTCCGAAAGGAAGTATTGAAAATGGCTTCGATACTGGTAATTTTATCCTATTTCAGACAAGGCATGGGTAAGTCCAGCTCAAGTAGTACCCAAGGCCGGAGGAACAATCACAAGTAAGAACCGAGAATAACATATTACGCTTTTCGAATAGTTACCGGAAGGGAGGATTTGCATTGATTATCTGAACCGAACAAAGCCACTGAAAAGATCATTTCCTATTGTCGCTTCGGATCGACAGCCGGATCGATTAGCCTGGCCATGAGTATTATTGCTTTTGATGATACTCCCATTACAATCAAATTTCTATACTCAAGATCAAGAAAGACGACATCCACATGTCCCTATGGGGATATTCTGATCTCAGCGATGCCCTTTGAGTGCAATGCGCCGGCACTTTCCAACGATGTATGATGGCCATATTCTCCGACATGGTCGAGAAGATATCCAGATCTTCATGGACAATTTTCTTATCGTAATTCATTTGACAACCGGTTCGGAAAAATTCGAGATCGTGATCGATAAGACGTAGAGAGATCACTTAGTACTCACCAGAAAGTGCCATTTTATGGTACAAGAGGGTATCAGACTCTATTAATTCCGATTTCAGCAAGAGAATGTAGGTACAGAGCAAGATTGAAGCAATTGAAAATTACCTCCACCTCATCTAAAAGGGATAAGAAGTTTGTGCCACGCTTAGATTCTATAGGCGATTCATCAAAGACTTCTCTCGCATTGCAAAACCATCGTTTAATCTCCTAGTCCAAGGACCCCATTTGAGTTTGATGCCTGTTTATGCTACTTTTCGCAGATATTAAAGATAAATTAGTATCGCTCCTATCGTGGTAGTCTTGATTGGTCCTTCCCGATTCAGCTTACGTGACACACAAGGGATTTTAAGATCGAACAAAGGTTAGTGTTAAAATGAGAGAAAATTTCTGCAATCTATTATGCAAGGCATCCTGAATGATGCTCATTGAATTATGCCACTACGTAAAAAAGAACTTTTGGCTATCATTTTGTTACTAAAATCTCAGCCTTATTTGATTGGTAACAAGGTCGAGTCTCGCACTGATCATTCCGCCATTAAATACTGATGACTAAAAAGACGCCAAAACCCCCGATTAATCCGATGGGTTCTTTTGTCGCAAGAATCTCGACGCTGAGATTAAAGACAAGAAAGGCACCGAGAACCTAGTGGCAGATCATCTACGATTGAAGGGGCAAGCGATGAGGTTCAAGTGAATGATTCCATTTTCCGACGAAACTTTAAATTATCGACGACAAGAGGGCGCCATGGTTTGTAGATTACGTGAATTACTTGGTAGCCAAGGTAGTACCTCCGGAATTTAACTATCAACAGAAAAAGAGGTTTTTCGCACATTTGAAACACTACTATTGGGAGGAGCCAATCCCTTCTGCGTATTACTATTTCACCAAGTGGATCCTGAGATGTGTGCCCAAGATGAAATGCACAAGACTTTAACCACCGCCACACTCTACCATGTGGTGGACATTTGGGTGGCCAGAGAACGCCAGCTCAAGGTGTCAACTGTGCTTCATCGTCTACCTTATTCAAAAGATGCTCATCATTTGTATCCAAATGCATGTATGTCAAACTTAACGGGGGTATTTCTGGGAAGGAATAATCGCCATGCATCCCATTCGAAGTAGAACCGTTTGACCTATGGGGATAGAGATTTAGCGGGACCATTTCCCATCTTATAACAACCTGCACATCTTGTCGGGGCAAGAGATTATGTCCGGTTGGGTCAAGAATTCGACCCACACTAACTATGCAAGATGTAAAGGCTCCACCAAGAACATATCTGAACCTCACCCAATCACGCATAACCGCATTTCCATTTCCGGCACAAGATGATTGATGTGATATCGCAAAAGTACGGGTGCGCATCGCACATCCTCGCATATCACCCATAGTCAAACGGGCAAAGCAGAGGTCAATCAGAATGGTTAAGTCCATTCGAAGATGCTAACAGCTCCAGGAAGGATCGGTCTAAAAAGATTGAAGATGCACTCATGCATCAACAAAGATTTAAAATAACACCCTTGGGTATGTCACCTTAGAATTGCGTTATGGCAAAGCATGCCATCTTCCAATGAATTGAGCACTGAGCTCATCAACTCCTAAGAAATGAACACCACGGACAAGACACTAGCCTGAGGAAGTGACCACACAAATTTCGCTGAAACTAGACGACCCAGAACGGCTTGCGAAAATGCTCAGATGCATGAAAAGACAAAGGCCTGCATGATAAAACACATTACCATACACCCGAGGCTGTGCAACTCGCCTCGGCGACCCCTGCCTAAAACTTTTCCCTGAAATCAAGTCTGGGGATGGTCAGACCTTTCTTCATGCTGACTCAAGGTCTTTCCACATGAGGGGTAGAGGTTACATCCCGAGGAACATTCACAGCTACTCACACAAATCCAAGGCTAGAAGCCGTATTTCAAAGCGAATTTCGCGTATAAGTGAGCATTCATTCCAGGTCGACCGCATCCGTAGGCTACATATTGCTTATTATAATGAGTTCTGTTCCCGAGCACATTGAGATTCAGGGCCGTCGAGCTAACGACATTAAACATAGTGCTTCTTGGGAGGCAACCCAAGTTTTCTTGCAATTTTCTTTCTATGGTTTAAATTTTTTATTATTATCCTGCGAAGTATGTTAGTTTTCTGCTTCGTCCGTAACTGAATCCTCGAGTGTCTACTGTGACCCGCACCGAAAAGTCCTGAGGGAGGACCCGTTAGCAAGTTCAAGAGAGAGTCAGCTAAATTGCATGAGGGGAGTTTTTCTCTTATCTTAAACCTTTGTTGAATTCACTGCATTTCGGGTCTTCTCTCAGAACGCCGCGGTTAGTTTCAACGCCGCGATCGCTCCCAAACGCCGCTATATCAATTTGACCTCCTCTGAACGCCGCGCGACGTTGACTTCAACGCCGCGACGCTGGCTCTCGCTCCTTCTCCTCGAACGCCGTAACGTTGACTCAACGTCGCGACGCTTGGTTTTGAACTCCTCTCGAACGTCGACGTAGGATCCCAACGCCGCGACGTTGATTTTTACCACCCTTTGGAAAGTCGCGACGTTGGATCTCAACGCCACGACGCTGATACTTTACTTCTCGAACGCTATGACGCTGCACCCGAACGCCGCGACGCCAACCCGTTTAAGGCCAAACACTCCCATTTTTTTGATCCTACCCCGCACGTCCCGGGCCAACCCTAGTCCCCTCTACGCTCTTCCACACCACCCCGCCGTGAGCGTCCCATACCACACCGGCCGAGGCCAAGCATTTTCATCTCCGACACCATCTCCGACTCGGGCCGGCCACCATCTCCTTCCCAAACTCCCAAATTCACTGTCCTCGCCTCCTTGCCACACTCCACGAGGTGTCCTCGCATTGGTCTAATCCTCCAAACTTGGCCCACTTTTACATTAGGTCTCTTGTTGGTAGGTCACATTTTAGGGTCACATTTTGGTCTAGTTTGCACTAGGTTAGTCTTTGTTTTTTCCAGTGCACTTTAGGTGTTTGTCACATTGCCTAGTCTATTAGGGTGTGCTCTTGTTGGTGCCACTTGGCTACCTTATCCACGTAGGCCCTTCCCTCGTCTAAATTGTCCTTAGTTCTTCCACCAATGTCTGGCAAGAGGCAAAAGTTGCCTATAAAGCGGGGTCGGACAAGTGAGGATCCGACCCCCAATTTTCATGTATCGAGGTTTGTCAACGAGGGTGCTACCGATTGGTTCGGCACCATCTGCAAGAACCGATCGTTTATTAAGGAAAAGGGTTTTCATCACCCTGACGATTTCTTCCGAAGAAAAACTATCGCGCCAAGGGATGGCGAAAGACTTGCCAACCACCTCATCCAACCCGCGATGAGTGTGGTGCGGAGAATTCTACGCCAATTTCCCTCCCATGTCGCCAAGAAGGTCCGAGCGAGGGGCGGTTGGTAGACTTCGCAGCGGTCTATCAACCACTTTATGATTCCTGAATCTTCATGTTCCCCTGAGCCTTTTGATCGACTATACGAGCGACCCGACTACCCCGAAGTCATTAAGGTCTCATTAAACGGACGAGGCGGAGCGGAACTCAACCATGAGGGCCACGCTAGCCCATTTTAAGGCCAAACATCCGCCTATATCTCCAGCGCACCGCATCACTTCATCACGCCGCCTCATTCGACCACGAATGTGTGTGGTGCTTGACCGCCAAGCGCAATTCCTCGGCTTTCAACTATGCCATCATTCGCAAAGATATTCCTTTGATGTCGCGTTATGAGACGCCATCCTCCATAACCGGGATGCTAAGATGAACTTGGGGCACCCTTTCCCTACGGCGCTTTATGCAAACGAGCTTCCGGTGCCCCTAGATGACAATGAGGCGTGGTTGCACCCCATCAAAGCACATCTGCTAAGCAGGGGACAAACCTGCGGTACCACTTAATCTCGAGGTGACTCCACGATTCAGTCACAGCCCTGACGAGAACGAGCTTCATGACTATCAGCCCGTTGACTCAGGACCCCCCCGTGGAGGACATCCGCAGTCCTCGTCTCACCCACCTCCGCCACCACCACAGCAGCCCACTGAGGCAGCTCCCTCCAGCCCCACACCCGATTCGAGGACCCTAAGTGCCTCCCCATCGCATTTCCCTCCACCTTCCTCTGTTATTTCATTGCCAATGGGGACACGCCATTTTTGTTTGGGAGGGTGGGTGATGCCTGCAAGTTTTTCTTAGATTAGTTTTTTGTTTATTTGTGTTGTAGTTTATTTTCAGTTATGCATGATAGTTTACATTTCTGTTTAGTTTCATTTACGTTTGCTCATTTTGTGGATGTCGAAGCCAAGGTTTAGTCATGCTCAGGTTTTAGGCAGATCATATACATGTGTAGTGGTGTCGTGTTTAGGCATTTGTGTGTGTGTTGCCATGCTTGAGAGTCACTTTTTTGAGCTGAATCCACTATTGTCATGGAAGAAAGGATTCATTGGATGTTTGAATGGTCGGGAATTAGGTTGAATAGGGTGGGTAGGTATAGTGAATTACCTCCATATTCAAGAAACCATTTCTCAAGGAGCCTATCACACTCACACACAGATGATCTCTAGGGTATGCCTAGGTACCAAGCCCGACTACTAAGGTTCAACAAACTCGAGTCTCTAAATGATCAAGAGACGTGGACAATCGTGAATAAAAGAGTGATCGTATTCAAGCCCCAAAATCAAAAATAAAAAAAAAAATAAAAATAAAAATAAAATATATATATATATATATATATATATATATATATATATATATATATATATATATATATAAAGAGAGAGAGAGAGAGATGTAATTGCTGGATCTTCCATTCAACTCGCACACCGAAATTAAAGCCCAATGCCCTGAGCCAACCGGCCGGAGTCATCACTTTCGACCGCCTGCGGCAGGACAAGATGGAAGTTTCCATAGCTTAGCCTTAGGTTTAGTTGAGTGTTCTGGGTGACGCTCGAGGGAACCAATGCCCTGCCCTTAACCAACTAGTGGGAGTCACCAACTAATCCCCCCGCTGCCATGAATACTTAACATAAACTTACTGTGGCACTAGTTTTGTTCATGTCATGAGTAGGTATATGAGAAATCGCAAACTAAGTATGCTCCGATCCTTTCTAGAGTTAGGATTCTCCCCAATTAGGCTCTTCCAGCCGAACCTGTCTGTGGGCGCTCTAATCCCAAGTGTACACTGCAGGTCATTTATTTCACGCACAGTACAGGTCCTTGGGAAAGGTTATCAATATCTCTAGAGGCTGAGGCACTAGTCAATCTCACCGAGTTCAACCTAGTTCTAAAGTCAACACCTTGCAAATCCCGTGGAACTCAAACAAACTAAGAATGTGTGAATCTATCCAATTTTGATCCTCTATCTATCAGCATGGGTATTACTATCTTCGTGTTAGACTATAGTATGTAGAGTGTGTGTTCGTTTTAGAGTCAATTCTTGCTTGGGGACAAGCAAGAAGCTAAGTTTGGGGGTGTGATGAGTGCCTAAAACACTCAAAGTTACACCCCATCCGTACGCTAGCATTATTTTACATTTAAATACATATTTTTATAGCTCAATATCTGATTAGTACAGTTGGTGTGAATGCAGGTGCAATTGGTGCGAAAAGGGCAGTTTTTGGAAGCATTCTGGAGCAGAGGATGAAAGTGCATAAAGATAGTTAGAACGCCATGACGTCTGGGGCCGCTGACGCCCTCGCCGGCGACGCCTAACGCCGCTGACGTATTGGTCAACTAATATAAAATTCAATGTTTACAACGCCGACGCCAAATACGAAGTTCCGTTTCATCATTAAAAGCAAAAGGGGTGCTGACCAGGCATGTGATCAGATTTGCGCTAGGCACTAAATCGAGCATAAAGGACATCGACCAAGAGCCCGTGATTTGAATTTTTCCTCTTTTTGGACAGTAGTACTGATGTTTTACATATTACATATTTGTGTTTTCTCGTTCAGTATGTTCTAGATCTATACTCGGGTAAGCATGAACCCCGCTACATTTGCATGGGATTAAAGATTAAGATTTTATATTATTCGGGCTATTGATAATCATTAGCATCTACTTTATATCTGTGAATCATTTACATGGTGATGTCTGGCCAACATTAGCGTGACTATACTGGAGATCCGAGATTCGAGAGATGAGGATACCTAGGACTGAGAGAAGGTACCTTTCCTGCTGAATCCAGAATGAGATATTCCGATCCCGAAGGTGGCAAGTAAGGTTAGAACATTTAAGCATTTCGGAGAATCGAGTTGGGGTAGAGATACACTCAACTACTAGCGAGATAGGCGGATACACCTCGAGAGAGGGTATTGCGTAAGCAAGATCACCTAGCCATCAATAAATCATAAATAAACTGAATACATCATCTTAAGAAATAATCCATCGAAAGTGGCAGGGGGAGACATAGCCCTAGTCTCCATTACACAAAGCATTAATTCTGATCAGTTAGTTTGTTTACATTCAGACGCAAGTACTCTTTCACACAACACTTATATCCGTATATCATTCATGTGCCCATTTCTCAGATTCAACACACCTATCCCCGTGGATCGATATCCGTACCATAGGTACACTATATTAGTTGGGGCAACGCGTGCACTTGCGCACATAGGCGTACAGTTATACACACCACGCTTTCAGCCTGTCATTCATTCACTACCTAATATACATGAACATGAATGTGGTCATTCATCACTCATGTTAATGCTCTAATTTATAACACTCTCCTTGAATGACCACCATAAAGAATATGCCTCATTAAAACATTGCTAGTAAAACCCTTGTGCCTAGAATGTGGAATGCCATACATCTTAAAAGGTATTATTAATAAAGGATGACTCGATATTTACACATATTTTTGTCCATTTTCATCATCATACAGGGTAAACATAAAAGTCCGGATGACGCAATTAATGACCTATCCGGCCCAGTATTGATAACATCTAACTGGTCCACATAAAAGTTTGGATGGCGCAATAAATGACCTATCCGGCCCAATTTAGAAAACATCTAACTAGTCCACATAAAATTCTGGATGACGCAATAAATGACCTATCCGTACCCCAAAGATATAACATCTAACTGTCCATAAAGTCCCCGATGATTTAATAAATGAACTATCCGGCCCAGTATAGATAACATCTAACTGGTCCACATAAAAGTCCGGATAGCACAATACAATTAATGACCTATTCGGCCCAGTAATGGTTAACTCTTAGCTGGTTCATAATTAAAGACTGAATGATACCGCGTCCGGCCCAAAACCTAATCACATCAATCTACATTCTAAATTAGAAGAAACTATTTCATCCACAACCGATTCGCACATTTGGTAAAAAACAGAATTACAGGTCTTGGCACGTCAAGATGCAAAGAAAAGAAACAAAGTAAAAAAGGAGGCGAGCGTAAAATTTAAATCCCTAAATTTCAATAAAGAACGTTGATTCTCATCCACTCTGGCTGGAGGCTTCGGCAGGATGTCTATCCCATCATCAGCGGCTAGGCATCCCGGCTGGGATCATGGGCTCACTCCCGCATATATTGTGTGCAAAGGCACAGTAGCCATAGCCATAGTTAAAGATCACATGGCCACTCGCGTCAAATTCCTCCTCCATCGCTTTCTTTACCATAGTCACCTTTGCCTGGAAAGCTGAGAGCTATTCCTTTTCACTCGAGCTCCATGGATTAAAGACGTCGCGCCATCCGTTGACGACACAATTTTCCTCCTCCGCCTCTCACAGTCTCCCAAATGGGCCTAAGGCTTGCCAACAGAGTCGCCCGGGATCTGGGTCACCGAACGCCTCCTCCGCGAGTTAAGGCACACTAGACTCGAGCCAACTCAAATTCCATCTATGCCTAGGCAATGCCCGCATCGGTCTCTAGCCGCGCCATCGCCACTTCATGTTGGGCGGCATCTCTCTCTGCCTCAGCCCAAGCCGGCCTATCCATAGCCTCTTTAACCTCCAACTCCCCAAATGGCCGAAAGCATTCAACCCGAGCCTCCTTTTAAAGAGGGGCATCCAAGATCTCCTCGATCGAAAGCCCGACCGAACGTACAATAGCTTTCTTCGCGCCCTCACCGGGAGTTGAATTCATGATGCCGAAGACCATATTCCGTGATGGCAAAGGATTGCCTACGAAGAAACAGATATTATCACAACAGATTTGATGCTAGCACTTTTTACAGCATTACTACCTTACCAACAATGATCGGGATGAAGCTCGGTTACGGCTTGCACTTTCCTCGACATTATCTGGCCAAGATCCTCATTTATAATACCAGTAGGGACAAGAATACTCTTCGCCCAAATTCAATCGGTACGAGGCTACATGCATTCGTAGCACTTCTGCACAAATCATCCGCATCGATCAGCCGCAGATTCGCCTCGATTAGCGGCTTCTAAACAGGATAATATGCTTGATGCCTCCACTGGCACTACCACTTCTCCATCGAAGGTTTGACCGCGGAGGGGGAAAGAATTCAATAGGTCCCATCTAGAAGCAACGACCTCAGGCTGGGTCATGCAAGCTCACACGTCCGGGGCTGGCTTCACTCTACCCAGGAGGATGGATCACCCAGCAAGGGCGGACCTGAGTGGCCTCCCTTGGCTCCCCCAGAGCAACATCCTCCGGACCCGGTCGGTCACTTGACCCCATCTTAGGCGAGCCCGAAATGACAATCGCCTACATCTCCGAATCCCCATCCATAGTCGATTCAGATCCTTCTACCTGACGCCCCCTAACTCTCCTGTCCGCCTGCTTTCCTAGCAAAGATAGCTGGCCATGTACTCGTCATCTCTTCCTCCTTCTCTCCTTCTTCTAAATCCGAGGGCCGACTAGATTCAGGATGAACCCAAGGAAAAAAATCTTTCACTTAAGCCCCAGGAGCCATCGCTTGCTCGTCTCCTCTCCTTTACCTTTGCTCTGGAGGCAGAAGTGGTCCCCTTTCTTAGTGTGCGAAGGCCCAGTGGCTACCCTTTCCCGACTAGGTGTGCTGAGGAACCGGAACTCCCATTAGTAGAGGCAGATTGCATTGATAAGGTCCGGGACACTAGTTCCCGACTCGATGTTTCAAAGATCCAGATTGATGGCGACGACCGCTCGCTATTAAATTTAAGAAGTCAAGAAGTAATAAAAATGTTCCCCGTCCACAATTTTTGAAGGCAGCGGGCGTGGGACGATCAGAAGATTGTAGGGAGTCGGGCTCCGTCTCACATCGGCTAGGTTCTTTAAAGTGAGAAGAACCTCAAATGGCGCCCGCCGTAGTTCCAATAAATTCTGATTTTCTCAAGGCTTGCCTTTTCCACCTAGTTCACTAACCTACCCCTCCGGTTTTTCCTTGCACCAATAATCCACAATCAATTACGCATAAAAATTCATATACATGCACACACATCGTTAAACCCAACCTGCCCCCTACACACACCCGAAAATCATAATCGGCATCAATGGAAGCCTGGGGAACCTCGAGGTCTGGTCCCAAGTGCCCCACAGTATCATACTTCATCACCCCAGTGAATCTGGGAGTCCATTAACAAACCGGGCACGGGGGAACTCTAGGTCGACATGGACATCCCACACCCCAGGCTACCCTTAAGGAATATATATAAAACAAATCTAACTAATGAAAGGTCAAGCCGGGTACAAGAGGTTCAATCGCATCCCAAGTTAGAATTCAATGGTAGCCAGATGGACGAGATCGGCGCGCCTCGGTAAAATGCAAAACCGCTTGATAAGGCACGGGAAGCAAAGCTCCAAATTTCGCATAGTGCTCCGGTAAAACACCGCAAGCAGTTTCACCCGCAGTGACTCATCCGACTCCTCCATCAATTTGACGTTGATGTTATCAGGAACATCGCACAAAGCCCGAACTCCTCCATTGTCGACGAGATGAGGCCGGCCAGTGAGGTGTCCCTGATAGTCCTCGTCATGACCGCCCTGACCGTGCCGCCCGACCTCTCACACATCTCACAAGCAAACCAAAAGGAGGGCGAGAACGAAAACCCCCAAGCCATATATCAAACCCGGTAAGCATGAAAATTGCTGCTTCCGCAAGATCACTAATCCCAAAGGTTCTAAACATACCCTCTCCCTAGAACTTCCTACGACCGAAAACTGGCCGCTAACCAAGATGCAACACACCAAGAGGGAAAATAGTACTTACCTGTAAAATGAAAGTTAAGCAAGAGTCTAGAAAAACGGCTCGCGAAAGAACGCAGAGTCACACCAGCGTACCTGCAGAAAACCTTGAACTAGAAGAAAGCTAGTAAACACAAATATGACAGGAACATGAGAAGGCAAAACTCAATGATGGCTCCTTATATCCCAAACGCCTAGGCCCTACGGACGCATTAAATGCACCATTGACTCATCGCATCCACTGCTAGTTTAAATCTTGGCGACGATTCGCCTATTAGGGCACAGTAAACAAACATGGACCAAACTCGTGGGCCCTTATGTCATCTTAGTAGACGAATGAGCTGTCACAACTATGTTATTCCTAGATCGCCCATTTAAATCTATAGCATGTCAAATAATTATTGTTTTCGCCATAAGAATCAGTCCTCATCACTAAATCAGAATTTGGGAAAGCACAGGACAATATATGCAACAATACGTAGAATTCAAGAAAGAGGGAATCATTAATCGCCTAAAATACGTTTGTAATTACATGACAGCGTTTTTAGCAAAGTGATCATACTATGACTACATGATCCATCTAGACCAAATACAGAGCTCAAACAAAAATAATAATCGATGTGAAGGCCAAAAACAAGGAAAGAAGCAGAAGCTGAAGAAGAAAGTCCTATGGAAGGTGGAAAAGAGCGAGAAGAACCCTGTTGATTTTGGAGGGGGTGTCCTTGGTTGCAGAGGATTCCATTCTAGTTTTCGAACCACCCAAAGGAGCAACTAGAACAAGGATGGCTTAAATTCGAATTCCGCTCAATCCTTGTACCCTGATCTGGTTCATACATGGAAATCACGTTCAAACCGTCTATTATAATCATCCTTCATTTAACAATCATCCAAGTCTGACTCTCGGCAATGCCTAACCAAGCCTACACGCTGAAAAACCATAAAGTACCAGTGGCATAAAGGAATCCGCCACCCTCCAAATCTTTTATAGAAACCTCCAGCCTCAAGGGGATCCTAAGCAACCACATCAAATGTGAATCCAAAAAGTTAGAAAATTCACGTTGGAACATACCAACATTAATCGGTCCACTAATTCCATACTAGGCCGGGGCCAACACGCTTTTCTTTTCCAACCGGGGACGATTGTCCTCCCCAGCAGGAAAAAGGGGGGCATTATGGGTACCATGGGCTTGAGCCCAACTACTCCCGCCAACAGACCCCGGCCGACTAAAGACCACAGGATGATGGCCCAATCTACGAGCCCAATCGTTTTCATTTACAAGTCAAGTCCAAACATACATCCCAACTAGGTAGGGCATATACCACTCCTGGATACGCCCCTCCCGCCTCTGCTATCATCCTTAAAAAGGCATCCGGGATGGACCTCTTTAACTTAAACGAAAGATAAGTCACACATAACCAATTCCGAGTGTGGTCAAACATTTCGTAGAAAAATGCGGACGACTTGGCTATCTAAAAGGAAGAATAGGTCATAACGCACAAGAAAAGTGCCACCTTCCCCTTCCGTTTTGAAAGGGGATCATCTACTCTCCATGGAAATAGGATCATCTTTCTTCTGGATAAAAGAGGGAAGTAACACAAGAAAAAGGTACGAGATTCCATACTGAATGAATGGATGTTTTCACTCTCCAGGCTGACTAATCTAACTTAACCATCGGAGAGGCGGGGGGCATACCACCGCCGTTTTCTTATTTGTTTTGCAGGCATTCTCTACCTGGTTCATGCTTCGACGATTCAGTGACTCAGAAAGTTCAGAAAACCACATAATCAAACATATCATTTGTGTTTTTTCTTTCGCTTTACAACAATATTTTTATTCTCGGAAACCTAAAGTAATTATTGTCCAAGGAGTAATATATCCGTAGGAAGAGAAAAGAGCTGATTAGATCTCACAAGGCCTTATTCAAGATATCTAGGTTTTCTCGAGTTTTCGACGATTTCTTAAAACTTCGCTTAATTAATAATGTTGTTGAAACTTGATGATGCTTTTTCAACTGGAATTGGGCTGGAGCGTGCTTGAATTGCTGGGCCGGTCCACTGATTTTGCACGTTGGGCCTCCGCAAACAAGAATAAAAGGGATCTGGCGAGGGTCGCCCGCTGCCCTCCGATGCCTGCCTGCTATTTCCGGCGGAAGAGAAGATCAACCGCTTTAGAAATGAAGTTTTCGTATATGCTCAGGTACTTTCACCGATGGGGTGGCCCGGTATTTACAATGGATGATCAAGATAACTTTCCTAATTGGATGATGACATAGAATATCTTTCCTTTGTAGAGGATGATACGATATTCCTCCCATTGGGTGGGAGATTTTCTTTCTTTATCGTAAACCGATTAATAAGGAATAATTGATAGGCAATAATTAAGAAATATCCTACTTTCCCGACAGGGAGATTGGGCATTTTCCCCTACTGACATTCCTGGGCTACTAGTCTTTAAAGGCGTAGTCAATTGCTTCGCCCGTATTGGGATACCATTAAGGGCCTATCGGTACTCGGGCCCGCTTTAACCCGACGCTGAAGCCTGGGTTCCTGGGCCTCAAGACCTATATTATTTCAAACCCCACTGGGCTTGTCTCCCCAAATTTCTCTTTGACTAAAGCCGAGCGTGAAGCAAGGGCCGACGCTTCTGATCAGTGATAACACCCACGTGATACCCACGCGGGCTACTCAGAAGGGCTCGGCCAGGTTGCCATCGCCCCACGCCTGCGGATAATGATGGTCGATTTTCATTTATTTCGACCGTGTCCTAAATTTCCTTAAAAATGTTCTCAACCGCTTACACTTCGCTCCCCGTTCGAAGCTTTTTTTACCTCCTCGCAAGCTCGGGCTTCTTTGTCTCAATTTTGTTAACCATTGTTCAAGACTCGTTCGTGGTCCTCGATATCTCGCTTAGGATGGTGTCCTCTCTGCCTTGTTTCCGGCCTTGGCACGCCTTTTCTTCCTCCGTCTGCCTCGGTCCCGTGGAGGCTCTAGGCGTGCCTGAATGGGCTCTGCGGTTTTCTCTCAATTTCCCATTTTTTCTTACTTAGCCCTACGTACCTACGGGTCCTCGATCGCCCTCATCCATGCTTTCATGATAGGAGTAATCCTACCGAGGCGTCGAAGTTCGCATAATCGGCGGAGTCCGACAGCCACGTGGTGGTTCATCTGGGTTACTCCAAAGGGAGCCTCCTTCCCTCGGAGGGCAAGGCAAAATTAATGAAATTCAAGATCCCATTCAGGGTCGCCATACAACAGGTCACAATCTCTAGTCCGGTCGAACCTTTATACTCTGAGATCTTATGCCCTAGTGATGGGCCCCTGCTTGGGATCCAGTTTGGTGCCTTGACGTGTCGACCACTCCACAGCCGTCCAAGTGCCCAAGATGGTGTGCTTTGAGGTGGCGTCCCAGAATCTGGCCGCTTCCCTTTACATCCCTTTATAAAAAAGGGTTCTCGTAGCATTTCAATGTCCGTCTTCGCCTTCTCCCCAACTTCTAGGGTGTTCGTGGGGTTGTGCAATACTTTAGACGAGGCCTTGGTGTTCCTAGTATCAGCTCGCTCTTAGACTTCGTCAAGTAAAGGAGGTCGCCGAAGGCTTTTTCAGATTTCAAGCGCCCAATAAGTTGATTTTAATCTCTTCCATCTTTGCACAAGCATCGAAGGTTATTTCTGTTAGTGGCCACATTGGGAGCAATCCCTTTGATCGAAGGACATTCTGGCGTTCTCGCTGGGCTTCTCCCTTTCACTCTTACTTCTATTGTCAAATCTCGACAGCCAAACGCCTAGGATTTTTATTTTTAACCTCTGGCTGCATCCTCAGCACCTGAGCCTAGGTTTTGTATTGCTTCCATCTTGACTCTTTTTGATATACCAAGATTCATCGACACTCTCAGTTCCTTTCCTGTTTACTGAGACGAGTCAGCCTCGGTCCCAGCCACGAGGTTTCTCCTACGCTACGCCCGATCTCGAACCACCCGGCCCCGGGCCGAAGGCCTCCCGAGCGCTTATGCTCTCGCAACCCGAAAGCCATCGGGCTCTCGAGCTACATGGCTCGTGGCTCTTTAGCCTCCCGAACCGTTGCTTGGAAACCGGAAGCTACTAGGCCCGGGCGCTAAGACCTCCCGAGTTGTTAAGCTCGGAGAACCGAGCTACTAGGCTCCCGGGAGCCAAGACACCCGAAGCTCCGAAAATTGAGCGACGGGCTCTCGTCCAAGACCTCCCGAGCTATTAAGCTCACAAACCGAGCCGACGCCCCGGGGCGCTAAGACCCCATGAAACAAGCAAGCTCCACACCGAGCCACAGCACTAAGACCCTCCCGAGTCGTTAAGCCCGAACCGAGCCGCCGGGCCCCGGCGCTAAGTCCCTCCTGTCGCTACCCGCCGAACTGGCTATCGGGCTCGCCAAGACCCTCCCCGGAAGCCGCAGCTTCCCGAACCGAGCTACCGGGCTCCCCGGGCGCAGACCCTCCCGGCTGCTGCTCGCAAATCAGCACCGGGCTCGCGCAGACCTCTCGAAGCCAAGTATTCGCAACCGAGCTATTTGGGCTCTTGGCGAAGATCTCCTGTTTAAGCTTCGCAAACCGGAAGCATCGGGCCGATGTAAGACCCTCTGTCCTCCCCGGTCGGCAAGCTGTGGCAAAACCGAGCTACGGCCTCGGGCGCGGCATCCTCCCGAACAGCAGCCGCGAACCGAGCTACTCGCCGGCGCTAAGACCTCCCAGCCGTTGCTTCGTGAATCCCAGCTACCAGGCTCCTAGGCGCTAAGACCCTTTCGCCTTCCTTTTCTTGGAAAGCGCATACGGCTTTAATGCACCATGGAGAAAACTGGGATGATTGCTGACTTCCCAAGCGCCTGGCTTCCTTATAAACAAGAATCCTCGGGGGTGCTATGTCAACCTTCTCGCCCTTTCTTCAAGTGTAGCCTGAGTTCGTGCATGATGAAGTGTCGTGGCTCGGGTCATCACACATGGGGTCTATCCGTGGGATCGTAGGGCCGATGCTCGTGTCGATGGTCTACCACTCTGTGTGGAGTTGTGTTTTTCCTAGTTCCTCCCTCATGGAGCCAGGTCAGTTCCTGCTCATGCCTGGGCAATGAGTGAACCTGCTAGGAATGTATTCGGGAGGGGGACAGGCTTCAAAGAAAAACCTTTAAGTACCGCTTTCTCCGTTTTTTCTTCCTCTTTCTTTCTTTCTTTCTCTTTCTCCTTCTCTCTCTCCCTCTCCCTCTTTCAGTTCCCTCTTCCTTTCTTTTTCTTTTTTCTCTCAGGTTTTCGCCTTGACAAGTGCTGGCAGTGTGAAGAACTTGCTTCGCTTAACCGTAATTTTGAGATGCAAAGAAAAAGATTTTGTAATCCTCTGAGATGGTCAGAACTCCCGTAAGGAAATTTTGCATTTAACTATAGCTCCTTAAATAAAGAACAATCTGTGGAATCACGCCGTATCTTCTCACCCAGCCCTCTGCCGAGCTTCTAACTCTATTATTATAATCATTGTTCAGCCCATCATAACATTAAACAACTTTAAAAATGGGACATGAGTGTTATTTGGAAATCAAGATCTGGATCTTTATTAATGTGCCACTGCCCGAGGTCTTATGGGTAGAACTCAGCTTGAGGTGTTCACTGGCTCCACGAGTAAAGTGTGGCTTTTTCCTTCTTCCTCGTTAAGTCTGAAGGCCGTCTGACATGCGAGATAACATGTGTGGCCCTTCCCACCAGTCCCAACTTCCCATGTATGGGTCCTTCCTCGATACAGGCGTCTTAACCAGGCGGCCTCGGCTCTCGCGACTCCCGGGCTCGACCCTTCTTCGTCATAATATCTCGTCTTCCTCGTGATAGTCCCTCCATACGCTTTAGAACTCTGCTTGTATTTTCTTTCTAGAGATCCAAGTTTAAAGGAAGGACCTCCTCACAGGTTCAATGTTTGCTGCTTAATCCTCAGATTTTAGTCTCTAATTTCGACCTGATCTAAGTTTTTAAGGTCGAACGAACTGGTTTCCTAAGTTGTTGACTTGCACGTAGCTTCGTATGCCCATAATACCCTGGGAGGTACTCTACCCATTTTTCTTTAGTCTACCGCTTTGGTTTTCAAGACGCCTTAGAGTCCTTACAAGACCTTCTACTTTGCCCATCGACTTACTTGATTTATCGGGGACGAGCAGGTTCTGGATTCCGAGCTCGCTGTAAACTCCCCGAACTTAGGATTGTCGAACTGTCACATTATCGCACACCTAGGGACCCTGATCCCAAACCCGCATATTATGCACGCCAAACGAAGTTGCGCACTTTGTAAGCTATGATCGTTGCTAAGGGTTCGGCTTCTACTCATTTGCAAATAGTCCACGACCACAATGATAAATTGGGACAGCCCCTTCCAATGGGTATAGTCCCACATGTCTACTCTTATCACAGCGTCAGGCTTGTGACCGACGTTAGCTGGCCAAATGGGTGATGAGATATTCGCATGCTCTACAAGCTTTGCATTTTCTAACCACTCATTTTGAGTATCAGGCCAAGAGTACCGCCTTTAAGAGCCAGCCAAGGTCCGGGAAGCTTGATGTGGCTGCCACATATGCCCTTGTGTACCCGAGGCTGTAGTTGATGCCCCCTCCTCCTCACGCACTTGGGCATGGGCGCAGAGGAAGCCTCGCTTTATAAAGGGTCCCTCCATGAACTATGAATCTCACACCTCGCTCCTCAGCTCAGATGGGCCCCATTTTGGGGGTTGTCAAAATATACCATCCACCTGGGCAATCCTAGATGGTCCATCCATCTCTTGCCTGGAGATCACAGGAGACTCTCCGTTGTCGACACTGAACGAGGTTCTAGAAGGAGCCCTCGATAGGTAATTCGGGCCGTGGAGGTTGCTCGCCCATTTTCGCTCAGCATCGCCGGACTCCTCCTCGCTTCGTACATGTTCGACCGAGCCTGAGGAACTTCTTAAGCAATCTCGCACCTTTAGATAAGATCATCTTCACCGTCTCAGAGCCTCATCCGCTACCACCGGGAGTCACTGTCACCTCCAACTGACCGGGGCTTCCATGAAGTGGGCAAGGTTAAGTCTAGCTATGAAAGCCTTATATTCGGCCTCGTTATCGAGGCTTCAGGTCGAATTGGTGGGCATATTTCTGGGATTCATCCCATTCGAGAGGTCAGATCATCCCGTGATCAGCTCATGCTACCGCCTGCCACAATCCGATAATCTTCGGGACGGGGAGAATGTGCCAATTGCAATCTCCGTGAATCAGGCCGGAGGAATTCCATGATGAAATCTACCAAGATCTACCCTTTGGCGCCTCTGCTTGTACCTCGATGTTGAATTTCACTCAAATTTTTATAACCCACTTTATCACCCTTCCGCAGGCTTCGGCCTATGTAGTATTTGCTTCATCGGATATTCGGCTGGTACTCACCAGATGAGCTGGAAGTAAGGTCGTAGCTCGGATGTAGCTACCAACGCCGATCAAGCTTCCATCTGTACCTCTCCTCCGCCTCCCCAACTCGTAGCTCGACTCCATTAAGTAGATCGGGTTTCAGCGCGACCGTCCCGTTCACCAGGTGGCACTAGTCGCAAAGTCTAAACGACTCGTAGAGAGTGAGAGTTATCCCTCTGGCGGCTTAATAGAACGGGGGAGAGCCTGTGGAGCCAGGTCGGAACGCTCCCCAAGAAGCAGTATCCTAATTAGAAGGCCTTTTCGTGAACCCGAAAGAGTGCCGACATTTTCGCTGCCCTAGATATAGCTGCTCAACGCAGCCTATTCTCCCGCTGTTAGCACCGTATTTAATGTTCAAGAAGGCAAGATATCAAGCACGGCCTTAATCTTATCTGGTTTGGCCTTTAATTGGTCGTCAATTATAAGACCTAAGAACTTCCGACCTGAGACTCCGGGAAGCGCATTCGGTCGGCTTAACTCACATTGTGCCAGGACCTTGGAACGCCGGGTTAAATGGGCTATGGAGCCTGGATTCATCGATTTTACCAAGATGTCGCCTATATATACCCCAAATGTTTTTACTCGTTTCAACATCTGCTCACCACTGGGTGTGTGGCTCCTGATTCTTCACCCAAAGGGCATTACCGACAACAAGAGGTTCCCGACCAAGGACAAATGAGGTCTTCGTCGCCGTGGTCCATACTGACCGTTGCACGAGAAGGCGCCCATGAAGTCGAGGAGTTCAAGTGATCGGCCGGGCGTCTACTACGATCAACTGCAGGTGTGGGAAGTTATCCTTTCGGGGCAGCCTCGGCTGATGTCCGTGAAATCGATGCAAGCCGCTAATTTGCCGCTTGTTTGCTGACGAGAACAACTCTTAACCAACCATTCAAGGTACTCATCATCGCTTTGTCGAGGAGCGCACCGACTTCTTCACACGCCTTCGTCGGCAAAACTCCTTATCTTTTTACTTGATCGGCTTAAAGGAGGGATCAATGCTCGCTCGTGGGTAATCACGCCAGTCGACTCGCCTCGCTTCAAAAGCAGACACCATGTTATGCCATGTTCGATGAGGGCTGCGATGCCTTCGCCGCCAGACCCTATGTGACAGGTGTTATGGTCGGCCGCTGCCGTACAAGCTCGAATTCTTCAAGGCGCAGGTCGGTGGTTACCTCTGCCTCGCATCGCCGAGCTCATTCCATGTAGATGTCAGTTAATCGTGGTTTTGCTTCATCGATGCCGAATAACATTCCTAGCTATATGTCGGTTTCTGACCATTCCTACCCAATCGCAGCTTGGAAATTGATGACGATGTGATGTTTGGAGGGAAATCCACCCTTACGGCATCGAGAGGGCTTCACCTAGTAACGTGTTGCAGTCGATGGGGCTTCTACGCAGAGAAATCTCGCCGTTGTTGTAGCCTGACATGGGGGGTCTCCCAAAGTGAGCATTACTGGCTGACCCCAGAGGCGACTCTTCTCCCGAGAACCCAGTGCTGCCAATTCGCTTTTAGCTTCCTTTCAATGCCCATTTTTTCGGAAGATAAGATGATGTCTACGTTCCGTTGTCTACAAGGACCCCGTGGGATCGTTATATCGCTAATGCGGGTTTTTATCGCTGCGGTCATCATGGGGATGTCGTTCTTCCATGTCAAGTCCGAAAAGGTTACGTAGTATCGAGTCGGTAGTTTGATACCGTTGCATTTAAGGTTTCCCAGACCGATGTCGCTATAAGTGGGCCTTCCGTCAGCCGGACTCACCTCCTGCCAAACCCGTGAGATTATACGATTTCTCCTCAAAGGCTGATGTCAATCGTTAGCTTGACGAGGTGGTCGCACTCGCTCTCATTTTCCCGAGGGCAACGAATCTGGGCCGAGATGCCCACGCTTAATTAGGTATTCAATCTCCTTTCTACCGATGCACTATCTATCTGGGCTTATGACCCCGTGGAACCTGCGCATTTATCGCCTCTTTTCAAGGGTCCGACTTCATCTCTGATACCAAGAACCTTCATGTCAGATTACAGTAGACCCGCGACACCGAGGTTATCGAGGGGTAACACACAGGTGAATACTGTCATAGCCGCCGAGGTGGTCCCCTCGCGATCCCTAACGCTCCTCATCTTATCAAAACGTTTCTTGTTTTCTCTCGCTTCCGGGATCTGGCCCTCGTTGGCCATCTCTCGGCTTTGCTCCCTTGTCGCCCCATTCTTTCTTTCGAGCAAGAGCCTTTGCTCTACGGTGATGCTTCTTCACCGCTGATACTGCTTGATAGGACCCCACCATGCTTGCCCCGAGGGTCTCTCGAGATAAGAGAACATTAGTCTTTTGACCGCACCGCCCCGCAATGCAGAAAGAATGCATAACTTCATCGAGAATATCTACCTTCAAAGGACTCATGCTAAACCTTGAACATATGACCCGTGCTTCTCGAGACTTCATTTTGCGGTCAAAGGTGATAACTTTGGCTCAGATAAATTTTCGCCTCGATAAAGGAGAGATAAATGTGATAAAAGCTCAGGAACAATGAGACGGAAGACGGCGGAGTCATTAAATCAGCCATCAAGTCATCTTTAGTGATGTGGAAAAGGCTCAGATCGACGGGGTCCCGATATCCATGCGCCCATTTGATTTTTAAGGACAGGTGTTCTATGGCCCTTGTCTGTCAACGCCTCGACCACGGTGATTCGAACTTTGGGCCGAAAGAGGGAAGGCAAAGACCGACCGTGAATGGGGATTCTGGGCTTGTTAAAATTAGGCGTTCCAGAGACTGAGCCCGCCCTTACTTCTTCCTTCATGTGGCTGATTTCTTACCTACTGCCCCTAAACCTTTGATCCTACTTGACGCTTCCTCTATCTCTTGTCATAGCATGGGTCCACGCTTCTCGTTGTTCTTACCTATGCCTCCCTATCGTCCTCTCCCGGGGCTGGTATGACTCGTTCCCGGTGTGGCTAGTTTCTCCTTCTATCCGTCTCGACGAGGGTCGAGTAAAGGTTTTCAAAGCAGCACGTGATTTTGGCCTTTTCGAGCTTGGCCAGGTCTCCCCTGGGGCGTGAAATACCGCAGTTTCTCCACCTTTTGATAGTGTTATTATGATGCGAGCGCTCCACCCTCTGCCTTCGCTCGACCAATTTAACGTACCCTGGAGGCCTGGTCCACGCCGTCACCGGGCCCAGATCCTCGAGGGGATCGGGCGTGGCCTGCCAGGTTCCGGTCGATACCATCACGAGAGGTCACTTTATTTGTAAAGGAACCGTCTCCCACCTGACACAACCAATGATGCTTTTTGAACCGAAACTAAATGGAGCGTGCTTGAATTACAAATGGCCAAGAATGATTCTCGCATGCTGGGCCCCTCTCACAAAGGATCTATGGGCTCGTTGCCTCTTCGATACCTAAGTCATTCTTTCCATAAGAGGCATCAACCGCTTAGGAATACAGGCATATGTTCAGATCTTTAATCGACAGCTACTCTATGATTATAAACAATGATCATGATACTTTCCTAGCTAAGGGGATGACATTGTATCAATATCTTTCCCTCGTTATGATAATATCGATATTCCTCCCATCATGAGATTTTCTTCCTTTATCAGAACCGATTAATATGATAATTGATGGGTCATACTAGGAACATCCACCCGATTGATTTAAGACTGAAATATTTCTCAATACCTGATTCCTACTACTACCATTTAAAGGCGAGTCACTCTCGTTTGGCTCAGATTAGTGGGATACCATTAAGGGCCTATCATTGGTACTAGGCCCGCTTTTTAATACTGACGCTTGGGCTTGCGTCTTGGGCCTGCGCACCTATTATTTCAAACTCCATTAATACCAATAGAATAAAATTTTGTCATCAGAAAGAAATTGCATGATTTCTTGAATGGGAACTGGACTAAGTGTTTGTTTGATGGGAAAGTTCTAGAATATGGATGAAAGTTGAAACTGCATGATTTTTGAATGTTCAACTGGGTGTGTTTCTGTTTGATAAGAAAATTAGAATACGGATAGGTACCTATCGAGTCTAACGAAGTATGCAACAAGAATGAATTTTCCTCCAATTATGTCTAACAAACTCTAAAATTCTAAGGCTACCTTTAGAAAGAAAATTGAATGGAAAAAATGTTAGGAAAGTAATATAAAAAGGAAAGTAATCTAAAAATTTTCGAAAACTTTAAAGAAAAAATAATCTATTTTTTATTTTTCTAAATTTAATTTAATTTTTTCATATTTCATGTTTTATAGAAATATATATATATATTAATGCATGATTCAAACACCAAATAATATATAGATATAGTCCAAACATATTTCTTCTTTCTTTTAATTTTACTTATTAATTTGAGATATTTATTATGATATTATTAGCAAAAATTGTGTCGATGATTGAGGCTAAGGGCATAACATGAGTTCCTTAAGATGCACAGTTGGTAGTTACCATATTTCTCAAAAATTCGATTCTAGAGAGAATATTATGAAGATTAGGAGTTGATATTCTCAAGGACCAATAAGGAAGACCAGAGGGAGATATTATGCATATCAAATCTTCCAGATTTGATCATATTTGATGATTTTGTATGGAAGACAAATATTCCTCAATGGTGAACATGGAAGGAAATTAACCGGCTTGATTGATGGGATTTATATGGAAGACAAATATTTAGCTACCTTGATTAAGCCAAAATAGGAAACATGTGATCTATAGTATCATGGTTTGATTCTCTTAGAGGATATAAATAGGGGACACGCTTTAATACAAATACAGTACAAAAATGTAAAAGCACGTACAAAGAAGGTGTCAGTGTGGGTTGAATTGTAGATATTGCCTGACTTCTTATTGTTTTATAGTTTTTATATATATTATCAAAGGATATTATTTAGGCTTCAGTGGAGTCTAGGATGTATGTTTGTGAATGAAGAATCTCATTCTACAAGCCACTCGTTTAATTGTTGCAAGGACGCAGAAGAGAGAATTATTCATATAAGACAAACTCCGCAACATAATCGATATATGAAAATCTTCTTATTTGCGCACATAGGTTAGTCCCAACTGTAAATAAATTTATGTTCCTTATATACGCTGATTTATTTTCACGCTTTATTTACGTCGAATTTAATCTGCTCCCTATGAGTCCATAACTTAATGCATCAACTCCATTTAAGATGCAGTAACATCTTCCGTAATGCTAGATTTTTCTTTTCTACACTTAAAGGGAAAATAGTAGGTTAGTATTTTCTTTATATTTAATGATTTTTCATACTTTTTACTTTGCCTAACTTTTCGGAAAACTAAACGTATACGATTAAATGAGTGAACTTAATTGTTTCACCTCGGGTTTTTTTGAGTATTTGTATTGAAGACATCACATGTTTGTGAAGGCTTCAGATACCTTGTATTATGGTTATGTTATTTTATGCTTATTATCACCTAAACATTATTCCCCCCTTAAATGTGATGAAATCACTTAGTGTGGTAGGTGTACCAAGTCTACGCTACTATAGTGGATTACTTTTTGAAGGGAAGTCGGTGGAATGTTGGTGGGAATAAAACAAGAGGACCACAGAAATGCTTCCATTTAGGTGGCACATCAGATTTTCATTCAGGTTTGTGTTACTGGTCTTCACTTTTGTCAATTTTGGACTGACTTTCTAAAAGCTCAACAAAGTCTATTGTTTAATTTAATTAATGATTTCCATAGGCAGGGGGAAAGGGTAAAGGGGGACCCATCACCTATATGAATAATAATAATATTTGTTAGGTAATGCTAAACTTTTTGAGTCTGAGTAATGTCCTAGTCCCTAGACGCATGCAATTTCACTGAGATAGTATTTATGAGAGTTTTCAGAAACCAGTACAAAGAAACAACCACAGTGGGCCGAATCACAACCTATCTCACTTTGCCGGAACTCACCTATTGTTTAATCATGTTATGTAGTATATATATGCACCCATGGCATCCTTCATTTTCACTGCAAATCAAAGCTTTATTTCTTTTACTGCTTGTTCTTGCTAGAGCTTTTTTGAATATTATTAATATTTAACAGCCAGTTTGAGCAGAGAAGCAGAAGAGAGAATAATGAGTGTAGGAATGTTGACGGTGCCACCATTGTGAGTTTTGTGGAAGATGAAGAGCTTTCAATGGTTTGATCCAGACCGCTTCTCCAATCTTGACACAAACCATGATGGCTTCCTCCATTCTGAGATTCTGAAGGAGTTTCAGTCTATGAGGGTTTTCAGCTTCCTGGTATTGACGTTGTGAGAGATCTTAGTTTTAGGTCTACGACTCCTGCTCTGAGAAGCCTGATCATGACGCCAATAAATAGACGGAGGAGTTTAAGATGGAGACGAAACTGGATGATGCTCGCCATGTAATAATGGTTAGCTTTCTGCCTGTTCAGATGTTTTTAGAGAGGATAGCTTCCTTAAGAAAGCTGTTGTGCGAAGCTAAGTGAAAATTAATGCTTGATTTGTCTCTTCATTTTCTTGAGGTTTTCAAAAATGAATGTCATGTTTTTGCCTTTCCATATAATTGTTGTTACTGTTGCTGACCATTGAAGAAAATAAATAACTGATTTGCTTTAAATCTATCATATCGTAATACTCTATTTTGGATTCTATTATAATACTCAGCTCTGGATTCTGGTTCTTCCATATGTCGATTGCACCTCTTTACCTCTTGAAGCCTACTGATTCTTCTGTATATCCATGGCACCCTTTTACAGCTAAGACAGGCTTCTAAGAGCTGTAAATAATTTCTTTATTTCTACAAACACATGTATCCAGAAACCTTGACCTTATAGCATTGAACTTTGGAGACGGCTGGAATAGCCTTTAATAAAATAAATAAAAGACAACCATGACATAAATAGTATGAATTAATTAACCTTGATATTTGTGTTGTACCCAACCTGACATACCTTCATTCAACCTTGACATATGTTTAGAAAAAGAAGGAACCTTGTCATAAATCGGACAAACATGCAAGAACTGACTCCCCCATCGGTAAAACTGGAGTACAATTGACTTTTAATGAAATATTAAGCTTTAATTTGATTACGAGGAGTTCATATTTTTCTATTGGTTACTGTATTCTCTTTGGTAGGTACTTTAGTGTTGGGAATTTGGTTGTATCAGTGCTTATAATTGATTGACTTAAATCATTGAAACTGAAAGTTGGCGCAATCTTAAATTTAAATTCAATGCTATTTATATTTAAAGAAAATAATATCTCAAATGATTACAATAAAATAACAAATACAAATATCTTTAAATGCTTGTGGCAGGTGGCCATGGAGTCAATTGCAAACTAAGGTATGGCCACGGTACAAATAAACTGTGCATATAGAACTCACCTATAGTCATGGTCACAATTCGACCACTCAGTTAAAACAACTTATAATGATCACAATATAACAACCTATACCTAGGGGGCATATGAACTTAGTAGTCATCATCGATGTGCCCTGAAATTCTTGAAAAAAAATTTGTCCCTTGTTATAGAAGTATTATAGTGAAATCAAGAGCAACATATTTCTGCATATGAGAAAGATGTAAGAAGAGATATAACTAAAAGAAGAGAGAGAGGGAAAGAGATAGAATGGGAGAGAGAATGAGATTCCTGGATGCTTTTGCAACATGGAGAAGGCCTATATAGGCTGAGAAATGGTTTCACGACTCATCATAAATGTGAGTAATGGAATGAAGTGAATGTAGGTTCATTGATGAGTGCCTAAAACACTCAGGTTATACCCGCATCTGTCTTACGATTTAAAGATTATTTTTAATGTGATTTTTATAGCTCAACATCCTCATTAGTACATGGTGTGAGCGCAGGAGCAATTGGTGCGAAAAGGCGCTTGAAGCATTCGCGTAGGATGAAAGTGCATAAACGCTCGCGACGCCCACCGCCGCGACATCCTTCACGCCGTGGACGCCCAACGCCGCGACACGTCAACTAATATGTCAACAGCGGGCAACGTCAGCGACGCCTCAACGCCGCACGCCGCCGCGAGCTCCGTCTCTCATCATTAAAAGAAAAAAGGCGCTAATTCGAGGCATGGGGGATCTAACAGCTAGGGCAATCTTAAATCGAGCAGAGTGACATTAATCTTAAAGGAAGAGCCCGTGATTTGAATTTTTTCCTCTTTTCGGGATGTAGTACCGATGTTTTACATATTACATATTTGTGTTTTCGTCAAGATAATTCTAGATCTATACTTGTGGTATGCTGAACCCCATTGCGACTTGCATGGATTAAAGATTAGTATTTTATATTATTCCAGCTTATTGATAATTTATTAGCATCCGCTTTATATCCGTGGAATCATTTACAGGATGTCTCGCCAACATTAGCGTGACTATACCGAGATCCGAGATTCTAGAGATGAGGGAGGCCTTGTGGATTCGAGAGAGCACCCTTCGATCAATAATCAGAAGGAGATATTCCATCCCGAAGGTAAGTGCAAGGTTAGAACATTTAAGCTGCTTCTGAGTATCGAGTCAAGTAGATACACTCAACCCTGCTAGCGAGACAGGATGATACACCTCGAGAGAGGGTATCAAGGAAGCAAGATCACCTAATCATCAATAAATCATAAATAAAACTCGAATAATATCATTTTAAGAAATAATCCATCGAAGTGGCAGGGGAGACATAGCCCTAGTCTCCACATACGTAATTAATTCAAATCAATTAGTTTAGTTTACATTCGACGTTAGCAATTTTTCACACAACACTTATATCCGTGATAATATTCACAAGCCCATTGCATTCAACACACCTATCCCTATGGATCGATATCCTACTCCATAGTACACTATATTACTTTGGGATCTACTGCACTGCGCACATAAAGGCATGCTATACACACCACGCTTTCAACCCCGGGCTGTTTTCGGCACATGTCGGATAGGTTTGTGAGATATAGAGAATAAAAGCAATTGATATTACTCGAATTTTGTTTTATTTGTTTTTTACAAGTGCCGGTAATTTGGTCTTTTGTTTCATGTGTGACAAAGTTAAGATTTCGTTGAGTACATGCGACGACGAGATCAGGTTGACCAACATCCGTTTGATCCTCGAAATGTAGCGACTTACAATAACAAGCTTCGAGAACAAAGAAATGTACGTACTAGGAATCTAGCAACATGGAGAACAAATGAAGAGCAAAGATCCAGTATTGGCAAAATGAGCCACAGGTCAATGGGAATAATGAAGAATTGTGCACTCCAGCCGTTTATACCCAGATGATCCGTTCATGTTGTTAGAGGAGTTTTCCTTACCGCCTACAGTTGTACAGACAACTATCCGAAGACCACCTATTCAGCAACAACTCTGGAAGTTGAAGCTTCAGAAACACATGTATGTTTAAAACATCCATTTCATGATCTCACCCCAATGTGGAATCCAAATATGCATCCGACTAACTTCCCCGGTCTCGTGACACGATCAAGTACAATTCAAGTCACCGAAGAGGCACTCAGTCGAGATTGTTCCACTCTCACTAAAGATAGAGCCACATCGCTAACAAGTCACCACCTGGATTCCATTACTCGATGAAACAATTTAGTAAATTCTCACCAAGTTTTCCCACTTTCTAAAATCGCACAACTTCAGGCAAGAGATCAATACTTCGGGGCAACTAGAGGAAGAGAACCCGCAGAGGTAAATGGGATAATTTCATGAACTATCGAAAAGGCCCACATCACGCACACTCAGATGGATGCAGTCCATACTTTCTATAATGGTCCGGGAGGAACGCAACTAGAACGTTGATTGATGCCCTACCGGAGGAGCACTAATGAAGAAAACCACGCACTGCTACTTATGAAATTGAAGATGTCACATTAATACAACCAAGGGCCTAGGAGTAAGACTACACCAAGAAAGCCACGGGTGGCACTGATAATGAGGTTCTCAACACCGGGTTAACCATGTTGCCACCGACCATCAAAGTAACTAGACATGAACCGCGAATGCCATACTGCACTAACCCACGGAGTCAGGTGAATTCCGTGGGAGGACAAAGACAATAGCACGTAATGTCACAGAAACCAAAACCCGTAGAATGAAGCCCGCAGATGTGTCGAGATTCAATTAGAACCAGCCACAACAACAAGGACAATATGGGGGCAACAATTATCAGAACCAAAATCAAGGCCAAGGGTACAGAATAATCAGAATCGTAACAATCGTAATAAATAAGTGGTATGACGGAGGACCAATCAGAGTAAATACGCCACCAAACCGAAGCAATAACCACCTCCGAGAAAAGCAGGATCAGAATAAGCCTCGTGACAAATGCTGACCTCCCACTCTACTTTTATGAATGAGACAAAGGCGAATATGCAGCAACATGCCACCCAATTGAACAACTGGGCCGCGACAAATAGAAACTCGGGAGGTGCCGTATCGGGTCAAACGGCAAATCTATCGATGTAGCGCAACCGGGTTCCTTACCAAGCAACCTCTAAGGAACCCGAGAAGAGATGGGAATGAACATGTTAGCGCCTACCTGAGAAGTGGTAAAAAGAATTGAGACACAAGAGCAACCCCCAGCTTATAGAGGAGGTAAAGAACGAGAAGGTCATCCACTCTCGGCCGTAATTATGATGGCCGATAGGGAATGTACTCGAGAGACACACCAAGGAACACTATCAAGTCGTGGACAACTCCACAATTCCATATCCACAAACGCCTTCAAAGAAGCATAAGTTGATAAGCATCACCAAATTCATGGAAGTGTTCAAGAAGCTACACATCAATATCCCTGTTTGTCGATGCTCCGAACGATGCCCGCTTATGTAAAATTTATGAAGGACATACCGCTCCCGAAGAGAAGATTGGGCTGATTTCAAACAAGACCAATCGAGAATGGTGCCATACTCGCAGGAAGTCGCCACAAAAGCTGCAAAGACCCAAGGCCACTATCCCATGCACCATCGAAATTCTCAAGTATCTTTCGAGAGAGCACTGTGATTTGGGTGCCAAAGATTAATCTCATGCCCCCCACAATTTTTAAACGCTTAGATTAGGTGAAGTCAGTCTGTAACTTACAGTCACACTTCAGCCTGTCGGATGATCCTTGAAGCATCCGAGAGGGGTAATAGAATATGTCTTAGTAAAGGTTAACAAGTTTATCTTCCCAAAGTATTTATCGTATTATATGGAAGAGGATAAGGAAATACCCATAATCTTGGTAGACTGCTTTCTTGCAACCGCGTAGCAATGATCCGGTGTTCCTCGTAGGGGAGAACTGAACTGAGAGAGTGCGTGAGATGAAGTCAAGTTCAACAGCCCGGTCAGTGAAACATCCTAAAGCGATACATGTTTCATGGCAGATAGTAGAGAGGCTATAGTGTCTAGCCAAAGTGGTCTCACAGATCCTTTGGAGGCTAGCCTAGTACAACATGATTCAGAGAATAAGAGCGAAGAGGCAGAGGAGTATGTAAAATGGATGGATTCTTTCGGACCCAATAGAAAGAAATACTTCGAATCTCTGGGTGAAAGTACTAAACCCCCAGCACTGGGCTTCCCTTTGGCTGAACAACCATCCAAGACGGATCGTAAAAACCTTTACCTAGTCATCATTTGAAGTATGCACAATATTCGGGATAGCATCTACCTTTTACTGATCATCTCAAAGATCCTTGACCTAACTAGAGGAGGAGAAGTTATCGAGGGTCCTTAGAGGTCACAAAAATGCACTCGATGGTCTCTAGCCGTATTTAAAAGGATTCGCCCCTTCCATGTGCATGTACCGATTTTGCTTGAAGATGGGCATAAAACCTTCTCGTGCTGGAGCTTGCAGGAGGTTGAATCTAACAATGAAAGAGGTAGTCCGGGAAGGAAGTATTGAAATGGTCGATATCGTAATTTATCCTATTTCGTGATGAAGCGTATTGTAAGTCCAGCCAAGTAGTACCTAAGCAGCTTGCAAACAAACTGCCACAAGAACCAAGAATATACACGCTTTTCTCGAATAGTTACCGGTGGAGGGATTTTAGGGCTGATTATCGGAAACCTAATGTGCCACCGAAAAGATCATTTCCCATTGCCGCTTCTCGGATCGATGGATCGATTAGCCTTTGGCCATGAAAGTATTAGTTTCTTTCGATGGATACTCCGGGCCAATCAAATTTCTATAGCCCTCGAAGATCAAGAAAAGACGACATCCATGTCCCTATGGGACATTCGGGTGAGATTCAGCGGATGCCCTTGACGCTGCAACGCGCCGGCACTTTCCAACATGTACGATGGCCATATTCCCTCCCCGACATGGTCGAGAAGACAATCGAGATCTTCATGGACAATTTTTCGATTAAAATTCATTTGATTCAACCTGTCTGAAAATTTGAGATCAACATTGATAAGATGTGAGGAGATCTCAACTTCTAGCACTCACCGGGGAAAAGTGCCATTTTATGGTGCAAGAGGGCATTGTACTCGAACATCGGATTTCAGCAAGAGAGGAATAGGAGGCAGACGAGCAAAGATCAAGCACTGTTTTCCGCCTCCACTCCCTCATCAAAGGGAGCAAAGTTTTTTAGGCCACGTTGGATTCTATAGGCGATTCATCAAGACTTCTCCAGTTACCAAAACCATTGTCTAATCTCCTAGTCGAGGGACCCCATTTGAGTTTGATGCCGGTGTTTGCGCCTTTGGTATTAAAAAGATAAATTAGTATCGGCTCTGTGTGGTAGCTCTCGGATTAGTCCCTTCCATTTGAGCTTATGTGTGACGCAAGTGATTTTGCGGTGGAGCGGTCGTTAGAGGCGAAGCTTGAGAAAATTTTCCGGGTAATCTATTATGCAAGCGGAACCTTGAATGATGCTCGGGTTAGAGATTATGCCACTACGAGAAAGAACTTTTGGCTATTGTCTTTGCTTTTAAATGAGTCGGGCCTTATTTGATTGGTAACAAGGTGGTAGTTCTACTTGATCATTCTGCCATTAAATACGATGACTAAAGACGTAAACCGGGTCATCAGATGAGTTCCTTTCTTTTGCAAGAATTCGGCGTTGAGATTAAAGGCAAGAAAGGCCTTGAACCTGATGTGAGGATCATCTTTCACGATTGGAAGAGCCAGTGATGAGGTTCAAGAGTGAATGACGATTTTCGGACGAGAAACTCTTGGCTATTGGCGAGCCAAGAGGCGGTTTCATGGTTCTGATTACGTGGTGTTGGTAGCGAGGTAGTCCCTCAGGAATTTAACTATCAACGAGAAAAAAAGGTTTTGCGCGCGAAACACTACTATTGGGAGGGCCAATCCTCTAGAACATTGCTCCGACCAGTGATCAGGAGATGTGTGCGAAGATGAAATGTCTGATGTCGAACCTTTGCCACACTCTACCATGTGGTGGACATTTTGGTGGCGGAAGGAAACGGCGGCAAAGGTGCTTAATCGACCTAGCGGCTGCCTTATTTAAGTGCTCATCATTTAGTATCCAAATGTGACGGAATGTCAACGAATGGGGGCATTTCTAGAAAGACGAGTCTTATGCATCCCGATACGGAAGTAAACTTGTTTGACTATGGGGGATAGATTTCATGGGACCATTTCACATCTTATAGCAGCTTTGTACATCTTGATGGCAGTAGATTATGTCTCGAAGTGGGTTGAAGCAATTCCAACCCGCACTAACGATGCCAAGGTAGTGGCTCAATTTCTTCGCAGCCACATATTCTCACGATTTGGAACCCCTCGGGCACTGATCACAGATAACGGTACTCATTTCTGCAATAAGATGATTGACAGGATCTTTTTAAAAGTATAGAATTGCCATCGCACATCCCTTGCATATCACCTGATCCAAATAGGCAGAAGCGGAGGTGTCGAATCGAAATTAAGTCCGATACGGAAAGGCCAGTTAGTTCGGGAAGAGCTGGTCACAAAAAAGATTGAAGATGCTGCAGGCGTGCGAGCGACATTTAAAACACCCTTGGGTATGTCGCCCTTGCAGTGTTTATACGCCCAAGCATGTACCGTCTTCCGGTGGAATTGGAGCATCGAACTCTTCAGGCGTGACGAGTTGAACATGGGCGGTACACTAGCCAGGGTGAGAAGCGTTTGCTACAACTTCCGATAGACCAGGCGAATTAGGGCGAAGCTTATGAAAATGGTCGCATTTACAAGGAAAGACAAAGGCTACGCACCTGATAAACACATTACCAGAAAGGAATTCGAGGCGGGGCAAGCAGGATCCTCTTGTTTAATTCGATCTAAAACTTTTTTTCACAGAAATTGAAATTCTAGATGGTCGGGACCTTTCCACGGTGACCAAAGTCTTTCCACATGGAGAGTAGAGGTTACATCTGGCGGGAACATTCACAGTTACCACAGTTGAAGCGGAAGTATTTTGGGGTAATTTCATGCGTATAAGTAGACCATTCCATTATTTGCATCCGAGAAGAAGTACATAGCGGTCATCACGAGCTCTCGGGTTCCCGAAACACGTGAGATCAGTCGTCGAACTAACGACATTAAGCATAGTGCTTCTTGGGGCAGCTTGAGTTTTCTTGCGATTTTCCCTTTACATGGTTTAATTTTTTGTGTGCTCTTGCTTTAAGTATGTTGGTTTTACATTTTACGTCGTGTCGAATCCCTTTTGGATGTCTGCTTCGGACCCTTGGTGAAGTACGGGAGGACCGTTGCGAGTTGAGAGATTCACAATTGCATGAGGGGAGTTTTCTCTTATCTTAGACCTTTGTTGAATTAATTGCATTTTGGGTCTTCTCTGTAACGTCGCGACGTTAGTTCTCAACGTCGCGACGTCTCAACGTCGCTATATCAATTTGACCCTCCTCTGGAACGTCGCGACGTTGACTCTCAACGTCGCGACGTTGGTTTTGTCCTTCTCTGGAACGTCGTGACGTTGGATTTCAACATCGCGACGTTGGTTTTGAACCCCTCTGGGCGTCAGCGTGCGGATCCCAGCGTCGCGGCGTTGATTTACCACTCTGCGGGCGATGGCGGCGTTGGATCTCAACGTCGCGGCGTTGGATGCTACTCTCTGGGCGTTGCGGCGTTGCGCACGACGTCGACATTGAACTTTGTTTGCGTAAAACCTCCCATTTTTGATCCCCTGCAGCCTTCGTCCTTGCTTGAACCCTAGTCCCCATTAGCCGGCCTTCCACCACCCCTTAGGAGTCCCATACCACCGGTCGGAGGCCCCGATGTTTTGCCCTCAGGCCACCATCTACGACTTTCTTCGTCACCATCTCCTTCCCAAACTCCCAGTCCACTGTCCCTGCTCGCCCTTGCCACACTCCACGTAGGTGTCCTCGCATTGGTCTAATCCTCCAACTTAAGTCTAGGATTCCACATTAGGTCTCTTTTGGGTTGGTAGGGTCACATTTTAGGTCACATTTTGGTCTAGTTTGCACTAGGTTAGTCTTTGTTTTTTCCAGTGCACTTTAGGTGTTTGTCACATTGCCTAGTCCATTAGGGTGTGCTCTTGTTGGTGCCACTTGGCTACCTTATCCACGTAGGCCCTTCCCTCGTCTAAATTATCCCTTGGATTGCTTCCACCGATGTCGCGAGAGGCAAAGTTACACATAAAGCGGGTCGACCAATGAAGTCTGACCCCAATTTTCATGTATCGAGGTTTGTCAGAGGTGAGTAATCGATCAGTTGGCTTCATCACCGCAAACCGTCGTTTGTCAGAAAAGGGTTTCATCATTTGGCGATTTCTTATGAAAACTATTGCTGACGAGGATGCGAGCACTTTGCCCGACCACTCGTCGGTACGATAAATTGTAGTGCACGAGAATTCGTAATCTCCTCCCATATCGTCAAGAAGGTCAGTGAGGGCATGTTGGTAGACTTGGTCGCGGAGTCTATCCGCCACTTTTATGATCTTGACCATGTTCCCCTGGGCCTTTTGATCGTATACGACGACCAGAGCTGCCGAAGTCATTAAGGTCTTGACAGCGGACCGAGGTGATGGAAACTCAACCATGAGGGCCACGAGTCCATTTAGGCCAAACATCTGGCCTATATCCCAATCTGGCATCACTTCATCACGTCGCGACTCTAATTAGGCGTGAATGTGATATTACAATGGCCCCCATAGCGTGCCTACTCAAACTATGCCATCGTGAGGATATTCCTTTTGATGTTGGGCAAGTTATAGGATACCATCCTCCGCCAGCAAGGGCCATCGATAGATGGGGCACCCTTTCCTCATTACGGCTTATGCAACAATGGGGTGCCCCAGATGACAATGAGGCTTGGTTGCACCCATCTGACTGTGCTCGGTTAGAGAACAGCCAGGGTGTACCACGACTTCGAGGACCTCCCGATTAGGTCATGAGCCCTCGGACAGGGCGAGCTTCACCGCTATCGGGCCAGCTTTGGATTCTGGGTGACCCCAGGAGGACGTGGGGCGAATCACCGTCTCACCACCTCGCCACCACCACGGCTGGCCGTGGCGGCTCTGGAATCCCCCTGGGCCTCGGGCGGTGCTCTACGGGCATTGGCGACGATGGCCCGGGGCCGAGACCGGGCAGAGTCCTCATCTACCTGGGATGCTCCCGGAGGCGCCCGCGGTATCGTGCGGTGTTGGCCAACCAGGCCGCTATTCTTCGGCGGCGTGATCGCTCAGGGCGACTAGCCCGACTTCTAGTAACTCCACTAGCGCCGCCACCCGCAGTGAGCTGCGATCGATCACGGGGAGTTCCTCCACCTTCCTCATTATTTCATTGATGAGGACCATTTGCCCGAATTTTGTTGCGGGAAGTGTGGGTGGTACTCGGGTTTTTCTTAGATTAGTTTTGTTTTATTGTCGTAGTTTATTTTAGGTTATGCATGATAGTTTATTCACATTTAGTTTCATTTACTTTGCTCATTTAGGATGTTGAGTTTGTGTTTAGTCATGTTTGTGTTTTAGGTAGATCATATACATGTGTAGTGGTGTCGTGTTTAGGCATTTGTGTGTGTATTTTGCCGTAGCAGGGATAAGGGGTCACTTTTGGGCCCCGATCCACTAATACTGGAAGAAAGGATTCATTGGATGTTTGAATGGTCGGGAATTAGGTTGAATAGGTGGGAAGGCATAGTGAATCACCTCCGGTTAGTAAGAAACTTCATTTCTCGAGGCCTATCACTCACATAAATGAATCTCTAAAGGCTATCTCTAGGTACCAAGCCAAACTACTAAGGTTCAACAAACCTTGGGAGTCTCTAAACCTTGAAGAGATGGGACAGTGAATAAAAGAGTTGTAGCACTTAAGGCAGAAATATATATATATATATATATATATATATATATATATATACTATATATATATATATATAGCATATATATATAAATAGATAGATAGAATTAAGTGGGATCTTCCAGTCGGAATCCAGGAGCACGATCAGAGGCGCTCGAGCCAATCTTTGACCGATGGCGAAGTCATTGACTTCAGAAGTTACGGGGGCCCGAGAAGATGGAAGTTCCATAACGGGCCTTTAGGTTTAGTTGAGTATTCGGGTGTGGCGTTCGAGGAAGCGAATGCCCGGTGCCCTTAACCAACTGAGTGGGAGTCACCCGGCTAATCCGTACATGAACACTTACTGGCACCAGAGCGCTAGTTTTTGTTCTATGTTGTGGTAGGTATATGAGAATTGCAAGCGGTGCGTTCCGATCCTTTTTTGTAGTTAGATTTTCCCAGTGGCGAGTTGAACTCAAGTTTGGGGCGTCGAACCTAAGTGTACACTAGAGGTCATTTATTTTACGCATAGGGTCCTTGGGAAAGGTTATTGAATATCTCGGATTTGAGGCAGTCAACTTCAGGGTTCAACCTAGTTCTTTGAGTTGAACACCTTTGCAGAATCTGTGAACTTCAAATAGAACGACCTTGGTGTGAATCGGTCAATTTTGATCTCTATCTATCAGCATGAATCCCTTGCACATCTTCGTGTTAGACATAGTATGTAGAGTGTGTTCGGTTGAGTCAGTTCTTGCTTGGGAACAAGCAGAAGCTAAGACTGAGGGTGTGATTACAAAACACTCGGGGTTATGCGCGTCGTCTTATACGTTTTTAGCATTGTTTATTCATCGTATTTTTACATGGCTCAATATCTGATTAGTACAGTTGGTGTGAATGCGGTGCAATTGATTAGAAAGGGCGGAGTTTGGAAGCATTAAGGCCGGATGAAGGTGCAGATAGTTAGAAGCGTTGCGACGTTCCGCGTCGCGGCGTCCTCGCGTCGTGGCGCTAGCGTGGCGTTGGGTCGATAAATTAAGCCAATGGCGTCGCGACATGTATGATTCGTCTTCTCATCATTAAAAGCAAAAAAAGAGTGCGGAATTGAGGCATGGGGATGCAAATCTGACTAGGGCAACGCGGAAATCAGAGCATAGTGACATTGATCTTGAAGAAGAGCCCGTGATTTGAATTTTTCCTCTTTTTGGACAGTAGTACTGATGTTTTACATATTACATATTTGTGTTTTCTCGTTCTGTATGTTCTAGATCTATACCTTGGGTGTTGTTAAACCCTGTCACATTTGCATGGATTAAAGATTAGTATTTTATATTATTCAGTTATTGATAATTTATTAGCATCTACTTTATATCTGTGAATCATTTACATGGTGATGTCTGTGACGATAAGCGTGATCTTTGGAATCCAGAGATTCGAGAATAAGATACTGGGATCTGATAGAAGGCGACCTTAGGTTGAATCGGTAAATAGAGATATTCCGATCCCGAAGGTGGCAAGTAAGGTTAGAACATTTAAGCATTTCGGAGAATCGAGTTGGGGTAGAGATACACTCAACTCTACTAGCGAGATAGGCGGATACACCTCGAGAGAGGGTATTGCGTAAGCAAGATCACCTAGCCATCAATAAATCATAAATAAACTGAATAATATCATCTTTAAGAAATAATCCATCGAAATTATTGAGGAGACCATAAGCCACAGTCTCCATTGATAATTAGTGGTCGAGTTAGTTTGTTTACATTCGAACTATGAAGTACTCTTTTCCTTTATGACACTTATATCCGGATAATATTCACAAGCCCATTACGTATTCAACACTATCCCAGGTGGATCGATATCGCGTACCATAGGTACACTATATTGGTTGGGGCGGCGCGTGCACTTGCGCACATAGGCGTCTGATTATACACACCACGCTTTGGCTGTCATTTATTTTCACTACCTATACATGAACATGAATGTGGTCATTCATCACTCATGTTAATGCTCTAATTTATAACACTCCTCCTTGAATGACCACCATAAAGAATATACCCCTCAGCTAAAACATTGCTACGTAAAGCCCTTGTACCTAAGAATGTGGAATGCCATACATCTTAAAGGTATTATTAATAAAGGATGACTCGATATTTACACATATTTTGTCCATTTTCATCATCAAATACCGGGGTAAGCATAAAGTCGGGATGGCAGCCTTGATTAATGACCTACTCCAGAGCGAGTATTATTTAACATCTAAGCGGTCCACATATAAAGTTTGGATAGGCGCAATAAATGACTATCAGACCAGGTAGATAACATCTAGGTCCACATAAAATTCACGGATGGCGCAATCGGCGTGACCTATCATTGATTATAGATAACATCTGGCGGTCCGCGTAAAAGTCGGATGTATGATAAATGAACTATCAGGTAATTATAGATAACATCTAAGCGGTCACATAAAAGTCAGGATAACACAATACAATTAGCGAGCTATTCGGCCCGATAATGGTTAACTCTTAGGCGGTTCGCAATTAAGAACTGAATGATGCAGCGTCAGGCTAAGCCTAATTGGCGTGATCTCGCCATTTGGCTAAATTAAGAAGAAACTATTTCATCCTGGCTTGAATTCGGCACATTTGGTAAAAAGCGAAATTAAGGGTCTTGCGGGAAAATGTCAAGATGCGACAAAAGAAACAAAGTAAAAGGAGGCGAGCTATGAGAATTTAAGCCCCAGCCCTCAGCGACGACGTTGGATTCTCGTCCACTCTGTTTTGAGGCCCAGCTAGGATCTATCCATCGCCGGCTGAGCATCTGGGGGCGGAAGGATCAGCTGATATCTTGGCATATCTTGTGTCTTGAGCCATATTAGCCATAGCCATAGTTAAAGATCACATCACTGCTCGCGTCAAATTCCTCCTCCATCGCTTTCTTTACCATAGTCACCTTTTGCAGAAAGGCTGAGAGCTATTTCCTTTTTCCCACAGCCCGAGCTCCATGGATTAAAACAATTATTTCGTATTCAGCGACAATTTTCCTCCTCAGCCTTGACAGGCCTCCCCATAGCATTAAGGCTTGCTTAGAATAGAGAGTCAAGTTCAGATAGTCTTCGATTGACGCCTCCCGAAATAGTTAAGGCACCTTGCGGACTCAGGCAGCTCAAATTCCATCTATGCAGGCGATGCATCGGTCTTGTGGCGACATCTCTGCCTCGGCCCAGAGCGGCTATATAGCCTCTTTAACCTCCCAACTCAGTCGGGCATTCAACCGAGCCTCCTTTAAAGGCATTCAAGATCTCTGATCGGAAAGCCCCAGGCGAAGAATGCGGTCGAAGCTTCTGCGATCTGGCAGGAGTTGGAATTCATGATCTTTGGAAGGCCATATTCGGATAAGCGTGATTGCCTCTGAAGAAGCGTATTAGAATACATGATTTGATGCTAGCACTTTTTATGAGTATTACTACCTTACCAGTTCAGTCGATTGGATGTAGTTCGGTTGCGACTTGCATCCCGTCCTCGATTATCTGCTGAAGATCCTCATTTATAATACCCGATGGAATGACAATAAATACTCTCTTCGCCCGGATCCGTACCGGGAGAGTACATGCGTCGTAGCATTCTGGGTACCAGTCAATCAGGGCGATCGTTGCGGACCTGCCGATTAAGAGACTCTATTTGTGGATAATATGTGCTGATGCCTTCGGCTCGGGCAACTACCAGCATAAAGTGAGCCGACCGTGAGGAAATAAAATTTAATAGTATCCTATCTAAACAACGACCCTGCAGTGTGCTTAGGTCATGCAAGCAGGCATGTCGGATGGCTTTGACCCTATCGGGAGGATGGATCACCTAAAGTGCGGGCGGAATCGGAGTGGCCTCCCTTGGCTCCCCCAGACGACATCTCCGGACCGGTCGGTGTGATTTATCCAGCGAGCTGGTAGTGTCGCCTACATCTCACAAATCCCCATCTATAGCGACAAATAGATCCTTGACTGATCAGACCCTCTTAGAACTCTCCTGTCGCTTAGTTTCCTACTTTGACATGTGGTCAAGCATCCTGATCAGCTCTCTTCTCTTCTCTCCTTCTTCCAGAATCGAGGGCCGGTAGATTCGGGATGAACCAAGGAAAAAAATCTTTCATGACGGGAAGTTTAGTGGCTTGTTTGTCCTCTATTTTTTAATCTTTAGTGCTCGGAGGGCAGAAGTGGTCCCCTTTCTTGGTAAGGGAAGGCGCTCAGGGTGGCTACCCCTTTCGCCCCGACTAGGTGCAGGTTGAGTAGAACCAGAACTCCCATTAGTAGAGGCAGTTTGCATTGATAAGGTCCGGGACACTAGTTCTGAGCTGAATCGTACCAACATCCAAGATTCTGGATGGTGACCTTGCACTATATCAAAGTGCTTTAGATCAATGATGCTCTCAAAATGTTCCCAATCCACAGTGACAGGCGGGTGGGATGATCAGTGTGGGAGTCGGGCTCTAGTCTCATCATTTGGGTTAACTCAGGTGAAGAACCTCCAAAATGGCGCTCCTGCTCAGAGAAATCCTCAATAGCCGGCCGGATTTTTCAAGGCTTGCCTTTTCCACAGTTCACTAGCACCACCCCTCAGGTTTCCTTGCACCAATGAAGCTCCGCGTGGAAATTACTTGCTAAAAATTCATATACATGCACACACATCGTTCGACGACTGCCCTACACACACAGGAAAAGCGGCGGTTAACATGATGGAAGCCCGAGGGAACCAGGTCTGTCCCAAGGCCCCCTTTACCGATTATCATCCCTTAGCTCCATCTTGGTGTCGAGTCCATTAAGCTGCCCAGGTCGGGAACTCTAGTAGACATGGACCTCAGGCCACCAGTGCTGTAAGGAATATATAAAGTAATCTCAACTAATGAAAATTCAGCTGGTACAAGAGGGTTCAATACCTTTTGCATCCGGTTAGAATTTGAATGGTGTTGGGATGGACGAGAACGGCGCCACGGTAAATAAAAGCGCTTGATAAGGGGCGAGGCCTGAGAGCCCAGCCCGGTACAAAGTGCTCGGTAAAAAACCGCTGCGTTAATGCTCTTACCCGAGTAGACTCATCCGACTCCTCCATCAATTTGACGTTGATGTTATCATGAACATCGCAATAGGCCCTCAACTCCTCCATTGTCAGGAATGAGATGATGCTGCTTGCAGTAGGTGTCCCCTGGATAGGTCCTCGCTTGCGACACTTTGGCTGGTGTAAGGTAGCTTCGACCTGCGCCATTCTCTGAAGCAAACCAAAGGAGGCGAGAAGAGCGAAAACCCAGGCCATATATCAAAGCGCGGTAAGAAGGAAAAATCGTAAGCACAGGCAGGATCCTTGGACCTAAAGGTTCTAAACATAGCCTCTCCACAGAACTTCCTCAATGGAAGCGGCGGTAACGGTCTGACCTGAGAGGGAAAATAGTACCTGTAAAATGAAAGTTGAGCGAGTGCAGACGGCTCGCGAAAGACGCGAGTCACACCGGCGTACTGCGGAAAACCTTGAACTAGAAGAGTTAGTAAACACAAATATGATAGGAACGGGAGAAGGCATGAACTTCGATGATGGCTCCTTGCTCTCCCGAGCGCCTAGGCCTGCGGAATGACCTTCGTGCACCATTGACTCATCGCATCCACTGCTAGTTTAAATCTTGGCGACGATTCGCCTATTAGGGCACAATAAGAAACATGGACCAAACTCGTGGGCCCTTGTGTCATCTTAGTAGACACTTGTGGCGTGCGGCGGCTAACTCAGTATTCCTAGATCGGCCCGTTTCAATCAAGCATGTCAAAATCTGCCAACCGACCATAAGAATCAGTCCTCTCCTTTAGCCGAAATTGGGGAAAGCATGGGGACAATATATGCAAATACGTAGAAATTTCAAGAAATATAAATTCATTAATCACGCCAAAATACGTTTGTAATTACATGACAGCGTTTTTAGCAAAGTGATCATACTATGACTACATGATCCATCTGGACCAAATACAGAGCTCAAACAAAAATAATAATCGATGTGAAGGCCAAAAACAAGGAAAGAAGCAGAAGCTGAAGAAGAAAGTCCTATGGAAGGTGGAAAAGAGCGAGAAGAACCACATTCTGATTACACCGGAGTGTGCGGTTGCGAAGTTCCATTCTAGTTTTCGAGCGACGAAAGACGACTAGAACAAGGATATTAAATTCCGACTCCGCTCAATCCTTGTAATCTTTGATCTGGTTCATACATGGAAATCACGTTCAAACCGTCTATTATAATCATCCTTCATTTAACAATCATCCAAGTCTGACTCTCGGCAATGCCTAACCAAGCCTACACGCTGAAAAGCCGTAAATTACCGGTGAAAGTAAGAATCGCCACCCTCGAATCTATAGAAACCTCCGACCTCAGGGGATCACTGGCAACCACATCAAATGTGAATCAAAGTTAGAAAATTCCGTTGGAACATACCAACGTATTAATTGTCCACTACTCTACTAGGCGGTCGAGTACGTTTTCTTTTTCCAGCGGGGACGATTGTCCTCCCAGCCAGGAAAGGGGCATTATCGTACCATGGGCTTGGGGCTGGCTTCTCCCTTGAAGCGGACCTCGTGGCAGGCTAAAGACCACGGGATGATGGCCCCGATCTGAGTATTCGTTTTCATTTACAAGTCAAGTCGAACCTTACATCCCAGTAGGTAGGCATATACCACACGGATCTGGTCTCTCTGGCGGTTATCATCCTTAAAGGCATCGGATGACCTCTCTTAGCAAGCAGTATAAGTCACACGCCTTTTTGAGGGTGGTCAAACATTTCTTGGGGTAGAAAATGCGGATGACTTGGCTATCTAAAAGGAAGAATAGGTCATAGCGCACAAGAAAGTGCCACCTTCCTTAGTTTTAGAAAGAGGATCTGTCTACTCTCCATGGAAATAGGATCGTCTTTCTTACGGATAAGAGGGAAGTAACCTGAGAAAAAGATGAGATTCCATCTTGAATGAATGGATGTTTCACTCCTCGAGCTTACTAATCTAGCTAACCATCGGAGAGGCGGGGCATACCACGCCGTTTTTATGATGTTTGACTTACGGGCGTTCTCTAGGCGGTTCATGCTTGACGATTCGGTGACTCGATAAAGTTCGAAAACATAATCAAACATATCATTTGTGTTTTTTCTTTCGCTTAACAACAACATTTTTATTCTCGAAAACCTAAAGTAATTATTGTCCAAGGAGTAATATATCCAGGGAAGATAGCAGAAGTTTGATTAGATCTCACGGCGTCTGCAAGACCTAAGATATATAGGGTTTTCTGAGTTTTCTTGGATTTGATTTCTTAAAACTTCGCTTAATTAATAATGTTGTTGAAACTTGATGATGCTTTTTCAACTAGAATTGGGCTGGAGCGTACTTGAATTGCTGGGCCGGTCCGTTGATTTTGCACGTTGGGCTGCTCTGAAAAAACAAGAAATAAAAAGGATCGGCGAGGGCTCCCCCGTTGCCTCTCTGATGCCTAAGTCGGTTCTTTCCGGTGGAAGAGAAGATCAACTACTTAGGAAATGAAGTTTTCTGCATATGTTTGTGTACTTTTCACCGATGGGGTGGCCTGGTATTTACAATGGATGATCATGATAACTTTCCTAATTGGATGATGACATAGAATATCTTTCCTTGTTGGAGGATGATACGATATTCCTCCCATTGGGTGGGAGATTTTCTTTCTTTATCGTAAACCGATTAATAAGGAATAATTGATAGGCAATAATTAAGAAATATCCTACTTTCCTGATTGGTGGAGATTGGGCGTTTTCCTCTATCTGATTCCTTAGGCTCTTAGTCTTTTAAAGGCGAGGTGGAATGCTGTTTCGGGCCAGCATTTGGGGGATACCATTAAGGGCCTATCGCTGGTACTGGGCCCGCTTTTTAATCCTGACGCTTAGGCCTGGGTCTTGGGCCTGCGCACCTATTATTTCAAACTCCATCAGTTGCCCCCCAACCTTTGACTAAAGCGAGCGTAAGCAAGGGCTGTATCGCTTCTCGGATCAGGTGTGATACCCACGTGGCTACTCAGGAAGGGTTTGATTAGGGCTTTGTCAGTTGTCCTACGTCTTGTGATAATGATGGCTTCTCGATTTTCTTGTTTATTTCGACTGTGGCTCTTAGCTTCCTTAAAAATGTTCCCTAACCGTTTACACTTTGTTCCCCTGTTCTTGAAGCTTTTTTTTACCTCTGCAAGTTTGGGCTTCCTTTTTTGTCTTGAATTTTGTTCAACTATTGTTCAAATTTGCTTTTGAGTGATATGATATCGCTTAGAGTGGTGTCCCTCGTCTTGTTTCTGGCCTTGGTATGTCTTTTCTTCTCCTCTGTCTTTTTGGTTTCGAAGTCTTGTGAGGCTCTAGGGCGTGCTTGGTTGGGGTTCTGTGTTTTCTTCAATTTCCCATTTTTTCTTACTTAGCCCTACGTACCTCCATGGGTCCTGATCGCTCATCTGTTTTGCGCATAGGGAGTAATCCTACCGAGGCGTCTAGTTCAGGGCGGAGGCGGCGGGGGTCCAGTGGTTGGGCGGTGGTTGTCGGGTTACTCAGGGAGCCTCCGCTTTCCCACGGGTAAGACGAGACGAAAATTAATGAAATTCGGTGGCGACTCCCGAATATTTGAGAGTACGCCATACGGAATGCTGAGGCGTGGGCCCTAGTCTGGTTGAACCTTTATACGGTGAGATCTTTGCGGCTGATGTGACCTAGTTTCAGGATCCGGGTTTGGTGCCTTGACTTGCGACCACTACGTCGTCAGGTGTTCCCGAAGATGGTGTACTTTTGAGGTGGCGTTCGAGACCAGCTCTTCCCGCCTACATCCTTTTATAAAAAGATTGTAAGCATTTCAATGTGCGCCATTCTACGACACCACGACACTTCTAGTGTTCTGATGAGGTTATTGATATTTTAGGAGACCAAGGCCTTGGTGTTCCTAGTATTGCCACTGCTCTTGAGCCGTCGATTATAAAAGTCATTTGAAGAGCTTTTATATCTCAAAGCGCTCCCGGCGCAAGTTGATTATTCGGGACCTTCCATCTTACTGAAATGCTGGAAGGATTATTTCTCATTAGTGGCCGTCATTGGGAGTACAATCCCTTTGATCGAAGGACACACTTGGCGTTCCTGCTGGGGCTTCTCCTTTTGACTCCTCTACTTCTACAAGTCAGGGCCCGACGTCAAGCGTCTAGGCTTTTTATTTTTTAACCTTGTCGTATCCTAGCACGGAGCCTAGGTTTTTTTGTATTGCTTCTGATCTTGACTCTTTATTGATATACCAAGATTCATCGATTAATTTCTTTGTGCTTACTGCTGTTTCATGATTTAGGTTACTTTGGTTCCCGAATACGAGTCTTCATAGCGATTACGCTTACGTGATCGAACTACTGGCTCTACAGGCGAGGCCTTCACAGTGGTTATGCCCGCAACTGAGTTGCGGGCTCCTGAGCTCTGGCTCCGTGTCTTTAGCCTTCTGAGCCCGGTAAGCTTTGGCGGGCTACTAGGCTCAGGGCGCCCCAAGACCCTTACGAGTTAGCTGCGCCAGGCGAGCTACTGGGCTCCTGGGCGCTAAGACCCTCTGGTGACCCAGCTGCGAAGGGTGAGCTGTTGGGCTCTTGGGCCTAAGACCCTCTGAGCTATTAAGCTGCGCAAAGGCGAGCTCTTGGGCTCTGAGGCGCTAAGACCCTTATGAGGTGTGAAACCACGGGTGGTACCACTGTTTATAGACCTCTGTTTGTTAAGCTCCATGTGAGCTGTGGGCTCTGGTAGCTAAGTCCCTCCTAATTTGTTATCTTTGCATAAAGCGGTATTGAGAACAACTGGTATTTAAGACCCTCTGAGTTAAGCTAAGGCCGGAGCCTCTTTGGGCTCTTGGGGCGCTAAGACCCTCTGAGTTGTTAAGCTCACGCAAATTGAGCCTCTTGGGCTCTTGGGGGCTAAGACCCTCCTAGTATTCGCTCATAAAGCCCGAGCTATTGGGCTCTTGGGGCGCTAAGACCCTCTAAGTTGTTAAGCTCATGGCCCGAGCTGCGGGCGCTAAGACCTTCTTGGTTGTTCATCAGCGAGGCGACTCTTTGGGCTCTGGGCGCTAAGACCCTCTGAGATGTTAGCTCCGCAGGCGAGGTGCCCGGGCTCCCGGCTAAGACCCTCACAGGCTGTTAAGCTGCATAAAGCTGAAGCTAGTAAGGGCTCTGGGCGTGGGACCTCCACAGAGTTGTTAAGCCGCGGCCCAGGCTACTCGGCTCTTGGGCGCTAAGACCCTCTGTTTGTTAGCTCGTGAGGCGAGCTACTAGGCTCCTAGGCGCTAAGACCCTTTCGTCTTCCTTTTCTTGGAAAAGCGCGCATGGCTTTAATGCAAATCTATGGAGAGTGGGGCCGGATTCTGCGACTTCCCGGCGTCTGGCTTCATATAAATAATCAGCCGTGGGGTGCTATGGCTGACAACCGTCCTTTCTTTGGCAGAGTCGGAGTCCGTGCATGATGAAGTGTCAGGGTTTGGTCATCACTACATGGGGTCTATCTGGTGATCGTGGGCCGATGTTTGGTGTCGATGGTCTACTTGTAAGGGTGTGTTTTCACTAGTTCCTCCTTGTGGAGTTGTGTTGTTCCCCTATCTGTCTCTTTGATGATGGAGCGTATGGGAATGTATCTGTGGAAGGGACTATTTGTGCTTCAAGAAAAACTTTTAGGCCGCACTCTCGTTTCTTTCCTCTTTCTTCTTTTCTTTCTCTTTCTCCTCTTTCTCTCTCTCCCTCTCCCTTTCTCTTTCTCACTCCCTCTTCCTTTCTTTCTTTTTCCCTTTCTTGTGGTTTTTGCCTTGACAGGGTGTTGGCAGGTGTGAAGAACGGTTTTTGCTAACTGTAATTTTTGAGATGCAAAGAAAGATTTTGTAATCCTCTGAGATGGCTGTAACCTCCCTGTAATGAAATTTTGTATTTAACTATAGCTCCTTTGAAATAAAGAACAATCTTTGTGAATCACGCGCTTCTTTCACCCAGGCCCCTTCAAGCCGAGCTTCTAACTCTATTATTATAACTTATTGTTTGGCCCATCATAACATTAAACAACTTAAAAATAGACACTTAAGTGTTTATTCGAAATCAAGGCGTTAAGATCTTTATTCTGAGGCTCGTTACGGTCTTATTGGTAGAAGCCAGTTTGAGGTGTTCGGTGTTCCATGAGTGGGGCGAGGGTTTTCCTTCTTAGTTTGGAGTTCATAGTTGCCAGGTCGGATTATGCGAGATACGATGTAGGGCCCTTCCCAATTAGGTCCCAACTTCCCATGTGCGGGGTCCTTCCTTGATGGCAGAAGTGTCTTTAGAACCAGGTCGCCTGGCTTGTGACTCCTGGGCTTGACCCTTTGGTCATAATATCTCGTTGTCTTCCTGTGATAGTCCTCCATACGCTTTAGAACTTGCTTGCATTTTTCTTCTAGGAGATCCAGGTTTAGGCGAAGGACCTCCTCGTTGTGTTCGATGTTTGCTAGTTCGATCCTTGGTGATTTTGGATTCGACCTCGGCCCGGATCTGCGCCCGGTGCGGGGCGGAGCGAGCGGGGTTTCAGTTGTTGACTTTGCGGCGTAGTTACGTATGCCCACTAATACCTCGGGAGGTACTCTACCCATTTTCTTTTAGGTCTACCGGTTTGGTTTTTCGGTCTTTAGGAGATCGCCTGGTGACCTCTGCGCGTTGGACTAGATGGTGGGGACGAGTAGTAGTTCTTGATTCCGAGCTCAGCGCAGAAATCCCTGAACTTAGGATTGTCGAATTGTTGCCCATTATCAGACACGAGGGACCTCGGGATCCCAAACCTGCATATTATAGAATGCCAAACGAAGTTGCGTACCTTATGTTATGTGATCGTTGCTAAGGGTTTGGCTTCGGCCCATTTGGTAAAATAGTCCACGACCACAATGATAAATTTGCATTGGCCCCTTCCAATGGGTAGAGGTCCTAATATGTCTAACCCCCATTGTTGAAAAGGCCAGGGGCTTGTGACTGACGTTAGCGGCTCAGATGGGAGATGAGATATCTTGGCATGCTCTTGACAAGCTTTGCATTTTCTAACCAGCTCTGTCACGTCTTTGAGCATTGTGGGCCAGTAGTACCCCTGCCTTAGTGTTTTCCCTGCCAAGGTCCGAGCTTTGATGTGGTTGCCACATATGCCCTTGTGTACTTCCCTGAGTATGTAGTTGGCGTCTTCCTTCCCTACGCACTTAAGTATGGGCGTAGAGAAGCCTCGTTTATAAAGGGTCCCCCGATGAACGGTGAATCTTGCCGACCTCGCTCTGAGTTTGGATGCCTCATTTGGGTCGCTTGGCAATATACCATCCACCAAGTAATCCTAGATGGGGTCCATCCATCTCGGTTCGGACATCACAGGGGAGACTTCTCCGTTGTCGATACTCCTTGAGGTTACAGAAGGAGCTGACGGTGTCGGTCTGCCACTGGTGTCTTGGTGTCGCCATTTTGCCAAGGCATCAGCTCGGGAATTCTCTGCTCTTGGTACATAATTTGACTGAACTCTCGTAGTTTCTATAACTCTAACCTTTTTTAGATATAAGATCATCTTCTCACCTCGGCCTCGTGAGTCTTCTATCTGCTACCACCGGGTTGAGATCATTTACTCCCACCTTCGGTGATGCCTTCATGAGTGGGCAGGTTAGAATCTAGCTATGAAAGCCTTATATTCGGCCTCGTTATTGGAGGCTTGTAAGCCGAATTTGAGGGCATATTTCGTATCTATCCCATTTGGAGAGGTCAGGATCAACCTTACCGCAGCTTCGCCCAGGCGTGCCGCCCCAGTGATAGATAATCTCAGATGGGAGGTCAGGTGTAATTAGGTAACAACAAGTAGTTGTCTTTGAGTGGAATTGCAGTGAAATCTACGAGATCTGCCACACTACGGCTCTCCTCGGTTTGCTGATGTTGAATTCACTCGACTTTACCAACCCACTTTATCGGCCTTCAGAGGTTTTGGTTTTATGTAATGTTGCTTCATCGGATGTCGGTTGGTACTTGACGGTATGAGCTTGGAAGTAGGTCGGGTTTAAGGATGTAGTTGCAAATATCGGGATCCAGCTTTTCCATCTTTGGTGCCTCTCCTCCGCTCCACAACTTAGAGCTCGTGTAATAGTGGGGCGGTTGTTGCGCCCTGTCCAGTTCTCTTACCCGGGGTGGCACTAATTATAAAGTCTAAAACGACCGGAGTAGAGTGAGGTTATCCCTCGGGCTTACTAGAATGGGAGAGCTCGGGTAGGTTTGAGTGTGGGTGAACGCCTCCTAGCGGTGTGCATCCGCTAGAAGGCCTTTCAGAACACGAAAGAAAGTGACATTTTAGTTATTTTAGATATGACCGGCTCATAGCGGCTATTCTCCACGTCAGCGTTGAATGTATTTAATGTTTGAAGGAGCGCCTCCATACGGCCTTAATCTGCTCAGGTTTACTCTATTCTCATTGTGTTGACAATAAGACCTAAGAACTTCCCAACGGAGACTCTGAAAGCGCATTTGGTTGGGTTTAACCATATTGTGTAGCTTTTCGGACACAGGGCGCCTCGGCCCAAATGGGTTATGTGGAGCTCGGATTTTACCGATTTTACCAGCATGTCGTCTATATATACCTCCATAAATGTTCTGATTTGTTTATGGAACATCTTGTTCACTAGCCTTTGGTAGGTGGCTCCTGTATTCTTCGATCGAAAGAGGCGTTACTTTCGATACTTATTAGGTTCCGCGACCGGTGACAAATGAGAATATTCTCTTGGTATTTGGGGTCCTCTTGATCGGTTATAGCAGGAGAAGGCGTCCATGAAGTTGAGGAGTTCATGATCGGTCGTGGGGCCTACTAGGAATCAATCAGTGAAGCTATCCTTTGGGCGGGCACATTGATGTCGTGAAATCGATGCAAAGCCGCCACTTGCCGTTGCTTTTCGCGAGAACAACTTTAGTAGCCATTTCGAATTACTCTACTTCTCGTTGCCTTTGTGGAGGGCTTACCGACCTCTTCATTAATTGTAGCCTGTCTTTTGGGAGCCAAAACTCCTTATCTTTTGCTTGATAGGCTTAAAGGAGAGGATTGACGTTCGACACATGTTCAATCCTTGCCAGTCGACCCGCCATATCTTCTTGCTTCGGTGAATACCTCCATGTTCTGCTCTAGAAAACGGATGAGAGAGCTTATGATGCCTTCTGCTAGTTTAGACCCTATGTAGACGAGGTGTTATGGCTGGTCGTGGCTGTCTGACTCCCAATTCTTACGGCGCGGTCGGGTGGTTACCTCGTCTTGCACGTCGAGCTCGTCCATGTAGATGTTGTCGACCGTGTTTTGCTTCATTGATGCTGAATAACATTCCCTAGCTATATGCTAGTTTCCTCGGACCATTCCTACTCCAATTGCAGTTGGAAATTTGATGACGATGTGATAAGCGGAGGGAACGACCCTTATGGCATTGAGAGAGGCCTACCTAGTAACGTGTTATAGGCGATGGGGCTTCTACTATGAAATCTCACGTTGTTTGTGCTTGACATGAGGGTCTCCCGAAGTGAGCATTAGGCATGGGCCAGGAGCGGTGCTCTTTCTCCACGAGAGACCCACGTGAGCGTTGGCTTTAGCTTCTCCCTTTCAATGCCTTTTCCCCAGTTGATGCGAAGATGATGTCGACCAAGCTTACAGTTGTCGACGAGGACCATTTTTGTGGATCGTTATGTTGTGGCTTTTATCGCAGAGTGGTCGTCATGGGGATGTTGGCGACTTCCATGTGAAGTCTAAGGTTATGGTAGTATCGAGTCGAGGAAGTTTGGATAATGTTTGTACTTCTAAGGTTTCCCAGTCGATCTTTGTAGTGGGCCTTCTTTGGTGAGCTGGACTCTCCACCTCCTGAGCCCTCAGAATTACATGGATTTCTCCTAAAGGCGGTTGATCTTGGCCCAGGGTTGGCGACGAGGTGGTGGTGGTAGACTCATTCTGTATACGAGGCCACGTAACATTTGAGATGCCACGTCGAATTAGGTATTCAATCTCGCTGTAGTTTGGATGTAGTCATTCATTCGTGCTGACCCAATGGAACTCACGGTGTTGGTATTGTTTCTTTTGGCGGTCGACTTCCATGCGGGATGGCCACACCAGCAACCTTTCATGTTGTGCCAGCATGGACCTGCGACGGGGTTGTCGAGAGGGGGTGTATTGGCGAGGTGAATCTGTTGTTGCGGCTGAGGCTGGGTGGTCCCTGCGTCCCCTAACGTTCCCCTCATCTTATCGGAGTGCAGCTCTTTGTTTTCTGCTCCTCCTTGGGATGATTTTCTGTGCGCGCCTATCTCTTGGGGCTTTGTTCCCTTTTTTTGTCGCCCCTGCTCTTTTCCTTTTGAGTAGAAGGCTGGTGCCGGATAGGAGGCTTCTTCCCGTTGATATACTTCTCTGTTTTGGCTAGGACCTGTGGCCATGCTTGCACGAGGGTTCTTTGAAGACAGGTATGGTCTTTTATTTGCACCCCAGGTCTACTGATAAGCTTGATAATGGCGGAGCTTCTCATGAGAATATCTGCAGCCCGGTGACTCAGCGTAAACCGCCCCAGAACGCATGACCTCAGGCTTTCTTGAGAGCTCTATTTTTATGGTCAGAAGGTGATAACTTGGCTTCCTGTATGTTCTTGCTTCGATAAAGTGAGAGATGAATGTGATAAAAAGCTCTGTGAACAATGAGATGGAAAGGCAGGCGGGATCGGTTAAATCGGTATCTTTGGGCCCTTTGATTGTGATGGAGAGGCTGCATCGTACGGGGTCCTGATATCCATGCAGTTCCATTTGATTTTTGTATGTATTGAGGTGGTCTATGGGGTCTTTTGTTCCGTCGAACGTCTCAATCTGCGGCATTCTAAACTTTGCCGAAAGAGGGAAGTGCAGCACCCCGACTGTGAATGGGGATTCGGTTTGTTGTACTAGGGCGTTCATAGAGACTGGAGCTCGGCCCTTTACTTCTTCCTTCATTTGGTTGATTTCTTACTGGATGTCCCTAAACCTTTGCTCCCACGACCACTCCTACGTCTTCTTGATGAGGATGGGTCGATGCGCGCTGTTGTTCCTGCCCTGCCTCTCCTCATTGCGGTCCTCTCTAGGGGTTGGTAAGGATCATGCTCCCTGGTGTGGCTAGTTTCTCCTTCTCTATCCGCTTCTGGACGAGGGTCGAGGTGTTGCTCTTCTCTCGATTAATGGGATTTTGGCCTTTGGGTAGGTCGTGTCTCCTAAGTTGTATTTGCCTGGTGAGTTTCTCCAATTCTTTTAGCAAGTGTTGGTTGGTGATGCGGAGCGCCTCCACCTCGTTCGTCTTGACCGACACAATTTCTAACGTGCCTCCGGGAGGTCGGTTGTCCACGTCGCCTGACTGGTCTTGCATCCTTGGAGGATTGGCGTGGCTCTTGCTTGTGTTCCAGGTTGATACCATCAGTCGCTGAGAGGTCATCTTTATTTGTAAAAGGCTGTCTTCCTGACGGTACAGCAGTAATCACTTTTAGACAGGCTAGGCGGAGCGTGCTTGGTGCTAGGCGGTTGGCTGATTAACGTTGGGCTCCTGCAAAAACAAGAAACAAAAAGGATCGGCGGATGGCTCGCCGTTTACCTCGATACCTAAGTCGGTTCTTTTCGGTGGAAGAGAAGATCAGCCCCAGCAGGAATGCGATTTTATTGCATATGTCTGCGTATCTTTCACCGATGGGGTGCCTGGTATTTATAATGGATGATCATGATAACTTTCCCTGAACATTGATGACCACGAATAATATCTTTCTGTTAAGAGGATGAATCGAATCATTCACTCCCATTGGTGGGAGGATTTTCTTTCCTTATCGTATGGAATTAATAGGGATAATTGATGGGTCATAATTAGGAAATATCCTACTTTCCTTATTGATGAAGATTGAGTGTTTTCCTCTAATACGGATTCCTTGGGCTACTAGTCATTTAAAGGGGCGAGTTGGGCCCTTGTTTCGGGCTTGTATTTAGGGGATACCATTAAGGGCCTATCATTGGTACTAGGCCGCTTTTAATGGCAGGCTTGCGTCTTGGGCTCTTTTTGGTATTTGAACTCCATCAATACTTGATAGGAATAAAATTTTGTCATCAGAAAGAAATTGCATGATTTCTTGAATGGGAACTGGACTAAGTGTTTGTTTGATGGGAAAGTTCTAGAATATGGATGAAAGTTGAAACTATATGATTTGCAGATAGAACTCAGCGGGTGTGTTTGTTTGATAGAAAATTCTAGAACTCTGGATAGATTTTCTCCCGAATCCTAACCGAAGATGCAATAGTGTAACAAATGAATTTTCCTCCAATTACGTTCAGCAAAACTCTAAAATTCTAAGGCTACCTTTAGAAAGAAAATTGAATGGAAAAATGTTTTAGGAAGTAATAACAAAGGAAAGTAATCTAAAATTTTGAAAACTTTAAAGAAAAGAATAATCTATTTTTATTTTTTCTAAATTTAATTTAATTTTTTTTTCATATTTCATGTTTTATAGAAATATATATAAATATTAATGCATGATTCAAAAACCAATAATATATAGATATAGTCCAAAACACATTTTTCCTTCTCTTTCTTTTAATTTTACTTATTAATTTTGTTGGAGATATTTATTATGATAATATTAGGCAAAATTGTGTCGTATGATTGAGGCTATAAGGGGGTATAACATGAGCTGTCTCAAGATGCATAGGAGTAAGTCACTACCGGCGGTGCCCTTGAAATTTTGGAAAAAAAAATTTGTCCCTTGTTATAGAAGTTTTATAAAGTGGAAACCAAGACAAATATATTTCTCTCTTGCATATGAGAAAGAGATTTATGAAGAGGAAATATAACTAAAGAAGAGGGAGAATAGAATGGGAGAGAAAGATGAGATCTCGGGATGCTTTTACAAATGATGGAGAAGGCATATAGGCTTATAAACATAGGTTCCATTTACTCATCATAAATGTGAGTAATGGAATGAAGTGAATGTAGGTTCATTCACTACCTAATATACATGAACATGAATGTGGTCATTCACCACTCATGTTAATGCTCTAATTTATAACACTTCCTCTTGAATGACCACCATAAATAATATGTCTCATTAAAACATTGCTAGTAAAACCCAGAGGGACAAAACCTAACGAAGGAAAAGTAGTACAATATTCTTATAATGTTGTAGAGAGTTCTTAGTTTGTTAGGACTGTCTCGTTAAAAACCTTGCTAGGAAACCTCAGTGGGATAAAACCTAGACGAAGGGAAAAATAGCATAGTACACTAACATCATGTCATAAGCATACTCCCCCTCATGTCAATGTCCTTCAATTGACTTATTCCAATCTTGCATATTAGCTTCTTGAATGTTGAGGTTGGCAATAACTTTGTGAATAAGTTTGCTAGGTGTGGCGTATTTGTTGAACATCAATTTTGTCACTCTTCTAGAGTTCATGTGTATAAAAGAACTTTGGATAAATGTGTTTAGTTCTATCTCATTTAACATAACCTCTTTTGAATAGTGCAATGCGTGCAACATTATCTTCAAATAATGTTGTCAGACTGTCTTTTATAGAGGGGAGTTTGCATGATTCTTGGATATGTTGAATCATCAATCTTAGCCATATACATTCATGACTTGCTTCGTGAATTGCTATAATCTCTTAATCATTTGACAATGTAGCCACCATTGTGCCCAAGAATGGAATACCGATGAAATAGCAGTTTCATTACAATTAAACACATACCTTGTTTGTGATATGGCTTTATATGGATCTTAAAGGTATTTTGCATCAACATATCCAAGCAATTGCTGCTTTGATTCCTTTGAGTGAAATAGACTCATATCAGTTATTCCTTGGAGGTAGCGCAATATATGCTTGATACTATTCCAATGTCTTTAGGTTGGAAGCGGCATGCACGAGTAATAAATTGTGAAAAACAATATCTAGCGATCGATTCGCAAGATATAGTCACCAAGCGTGACACTAAGATATGGTGGCAACTGACCAAGTAATTCTTCACCCTTTTCACAAGGGCGAAATGGTCCTTTTTCACGTGGTGAACGAACAACCGTGCGAGCGGGCAAAGGGTGTGCTTTATCCATATAAAGCGCTTTAAAAATTTTCTTAGTATATATTGATTGTTGAACCAGCTCCAAAAGGAAATGCTTGATCTGTAGGCTGAGACAAAATTTTGTTTTCCCAAGATCCTTCATCTCAAATTCCTTTTTCAAATAATTTGTTGTTTTTATGACTCTTCAAGAGTCCCAACAAGATTTAAATCATCAGCATACACAATAATAATTGCAAATTCGGTTTCCGGTTTCTTTATAAATATGCATGGGCATATAGGGTTGTTTGCATACCCTTCTTTCAATAAATACTAGCTAAGGCGATTGTATAACATGCGTTAAGTTGCTTGATCCATATAGGGTGTTGTAATTTGATTAAGCACATACTATGAGGTTTTATATTATTTGCATAAGGCAATTTAAATCCTTTAGGGACTTTCATATATATGTCATTATCTATGAATCCATATAGTAAGTTGTGATGACATCCATGAGACACATATCAGTCCTTGAGGGCGCTAAGCTTATTAAAAAAGTGAAAATGAGTGTAATCCATGAAAGGAAAAATATGTTTCCTCATAATTCAATACCAAGTCTCTCTGAAACTTTTGTACTACTAATGGCATATATGATCTCATTATTTTCATTGTGTTTTCGTACATATACCCATTTGTACTCAACAAGCTTTACACCTTTAAGTGTTTGGACTACAGGTCCAAAAACCTTTCATTTCATTCACAAGTTTAATTATACTTGAATAGTTTCTTTCCATTTTGGCAAATTATTTCTATTTTGACATTCTTCCACATTTTGTGGTTCGGGATCCTCATCATTTTTTATGATGTCTAAGGCCACTTGGAAAGCACAAATATTATTGATAACAACTTTATTTCGATCTCATTTTCTCTTTGTTGCCTGGTGTTGATATCTCTCATAATTTTCAAATTTTATGTCCATCTTCGGGGCTATTTCTTTAGTTCGAACCTCTTCGGGGGTCTTTTGTTCAATACATGCCTCTACAAAGGCCTCTTGTTCACCCATATACTCTTGAGGCTTTTTGTTTATCATATGTGCCTTTACAGGGCCTTTTGATTATCATGTACCTCTTGAGGGGTATCAATTCTCCTTTGTGTTCCTCCTTCGGCGGGTTATATCTTTTGAGCGATAGATCTCTACGTTTCATGCATTTTAGGCTACATTCTTGGTGTCATTTGGGGCGTCAATCCGTATTAGACATTCGTAATCTGGGATATACTAGCTTTTAATCACTTTCTTATATCAATAAGCATTTGGTAATTAATTTGCAATATTTGCAAATGAATGATCCTTCTGTTCAGATTCACATTGATTTGTCACGGATCAAAATGAGATATTTTAGATGCATTCCAAGTAATTTCTCGTTGTTATTTTAGAACTGATTTTTCTCCCCCCAATGATGGGAATATACTCTCATTGAAATGACAATTCGCAAGCAGACTGCCAAACATACCTCTTATTAAGGGTTTAAGATATCAACCACTTGATGAATGAAGAATCAAAGGCCTCATTCAAATCCCAGTCTTCATTGAGGACCCATTTGAGTAATATTATAGATTCTGGTGTACTCTCATTACACAGCCCAAGGTCGTAAGTGAAAATATTTGGTTGTTTGCTGAGCCTACTGAGGATTGTGAAGGGGAGTATTCATGGTAATATGTTGGTTGAATACGAACCAAGCTTGCAGCATGCATTATAGCATGTCCCCAAGAAGAAGTCGGAAATTTGGTTTTCATTAGGAGTGGTTGAGCTATTGGTAGGCGTTTGGTGGAGGACTCTACTAAGCCATTTTTAGGTGTGAGTCTGAGCAACGGGATACTCGATATTTATTCAGTGACATGCGATAAAGTCGGTAAAGAAAGTTTAGATAAGTACCAATGTTGTCAAGTCTGATGGCCTTAATTGGATAATCAGAAATATGAGCTTGTAATTTGATCATTTGTGTGAGGAGCCTAGCAAAGGCAACATTTCTTGTCGAAAGAAAACAAACATGTGACCACCTAGTAGAGGCATCTATTAAGACCATACAGTAATGGAAATGTCCATATATTAGATAGATGAGTCCACATATGTCCCATGTTTTGTTTAAAGACTTGTGACTTTGCTAAATGATGGTCTGACTATCAATTTACCTTGTGAGCAAGCAGCACATGGGTATTCATTGGGCAAAAGAATCTTTTGGTTCTTTAGTGGATGCCCATGTGAGTGTTCTATGATTCTTTGGGTCATTGAACTTATGGTTCACAACAACATATGACTCGATAGGCTTTATATTTGTATGGTATAGCCCGAGGAGAATCTTGGGAGTTTTCCATTATAAGTTTCTTGTCATAATAGAGGTAATGTAAAGACATTCTGTATTACTTTAATTCATAGTTTCAATATGATATCCATTTCTACGGATATCTTTAAAACTTAACAAATTCCTTTTGGATTTGTTGGAATATAATGCATCATTGATATGGAACTTAGTTCTACTTGGTAGCATTATGTTTGCTCTTCTAGAGCCTTCAATTAAGTTTGTAGTACCAGATATGGTACATACATTGACATTTTTAATGTCAGTCACAGAAAATATCTTTATCTCAAAGAATTGTGTGAGTGGTTTGTCACAGTGTCAGACATACATCACCCGACATTCATCTTGGCCAATGATAACACATGGATTTGGATATTCGTAAAAACTAGATAATATAAATAAAATGTAATGGATGTAATAACAAAATTATATTTATTCAGATTTTGATATAAGAGTGTAACATCCCCGAAATACACCTAGTTGTTTTTAAAACATGTTAGGGTATATTATTAGTGCGTTTGGAAATTTTTGCTGAGTATTATTTTGCTAAGTGAGAAAATTTCGAAACCCGAAATTTAACCATGGAATACAAGGAGTAAATTTGTAACTTTGTCAAATGAGTTACAAAAGACATAATATAAGAAGATGGTAGGTTATTATATAAATGGCCTGCTTGATTTGCAAATATAGGAGAGTTTGAGGACAAAGTGCAATAAAAGGAAAATTAAAGGTCAAAAGGGGGTGAGACCGATTTGGTCTCTCAATTTTGGAGAGAACAAAACGTAGAGTGAAGAAGAGGGGAGAAGAGAAGAAGAAGAGAAGAAGAAGAGAAGAAAGGTATGGAACTTGTTAAGTTTTGTATGGAATCATTAGTATGGTTTTTGGGTATGGAAAAATCAAACCATAAGCCCTTTTTTTTTATGAATTTGGGTCTAAACGAACCCTACTTGGTATATTAATTGGTAGTGTTTGGTAGTTTTAGACTAGATTTGGAGTTGTTTTGGTTTGGTTTGTGGTTGATTTTGGGTTGTATGGAAACTAAGTATGGATTCCCCAAATTTTTGAGACATAGGAAACTCTCATAACCCATTCATTGTGTAGGATGGGGTTCGCAAACCATAAGTCTTCCCCTATATGTGTTTTGGTAATTGTTTGGTTGTGTTTTGAACAGGGTTGGTTGATTGATCATAAATTCAGGAATATCTGTATTAAAGGGAAGCATTGGGGTTTTAGGAGTGTTGTCCAAAATTTTCCAAAACCCCGTGTTTTTAATCTTGGTCATAATTTCTTTGTGCGAAACTTAGTTTCGGATGTTTCTTGGACTCTATTGAGCTCTTTGAGTCTAGAATCCATCCATACATGGGTGATATTGGAACTCTATGTGGGTTCAGAAATCATGAAAAATAGTAGGCCACACTGAGTTGCGCATGATCCTTCCATTCATAGGAAAGCCTCGACTTTAGGAATGATCATAACTATCTTCTTCCAAACTCCGTTTTTGATGTTCATAGACTCTATGTAAATCCCTTTGAGAATCTAGATCCATCCGCCCCTTATGACGATGATATTAGGAACTCATAATAGGTCCAAGAAATCGAAAACATTAGGCCTTCTTGGTTTTGCTCGTGGTCATTGTTGGAAGCCTCGACTTGAGGCTGATCTGTGATGTTTGTCGAACTCCGTTTTGGATGTTCTTGGACTCTATGGAAAGCCCTTTGAGTCTAGAATCCATCCATATATAGTTTGATAATATTGGAACTCATATTAGGTCCATAAATCATGAAAAACAATAGGCCCTACTAGTTCTACTCGTAGTCACTATTCATAGGAAGCCTCAAACTTCGGACGATGATAATTTCTTCCTCCGAACTCCGTTTCAGATGTTCTTGGACTCTATGGAAAGCCCTTTGAGTCTAGAATCCATCCATATATAGATTGATGAAATTGGAATGATTGTAAATAGCTCATAAGCATACATGGTAACAATAGTTATTCATGCATATAATGAGATATGAAAAATGCAAAGATATGAATAAATGATTGTAAATGTCGCATATGATTACCAGATGACAATAATTATTCGGGAATATGAGATATGTACTGAACATAAAATACACATGGATTTTCTGCTTAAAACCTGGTAGAGGGATAGATGGGCATTCCTATTAGGGAAAAACAAGTCTACAGCATACTGATTAGTTAGCCCCGTTTAGGTCATTACAGCGCCTTCGGGCCTTATAGATGGTCATTGTCTTGTATAATGATAATAGTGCCTTCGGGCCCTTATAGGTGGTCATTGTCTCACTAGCTAATGTAGTATCGGGCCCCTTATAGTTTCTTTATCACTTCTAAGGTTTATCTGGAGCCATGATATACAAACAAATGACTTGAATATGACATAAATATATATAGACGTTGATAAGAAATGTAACATGATATGATAAGTAAATATGGGAATATGTATAGCATGTTTTTAAATGATGAATATATTAAGATGTAAATCACATCTGTATGAGTGTGATAATCCCATGTTAGTGGTGATCCACGGGTTTCTATTCCCGCTAAGCGTAAAGGCAGCATGGAACTTCATCCGTGTAGGTACGGAAGCAGAGGCAAGAAGGCCTGACAATCCTCATTAGTCTCCAAGGTCAACACATAGTTAAATGCCCATCGGAAGACTTTTTGGTCTATTTTGTATATGTAATATTCTTTTTGTTGTTTGTAAACAAATGTAAAGTTTTGTATAAAATTCAGAACACTCCTGTTGTGGATCTTGAATATATTTTTGAAATTCCGCCGCTACAGAATATATCTCAAGATAAATGATTATTAGTGTATGAATGAACAGGTTATAGTGTACAGGTAAAATGAACAGTGACACCCTCGCCCTACATCGCACGTGGGTTGCGGGTCGGGGGTGTCACAAGAAGCATCATTCAGTAGCATTATTTTCATCATTCATCAAATAGTCCATTTTTTCACTGGACCTCGAAATCCAGCATTCTATAATAGTTAAGTCATTCAGCAATCATTAAAGTTCATTTCTATTTCTTTTTCCTTTTCTTTGAGTGATGTTTTGGTATAAATTCGATCAAATATTTGGCGTACCATAAGATACTGCTCTATCTGCCTCGCCACCACATCTATGACAATTCCTCATAGGCTTTGAGATAATGTGTAATTTGTATCCTCACTTCCCATTTTCTTGTTTCACCTTGTATTATTCACTTTTGGTGGTTCCACGGTATTTTTTCTTTTTTGGGAATTTGAATGGTTATACCGCAGGTTTCATGGTCGGAAATTCCTTCCGACCACGTCCTCCTGTACGTCCATGGTTTGAGATGATATCACATTCACTTTAGAGAATGGTTCGAATCGATTAGACGAAATTAGTGATTTAAACAAAAGCTCATTATGTTTGCGCAAACAACAAGAAGACATGATATCAATGCAAAGTAAATTGCTAAACACTTCTGATGTGTTAACTTTAATGTCATTATATTATTTTTAAATCTATCTCTCGTCATGTATTGAAGAAGCATATTAGACATAAATAATTGAACATTTTTTTCAACATGTCTTCTTTTATGATTTTCTCTTCGCACTGACTGAGTGCAGGAGCTTATTTTTAAATCATCAGTTCCACTCCCCTTCTTTAAATATGGCAACCTCGAGGTGCATCTAATTCATATCGATCTTTTGAGAAAATTACAATTTTCTAGTGTCATATCTCCCCTTCAGCTCATCCATAGAGTGAGGTCCCTTCTTGTAGGTATTCACCCACCCCAGAAAATCCTCCCAGAGTACCAAGTGTCGAAGTAAAAATAAGTGCTTTTGTGCGATCCTGCAGTGATGCTTGATTTCCTTCTTTGATGCGGCTCTAAATTCATTGCATCAAGATGTATCTCAGCATCGAGGGTCCAAGATGGATAATTATTTCCACAATAATATAAAGTTATTCTAAGAAACTCTGTTTTGTAGATTGACTTCATCAACAAACTTTGTCAATAATATATTCATAGTGGTTTTGACAAATAGCGGTGTAGATTTTGGTTTAATCAAAACCAAATAACAACTATAGATAATAAAAATGGAAGTATCACTTTTTAAGTTAGGGATTAGAGGACATTCTGTGAAATGACTCATCCCGATAATATTCAAAAATTATTATAAAGTGCAGAACCAGATGAATATATTTCTCTCTTGCATATGAGAAAGAGATCTATGAAGAGATATAATTAAAGAAGAGAGGAGAGACATAGAATGAGAGAGAAATGAGATCTCGGGATGCTTTACAAATGATGGAGAAGGCCTTTATAAACTAGCAGCATAGAAGTTCCCATTTACTCATCATAAATGTGAGTAACGGAATGAAGTGAATGTAGGTTCATTCACTACCTAATATACATGAACATTAATGTGGTCATGCACCTTTCATGTTAATGCTCCAATTTATAACATCCCTCAAATTTTGGAAAATAAACTATTTGCATAAACATTTGAATCGATAAATTCAAACTAAAAACTAATTGTCATTTAATCATGCATGTTGATTTATGCTTTATTCTTGGCCCCTCTTATATTAATTAAGGCTATGTTTGGTTCTCAAAGATTTGAGAAGAATACACAGGAAAAAATATGAGAAAAGATTAGAAAGGAAAAGAAAAAATGAAGGAAAATAAAATTAAAAATAGATCACAATATATTATTTTATTTAATACATCAACTCATTTTATTTAATCTCATTTGTCATTACTAAAAATAAATAATTTTAAAATATTTAAGTGTCTAAATAATTTTATGTTTTATTTGATTTTCTTTGACATAACTAAACAAACGTCAAATATAAGAAAATCCCATTTTCTTAATTTCCTTGCATTTTTCCATGAACCAAGCACAACCTTAAGCTCCGTTTAGAACCCGAAAGTCTTATGGAAAGGAAAAAAAATCTGCAGAAAAATGAATTTTCAGTTTGTTTTTTTCATGAAAAATATAAAACAAATCAAGCACAATAAAAATTTCTCAACATTTTACATATTTTTTTAGGCTCCACACTACACGTGGAGATTGGAGAGTCAAACATAGTCTTTTATGAACTTACAAAAATAAATGGGAATAGAATTGTGAGATAAATGTGGTGACAGAGATCAGGTATGATACCATGTTAAATGACGATTATGTTAAAAGTTGAACACTTAAGTTTGGAGTTTAATATGAATCTGTGCACGTCTTCAACTATAATAGGGAGAAACAATAAGTAGAATTTGATCTACTGACTTACAAAATAAATGAGAATAAATTACAAAATCAGATGTGTTTAATGGATCAAGCTTTATTATCATGTTAAATGACTTATGCTAAAGTTCAAGCTTGTAGAATTTGAGTTTTAATATGAATATCATCTACCTTTAGAAACAAATAAAATGAATTTGAATAAATATATAGAATTAATTTATTAGGTTTAAACATTTTTTTTATTTTCCTCCAAATTTTATTTCCTTCCACTTTTCCTCTCTATTTTCTTTTCTTGCTACTTTTCGGGTTCCAAATGGAGAATTAGGCTTCTTTTGGAGGCAGGAAAAATACTAAGACAAAATGAAGTAATAAGGAAAATTGTAAAGAACTAAAATTTTGAGGAAAATAAAAAATAAGTTTAAACTCATTTTATTTTCTTTTATATTTTTCATGGTGAAATCAAACATGATAAAATTATTTCCCTTAATTTTTTTTTCCCTAATACTTTTCCGATTCAAAAGCTGCTTATAATATTTTGCCCCCTCAACTTATTTTTTTGGGTTATACTGTCACTAATATTTGATGGATTTATGAATTTCGCAAGATTATTTATTAAAAAAAAAGTGAAAATTTTTTATATTTATTATTTTATTAAGTAGAATAAATTTTAAACAACCAGCTTTTTCTTGCACTTATATTCACTTTACTCTTCTCTTGTTATAGTACCCAATTCATTCGTTCCTAAGGTCTCCATGGCAAATGTATGCTGTTCTTGCATTACAAAGATTTTTAATATCAGTGAATTGCACTACAGTCTACATAGGTATTAATGGCTATTTGATAACTTCTTTAGTCTCAAAACATTAAACCAAAAAAGAAAAACTAACAAACGTACACACACAATTGACAATTATAAATTATTTTCTTTTTGTTTTTGGTTCGTGAAAGTACTTTAAAAAGCAATCATATGTAAAATAATTATAAATAAAATATTACATATAAAAATTAGTTTTATGTTTTACATTTTACGCGCGTTTTTAAACAAAAATTTGTTCCAAAATAATCGAAATTATTTTTCAAAAACAATTACCAAACAGAATTTATACATTTAAAATGAAAGACTCTTAAAGAACAATGACTACGAGTCGTAAACCCAGAATCCAATCCTCCTAAGAACATTGTACAACAACATAATATGCATAAATATGCAAAAGCGAAAAGTGTTACATCGGTTACAAGGATTACTGAGAGAAAGTAAAGACTGCGAAAAAGACCATTACAAGAACAAAACCCGGAAACCAATTAATACGAAAATGCCGAGTCTCGTGGCGTCACGATCTCCTTAAGCGGTCGTCGTCTCCACTGGTGCTTGGAGAAGTCCCGCCGGCGTCTTGTTTCCCGGGATACAACGACGGACAAAGCAATACCTCAACACTGGGTGCTTGCTCCGTGACTGAAACTTCATGCGGTATCGCGAAACACCACACTCTTTGATAAACTCAAAACCAAAACCTCTTTTCACAGACAAGGAAGTCTCACCTTTATAGGCTAAAGGTGAGACCCTTAACATTCAGGAAACCAACGTTTAGCAAGCCAAACGTTGGACTCCCTGCCCTTTGGACTCCTAAAGGAGTAAATGACAATGAATGTCATTTATTCCAACAATTCCCCACATGAATGACATTCATGACCAAAGATCCTAAAAATTTGGGTGACGTTCATCATAATAAACCTTTGCATAGGAGGTAGGTGTTATCAACTGAACCTTCCTTGTAAAATATGTTTGCACTAACTAAGCAGTGGAGCATGATGTCCTTGAACCATTAAATGCATTGGTGTAGACGATGACATATTCCTACAGGAATCTTCCTAACATATTCAGTTCTCACTTTTATGTCCATTTTGGCCATGGACATGCGCCTGGTTCTGCAAGAGTTTAATAGGAATTGTGCCCTATTCAATTCCCTCTGAAGCGGCCTCACTTCACTCTTACATAGGTGATCTCTCTGTAAATTAAGAGTAGCTCATGTTACTCTTCGTAATGCTGAGATCATTAACGACATAAGCAACCTTCTTATGAGCATCAACTTTGTTCATCATGGAATGGACAGGTAATATCCCCACGGTGATTGTTTCAAAGTCTTTTTACAATTTGGTTGTCCCTTTGAACTAGATCTTGGGATCTGGTCGACTGAGTTGGGTATCCATTGCATCAACTTATTCTTTACGGGCTTTAGTCCCATTCCTTCGATAACATAACCCAGCTCTCTATTTAACCACTTTGGTTGTGGATCAATGTTATCTTAGATTTTCCATAATCTATAAAGATAACCCAGGTTGAAGTTGTTGTTTAATGTTAACTATGTCTGACGGATATGTCTAGACTTACCATTATACATACTATTTTGTGCTCTACCAATAGCAGATTGACTGTCACAATGTATGCATATTGGAGGCATCGACTTTGGCCACCTTGGAATGTCCTCTAGGAAGTGGCGTAGCCATTCCGCCTCTTCCCCACATTTGTCTAGTGCTATAAACTCATATTCCATTGTGGATCTGGCAATAACCGTCTGTTTTGAGGATTTCCATGATACCGCTTGTGATGCCCCCAACCCGGCACCCGATGGGGTGTCGGCAGTGTCGCGCCGGGCCCGGGACTCTTCAACCTTTTTCTTTCTCAGGCGGCTTTTTGTACTGTTTTCTCATTCATATGCACAATTTCTGTAATAATAAAAAAAAAAATCTTTTACATATACATTATACATACCACCATAGTGGTATTCATATTCTATACACCGAGTCCCATTACTTCTCAATAAACAAAGCTTATACCTATTCAAAAATACAGAGATTGCGAGACGGTCACGTGATCACCTATCTACGAGTTGGCACGCTCTGCGTGTGGGATGTCTGCATCCTCTATCCTTGTCTTCTTCTTACGTACCTACACGGTTAAAAACCGTGCTAAACTGCCTTAGTGGGAAACATATCACGAGGCGACCAGTAACTATGATCGTCTCAACAAATACACTTATCTTATCATTTTTCATATAACGTACACTTCTATCGTAATGACGTTTGACATATAACCTTTCATATCATTTATTTCTTATTCTAGTACTTGTCATTTGATCTATTCTCTTTATAATGGTTCATATTACATATCCTATTACATTGTATGTCCTTATTCGTATACATATATTACTTTCATGGTTATATACTATACTAGTTGTTATGTTCTATTTTCATGTACTGTTATCATGTACTGTTATCATATACTATATTCATGTACTGTTCATGTACTATTTTCATATATTGTTTTCCTGTTATACTTTTCATATTACTTTCCCTTTCATGTACTGTACTTGTTCATATACTTTTTGTGTACTGTACTTTGTACTTTCCTACATATCTTGTATTCATATTAACTTTTCGGATCATTTTACATTCTTATACATTTTTATTTATCATATCGAGATCGTATTATAATCTCATGTTCTGAACTTATCATCACATAGCGATTATGCTTCTCAAATCATATAATATCTTTTCACATGTGTATACCAAATCATTTGTTTTATGTTTCATATGCGCATAAACCTTAGAAGTGGATAAAGGAAACTATAAGGGCCCGAAGGCGGCCTCCTTGTAAAGCAGTGGTCTATAAGGAGCGAAGGCGGTATTATCTTGTGCGAGACAATGACCATCCTATAAGGGCAGAAGGCGCTATTATCGTGTAGAGACAATGACCATCTATGAGGGCGAAAGTATTGTAATATTGAAAAACGGGGCGGCGATCAATTATCTTTGCGAGACTTTATTTTTTTCCCTAATGACATGCCAATCTATCCCTCTACCCGAGGTTTCCTAAATGAGACAATCATTTTATCACATTTTACGTACATATCTCATCTACATGAATAACTATTGTTATCATGTATCGATGAATATACACTGTGTTATTTAGATCACGTAATACCTTCACATATTTCTTAGCCCGTGTTGTTTATTTCTCTATATTTCTTTGTGCGTATATTCATATCTTTTTCTATCATTTTAGTTTTTAATCTTGTGTCCTTATGTGTAATCACCATCACATATATCATGAATGCATCTATGCACTCTTACCATTCACCTCTTCTTTTTATATCTTTTTATATATACTTATATATATATATATATACCTCACCACCTCTATATATATATATATACATATATATACTGCTACTGCTCATATATATATATATATATTCTTCTCTCCCTTTTATATCATTTATGCATCCTATATCATTTATCGTTTTCTATCATGATTGCTATTCATGTACTTTCTATATTTATCGTGTATCTTTACTCATTAAGTATGTTCTATCATGTTCCATCTATTCGTTTTATATGTGACAATCATATATTAATATCATATACTCTTATATTCATATCATGTCCTCTACTTGTAACATCTTATATCTTGTTAACTTATATCTTCATGTACTTTGTCGGACTATCATATCTTATGACTTACTTTCTCATTCCTATACTTGTATGTTTTCTTGTTCTTTATCATATTGTCCTATCTCGTAGGAAGTACGAGCAGAGACTCTTCCTTTGATACCTGTGAGTACTTTTTTTATCTATACTCCTTTATATATCAAATCTACATATGTTGCTATTTGTATTCATATCACATCCTTTTCTTACCATGTATTCCAATTAACTTTAACAGCGATTAGTACACTTCCGGTACAACAATTCAATTTTCAGACAAGGTAGACTCAAATTCCATTAAATAGCATATGGTTAGATTCTCGACTCGATGAGCTTTCCATGAGATCAGTACCCATAACGGAGTCCTAACGAATGAGTTATGCAAATTTGCAAGCCATGAAGAAAATCAACCTTGCAGCACCTGCAGTAGCAGCAGCAGCTTAGCTACTGTATTTTGTGTTTCACCAAAGTATATTCATAAGCTCAATATTGTCAAATCTATATATGGATGGATTCTATACTCAAAAGGGCTTTCCATAGAGTCCAAGAACAAGCAAAAGCAGTCCTAACAAAGGTGTACAATTGCAAAGCCATAGAAAAAAATCAGCAACACAAAAGCACCTGCAATGTAATACTATATTTTGTCATTTTCATGTATATTATAAGCTCAATATTGTATCCAAGCTATATATGGATGGATTCTAGACTCAAGGGGCTTCCATAGAGTCGAGAACACCCAAACGAGGAGTCCTAACGAAGGAGTTATGCAAATTGCAAGCCACGGAAGAAAGTCAGCAGCTTGCAGCACCTGCTGTAGCAGCAGCTACTGTATTTTGTCATTTCAGGTGTATAAACTCCAATATTGTATCAAGCTATATTGAGTGGATTCTGGGCTCAAAGGGCTTTCCATGAGTCCAAGAGAACACCCAAGCAGGTCCCTAACGAAGAGGTTATACACAAATTGCAAGCCATGAAAAATCAACAACTTACCTTAACTGTAGTAGCAGCAGCAGCCACTGTATTTTTGTCATTTCGGACTTATTAAAAAGCTCAATAACTAGTATCAAGCTATATATGGTTGGATTCTAGACTCAAGGGCTTTCCATAGAGTCCAGAACACCAAAAGCGGAGTTCAAGCGAAGTTATCGCATCAGTTGGAGGGTTGACATTGTGCGGGGGCTACGCTATAGCGTGAATCACGCTATAGAGTACCGAGGATGCGCAACGCTACAGCGTGGCCAGAAACGACATTACCGGAAGGTACCCAGCCCGTCTGGCGTGACTTCCATACAAGGCGTGCCAAGGATGCCTTGGCAGCTTCGGTACACATCCGTTTTCGACCCGAAACCATCCTGGAACAACCCTTGTCCACCGGCGACAATATCCTCCCAATTTAGACCACATGATATACCTGAGCACGGCACCAAAACAAATATAATCAATCCCAATTCACCCCAAAAGTAGGAATAAGCCAATTTCCATATCCATGTATTTTACAATCTGTCCACGAGAAGATTCCATGCTCTAACAGTAATTTCCTCTCTACTTTTTACTCAAATCTTAGCTTAATAGAGGATTCCATATAAAGTCTAATTCCACTAACCACAACCATCCCTTTGCAAATGTACATAAATTCTTAATTTCCATACTCAAACCATACTAAGCTCTAACAAAAGTCCATACAAAGCTATACCAAGTTCCATACACAAAACCAAAACCACAAAATCAAAAGAGGAAGAACCTATACCAAGGTACAAATCCTATAACTCCACATATTCTATATAAAACCAAGGATCCTTTACAAATTCCATATACAGAATCCATACCAAACTCGAATCCTCTGAGTTCTACTTATCACGATACGTGTTCATGTTCATGTTTCATGCCTATTCCATGTGGCATTTTCCATATACTTATGCAGTGCTTGATGTCTATGTATTCACACATCATTCATATATTCTTATTCCTTTATGAATCTACTTTACTCAAGAAATTGGAATCATTCAATTAGGCTTTATGAAACTAAAGTTATGACAACTTTCATATAACTAGTCGGTTTTCAGATTTTGCAGGGGACAGTTTGTAATATTTTTTTTTCAGTGCCTAGTCTCCATATTTGACACTGGTTCTTTGTATCTTCAAATCTAAGGTTCTAAGGGTTCTCCTCAACTGGAATCTACCCAAATCAGACAGAAACTCAAGTTCACGTCGAAACAACCGGATACTCATGATCAAAGCGACGAGGAATTTGGCTTGCATGGCCCACTTGAGTGAACATGGGCCATAGAAACTAGGAATTACAAGGTACATATTTGAGGATGTTTGGTTCTCCTTAAAGTCTATTTTAACCAGAAACTTTAATCCTCAAATCGGATAAGAAATGAGCAAGTTATGGCTAAAATCTGGCTTAGTCGAAACAGAAAAGCAGACTACATGTACGGTACACCTCTTACTGTACCGGTACATGTATTCAATCCCCACTTTAGAATGTGGGCTTTTCTACACTTTCCATATTTTTCTACCCAGATTCAACTCTATACTTATCTTACACACAGAAAACCACACCAAATTCATCTTATAATCTCAAATTTATAATTCATCTTTCATTACCTATCTTTCTTCAAAACTTTTCCATGAATTTATCCCAAAACCATTCTAATATGGGTTATGACCCATACTCAAACCAAATATGATGTTTAGTTAGGGTTTGTTCTAAACCCTAACTCAATTACTCTCAATTAACCCATGAATCCAAATTTAAAAGAGGATTCTATAACTATCTTGTACCATATGGGGTTTTACCAACCCTAATTTCAATACATCTTTGGTTAGGATGAAATCTATGAAACCCTAGATTTGGAACTCCTAAACTTTTCTAGAATCCCATACAGAATCCATATGATCCATAATAGAATCCATACCCAAGGTTAGTTCCATACCTTTTTTATCATGGCTTCTCTTCTTCTCCTCTTCTTCTCCTCTTCTTCTTCTCTTCCTCTTCCTCTTCTTCTTCTTCTCTCCTTCTCTTCTCTCCTCTCGGTTTCTCTCTCTTTTGGAGACCAAATTTGATGTCTTCTCTTATCCATGTTTATTGCAGAATGTGTTTGGCCAAAGTCAAAAACTCATTTTTGCTTTAACTTTCTCATTTTGCATAAGCCCTTTAACTCATTATTATTTTTATTCCCATCTTTCTCTAATTGCCTTGAATCCCGCAACATTAAATTTCTATTTTGGCATCAATCTTGTTAACTTATGACTTTTAAGTCCCTTTTGGACAATTTACATATTTGTCCTTAAATCTTGTAAATTTCGGGTCTCTCGTTTCCATGTTTCGCATTTAACTCATGAAACATTCAAATTACACTTACAAAATACCCTAAACATGTCGAAAACTGCTAGGGTATATTTTGGGGTATTACACCGCTGCACCTCCCAGTGTAAAGACATAACCACTATGGGATTTTGAGTCTTTAACATTGGATATCCAATTAGCATCCATTTGTATCTTCAAATCTGACAGGATATCTTGTGTAGTGCGACCCGTAGTCACCCCAGTGAATCATAAGTATTTTAATGCTCTCTCATTATTCCTTACTTGATGCATAGCTCTGGATTGCTCGTGTACCTACTAGGTTTATTAGCGCATAGGCTATGTCTGTTCTTGTACAACTCATTAAGTACATTAGACTCCTTATCACCCTAGAGTATTCTACTTGAGCAACACTCTCTCCTTTATTCTTGGAAAAGTGTAGAGTTACATCTACCAGTGTTCTGGCTATACCAAATTTATCCTTATCAAACTTCTCAAGAATATTGTCAACATAGTGTGACTGACTTAGCACGAGTCCATCTGATGTTCTTTTGATATTTATTCCCAAAATAACATCAACAAGTCCCATGTCTTTCATGTCAAATCTTGAATTCAACATTCTTGGTAGATGTAATCATATATGTCTCTGGAGTAAATGACATGTCATCTACAGTACAAACATACAATGACATTGCCATGTTCATCATCTTTGACATAGACACACTTGTCACATTCATTGATTTGAATCCATGTGACAATAACGTTGTCAAATTTCTCATGCCATTGTTTGATTGCTTGTTTTAATCCATACAAGGATTTCACCAATCTCTGATTTTCATTTCTTGTCCGGAGCGAGAAACCCCCTCAGGTTATGCATGTAGATTTCTTCATTCAAATCTCCATTTGAAAGGTTGTCTTGACATCCATTTGATGTACCCTCGAGATCTTTTTTTGGTGCAGCAATCGCCGCCATCCTTATGGAGTTTATTTCGTCCCACAGGAGAATACGTGTCAAAATAATCAGGACCCTCGGTTTGCTATGGCCTTTGGTCACAAGTCTTGCCTTGTATTTGTCTAATGATCCAGTCTACTTTCCGTTTCACTCTTAAGAAAATCCACTTGGAACTTGAGGTTTGGCCAGATGGAAGATCTGCTAATTCCCAGTATGGTTATCTTGATGAATCAATTTCACTTTTAATTGCCTCTTTCCACATGAGACCCTCTATAGAGTTCACTGCCTCTTTATAAGTTTGAGGTTCCCCTTCGAGCATGTACGTCAGAAAATCTGGATCAAATGATTTTTGTCCTTGCCTTTGCTGCGCACAGGTTCTACCTCTCCATCGATATCATCATCCGACTATTTTCCTTGAATAGTCTCGACCTCGTTTTGATGAACTAGGCTTTCCTTGGATCAGGTATGGAAACACATCCTCAAGAATGATGCATTCCTCGATTCCATTATCGTGTTCTGGTGAATATCAAGGATATTAGACTCACTGCAACAAAGAAATCGATAAACGACATTATTATATGCAAAACCAATGAAGATCAAATCAATAGTTTTAGGTCCTGTTCTCACCTTTTTGGGGTGGGAGCGCCACTAGCAGACATCCCCCACTCACTTAAGTATTTGTAGGGGATGGCTTCATTCACTCCATAACTCATATGGAATCTTTACTTTCTTTTTAGGTACCTTATTTAGAAGGTAAATAGCATATAAATGGCTTCTCCCCATATGTTTTGTGGTAGACTTGAACTTATCGACATTGTTTCATCATTCTTTTGGGGGTGATTTTTCCGCTCAACCACTCCATTAGATTGTGGCGAATAAGGTGTTGTGGTTTCATGTATAATCTCATGTTAGGCTAAAAGGGTCACCAAATGTGATTCATACTCTCCACCTCGATCAACTTCTCGGCACTTTTCAATTTTCCTATTGAGTTGATTCTGACTTCGTTTTATGAGAACAAATTTCTCTATCGCCTCACCCTTACTTTAAGTAAGTACACATAGTACTTGAATTGCTATCATCTACAAAGAGTAATAAAATATTATTACCACCTCTTGTTAATACCGAGCTTCAAATCCTATATATCACTATGGATTAAGTCAAGAGGTTCAGTGTGTCTTTCAATACTTTGAAAAGATGACCTGGTTAGTTTTGCCTCAACACAAGTTTCACACTTGTGCTTTGCATCAATTTGGAAAGTTGGTATATGATTTAAGTTAATTAATTTACGCTTGATGTATCCCATGATGCTATGTCACAATCTACCATGCCGGAGAAGATGACTAAAGAATATAGCGGAAAGAACTAGCTTTATTCATTTCGACTAATGATGGTCATTACATTAAACCACACTACCCAATACACTCATATACCCTTTTCCAAACATACATTCCGGCTCTTTGATAGAAGACAAATTTATGGACTCAAACACCAGCAAAATCCATGACTATTCAACGAAAGAAGACAGACACGAGTTCTTGCGGATTTAGTACATATAACACATTTATTTAGAGTCGGCTCTTTCCCAGAGAAGTCATGCGAAGACCACTTTGCCTTGCCCTTTGATATCCGATGTGGCGGGTTTCCACTGAACACCTTTTCTCGGTCTCAGTGGTTCAGGGGTGGAGAGCATCATCTTCGAGAACATACATGGCCCGGGTAGCACGGTCTGTGATCACCATTCCGCCGGGTTCAGTCCACGAGTTCACCTCGAGAGATCAAACTGCAGGTGAGAGTCAATTTAAGACATCCTTGGGATCTGCGTCAACCACATTGGCTTCCTTGAGTTTGTTTCTCTTCGGAAGTCTGCAATCAGAAGATTTGTGACCTTGCTTCCCACAGTTGAAGCATTTCCCGATGAACTTTTGCTTCTTGAACACTCCCCTTTTTGGTCCCAGCTTAGTGCCTTTTCCTTTGTTGTTGCCTTTTTTGAACTTGGAACCTTGACCATGTTCCACAAAGTTAGCCTTAGCCTCATTGGGATTGTGTCATTTTCTCTCGAGATCCTTTATTGTCTTCTTCGATCGTCGAATAACTAGATCATGATGTTTCGTCTCCTTTCTCTTATGCTTGAGGTAGTTTTGAAGTCTTTCCAAGCAGAAGGCAGTTTCTCAATAATAGTTGCCACTTGAAAAGTTTCGCTCAACATCATTCCCTCGGCATGAATCTCATGGAGGATTACTTGAAGTTCTTGGACTTGACTAACCACAGTCTTGGAATCTACCATTTTATAATCGAGGAATCGGCCCACAATGAACTTTTTGGCCTCGGCATCCTCGGTTTATATTTGGGTCTAGTGAATCCCTGGCTCCTTGGGCTGTTTCTTATCTGGCTATGCATTGTATAGAGAATCGGTTAAAGCATTGACGTAGTTCACACGAGAAAGTGGAATGTTTCCAAGCATCCACAATATGATGACTTGGATGGCTCATCTTCACGAGAGCTTGGGCTTCTTAGTCGAGAATCTGCAGCAAGATTCCAAGGGTGGTCAAATAGAGCGATCTTTTCTTTGCCTTGCACTGAAATTAAGTCCACTAGATTTCTCTGGTTTTCTCCCGGTGAGGCAGGAGATAGGCTGCGTGGTAGGCATCAGCGGTGCTTATTAATCACGATGGGGTTGCCACTTGAGAAGCGGTCACGGTGGGAACCATGGTGTCGAACGATGTCCATTTCTGCAAAATTATAGAAAAATTGATCAATTTATTCCCGAACCAATTCATGGAATAATTGGAATTAACACGTAACAAAGTATTAAGAGGAAAGGCTGGTGGGGTAAAAACCGCGAACAACTAGCCTCCTTAGACGAACTTCTCTTTGTTTTTGTAGTTTCAAATTCCTAAGGCCTTAAAGTGCTTTAAACTCACAAAGTGAGAATAGAGGTTTAGCCTAAAGACTTTTCTCCTTATCATATATTCCTGTAAAAATATCACAACAAAGCATGTGGTTTTATTAGGATGAGCCTTAGCTCTTGAACTCAGGTCTTGAGTTTCATTCCCTCAACTTTGTATTTTATTTCTTTTACAAGGACTTTCCAACTAAACGAGTTGTTTGTTTGGTGTTTCCTTGTCAACGGTGGTTCTCCTCCTTGTATCAGAGAAAACCTCAGGCTAAATATGGTTTTTCTTTTTTTCCTTAAATTTTTCAGTGTAAGCAAGGAAGAAAAGCCAAAGGGACTAAAATACATTTTTTTTCCTTCTCCCTTCCAAAGCGAATGCAAACCAACATTTTTGGTATATATATATATATATATATATATATATATATATATATATATATATATATATATATATATATATATATAATTACTCCCTTTCAAAATTTTTTTTTCGGTGACTTCTTCTTCTCCAAACCAACCAACTCGTTTTTTTTTTTTTTTTCAAAGACAATCTATTTTAAGTTTGTTACATCGGTTACAAAAGGATTACGAGAGAAAGTAAAAATTTGCGAAAAGACCATTACAAGAACAAAACCGGAAACCAATTAATCTGAAAATCACGAGTCTAGTGGCGTCACGATCTCTTAAAACATATTCGATCGTCTCCTGGTGCTTGGAGAAGTCACTTGACGTGCATTTCCCGAGGATACAACGGCGGACAAGAAGTACCTCAGCACAGACCGCACTCCAGAAAGTGATGAGCTGTCAAGGAGCTATCACCCAAACACCACACTCTTTGATAAACTGAAAACCAAAAAAACCTCTCTTTTCGAGATAAGGAAGTCTATTTATAGGCTAAAGGTGAGACCCTTAGTATTCCAGTAGCGTTTGGCAAGCCAAACGTTGGACTCCCTGCCCTTTGAACTCCTCAAGGAGTAAATGACAATGAATGTCATTTATTCCAACAAATAGAAGTCAAAATAATAATAAGTCTACATGCTTAACTAAGATGATAATTTTCAAAGTTCAAAAAGGCAGCTTACTTTATTGTAACAAAGTGTTTGATTGTAAAAAAAAAAAGTCAAAATAATAATAATAATGACAATCACTAATGAATAGAATTATTTAATAAACAAATAAATGTTTATTTTTCCTTTCTATTTTATCATTTATGTAATAGGTTAATTTATTGTATAAATAAATATTAAAATTCTATTCGATTTATTGTAACAATTGAGGAAAGGACTCGAAAATATAAACCGAATACAAGTAGTTACCTAAACAAACTCTACAACAAAATTAATTATATATATATTTAAGCCGTCTTTACTTTCATCAAAACCAGTGTCTCTCTTCCGATAATAGAAAAATATTTTCCATCATGAGTGTAAAGTGCGAATAAGCGCCACCATTCTTGGCTACAGCCGAAGATGAAGCATTCAACGATTGGGTGAAAAGCGTTTATGCCAGCGAAGACCAAGGCGGCGATTCTTTTCTTACCCGAGATGATGAAAAACTGTGATGTCTTAGGTTTTAAGGATTGATACGAAGACGGATCCGGATGAAGTTTCTCTCTATTTCTTTACGTTCTTTTTACAATTTGATCGCGTTCAGATAGGGTGGATTTGGAGGAGGTTTAAGTCGGCAATGAAAAGAATAATGCTGGCCATGGCCTTGGGTTGGACTTCGCCTTTGCAGATGATCCTTAGAGCAGCGGTTTCTTGAAAGCTATTGAATGGGAATCACAAACTGCTCTTTGCCACTAATGGTTTTCTAGATTCTTGTTTCCTTTGATTTTTATAGCTAAACTTGAGTTTCATAGTAGTAAAGGATTTTGCTTGGTTTTAGTGAAGATAGAGGTTATAGTGGCCGTAGAGATTCATATTCTTTGGAATAATCAACGTTGTGAATTCACTTTCTTTTTTTAATTGCATTTAGATGCAAATAAAAGAAAGGTTCTCGATAGCAAAATTGTACCTTTTTTAGTTTAGTTTTAGGCAATATCATCAAAAACATGATTCTTGGTTTTTAATTTTATTATAGCATGTCTCATATCTCAGGCAAACATAGAAAGGAGGCAAATGTCAGTGCTAAATGGGTTCCTTATGGAACCAAGTAAATCTTTGAGGTTCTAGTTTTTTAGAGAAATTGTTTTTGTTCTAAAAAATAAAGAGAATAAAAAAAATAAAAAATAAAAAAATAAAAAAGAACATGTTTGGGACCTGTTTGGAAAACATGAGAACACTTGATTCCCTGTTTTTTATTCTTTTGAAAAACACGAGAATGTGAAAACAATGGTCGGATAATAAGTTCAAATTTTGAAAATATCAAAATGATGTTCTTTGTGTTTTCAAAATTATAAAATCGATTTTCAAAGCAGGAATCAAACTTATCCTTTGTGTTTTTTTCTTTCCTTTACAACAGTTTTATTCTCGAAACCTAAGTAATTATTGTCCAAGGGAGTAGAAGTAATATAATATATGCAGGGAAGATAGCAAATTGTTAAAATCTCCACGTCTGCAAGACTTGATATCTAAGGGCTTTCGGCGTTTTCTTGGTTGGTTTCTTGCAAACATCATTCGTTAAAACAATATTGTTGGGTATAATGAATAAATTTTGTATCAGAGAAACTGCATGGTTTCTTGAATGAGATTGGTTGAAGTGTTTGTTTGACAGGAGTTCTGGAAGCGGATAACTTTATATGTCGATCTAACGAAGATGATGTAGCAGGAATGATTTTCCCTCAGTACGTTCAACAAAACTCTAAAATTCTAAGGCTACCTTTGGAAAGAAAATTGAATGGAAAAAAGAAGGAAGGAAAAAAGGTTAGGAAAGTAATATAAAAATTTTCAAAAATTTTAAAGAAAGAAAAATCTATTTTTTATTTTTGGTAAATTTAATTTTTTTTTTTTCATATTTCATGTTATATATATATATATATATATATATATATATATATATATATATATATATATAGATATGGTCCAAAACACAATTTTCCTTCTCTTTTAATTTTACTTATTAATTTTTGTTGGAGATATTTATTGTCATAATTGTTAGACACCGAGTACTGTAGAATCGAACAAGAACAAATCGAGTATATGAAATTGTTTGCAAGGAAACCAGAATAGAGATTAAATTAATGAGAACTGTTTGCGGTTAGTCTTGTGTTGAATGCGTCTACCTTAAGACAATTATTGCCCTCGTAGTGGTGCTTCGAGTCTTTGGCAATTTGTCTCCCAAGATGAAATGATCTTCCAACAATCAGAAAGTACTTCGTTTGTTGGTTGTCGAACCGAACTGTATGCGAACTCAATATCTCTCAAACGTATGAAAATGAATGAATATGTATATTTTGTATGTCAAAATGAGAGAAGGTGTGGTCTTTATATAGACCTGCTCATGGTATTCGATACAGTCAAACTTGGGAGGGTCATGTACGTTCGTGACAGAGACGCATCAGTCGACGGACACAAAAGCGATGACGTTTTGATCTTAGAAATGTGAGTTTAAGCTAGCTCAGGAACCCACAGACCGGGGTCGGTCTTGGGCGACGGACGAGCGGCGGTGTGGTGAACGAGAGCATGAGCTAGGTCCTCCCCTTCCACAAAAGCGGGTGCCTTGGGGCTGAGCCAAACTACAAGGTGGGTGTATTTATCTGCTTTAAAGTCTTTGTTCACATCGGAGTGTGGGACCTGAAGCTTTTCCGCAAACAAACCTTTAGTTACCGTTTTCAAGGGATGATGTTTGGAGACAATTTCTAATTCACTCCTTAATAGTTTTTGAGCAACTAAATATATAATCTTCATCTCCTCATGGAAGAGAACACATTCCCATGTGAACCCACGAAAAGCTTTATGGGATGATGTAATTTTAGCTCAAAAGTAGCTAAATTATTGTGCTCAAACCCATTTTCCAACAATCCCCACATGAATGAAATTGGTAGAGATTAATCGAATGACATGCGACACTAAGAGAGAGTTCGGTTGGAAATTTTTGTATAGGAAGGTAGCTTGTGGCCTTAGACCTTCCCTTGTGAAAATCTTTATCAAGATTCTTGATTAATCAGTGAACATGATGTCTTTAAATTGTTCAATCATTTGTGTAAACCAAGACAATAACATTCACGCGGAATCTTTCGACCGATTGGTTCTCACCAGTTGTATTCATTTTGGCGTGAACAATTCACAGTTTCATGAGTGCTCTGAAATTTAGCCTTTATGTTCGTAGACCCAAACCCAGTTCTCACTCACATAGGTGACTTCTTATGGAAGGTATTTTGCTATACCCCACTTGTCTTTAACAAGATATAAGAATCATTAAAAGCGTGGCTTACCTTTGTTGATCACTGCGGGGCATCACTATTCGATTATATGAGGCAGTAGGAGATTTGTTCTCAGAAGTAGTGATCTTGATGAGTCACACAAAATTCGGTTGTCCTTTTGAACCTAGATCTTGGGATCTCCAGTCAGCTAGGTTGGGTTGCCATTCTAGCGACTCTTTAGTGCATAGGCTTTAAACCCATTCCCCTCGATGATTTACTTACTTGCTCTCTGGTCAAACCTTTGGTTAACGGATCCGCAATGTTCTCTTTTGACCTTATGTATTCAATGGTCATAATACCATTAGAGAGAAGTTGTCTTACGGTATTATGTCTTCGATGAATATGTCGAGACTTACCGTTATATATATGACTTTGTGCTCTTCCAATTGCTGATTGACTATCGCAATGAATGCAGATAGCAGGCACAGGTTGTGGCTATATTGGAATATCTTCTAAGAAATGGCGAGTCACTGCCTTCTTCACCGGCTTTATCAGTGCAATAAACTCAAATTCCATAGTGGATCACAGCAATGCATGTTTGCTTAGAAGATTTCCAAGACAAGCTCCCACCACAGTGTAAATAGATAGCCACTTGTGGATTTCGAATCTTTGGTGTCGGATATCCAATTCGAGTCACAGTATCCTTCAAGTACTGCTGGATATTTTAAGTAGTGCAATCCATAGTTTTGGGTGTATTTCAAATACCTCAAAACTCTAACTATTGCCTTCAATGAATTCTAGACTGGATTACTTGTGTATCTACTCAATTCTTGGCAGCGTAAGCTATGTACGGGCAGTCTGATTCATGACATACATCGGTACTTGATTAGCATGCATATTCTTGTTGTGAAAGGCTTTTGCCATTATTTTGGATAGATGTAGATTTACATCTACAGGTGTTCTCATTGGACTACTATCATTTTGTTTAAATTTCTTGAGAATTTTCTCAATGTAATGTGATTGAGATAATATTAGTCCATATGATGTTTTGGAGATCTTTATCCCAAGTATAACATCAACAACACCTAAGTCTTTCATGTCAAACTTATTGTTGAACATATCCTTGGTAGTTTTAATGATTTCATTATTGCTACCCATGATGAGTATATCATCAACATAGAGACAAATAATGACAAATCCACATTTGGTGTTCTTGACATATACACATTTGTCACACTCGTTGATTTTGAATCCATTTGTCATCATTACAATGTCAAATTTCTCATGCCACTGCATTGGTGCTTGCTTTAATCCATAAAGGGATTTAACAAGTAGACAAACTTGCACCGCACCTTTTCTTGACACGGAACCATAAACCCTTCGGGTTGTTCATATGAATTTCTTAAATCCAGTCACCATTTAAGAAGAGCATCTTTACATCCATTTGATGTATCTGGTGTGCATATTTGCAATAGCTATTAACACCGAGATGGATGATATTCTTGTTCTTGGTGAATAGAATGTGAAATAGTCCAAGCCTTCTTTTTGCTTATAACCTTTGATAACCAGTCTGGCTTTATATTTATCAATAGATCCATCTGCTTTCATTTTCTTCTTGAATATCCATTTATATCCTAGAGGTTTTGAACTTGGTGGAAGATCCACCAGTTCCCACGTATGATTTTGCAATATGGATTCTACTTCATCGTTTATAGCCTCTTTCCAATATGGAGCTTGAGGGGCTCGACATGAAAAGCTTCATAAGATTTGAGCTCATCTTAACGAATCGTTAGAAAATGCGGACGAGATTTTGGCGTTCTAGTTCTTTGCTACGTCTAGGTTCATCATCATCTTGTTGGCCTTGACTGCCTGTGCGGTATCATGAGTCACTTTGCAGAGTTCGACTCTGTGTGGATTTGTAAGGAAATACATTTTCAAAGAAAAATGCATTTCTTGATTCGATAATAGTATTGGCATGCATATCTATAATTTCTTATTTATGAATCAGAAAACGATATGCACTACTATTATGTGCATATCCAATGAAAACACAATCAACTGTTTTTGGTCCTATTTTAACCTTTTTAGGTATAGGTACCGCCACTTTAGCAGACACCCCACACTTTCAAGTATTTGTAAGAGGTCTTCGACGCTTTCCACAACTCATAGGGGATTTATTGAACTTTCTTATGGGGTATTCGATTGAGAATATAATTTGCGAAAATTGCTTCCCCACAGAATTTTGAGGTAGTCGAACTTAATAGTAATGCATTCATCATTTCTTTTAAATTTCTGTTCTTGCGTTGACAACCCCATTTCTTGAGGAGTGAATAGGGTGGAGTCGTTTGGTGTATTATACCATGTTGTGACAAAATCACAGGTGCTTCATATTCACCACCTCATCACTTCTTATCACCTTGATTTTCTATTAGAGTTGGTTCTCCACCTCATTCTTGAAATGTTGAAGAAACATTTCCAATGTCTCATCTTTACTTCTCAATAAGTAAACATAACAATATCTTGTGCAGTCATCAATTAATGTAAGAAAATATTTCTGCTTACCACCTCGCGTTTGAATAAATTTCGGATCACGAGATATGCGAATGTATTAATTACAGAGGTTAAATACTTCTTTCAATTGATTGGAAGAACTTGTAAGTTTAGATTCCACACAAATCTCACATTTATGATTTGGATCTATTTTAAAATTAGGCAAACATTCCATATTAATTAATCTGCGCAATGTATCATAATTATCATAATTAACATGTCTTTGAAGATTCAAGCATATAAGCAGAAGACGTGTTCTTATTATTGATATTCTTAATAGGAGGTACAACAGTCATTACATTCATTTTGAAAAGCCCATTGCTCATGTACCCCTTTCCCACATACATCCCGTTTTTGGTGAGGATGAAGTTAATAGGAGACAAACGCAAACTTGAAGCCCTTCTTACTCGACATACGACACATCATTGAGTAAGTTCCTTACTTGATGCCATCTTGTAATACTACCTTCCCTTGGCCTTCAACCTTGGAAGATGAGTTGCCCATAAAGGGTTGTTCTCCATTATCTATGGTTTGATATGAAGAAGACATCTTCTTGTTTAATGAAGCGTGGCGAGTAGCCCTGTGTCCACCACCATTCCCCTTAGTATTGCTGCCAATGAAGTTCACCTCGGAGACTATATTTGAGGTTCATGTACGAGAATCATCGTACATGATCACATTGACGAGGCATTTCTTCTTCAGTTCCACTTGTTCCTTGACTCTGACCGGTCCATAGCACGGTGCCCTTGCTTGTTACACACATAACACTTGCCTTGGAACTTCTTCGTAGGACCTTACTTGGGACCGTTGCCATTGTGCTTCCTCTTCTAATGATTGTGGGAGGTCTGCCCTTGTTCCACAACATTGGCCTTGGATTCCATGAAGCCCTTGTCTGCCTTCTTCTCAGATGCACGGTTGTCTTCCCTCTGATTACCAGTATATATCAGATCTTGAGTCTGTTTCATTGCCGCGGGTGGGACTGCAGTTAACCATGGTGGATGACAGGCACTATTGGTTGGCTGTGGAAGGACTCAACGAGAGTCATCCCATACGCATGTATGTCATGCGGTATCACTTCTGAGAACTTGAACTTGGTTGATCAACATCTTGGAATCAAGCATCTTGTAGTCTAGGAATTTCCCGCTACAAACTTCTTAAGCCACAAATCCTCGTCTTGTACTTTTTGTCCAAGGATTCCCATAGTTCTCTTGCAGTATTGAAGGCGCAATACACATTATATAGTGTGTTGTCCAGGCCATTCAAGAGGTAGTTGCGACACAAGAAATCAGCATGCTTCCATGCTTCCATGCTTCCATAGCGGCAACCACTTGCCTGTCAGTTTCATTTTCCTTCAATGCAGGAGCATCCTCTTGAAGAAGCGGAGCCCAAGTGAGGTGGTCGGGGTAGAACATCATCTTTATTTACCACCTTTTAAATTCTGTCCCCATTAAATTTTTAGGCTTCTCTCCATATTTCAGTCGTGGCGCCCATGCGGGCGTTGGAGGAGGCACCACAGTGGGGGTAGAATCAGTAGTCATTCTACTGAACCGAATTCTGTTTCCAGAAACAGTATATTAAAAAAATTTAAAAATGACTTAGACAACTACAGAATAAAACCAGTCTTGAATAAAAGTAGCTACTGTTCACAGAAACAGTATCTTAAAAATTAACAAATATAATGGCTTAGCTAAATTCTGATCACAAATAAATGTTATTTCAACCAAACAGATTTTCGTTTTGCAGAAATAATCAATAAACCAATATCTTAGAATTACGGTAAGTTAAAAGTGATATATCAACTTATATATGAAAACTATATGGTAAAGGTGTTATGCGTATGTAAAAAACACCGATGCGATCTCGAGATTATGATACGAGCTGTAGTTCAAAAGCGAAAACAATTTACGGGAAGTTACGTATTTCGGAAGCGATATCCATATACGAAATAAAACAATTAAATCGGTCTCGATCACTGAAATCTTTATTTAAAATAACATAAACCGATTACTGTTTTTGCAAACTTGAGCAAAAGCGATAGACATACGATTAATACTAAAATATAAAGCAGTCTTGGTTTTGCAAACTTGAGCAAAACAATTAAACATACAGTGTTTAGAAGTATAAAACGTTTAACTAGACAAATGTGTGGAATGAGTCAACCTTGATAAATGTCTGAACAGATAAACGTTATGGAAGGTGTCAAAGTATAACATAAACAGCTTACTGGTTTTGCCTAGAAACGAGGAATATGAGAGGTCGGCCTTTTGTAACACGAGTCAGGAGAGTCTACGGTACATGATGTGAGGTGTATAAGGAAGTGCTAAGTGTCACAGCGAGAGTATTTTGGAGACTAAAGAATCATGAAAGGGAGAATTATAGAACCGGATTTATGGTATTAAACCAAGAGTGCGATTGTCATTATGCAAATGAATATGAAAAATCAAAATTTAGGTGTAGAGATGGGCCACATAGTGGAAGTGAAAAAAAGTTGCTATTTTTAATAATGAAAAGATGAGGGCTAGTTGCAATTTATGGAAAGTTAATTTATGAAAGAAAAACAAAACGAAATTCATTTGGTCTCTAGTTGCCTAACTTAGGCAGAGTAGGTGAGAAAGAAGAGAGCCAAGGAGGAGAAGAGGAAGAAGGAGGAGGAGGAAGAGCAAGATCAAGGTATGTGTTTTGATGTGTTTGCCTTAGTGTATTTTTAGTTTCTAGGGCTTGGGTATGGAGATTGGATTCTCCTTTGATCTAGGTTTGTGTAAAGGTCACACAAGCCTTTGATTGGTTGGGGGTTATGTGGTAAACCCCGGTGATGTAAAAGAAACTTGGAATCATCAAATTACATGATGTTTTAAAAGAATTGGTGGACATAGGTAGTGTTCTTGGATTTTCACCTAAGGTTTTGGGTTTTGAGTTTCCAAAACACCAATTCACATGATGTGGAGTTGTTTTTAGATAAATTCCAAGTTGGTTTTTGAGGTATTATGAATTATAGAAGTTATATGGAGTGAATTGGCATCAAAAGTGGGAGAAATAACAAAATCTGGGCATTTCGGGTAAGTCCTACCGGTACAATAGGAAGTCCTACCGGTAGGACTTTGCTTCTGGTCATTTTGGCCAAGTCCTACCGGTAGAAGTTAAGTCTACCAGTAGGACTTGATCTAATTTCTGTTTCGTAGGTTTCGTATTTTAGCGTAACTTCCTCATTTCTTATCCGATTTGAGTGATTCAGAGTGGCTACGTAAAATAGACTTCAAGAGAACAAAACTTAAGAAGAGCATCGTCAAATTATATATGATCCTAAGTGGCTAAAATTCACTTAAAGTGGGGCGTGTGCAAAGAAAAAATTCACCGCCAGCTTTGGACATAGAGTAGTCGGGTTGTTTGAGCGTAACTTGAGTTTCGATTGCTCAATTGGGTGATTCAGTTGGAATAGAACCCTTAGCACCTTAACTTTAAAGAGTGAAGAGTGTGACTAAGTCTAGGAAGTAGGTAAGTTATACGATTAATTTGTCATCGTATTCGTTTGAGTTGTAGGTTAAAGTAAAGAGCGGGATAAGTGTGGAGCGATTATAAGTTAAGCGAGCAAGAAAGGTGAGTGTTCTAAACTCATTTTCCAAATACTAGTGTATTATTATTATTATTATTACAAACTGTTTACACTGGTATTTCATGGTTTTTTGAATGCAAACCATTTCAAGAAACAAGCAATGAGTTAAAAGCAAGTAATGGATTCGGATGCATCAATCATACACAATAGTGAAAAAGTAAACAAATGGTTCGATTTTAAGCCATGATGGAAATGAAAGTAAATGGTTTTGAGTTAAACCATTTTGGAAAAGCAAGCATTGGTTTTAAATGGTAAAACCATTTTTCAAGCAAGCAAGCAAATAAGCAAGTAAGCAAATGGTTTTTGAATAATTAAACCATTTTTCAAGTAAACAAGCAAGCAAGCAAATGGTTTTAAATTGTAAACCATTTTTCAAAGAGCAAGCAAGCAAGCAGAAACGAAAATAATAATTTACGAAACAGGCCTTAATTGCTAGTAGACTTGGTGACACGTTCTAGAGCATGGAATCTAACTAAGTATGGTGATGGCGATACAGAGGTCAATTCCACCATATTTCACCGGAAAATGAAAAAAGGTGGCCAGGACAGGAGTCCTTCCAGGCACGATTGGAGCATAGACCCGTGTTCACTAGGGCATGATAAGCAAAATAGGCCTCCATTGGTTGATGTTTTATAAGCATGATCGCTGTTTGAAAAATCAACCATTGGTTTCTACTGAGTCGCGGAAGCTAGGAGAGTTTTAAAGCAAGCGGTTGAGCCAAGCTCCCAGTTTAGATTTCAAAACGTCGGTTGAACCAAGCTCACGAGTGGGTTTTATTTTCAAAGCATGTGGTTGACTCCAAGCTCCCATTTTTATGAAAAGTTTGAGGAACTTTTTAAAGCGAGGTTTATGAAGGTTTTAAGAACTTTTCAAGCATGATAAAACAAGCAAGCAAGAAAAATTATGAGAAGTTTATAAACTTCTAAGCAAGTAGAAATAAGAGTTTTACAAGCTTTTAAAGAAAAGCAAAACAAAGCTCGAAGCAAGTATTAAAAGTTTTATAAACTTTTTAAAAGCAAAAATAAATATCAACGACAAGTACAAAAGCAAGCAAGCAAAAAGTTTTAGAAACTTTAAGAAAGCAAAAGCAAAGCAAGCACGGAAAATATTAAGTAAAGAGAATTTTACATGTTTGAAATGTTTTCGAGGAAAAGAAAAACCGTTTATAAAAGCATACACTCAAAGGCTCGTTTAGCTCATTATTTTGTATTTAAAAACTATTTTTCCGAATGTCTGTAGTATTTGGAGCACAATAGGATTTGTCCTGACATCAGTATAAGTGCTGTGTATTAATTATATTTTGTAAGAGCATACTTTGAATTTGTAATGGAACATATCGTAATATACGTAGAGTAGTTTGTAAGAATGTGTTTGGTATGCTTGGTTTGCCATATTTTGGATATAGTGTAAATTGGATGTATGTACGATTTGGAATTAAGACTATGTGCGGCCGTCATCTTTGCCGGATTTTCATTGCTAAGATTTTTACCAAATCTAAGTTATAAATAAAAGAAAATTTTTTTGCATAAGGGTTTAAGCAGCGTACGGCTTAAGCTTCCGCGAGGGATTCTAGTCGTTAAAGGTAGCGGTACAGGGATTTCTATGGAGTGGTAAACACGCACACTGCCCGGTAAAGGGGAGTGGGGGTGTGTCAGGGTGGTATCAGAGCATAGGTAATGGCAACCATGCATGTTCCAACTTAGAGTACATACATATCAAGTGATTCAAAGTATTAAACATTTTATATTTTTGGTAAATACAACACTATGTCAGGAAGAGGACGTAGAGATCGTCCTAGGAGAGTCGTTCCAGCGGTGTGCAGCGTCTGTGATGAGGGACGAGCACGTAGTAGGTTCCACTCGCATCTATGAATCGACCTCCCAGGCGACGGGTCGGGTGCGGACCATCTGCCACGGAGGGCTCAAGTGCAGGGAATGTTTGCGAGGAGCAAGAGTGGCGGTGCACGGATGGTGGCAATGCGGGCCCGGCCCGGTCATGACACTCCACATACCTAGAGGCCGTGGAAGGCAGGAGGTCGATGGAGAGTACAAAGGCGGGCGCCGAGCCATGTAGGCGGCGTGTGGTGATCCAGAAGCAGCCTGGTTGTGGTTAGACCGAGTAAACAAAGTTTATGGAGTTATGGGCTGCACGGATGAGCAAAGAGTCTTGTTTTCCAGTTTCCTAATGGAAGACAGGGCTAAGGATTGGTGGGATGCCGTAGAGAGGAGGTATCCCGATGGCATAACATGGGACGGAAATTCAGCAAAGGAATTCAACGACGAGATTCTTTTCCTCGAGTCATGGGATGCAAAAATTGAGGAGTTCTTCAAGGATTAGAGCAGGAAGAACATGTCGGTCTCACGATGAAGAAGTTCTCGGAACTAGTTAGATTGGTTCCATGCATTCAAGCGGATGAAGTCTGCAGAATGCAGAGGTTTTTATCGGGACTCTGACACGAGAATCGAGTGCATTTATCGGTGGTCCGTGAGAATAGATTTGGGGGACTTAGGGGGACTTAGTTGGTAAAGCTCTCACGAGTTGAGCAAACCTTTGCAGCCGTGTCGGGAGTGGGCAGGAGAGTAGTGAGTGCACCAGGGCAATCCCGACAAAGCTGGTATAAGCGGAAGAACAAGGGTGGGGTCTGATGAGGTGCGAATTAGAGGAGCTATCTACAGTGGGGATGGTGAATTTAGGTTGCTAGTGCACCCAGTATTCCTCTAGTTTGTCCTTGATAATGTCGGAAGACACCATGGGAGTGCATGAGATTCGATCGAGTGTTTCCACTTGTAGCGAAGGCCATTTATTAAAGGAATTATCCTCATCTGATTGGTGCGGAGACATCGGGTGGCGGATCTGCTGATACCGAGAGATGAGCACACAAAGTCGACGGGAGGGGCTTCAGGGCGGAGGGACGACACGGCCAGCGGGTAAGGGGTGGTAGGTGGAAGGTAGAGGCGGAGTGCGGGGGATCTGAGTGAGGCCAGCATCGAGTGGGAAGTATCTGTGACTGTGAGATGCGAGATGCGACTCCCAGATGTGAAGTCACCCGGTATTATTTCTATTCTTGAGCATGATGCATATACCTTAGTAGACCCGGGGACTACGCATTCTCAGCATCGAAGCCATTCTTGGAATCGATATCACAGGATAGAGCCCAACCATTGAGAATTAGTATGAGAGTTTCCCTTCATTTGGGAGATCCATTACTCGCGACGAAGTGATCGAGAGATAGTAGAGTTAAATTGAGGACGGGAGTTCCCGGCGGATCTTCACAACTTTGATATGAGGGACTTTGATGTGGTTCTCGGCATGGATTGGCTATCTCGCCATAGAGCCGATAGATTTGTTATAAAAGGAAGTAAGGCTGAATAGGCAGTGGGGTGGAGTAAAGTTCGAGGATTACGTAGGAGTTATCTTCACGTATGATCTCATACGTAACTTGACCTACGAGGAAAATCTTTAAGTAAGGTTGTCGAGGTTATATAGCTTATGTGGTGGAGGCCCAGGAGAGGAGGGACTGTGGATGAGATTCACGATTGTTAGAGAGTTCAGGATGTGTTCCGGATGATAATGCGGGCTTACCTCCCGAGAGAAAAGAAGATGGGAGTTTGCGGTTTGTGTATAGATTACAGACGGTTGAAACGAGTTACCATCGTGATCGATTATCCCACACTCCTAGGAATTGATGAGTTATTTGATCAACTCCAAGGATCTAGTATACTCGAGAATAGACTTGAGATTAGGGATATCATCGATTGAGAGTTCGGGGAGAGTGATGTACTAAGGCTGACGTCGAGGACCATATTCTGAGCGTTATGAGTTCACGGGTGATGCCATTTGGTTTTGACAATGCCCGACGGCGTTTATGGATTTGATGGGCCAAGTATTCCAGTAGGCATTGGATAGGTTCGTCATAATTTTATTGATGATATCTTGGTGTATTCGGGTAGTTCGGAGGAACATTGAGCACACCGAGTTGTATTCTGGACTAAGGGAGAGACTGACTATATGCGAGTTGAGGCAAGTGTCGGTTTGACTGACAGGTGGCATTCCTTGGTCATGTAATTTCAGTAGAGGGGGTGAGTGTGGATCCCCAGAAAATAGAAGCGGTAAGTGGAAACCACGCAGAATGTCGAGGTGGAAGTTTCCTTGGTTTAGCGGGGTATTACGAAGTTTGTTGAGGGGTTCTCGAGATATGCGGCCCATGACCAGTGACAAGGAAAGATGTTAAGTATGATTGGGTGAAGCCTGTCAAAAGAGTTTGAGGGAGTTGAAAGATGGGGTCGGCAGCTCCAGGTTCTAGCTGCCAGTGGAAAGTGGATTGTGGTTTATAGTGATGCTTCCAGAGGCAAGACCTTGGTTGTGTGTTTAATGCAAAAATGATAAGGGTAGTTGCATATGCCTCTAGACAGCTAAAGAAGCATGAGAAAATTACCCTACCTGACTTAGAGCTTGTACGTGATCGTGTTCTGCTTTGAAAATGGAACATTATTTATATGGTGTTCCTTGCTTGGGATCTTCTGAGATCATAAAGTCTTCAATATATTTTCACTTAAAGGAAGTTAAACTGAGGCAAAGGTAAACTGAGTTGATTAAGGACTAAGGCTATGCTATCACGGTACCATCGAGGAGAAAGCAATGTCGTAGCGGATGCCTTGAGTAGACGACCGGGAGAATTCATATCGCGTGAGATCGGGTTATCTTCCATATTGAGGTGGATACGAGAGCTTTAGGGGTGATATTGGAGGTTGGGGATTACGGAGCCTTGTTAGCCACATTTCATGTTCAGTAGCTCCTAGTGGACCCGGATTCTAGCGAGGCCGATCCACGGGATCCCGCAGGATGAGTGCTGAAAGCTTAAAGAGATGAAAAGGGAAAGCAAGCGAGTTTCGGATCGGGGATGATGGCATGATGGTGAAGGTCGGGGAGGGAATGTGTGTGCCGGAAGTATGGCGGAAGAAAGAGGAAATTATGGAAGAAGCACATTCATCTGCGTATGCTATGCATCGGTAGTACGAAGATGTCTGAGAACACCAGAAAGAGCGTGCGGTGGAATGGGATGAAGAAAGAGATCGCAGGTTTCGTTCCAGTGCCTCTTTTGTCAGCCAGTGAAAAGCGACATATCAGAAGGCCAGAGGAGAATCTGATTTACTCACATTCCGGTGTGGAAATGGGAAAGATCACTAGTTTTGTAGCGGGTCTTCCCATGATTTAGAGGCAGCATGATGCTATATGGGTGATAGTTGATCGATTGTGATGCGCTCATTTACACGGAGTTAATGTTGAAGATTCTTTAGAAAAAGTTGGCCAAGTTGTATGTGGATGAGATAGTAAGACTTCATGGGGTTCCTAGTGTCGATAGTGTGGAGATCGAGACCCCGGAGTTCACATCCCAGGTTTTGCTTTGAATTTGCAAGCAGCGTTGAGTACTCGCCTACATTTGACACGGCATTTCATCTCGAGACGGATGGCGGTCGGAAGGGAGCTATTCGGGCGTTAGAGAGGATATCTTGGCTTGTGTGATGGAATTCAAAGGAAGTTGGGATACTCATAGCACTATTAAGGTTGCCTACATGATAGCTATCAAGCATTAGATATGGCTCCATTTGAGCGTTGTATGGCGAGAGCGTGGGGACTCGGTGTCTTTGGGATGAGGTTGGTGAGAGAAGACTAGTAGGCCACGAACTGAAAGTACAGGATCCGCCGAGGAGAAAGTGAAAATTTGTTGGCGATAACTTAAAGATAGCAAGAGATAGACAGAAAAGCTATGCGGACAACCGTCGTAGAGACTTGCAGTTTGAAATAGGTGATAAAGTCTTTTGAAAGATTTCACCTTGGGAAAGGTGTGTTGAGATTTGGGAAGCAGTGACTTAATTAGAAGTATATTGGACCTTATGTGGATCGTGAGCAAGTGGGGACAGTAACCTACAGTTAGAGATTACCCCCGAGTTGTCGATTCATGATACTTTCATCAATGTTGAAATATATCCGGATCCTTCACATGTATTGAGAGAGCAACTTGATCTCTTGGTTAAAGGAGAATTTGACTTATGAGGAGATACATGCGGTGTAGATCGCAAGAAAGGCAGGGTGTTGAAAACAAAGTGATTCCATTAGGTAAAGTCTTATGGAAGAATCATGAGGGACGACTGCCAGGGCCGAGCCGGATAGCCATCTGATGCCTCACTTATTCTGGGATGAGTCTATCATTCCTTCCTTTATTTGGGTTTTGGTTTTCATTTAGAGGCGAGGAAATGTTCCCTAAGGAGGAGGATTTGCAACACCCAGTCCCGAGAAGAGTCTGATACATGTCTTTGCAGGGTGTATAGAAGTACTAAGTGTCACCTTTAAATATTTTGGAGACTAAAAATATGAAAGGAGAAATTATAGAACCGGTTGTAATTGTTATTAAACCAAGAATTTACAATTGTCATTATGCAAATGAATATGAAAATAAAAATTTAAGGTGGCAGAGATGGGCCATAGTGGAAATTGAAAAAAGTTGCTATTCTGATAATGAAAAGATGAGGGCTAGTTGCAATTTATGAAGAAAGTTAATTTATGAAGAAGAAAAACAAAACAAAGAAGTCCATTTGGTCTCTAGTTGCCCTAGCAAACCCGTAGGTGAAAAGAAGAAAGCCAAGAAGGAGGAAAGAGAGGAAGAAGGAGAGGGAGGAGAAGAGAGCAAGATCAGGTATGTGTTTGATGTGTTTTGCCTTAGTGTATTTTGGATTTCTAGGAGAAGCTTGGGTGTTATGGAGATTAATTTCTCCTTTGATCTAGGTTTTGTGTAAAGATTCTACACAAGCCTTTGAAGTTAGTTGGGATTATGTGAGTAAAACCCCAATTGATGTAAAAAAACTTGGAATCATCAAGAATTACATGATGTTTAAAAAAGGAATTGGTGGACCTTAGGTAGTGTTCTTGGATTTTCACCTAAGGTTTTTGGGTTTGAGTTTCAAAACACGATTCACATGATGCGAGTTGTTTAGATAAATTCCAAGTTGGTTTGAGGTATTATGAATTATAGAAGTTATATGGAGTGGAGTGGCATCAAAGTGGGAGAAATAACCAAAAATCTGGGCATTCGGGTAAGTCCTACCGGTACAATAGGAAGTCCCTACCAGTGGACTTTGCTTCTAGTCATTTTTGGCCAAAATCCTGCCAGTGAAGTTCAAGTCTACCAGTACCAGGACTTGTTCTGGATTTCCTGTTTACGACCAGTTTTAGGTATTTTAGCCATAACTTCCTCATTTCTTATCCGATTTGAGTGATTCAAGTGGCTACGTAAAATGAGCTTCAAGGAGAACAAAACTTAAGAAGTAGGCATCGTCAAATTATGATCTAAGTGGCTAAAAATTCACTTAAAGTGGGGCCATGTGCAAAAATTCCTGCATCAGCTGGACATAGAGTAGTCCGGGTTGTTTCGAGTAAAGCTTGGGTTCAGTTGCTTTCGAATTGGGAGGTGAATTAAGTTGGAATAGAACCCTTAGCACCTTAACTTTAAGAGTATGAAGAATGTGACTAGAACCCAGGAAATCGTTAAGTTATACGATAATTTGTCGTGCATTACGTTGAATTGGGATTAAAAGTAAGGCGGGATAAGTATTGAGCGGTGCTAAGAATTAACGCTCAATAAAGAAGGTGAAGTGTTCTAAATATTTTAAATACTAGTGTATTATTATTATTATTATTACAAACTGTTTACTAATTTCATGGTTTGGAATGCAAACCATTTTCAGAAGCAAGCAATAAAAGCAAGTAATGGTTCGGATGCATCAATCATACTGTAATTGAAAAGTAAACAAATGGTTAGATTTTAAGCCATGATGGAAAATGAGTAAATGGTTTGAGTTAAACCTAATTTTGGAAAAGCAAGCATTGGTTTTGTGGGTAAAACCATTTTCAAGCAAGCAAGCAAATAAGCAAGTAAGCAACAAATGGTTTTTGAATAATTAAACCATTTTCAAGTAAATAAACAAGCAAAACTTAAATGGTTTGAAATTGTAAACCATTTTTTCAAAGAACAAGCAAGCAACAAAAATAATAATGCGGCAGGCCTTGTTGCTAGCTAGACTTTGGTGATACGATTCTAGGCATGGGAATCTAACTTTAAGTATGGTGATGGCGACACGGTCGATTCCACCATATTCACAGGAAAGAAATGAAAAAAGATTGATGGACAAAGGGTCCTTCCACACCCAGAGCACGAACATGAGATTTGTTCACTTTAGAACATGATAGCAAAAATAGGCCTCCATTGGTTGATGTTTTATAAGCATGATCACATTGTTTTGAAAAATCAATGAAGTGGTTTCCGATCGCGAGCTTCGGCGGGAGAGTTTTAAAACAAAGCGGTTGAGCCAAGCTCCGTTTGAATTTCAAAAGCATTCGGATTTGAGCCGAGTGGGTTTTATTTTCAATGTGGTTGACTCTGACTCCCCATTTTTATGAGAAAAAAAGTTTGAAGAACTTTTAAGGATTTGTGAAAGGACTTTTAAGAACTTTTCAAGCATGATAAAACAAGTAAGAAAAATTATGAGTTTATGAAAACTTCTATTGTAAACAAGAAATAGAGTTTTACACCTGCAAGCTTTTAAAGAAAAGCAAAGCAAGAAAACTAAACTAGTATTAAAAGTTTTATAAGCTTTTAAGAAACAAGTATAAAAAGCAAGCAAGTACAAAGCAAGCAAGCAAGAAAAGTTTAGAAACTTAGAAAGCAACAAACTACGGAAAATATTCGTAAAGAGGAATTTTACATGTTTGAAATGTTTTCGGAGAAAAGAAAACCGTTTATAAAGCATACACTCAGGCTCGTTTAGCTCATTGTGCAGCTCATTACAAAAACTATTTTCCGAGGTGAGTGCATAAAGCTGCTGGAACCTGATAGGATTAGTCACATTATAATTATAAGTGCTGTGTATTAGTATATTTTGCTCAAGAACATACTTTGAATTTTGTAATGGAACATAATACACATATAGAGTAGTTTTATGGGAATGTGTTGGTATCTTTGGTTGCCATATTTTGGATATAGTGTGGATGTATACGAGATTTGGAATTAGACTATGTGCGTAGACTATGCTTTGCCAGTTTTTCCAGCTAAGTTTACAAATCCTAAATTATAAATAAAAGAAAATTTTATAGGAGGTTTACGCAAGCAATACGACTACTTCACGAAATTTCTAATTCGGTTAAAGGTAATGGTGAGGTTTCTATGGAGTGGCGGAAACCTTTAGCTAGCAGTGGGTGTCAGGCACTACATAAACAGAAAGTTTTTTGCAAACAAAAAAAAAATTGCAGCAGAAAAGCCAATGCAGTCGTTCTAAATGCAACAGAAAAATAACGTTTTTGCAAAAATTAAAAAATGAGAACTTTAAAACAATGCGAGATCTCATTCTAGTATTACAACTCGTTTCTTGTTCTGTAAATAATTTGCACACCTATCTTGTGTTTGCTCAAAATTTAAAATGTACACATACTGATATCTATTAAATAAAAATAAATATGAAACGTTTTTAAAGAAAATCCGGTCACCGATCTTGCGAAGCCGAAACGTTGGTTATGTAAAGCGAAAAACCATAAAAAAAAACTAAATGTCTTAAGATTGTTAGACCGCAGGAATCTTGTGTAGAATCGAACAAAAATTCATCGGAGTATATGAAAATTGTTTTGCGGGAACGAGAATAAAGATTAAATTAATGAGAGAACTGTTTGCGGATCAAGTCTTGTGTTGGACTACAATCTCGCTAAGATAATATATCATGTCGCGGTGGTGCCGAGTCTTTGGCAATTTGTCTCCCGGGATGAAATGATGCCCGACAATCGAGAGAAAGCACTTAGTTTGTTGGTACGTGGTGAGCTGTATGCGGGAACTGGTCTCTAAGCGGCATGAAAATGTATATTGGCTTGGGAATAATGCGTTCGACCAATGGTAACCTCGAAGCAACGGCGTTTTGATCACCAGAAAAGGTGAGTTTAAGCTGCTCCAGGCCGGCCGAGCTTAAGTTCGGTGCGGGGCGCGGCGGCTTGGCACGCGTGTGTGAATAGCATGTGTGGAGTACTGCCCTCCACAAGCGATTGCCAAGGCTGAGGCAACTATAAGGTGAATTGTATTTATACACTTTAAAAGTAGCACATTCACATGTCAGGTGTGGAGCCTGACTTTCCTAGCTAAACGGATTCTTGTTTTCAAGGGTGATGTTTGGAGGCAATTTCACTCCAGTTTTATATAATCTTTATCCTCATGGAGGAGAACACATTTCCATGTGAACCAAAAAAAGCATGGGATATTGATAATAATTTTAGCTCAAAGATAGCTAAATTATTGTGCTCAAACCATTTTTCCAACAATAATCCCAGTCAAAATTGATATGACATATTTAGGTCATCGATTGAGGCTATAAGTGGGTGGCAACATGGTACAATCTCAGGTGGTGCATAGGTTGTGCCAGAGCTGGCGGGTAACGAAAGAACTTACCATGATAAACCACAGTTCTAGAGAATGTTATGAAGATTAGGAGCTATATTCTCAAGGACGAATAAGGAAGACTAGAGGGAGATATTATGCATATCATATCTACCATATTTGATCATATTTGATGATTTTCTATGACAGACAAATATTCCTCAGTGGTTAATATGGAAGGAAATTAATTGGCTTGATTGATGGGATTTATATGGAAGACAAATATTCAGCTAGCTTGATTGAGTCAAAACAAAAACATGTGATCCATAGTATCATGGTTTGATTCTCTTGGAGGATATAAATAGGGGACACGTTTTGATGCAAATACACCATAAAAATGTAGAAGCACGTATAAAGAAAGTGGTTTTGGGGTTAAAATACTATTTGGGTATTACCTGACCTTGATTTCTCTTGTGTGGTTGGAGGTTTTTATCTGCACGTCTTGTTGAAAAGGGATCTTGTTGGTGTTTGGGCTTGTGGGAATCTAGAAGTCTAGATGATGTTTGGGGAATGAAGGGGATCTCATTACATGTTTCGTTAATGGAGGAATTAGGTGAAAGGCGTTAGAAGAGAGTCTTTGTCTATATTAAACCAATTGTACTAATTTATATGAAGTGAAAATCTTCTCCCATCTGGGGTTGACCTGCTGAGAACGAACCATATTGTTCTCGTGTCCCTACATATATGTGAGTTCATTTCATGCCTTTTATTTATGTCAGGTGAATTGTTTTCATAATTAGTTTCTGCCAACTTGATGCCTCGCGGTATACCAACGAGGCAAAACATCTTCATAACAAATAAGATTTTCCTTTTTGAATTTGAAGGAAAGGATAATGGTTCAAATATTTTCTTTTCATTTAATGATTACTTCAGCATACTTTACTTTTGGAAATCAACGAATGGCGTTCAGCATTACTCTGGATTAAATGAGTGAATTATGTTTAGATGTTATGAAGCAGCCAACTAAACTAATAATTAAAATATGGAATAAAATAATACAGGATGAGGGCATTCAATATTAAGATGTGATTACTGTTTTACCGTCTGTTTTTAAGTATTTAGTTGAAGACATACATGTTTTTAAAGAGTTTGTGGTGTAATTACACATTCTATAATGTTTCTCGTAGACACATTTATCACCAAAAACATTATTCCCCCTCTAATGATGAAATCTGGCGTGTGTTAAGGTGTACCAAGTCGTTCTGGCACTATAATTGGATTGCGAAGGAAGTCAGTTGGAAGAAGAGGACCCACAATGTCTATTTTGCAGGCACATCGATTTTCATATTCAGGTTTCGTGTTACTCCGTCTTCGCTTTGGTCAGAATTCAGTTGACTTTCTAGAAATTAACCATAAAGTCTATTGTTTAATTTAATTAATGATTTCCATAGGCAGGGAATGAGGATATACGAAAAAATAATATTTACGCAGTTAATTAATGATAATATCACTAGGCAAGGGGAAGGGGAACCCATGAAAAATAATAATATTGTTATGTCAACACAAACTTTTTGAACGATATCGTCTAGTCCCTAGTACAATACCATTCACTGAGGAGATAAGTATTTATGAAAGTTTCCAGAAACCAAGGCGCAAAAGCAACAAGGCGAATCTACTATCTCACTTTGCCGGAACCTTGCCCACAACGGTTGTTTAATCTGGCTGTGTATGTAGTATATAGATAGTAATTCCATGGCTTCAATTTCATCAAAACTAAGCTTTTCCTTTTACTGCTTGGTTTCTTTTCTTGAATATTAATATTTAATAGTCAGTTTGAACATATGGGGTAACTTAGAAGAGAATAATAGTGTGGGATTGTTGGACGGTGCCACCATTGTGAGCTTTGTGGGAAGATGCGAAAAGCTTTCAATGGTTTTGATCCATGACCGCTTCTCCAATCTGGACTGAAACTTCTGATAAACTCTCCTATTCTGAGATTCACTTAGAAGGAGTTTCAGTCTATGAGGGTTTCGAAACACATTTCTGGTATTGACGTTAGAGAAGTCCAGATGAGCTTGCCATCTGGGTCTACGACTCCTGTTTGAGAAGTTCGATCATGACGCCAATGGGGCTGCTGCTGGATTTGGAGGTTCAAGATGGAGACGAAACGTATGATGCTCATAGCCATGGCTAACAGGGGTTGAGGCTTCCTGCCTGTTCAGATGCTTCTGGAGGAGGACAGCTTCCTTAAGAAAGAAGCTGTTGAAAGGGGAAGCTATATAGAAAATTGTCGCTGGACTTAAATTATTTCCTTCTTCATTTTCTTGAGGTTTTTCAATTTATTTTGGACATCTATCTCTCAACTGAAATGTCCTTGTGTTTGATTTCCCTTTCCATATAATCAAACTGTTTTATTATATTAATGGAAATAGGACCTCCTTTTTGGTTTCATGTTTTTTTATTTTCTTGCTTATTGCTTGCAGAAAACATAATATTCCATAGACTTGCCCTCTCGGAGCTCGTGTGGGTAAGACGGGGACTATAAAAGAAAAAAAAGAAAAGCAAAATCTTCTCCTCCATAAATTCATTCATTATATATACCACTTGACAACAATAGAATTTGGAATCTGCCCTCCATTAATTCCATATGGGTTGTGTTACAAGAACAAAGACATCTCAGGAGCAGGAATGAAGGGCAAAATGCTCTCTCCATACAACTCAAACAGAGATACCAGAAGATGCCCAGATTTCAAGTCATCCCTCCAAGTTTGGGTGAGGACAGCTGACATCTTCAGAGCTCGGCTATCACCCTTCTCTTTTCTGTTTCCATGAGGGATGATCTGCCTGGAAGATGATGATGATGATGATGGGCCCATGTCAGCATCAGCATCAGTCGAAGGAACATGATCTTTTGCATTTGGTGATTTTATCAGATGCGCAGAATTTGGTTGGCGCATCCATCCATCGGTCCATCCATTCGTCTCTTCTTTAGAGACGACTGCAGCTGCTCTGGATGCTCCTTGTTTGCTTGCGTTTATCACTCGTTGAATGGGTATAGTGAATCAAAAGTAGATTAATCACACCGAACAATAATTAGTAGTTTGAACAGGGGAGAGGGGTCTAACTCATGTTGCAAAGGTGTTATGCTAAAGTATTGCTGTGCAATACATGGTTGAGTCTTTGAAAGCACATAACAAGATGTAACGAACTGACTATAATCACCCCTAAAAAATAATTTCTAAAATTATTTTTTTTTTTTTTCTTATTAGAGAATGACAGCACCCAACTGCATCACAATATGGCATGACCGACTAACTGCAAAAGAGAAGCGGACAGGCATGTTGGAGAAATGAGCCCAACCCATATACCCATGAGTACTTAGCAAATCAGTTCTCCAAAATAGAGTATTCTTACCATTTCAGGCCTAGCTCAAATGGTAAATGGGGTGGGATGGGCATACGATGAACCATAATCAAATCCAGAACAGAGTACTAAAAGGGTGAGATGGGCATACGGAAGAACCAGGATGGAATTCAGAACAGAGTACTACAATGTAATATGCAAAATGACTAGATGTCAAAAAAAAAAAAAAAACGTTATTATAGACATGTTTTGGTTACCCTGCATTTGGGTTAATCTACATTTTGGTTAATCTTCATTTGGGTTACCCGCATTATGGTGAATGTATATTGTTCTATAGTATTCTTTTGCTTCCTATAGAATTTCGTAAACTACATGAAAACATTCAGAGAATCCCTTTATCGCAGACAAGCAGAAAGATCAGACGGCTAAAGTAACTGGTATCATTTCAAGACGCGTAATAACCAACCCTAAAGGTCAAATCTGATTGGTTATATTATGTTCCTCAGAAGCGAAGACTGCCTTTATTCTAGGCAGTATTTATGTATATGTATGCAAGAAGAAAATCCATGATACTCTTACCTGATAGTGATGTAACTACCCTTTCATTGGTCCTCAAAACACATGCTGGTGGGGATGGCAAAGCTGGGAACATTTTGAGCCTATCGTACACGGATAGTCCGGTCGCACGCTGGAAAGAAAGAATAAAATAAACTGGTTCTCTTTACATGCAACATATAACCCATCTTAGGATTTCTCAAACTGGATAACATTACAAGCACATAATAGAACAAAACTCACCAGTAATGCCCCATAAACACGCCACGCTTCAAGCCTCTTTATCTCATTCTTCTGCTTCTCAAGGAGCATCTCAGGCTCAAGAAGTCGAAGATATGGTTCGAGGTTTGGTACTATAAATGTGGGCGGGGGCTAAATAAAAAAAAGTACAGTATCACATTCAGTTGATAGCAGCTACAGTTTAGAAACTAACAATAAGATAACTATAACAGAACAAGCTCTTGTATATGAAATTTGGTTTGAAAGGGTCTTAAAGATACAAGCGCCTTGGATTCTAAAGTCTCTTTTGGCATGGATGCGAGCAACATGGTATACTTAGTAAATAAATGCCCCAGCCACAAATTTAAACTAACTTTATAACATATGATTTAAATTCTAATCCAATGAATAAAATATTTTAAGATTCCATGCATTTAAAAAGAATATTTAATAAAAGAATTATATGAATTTTAATATACAATTAAAAATTTCAATAATAAAAGTGTTTAAAGTGGAAGAGTAAAATTAACAAGGCACATCTCTTCATTTAAGTACATTTCTTAGCAAGCAAGATACTATAAGTAGGGAGGGATCGCATCTTATGCTTAGATGTGCTTTAAGCATGTATGTTAAAACTATGTTCAGCAAAGGAAACAAAGAGTATACTCTTTGTCAAAGGCATTTCCATTTCAAGTAAATTTACTTTCCCGACATACTGGAATGATTATGAAAATAAGCAGATAGAGCCCAAAATTTAATTCTTTAGATGGTTCTTTCATTTATTTTCTTTCTAAAATACCTAAAAAGAAGAATAGAGAAGTTGCCATCTTGGTCCTACTGAGCTGCTAAACCTTGAATTGCACCACAGTGTTGAGTCCATGCGTTTGGGTCTAAAAATGCATGAACGAAGAAGAGTCTTTGTAAAACCTTGGCGTTTACGAATTATTATCTTGCGTGCCCAGGCTCATAAAAATGTTATTAAGTAAGTTCAAGGATGAAATGTGAAGTGCAGAAAGAAGTTAGGATTGAGATGAAAAGACATGTCAATCTTTGTACCTACAAAGCAATGTTCTTAAAACCAGGCGGCTCGGCAGCCACTAGATTACAAGAAGCAAGTTAAACAAATGAATCAAGAATGAATAGCTAGGTGGCCACACACACCAATGTAGGCTTCATTTATTGTTTAGCATAATGTATAGGTAGGAGGGGGTACATGTTCCACAACCACTTAGCCCTCAAAACCACGAACCATCTGTATACTTCCATACAGACTCCTTCTCTTGGGATGCCTGTTCAATAAATTTCTTGCCCATGAATAAAGAAATGAGAGGCTTAGATAACTATTCTAAGAAATTATATAATTTGAGGTTTGCACCAGGTTGATTAATGCCTGAAAGTCAAGGACCCAACTGATCAAAGGGTTCATTATTTAGTTCAATTAGATACCACAAGCTTACAAAGAGGTGACTTAGTCTGAGTATAGTCTGCTTTGTTAACACTGCCACAAGCTCAGGGTGAACTCTTTGGATTAGTGGTGGAAACAAGGTAGTCATTGCATTCTTCCCAACCCAAGGGCAAACACTAGTCCCACTTACTATATATGAACTGGATCTATTCTCCAAGAAAACCTGGGCTGAAGATAGAAAGGAGGTTAGTGTGACTTTCCATTTTCCTAAAACTAGGGTTATCAATTCTCTTGTAAGCACAAAATAACTTTAGGATGCTCACCTTTTGCATATTGAAAGCAAATAAAAGTTAACTGTGAAGTCTCAAAAAGTTCCCCAGTGGTTATGCAAATCTATTTCCAATTCGTTTTGCAACAAGGCAGGTGACAGATGGCATTAATTGGTGGAGCTGCTTGGAAAGATACCCCACAATATAAAGAAGTTAGACTACTTCCCCAAAAGGAAGTCAATAAATATCCTGAGTCTTTTGCTTTTTATGAGCTGGAGCATCAGGATGAATAGCCTTTCCCCAACAATGAACTATTTAAACATTGCTAGATGACCTTATCATTTACAACATAACAGTTCAAAAATATTTAAGCAGGCATGATGGCAGATTCAAACTTACAGTGGTTCTATGTACGGCGCACCATAATTCATCATGAGTACTCTGCTGTCTGCTAAAACTATTTTAAAATGGACTACTTTGCCAGATGCCAACACATAGGTTCTTTGTGTATGTGAGGATTGAAGCAGACTCCAAATGCGCAAGGAGGTTGAAATCGCTCAAACCCACACACAGTACCTGGCATTATTGAGGAAGCAGATTATGACCACATTTCCTAATAATTAATGCTATACTGAACTTATAGCTTTAAAAACTACCTCATCAGCAATGAAATATGTAAAATAAGGAACTAACGGGTGAAGTCCTGAGTCTGTGGCCAAGCTCAGTAATGCCTCTTTAAAAAGGGCAGAATCTGACTTATTTACTGTAAGATCAATTATTTTATCAAAGTATAGCTGCACAAGCACAATAAAGGAATATTTCAGTAAAGTTGCAGAATTAAAACAAAATAAAATGAGACAAAAAGTGCATAGCATGTCTTTTCTCCCTAGACAAAACATGCTTAATGGGTAATTTAATGTCAACAGGAAGACCATCCTCTTTTTGTTCCAACTTTTGCCATTGGAAGGAGAGGCAATGACTAGTCACACATGAAAAACAGCAATCTAAATTTTAGCCCCCCTAGTTGGATTACAACAGCAAAATTTGAAGGCTCACTAACAATAAAATAGAGATACGGATTGAAAATTAGCATAGATTTAATGCAATAATAGTTGAAGGTTACAGAAATTTATACATTTAACGATTAAAAATATTTAGAATTGGTGTCATGATATGTAGTCAACAAATTTCTTCACCCCAAAAGTTTTAATGGAAAGAAACTGAATCAGGGATAAACAATATCATCATATTCCACCATAAAACTTAAGAGGTGCTAGAATCTTGTGGAACACAGAATGGTCAATTTTTATCCCAACCCAACCCCTTACTGCTCAAGCCAAGCCTCAAAGAAATTAAGTTCCAGATAATATATATATATATATATATATATATATATATATATATATATATATATATATATATATATATAAATATATACTTCCCGTAAGTCAAAATAACAAATTTTACAAAAGTGTGAATTGCAAACTGTGACAATAAACTTAAGCTTTAGAGATGGACCTTCTACTGAGCATTTTTCTGGAATAAATTTGGCTGTACACAGCTAATGCCATCCAGTGACAAACCACTGCAGTATCAAGTGGTGCTTTTGGTAAAGGACCTTCAATCACCTACATGTCAAACAAAACTCTGAAGACATGGAATATGATTCAAGAAAATTTTGTTATGAAATTAACATAATCAGCAATCTCTTACATCTTTGAAATCAAATCGTCATCGATGTAAACAAGATCATATGTCCAACAGCTCTCTTGAACCGTAGTGGTCCTCCCGAGGTAAAGCCATAAATTGGCTGAGGCAAGATGTGATGGAACAAAGTTAAGGAAAAAATTCTTTTGAAAAAAGAAAAAATCCTCAAGTTGACAAATAAGTCGTTCTTTTGTCTAAAACAAAATGCATCAATCAATGTGTCCTCAATTACATGCACAGAGCCATGATGATCATAAATCTTTCAAGATTATATTCTTACTTATGCACTCAGATAAGAGCCATAAACCCTTAAATAAATAATGAAACATCATTTTCAGGAAGTAAAAAATCATTTTAACACTTCTTCCAAAATTTTTATTCAGCTATAGGCCTATATTTGACAAAAATTCCTTAACTGGGTAGATAGATAAAACAAGAATTGTCTTATCAGCCATACATACCACTGCACAACAGAATGAGCAAGAAGGGTGAACCATTGATACTAGTAACTTTCTACTGTCAGATATTCTACTTGATTATATCCCTTGTTTCATTGATTGTTTTACATGGAATGCTAGTTGAAAGGCAGTGCCTGCCCGACAGATGGCCAAACCATTTATTTATTTGTGTGCTTGTTTTCATATTCTGAACAAATTAGATACTCTTCCTTTCTAGATTCTGAATCACTTGAAAAACATAATAGAAGAACATTTGAAGGATTGGAGAGGTGCATGAAGTTTGTTCGGTCAGGTGGGAAAATGGGCTTTCCTTTTTCTTCCCTTCTGGGATTTGTAGATATCACAGGGGTTGTGAGTTTTAGGTATGGTTTAGTCCTTTTACATCCTGTGTACATGGAATGCTCCCCTTCTTTTTGCTAGGCGTCTTTTTAACATGTCTAGTCTTGCACTTGATAGAATAATTTCAACCAGGAGCACTTTAAATACATCAAAAGAAGAACCACTGATTCTAAGCCTTGATTGAGGGATAGGTCAATGAGAAGAAGACAATCTTCCTCTTAAGTGAAGACAAACAAATGCTTTCTCATTGAAGAAAAAGAAGGCTTTTTGCTCTTACAGAAGAAGGTTCCCATATAGCTAAATGCGTTAACAGCCTGCAAATAAGCTGGCATTAAGTCTTCTCATCTTTAACCAAATGAATCTTACAAAGAAATACACTCTCTAAATGAACATAAACCAGAGGAAAGCATTTTCCTTAAAATAATGCATAAGAATACACATTCAAATGTATTAAACATTAGATCAACCATGGATTGTAGTGCAAAACCGTAAAACCCTAGTAGTTCCTCTGTCTCCCTGCAATACTGAATAAGATAAAAAATCACCATTTACCAAGAGCCACAGACAATGTTCTTAATTTCTGTATTAAAATGATCTAAGCATATAAGCATGCAAGTCAAAACCAATGCACTGAAAAAGGCATGTCATTTACATATTGTTATTTACCTCAACATTTTTTAAGTTGAGCGCAATATCAACATCATCTGTTGTCAGTACAGTTCTCTTAGAGTGCACTTGTGCATTTGATTGCCTCCTGTATTTAAAAGAAGTTTTATCAGATTATCTTCCACAAGAAAAAAAATTTCCTCACTGGTGCAGAACTAGAAAAATAAAGATCAAGTAAAGATTCTGGATTTCTTTCTCCATCTAAAACAAAGAAACAAACTCAAATACAAGGATAAACACTTATTTTCCAATCAACACAATGATATGTTCCAATGTCGAGATTTTAGCAAGTTTCAATCTTGACCACCATTTTCATGTCAAAGTATGACATACCCCAGTCAATGGTAAGTCATGGATCATAAACACAATAACAAAGTTCAGTACTATCTCGACTGAATAGTAAAATAATTTTGTTGTTTCTCTGCAAGCATGTTAAGTGTTAAAACATTGTCCATTGAGATACCAAGCAACATGGTTCAAGTAATACATTTTGAAAAACATCTGAGAAATTAAAAATTACTAAACATTCACCAATCCGGTTAATCTCCCTTTTCTCCTCCAATAATTAAACAAACCCCAGTCAGATAATTTACCCATAAACTCAAATTACCTGCATGATTTCCACGCATCGATATTCCACATCAGGAGCAAGAGCAGCGCAACATCAGAAGACAGATTAGCGAATTCCAATGCTCAGGCTATGACCTCAATTGTCTCCTTAGGCACAATGCTCATTTTCTTGTTTTCAATAATGTCCCATGGATTAAACACCGAAATATCAACACAACTCTGCAAAATAATACAAAAATCTAAGGAAAGAAATTTAATTTGTTAGGTGTGGGAAAAAATTAAATCTTAACAACCTTGCATACATTCATACACCTATGCTATATATAAAAGTATAGAATAGTTGCAGATTTTTTTCTTTACAAATTATCCCCTATTATATCACTTATTTCCTCTTATACTTCACATCTTTATTGTTTGACTATTAATAGTCATTAATAAATTACCCCTAAATTCACTTAAACTCACCTTTTTATTAACCATAACAAATAAAATTATATTTATTTGATTTATTATGAACTTTAAAGTTCTTCCCTTTATTTCTTTAATTTGAGGATTTTGTTTTTAATATTTTGCCATTCATTTGCTTCCAGTGGCTTGCATGTACATTGGGATTCATTCTCAGCATGGTAGGTACCATCTATTTTTCCATGGTAAAATTTGTGAATGTTTAACTCATGCCAAATCTTCTTCATATATAATTTTACAAGATAAAGCGCCAAATCTTTTGTGGTGCTTTTTGGCCTGTTGTATACTTCCTTCTGCAGCAGGACATTAGATTTTTGCTTCCCTACTCCAATTTAATCCTTTTTAATTACTAAAATAATTAATTCTTTAAAATTCTAGCTTTAGCAACAATCCAGATTCTAGACTGAAACCTCAAAAAAAATTCAAAATTATATAACATTGACAGGTTAAAAACATTCCAAGAAACCTAGCCCTCTATTTGGTTTCCCGAGAAACGGTATAAAAAAACAACTTATTTCTCATATTGTGCTTCTAAATCATTATTGGTGACAGTTTCACAATTCAAAATTTCAATTATCTTTCTCACTATTTTCAAGCATCTAAAATCTATTTTGTGACAGACACATTCGCAAATAGAAAGACCGCTAATCTAGCAAACATTTCATTCTGGGACATTAATTCAAGCAGATGTTCCAAGAGAAACCTTAGAATTAAAACATTTCCCAGAATTGCACATCTAACTCAAGAACTAGATTGAAACCCAACCCTCTGTTTGGTTACCAAGAAAATGAAGAAAAATATAAGAAAACCACACTTTCATTACTTCCTTATCTCTCACTTTCTTTGGTGCAAAAAATATAAAAATAATAATAACAATAATACATAAATATACATAAACAACTCAGCTTACCTAACCTAAAGAATTTTCTGAGTTCAAGCGAAAAGTACAATCATCTGTATCCTCGAACCCTAAGTTGAAAGATTTTCTCTCATTTTCTCATTATTTGGATTGTATGTAACATAGAAGTCGACTTAACGAACTGCGAAAAGAGATTGAAACAGTACCTTGAACACGAAGGTCTACCAGAACGCAGCCTTTGGGGTAGCAATGAAGAGACGTTTCTTAGTAAACAGAAATGGGAACTGCCGGAGTTTCAGACTTCAGTCGGGTGAAAATGGGCTGAAATGGACCGGCAATTATAGATAATTAGGCTTAACTGGGCCCATTTCTAAATTTATGATTTTACAGTACGTTCTTATTGCCTTTCAATAATTTTATAAATGGTTTATAAAATGACATAATGTATTAATAATTCAATTAAGAACATTATATCAATCAATAAATAAATTTGATAGATATATCATATAAATATTACCATATGTATAATGTAGAATATCAAATTTTTTTGTATGTAATGGCGATTTATTCAGAACTCGAATCAGTTACTCCTCGCCTGCCTATTTAATATTTGAAGTTCTATTTTCATTTTTATTTTCTTTTTCTCAGTCTTCTCTTTTTGAACAAACATATGAATAAGAAAAGTGAAATATATTTTGTAAATAAAAACTTTTCAGATCTTTTTTTCTTAATTAAAAAAATTTTCAAATCTTGTTAAAAAATATAAGTAAATTTTTTTATAATATATATATATATATATATTCATATTTTGTTTCATATTTTGTTTAATTTGGATTTCTATTATATTTCTTATTTCAATTAGAGTGTAAAATAATTAAAAATAAAAATAAAGATAATTAATAATTTTATAAATAATATAAATAGATAAACAAGAATGACCACACAATTAGAGGTAAGTTCTAGTCTTCAGTCGTGGGCTTAGGTGCCACTTTAATTCATTCATTCAATATAGAAGATTTGGATTCCTTCCTATACCACAATTTCTCTCCATAATTTTCTTTGTTTTACTACACACTATCTTACAGATTGTTTTGTGGAAAGGTGATTCTATAATCTCAAAGGTTATTTAAATTTTAATAACATATCAATTTTGATTTTATTATACCATCAAAAGTTAGAAGAAAATTATTTGATTTTGATTATAAGTCAAAATCGACACATTGCAATATCAATTTATCATATAGTGATTCTAATTATTTTGTCATATATTTGAAATTTGTCACCACCATCAAATCTCACAAAACTTCAATTTGTGGGCACTTAATTGACATATTTGGAAAAAATATCTATCTTGGATCTTTGATGGTAATCAAAATAATAAAAGTTTTGATGAAGCGATCATCAATCTCGTCATCTTAGTTTGAGCGAATTCATCCAAAGTGAATCTGATAGTCCCAAACTCATAGACATGGACAAGCATGTGATCATGGAAGAAATTCCCGATATTAATGATTTCTCAAATCCTTGAAAAAAGAAAAGCCTCATTATACCACCATAAGTAAATTAATATTGAGGTAAATCGAATGTGTATATGAGATAAACCTTCCAAGAATCATGTGAGTCATTAACATAGATGTTATATGTAAGGATATAAGTTGTACACATGTATGCCTAAACAAACTAGAAGATTATTTTGCCCAATAAACACTCATGTGCTACTTGTTAACTTTACAAATTATTATTATGTTCCCAGTATTTAAGGAAGAAAAGCCTATTCTAGAAAAATGACAATAAATTACTTGAAATGCATCTATGATATCTCATATTGATTATTATTATGCTTGCCCAAAAATACGCTGAATTTTGTAATAATTTTATTATATGTCAGATATATATGGGTTGGTAACTTCTTAAGTTTTCGGCGATAAATTATTAAATGTGGAAATGAATATGTGAGCATATGATTAAATATTATATGCTAAAATAGAAATTGATTGAACCGAAAATAAACCCAAGTGTAAAAGGAAAATTTTGAATTGGTAAAATGAGGGCCTGCGGTCAAAATAGAATGAACCCAAATGCTAAGAGTAATGTAAATGTCTAAGTGAAATTATGAGAAATGAATAGACAAAGTGGAATAATAGGAGACTTAAATGAAAAATGGGATAGAGCCAAAAAGGAAAAGAGCCAAACATGGCCTTAGGAGAAAATGAACTTAAATACCAAAAGTGGTCTAAGGGCTCCATTTTGAGCAAAACGTTTTGAGAGGTGAGAGAGGAGAGAAAAGCTAGGGGTTTTGGAGAAAGGGATTGTTGATGTGTCTTTTCCATTTTTGTTCAAGATCTTTACAAGAAGGAAGAAGGAAAAATGCTAGGGCTTCAAGTGCAAAGGATTTAAGGTAGACCAAACTCCTAAATTTCTTTGATGATGTTTGGGTTGGAAAAACCCTAAACCATCCATAGGTTCTACTTGTGGTTGGTTTAGGATGTTATTGGGAGTGATTCCCATGTTTTGTTTTGGGATTTTGGGGAGTGATTTTGGAGAAAAAATCGAGTAACATGGAAAATCACGGGCAGTGCTGGAATCTCTGGCGCGTAGGAACCCACACACAGCGGCTTAGACCTACGCCAAGGCGTGGGATACCCTCGCCGTGGCGAGGCAGTGCAATGGCACCCCTCAGTCTGCTCACGATGTAGCATTGATGCGCCGCGGCGTAGCTACTATTCACAACGAACAATTTTTTTGGATTTTTGTTTCTGAACACCTCGTATTGCCTGTAAGATGTTTAGGACCTAATAGAATTATTAATGGGGGTTCAAATAAGGACAAAACTAAATAGTGAAAAAACACACATTACCTCGCCTCGCGAAACAAATTTGTTAAGTGTGATGGTGTTTACTCGCTAAATGTGAAATGGTGCGATTGACAAGGGTTGGTGAGGATCACTCAACTGGGGCGAGATTGAAGGAAGGGGCTATAAGAAGCGATATTTTGGTTTGTTCACTGAACCTCTATCCTTACCTCAAGTGTTTTGGTAGTTTACCAAATAAATATGAAATGATTGCATGGAATATGCATATCTGTGAAATGTTATTATGAAAGTGCATATGGATTTGAAAATGTGATATTTGAAATGTTGACAATTAATTGCATGTGGTCTTAATTGAATTATAAGCAGATTGGTCGGTCTTAACATCTTGAATTGAATCAAGTATGCGACGACCATGGCGGGGGATGCGCAAAGCGGCATTCATCATGAAACCAGACCAAAATTGTTCAATGTCCCACGCTGGCGGGATGCACCCGTCGACATCGAATCGCGATGGTCTGACATTTTAAATGACCATGGCGGGATGCACCAATCGGTATCGATCATGATAATTGAGGCGAAATTATTGGTAATCACATCACGAATGACAACGGGGCGGGTTCGCAAGGTACGAATCAGTTGTGAATGTAAATGGTATAGTCAAGAGTGATATAGCAAAGCTTTGTGAAGTGAAACTAAAATGGGATTTGTAAACTGCAACACATCTTTAGAGTGTATGTTTGAATCTCATGAATTGAATGATGAATAAGTTTGTTGCATATGAAAAGGCATATTTACAAGTGATCGATGAGCGATGAAGTGATAGTATGTGGCGAATAAGCATAGTATTGTTTTACATTGATCATGAATGAAGTAAAAAGTATGGTTTATTATAAAAGCATGTCTTATATAAAATTGAATTTGAGAATAGAGAACAATATAGAACCACTAAGCATGAAAATGCTTAGCGTGTGATTTAACTATGCTAAATTGTCAGTGAACATAGAGAAGAAAGAAGGCCAGACAAAAATGAAGTCATAGAAAGTTGTGTGGTATAAGTATATGCTTAGTCATATGCATCATAAATTCTTTTGAAACGTGTGACATTTGTGAACAAACAAGTTAAACTTAAACATTGTTTTGTACTCATTTTGAAGGGAACATAGTGCCTTTAATGTAAATGTGTTTGTATAAATGTAAATATTTATGGACTGTGTTTTGCAATCGTTTTCAATATTTAAAAGGTCTTTGTGCCTATTGTAAATAAAATGCTTCAGCGTAATTAGAAAACTCTAAAATGAAATGACATAAATAAAATGTTTTAATAAGATAAGTAAGCTTCGATTAGAAATGCTTAGGACTCAGGTTCGGATCTGCCATTCGGGTTGGGCCGGGGATTCGAGTCGCGACACTTTTAAAAAAAAACGAGTGTTACATTTAGTGGTATCAGAGCATCCCGGATCCGGTTTGGACCCGCCAATCGGGTCAGACCGAAAAGGGGTGCTACACTCATATAAACCAATGTAAACTAGAAGTTCAAATGATCATTCATTTGCAAAATTTTGCAAACTGATTACTAAATGCATTCATTAATAAAGAAAATGACGAAGCCACATATCCGATTTTTAAAATATTATAGCATAATTGATGTCCTTGTAGGATGGTTAGTGATTAATTATGAAAAGTGCTTTTTGAGCTCTATTTATTATGGAGTTTGAGCACTTTTGTGTACTAATCAAGCCGAATTAACCCGATTTGCACATTAAGTTAGTTTATTCTATTGATCGCATTTTGTATTGTTTTGTAGCTTTTGCAACTATGTGCCAAATTTGTTGAACTCGATCCAACCGAAGAAATTCAGTCGAGATTGACTTTACCAAATCAGTCGGAAGAAAGAATGAAGAAGAGCATAAAAAGATTAGAAGATCGAGCATTTCGCGGGAGGTGAGAATTTCCGACTGCGTCTGAGGCCCCAGCTTCTGCCCGCTGTTTCTGTGCGCGACATTTTGACTTTCTGTGTGCATACGATTTCTTCCCACTTTGTCCACATGACTAGTTAACTACTTTTGATCATTTTGGTAATTTGTATTGTTTTGTGGAATGATGTTAAGCCAGAGCAAACAACGTAAGCGAACTTCACTTTTCTACATAAGATATACATTCGGTAAGTTTTCTCGCTGCTTTTCTTTTCTTTCATTTTCTTTGCTTTTCTTTTATTTTCTTGGGCGCGAAACCGGCGAGGATGGCTTGACTCGAGGATGGTTGACTAAACCTATCCATCCTTGAAGAGGGCGGCTGCGGAGGCTAGGGTTTGGGTGATAAGCCGGTTCTCATGTGTTTAATGTAAGCATTTATGGGTATTTATGTCTGTTTGCACATTGGGAGTTTGTCTAACTGATGTGCAGCAGTTTAACGTACTTGGCAAGCTTTTGGGGTTCGGTGGATTCTTGTTGTAGATCCACTTCGTTCATTAGTTGTCATTTATTAGTTAATGTAAGGTAGATTTTAGGGGATAAATTTTCACAGCCCGGGAACATTTAAGGCTAATAAACTTTATATTTCAAGAATGTTAGGGTTCGCCGATCGTTAAATGAAGATCGATTTGGGAAGTATAGGTGTCCCTCCCCAATGAGGAAAAGGACAAGAACCTCCTCATTTACCTTAGGACCTCAACTCATTGGCAGTGCTTGAGGTTCTTTTCTGTTTTAGTTCAGTTTATTTTCAGTTCTAACATTCTTCTTGTTTTACTTATTGTAAAATCAAATTGAAATTCCATTTTAAAAGCCAAGCGTGAAATCACATTTACCACGAAACCAATCCCACCGGGTTAGACCACAGAGCCATTATATTGCATTAGCTATGCTACGGCAGTAGGAGGAATTAGGTTTATAAATTTTGTTGATTCCAGCACACCTATTGCAACACGAATCATTTAGTAAATGAATCTAAGACATGCTTGAAACATGGAAGACTTATTGACTCAAAAACATAATTCTCAAAAAGGGAGAACATAAGCAAAACTTGGCACTCCTAAAGAAGAACAAATAAGGCAAAAGGCTCTTGTAGATGCACACAATAAACAAGAAGTCCACTGAAGAGGCACATAGTAAACAAAGAGCCCCTGCAAAGACATATGATAAACAACAAACCTTATAGAGGCATATAATAAACAAGAAGCCCTTCAAAGACACATAGTAAATGAGAAGTCCTTTTAAAAGCACATTGTAAACGAGAAGCCGTAGTAGAAGCACATTGTAAACGAGAAGCCTCAATAGAAGCATTCTTTGTAAGCCTCGTGAGAGATACATAGTAAATAAGCCCTTGTAAGAGCACATAGTAAGCGAGAAGTCACAATAAAGACACATAATAAATTAAAAGACCCTAGGAAAGGCACATGATTAACAATAAGACCCTATAGAGGTACATAATAAACAAAAAACCCTTGTAGAAGCACATAATAAACAAAAAGTCGTTGTAACGACCCGTACCAAATAATACAAGTTTTTTTAAAAAGTTTGACCAACAATTAGTATGTGGGCCCAAGTTGACTTTTTCAAGGATGGATAATTTTGGGTTGATTAAGACACCATTTCGTAGGCCTCGTCGATACGAGTTCATAGACGGTTTGAATGTCAAAAATCGAACTACGGATAAAAGTTATGGCCACAGGGAGTTAACTGATGGCATTTTATCGGTGTCCAAAGGCGTCTTGATTTTGAAAGCGACCCTAGGCCCTATAAACATAGTTTTGCTTGCCAAAGAACCCAGCCCCAACACACTCATTTTGGCTCAAAGCCCTAGAGAAAACTCCCAAAACCTTGAACAGGCTGGGTCGTTTTAACCCGTTTGTAGACCAAACGGGTTTTTGGCGTGGGGCGTCACGGCCGCCCAACTACTGCAGCGCCGTCAGGGAGAGCGCCACCACGGGCGACCACGCGGTAAAATTTCCCGGCCCGGCCGCCGTCGGACATGCCGGATCGGGGCGGCGAGGCGGAGCGGCTCATATGGGTAAGCCGGATTGCAGTGTTCAGGGCCATTCGAGGCCGGCGCCTCTCCCACCATTTTGGACCCTCTGAACTCATTTCTTGGTCCCTTTTCGCAGATTCCTCACCGTTTGAAGAATCGCGAAAACAAAAAGTTGGCAGAAATTTGTTGGATCCGGAGTTTTGGCCACCACGGCAACCTTTGGACCAAGGTAAAGAATCTTCTTGTGTTTAAGTCTCTTAGGCTTTCCATGATATGTGGTTTGTGAATTTTGGGCGTCGTTGGTTTAGTTTTCCATTTTTAGGTCATTTAGGGTAATTCTGCAGAAAGGTTGGACTAAGATTAGTACGATTAATTGATTAGGCAAAATTGAAGATGGATTAGTGAAGTGGATGTTTTATGAAGTATTGGACGGGTTCAATTTAGAAATTAGCTCGGGTAGAAAAGCCCCAATTTTTGAGTCAGGGTCTATAGGAGCTGCCGTATAATTGGGCTGAAGTCGGAGTTGATTTAGATAGTTTTGAAAGTTAAATTATTATAAGACATTTGGGACGTCTCAATGTCTTTGGTTTAGTTATTGGAGCCTAAGTGTTATTTTATCATATTACAGGCATTCACGAGCACAGACGAACTGAGGGCTTGGATTGAACATCGGTGATGTGAGTGGTTTACTTGTTTTAAATGCTTTGGGGTATTATTATGATATATAATTGTGGTTAATTATTATATATATATAACTTATTTGGTCGAACGGTTGATTATGCGCAAATATAATTATCAGTTTTTATATAAACAAGTTATCATTTCATGTGGGTTTTGTCAACATTTTAAATATTTGGAAATTTTACTGAGTTCATGGATGAATTTGGGGTATTTAAACATTTTGGTAGATGGATTGAGGTTGTAAACCATTTTGAAAAGTTAATGATTAAGAAATGGATTCTTTGAGACTTTGTGAAATGATTATAAGTGCGGTATTGTTGGAAAGGTTACAATGATTATAATCGGGTTTACCTGAAGGTTTATTAGTTGTCACGTGATGTCGGAGTCTACGAAGGTTTATTAGTTTCCCACGTGATGTCGGGTTCACAGAAAGGTTATTAGTTGCCGTGATGTCGGGTTTACACGAAGGTTTATTAGTTGCCCGCGTGATGTCGGAGTCTGCGGGAGGTTTATTAGTTGCCCGTGTGTCGGGTTCACCAGATGTTATTAGATTGCCACGTGATGTGGGTTGAGTTTATGGTTGCCCGCGATTGTCGTGGGGTTTGGTTTCGCAAACGGTTTGCTATGGATATATGGCGGTACATTATTGGTTGGTAGTATAACCATCTCAATATTTATGGTTATTGTATTTTCATATTGATTATTTTTTACGACATGATGGTTATATATATTTATCTTTCGATTTTATGTTGTGAATAAATTCCAGGTTATAAGGTTTCTAGCGATAATGGTGTTGGTTAAATTTTAGAGCATAAATTTCACATTGTTGACTTAGGTATAAAGGTGGGTTTTGTGAAATGTTTCTAAGCAGGAACCTTACAAAAGAGTGGAGTGAGTCTTGAGAGAAGGAATTTTCAGCAAAACATTATTTCTTATAAATTATATCACTCAAAGATTTATTATCTCACGTTTATTGTTTTAAATCTGTTCCCTAAGGAGTCAGAACTGAGTTAGTAGGGCCTACCTCGCACAGTTAGCAAGCTCTTTAGCGACAAGCTGCGAGTACTCTATCTCATCTATTTGTCCTTGTTTTATTGGACCTATTTATCTTCATTTTGTAACCCTAAATTCACAAATACTCTTAGAATGCTCTGATCTTAGTATTGAACTTATATGAGTCCTTATTATGGATGTTTGTGGTTATGACCGAAAATAAAAACATTATTTTCCTTATAAATTATGCCACTCACTGAGATTTATTATCTCACGTTTATTGTTTTAAATCTGTTCCCTAGGTCCAAGCAGTTAGTAGGGCCTACCTCGCGCCAGATTCAACACCGCTCTTTCTGCGACAACTGCAGTACTCTATCTCATCTATCTGTCCTTGTTTTATTGGACCTATTTATCTTCATTTTGTAACCCTAAATTCACAAATACTCGTAGAATGCTCTGATCTTAGTATTGAACTTATATGAGTCCTTATTATGGATGTTTGTGGTTATGACCTACATTAAGATAGGTCGGTTGTGGATTTAAGTTGTTGTGGATTCCTTCTATATATTTGAGGTATTATATTAATGCATGTGTTTACTTTCTTTCTTTAAGTGGGGTTCCATTGGATTTCCCTAGGGATTGTACAGTGGGACTTGTCAAGGCGGGACCGCCCGGGGAGTCTGGAAGGGTTTCGTCGGGTCTTAATCGACAGTATGTCGAGCTTTCACAGGTTCCCAAATTCCTTGGGGTTGTACATTCTTTGTGCTGACTCATCCGGTCATTTGTATACCTTCCTCACCTTATCATTGAAACTAATTTTGTTTCATTTATTCTTAGCTTGATTTTCTTCTTGATGGCTTCGGAGAGGTAGATCTTAGGCCCAGCGGGCTTAGGTTGAAGTTCAAATGCCTACGTATGGGGAGAGTCTTGTCGGCGCTGGCTCGATCACTTTCGAAGAGTGGGTTTCTTGAATGTGCGACCCAGTCAAGCTCGTGGAGCTTGGAGCGGTGGGTTTTTGACGGCTCCACGGATCCATGGTGGCTATCCTAGCTAGATGACAGAGAAGATTTTGGACGAGGGTATGCAGTGTCCGGATGAGGATAAGTCAAAATAGGCGGTTTACGCTAGGAAATTGAGTCTGAAGTGGTGGGCGTATGAGAGGGATAGGAAACGTCACACTTGGGCCACGAGTTCAAGGCGCTTTTCACAACGAGTTTGCCCCGGCCCAACTGTTGAGACTAAGAGGCTAGAGTTTGAGAAGCTCACTCAAGGTAGCATGACAATTTCTGAGTATGAGCGTAGATTCAGAGAGCTATTGGATTTCTATCCCAATTTGGTTGCGGATGAGGTCAGTAGGAAGAGGAGGTTTCTCGATGGATTAAGTGAGCTGATAGCTTTGAGCCTCTCAGGTTCCGATCATCCCACGTATCAGTCGATGAGAGACGCGGCTCTAGAGGTGGAGAGACAGACCCTGATACGCCAGACTAAGCGTCGATCATACGATGGATTATCTTTGGGAAGCCCCAGTCAGGGATCATCCCAGAGGGTAGCAAACACGGATCTTGGCTGCGAGAGGATCAGTGGGGACATCACGATGGTGCGACGGTAGCGGAGTTTTGAGGTGGACATACAGGGTTACGGATTTCAATGGTGGTAGTAGGCGGTAGCCACTTTCGAAGTCTGAGGCGAAAAGTGAAGGTTTCCTTTCGACTTGTGGCGTTTGTAACAGGATTCATGATGGACCATGCCAGTGGGATAATGTATGCTTTCAGTGCGGGCAGACAGGACATTTCAAGAGGGACTGCCCCTATCGAGAATCCGGCCAGACTAGAGTCTCGGGATCAGTTACTCAGTTCCAGCAGGCTAGTGGGCATGGAGGACTGAATACATAGGCAGGGCAGACCTCGGGTGGTTCCTTTAGCACGGGACAACGATGCGCACCGACGAGGCGAGGGCGAGAAGGGCGACCACACGCTGGCCCGAGTTTATGCTATGACCGGTCCCGGGAAACGGCCACCCAGACGTTGCTGGCAATTTACATTATATTTTTAGTGATGAAAATACACGTGTACTCATTAACCCAGGGGCTACACACTCTTTTATTTCACATGAGTATGTTGCCTGAGTGAGATGACTCAGTTCCCCAGGATTTGGTTTGCGGTGCCACGCGCCCACAAGAGAGTCTCTATAGCTAGTCGGATCTTAAGGGTAGCTTTCTATTGAGGGGCCAAGTTATGGACGATTTGATATTAATAGATCTCGAGGGGTTGAATGTGATTCTTGGGATGGATTAACCTTCAAACTATGCTTCAATGGATTGTTTGCGGGAGGTAATATTTAGGCAGCCAGGGACTACCGGTAGTAGTCTTCGCACATGAAGGCGGAGCGACACCTTAGGTTTGATTTTGCCATTTAGCCCCAGATGTTTACTTCAAAGGGTTTGTAAAGGTATCTAGCTCACGTAGTTGGCAGCTCCGTGGTGGCGAATTGGGATTAGAGGATGTACCATTAGTGAGGGACTTTAGGATGTGTTTTCTGACGATCTTAGGTTTGCCTCGAGCGAGAAATAGATTTTTCCCATTGATTTAGTTCTGATTGCTCATTTTCTTTACCACCTTATGAATGGCTTACTTAGGCGAGTTGAAAGAGTTGAAGACTGGATTCTGAGAGTTGGTGGATAGGGGATTTATTAGGCCCAGTATTTCACCTTGGGGAGCGCCGATGTTATTTGTGAAGAAGAAGGATGATACTTGGAGGTTATGTATAGACTACAGATAGTTGAATAAGGTCACCATTCGTAACATATATCCTTTGCCTCGGATTGATGATCTATTTGATTAGCTCCAGGGTGCAAGAGTGTTCTCGAGTTGACGAGGAATTCGGTACCATCGATTAGGATTGAGAATCGAACATTCGAAGGCGGCGTGGGGCCAGATATGGGCATTATAGTTTCTAGTGATGTCTTTCGGACTCACCAATACTGACTTTCATGGATTTGATGAACCGGGTCTTCCATCCATACTTATATCGGTTTGTCATTGTCTTCATCGACGATATCTTGGTGTACTCGAGAAGCGAGTTAGAGCATGAGAGACATTTGGGTTTGGTGTTGCAGACTTTAAGGTAGTACCAATTGTATGCCAAGTTCAGCAATTGTGAATTTTGGTTAAGCCGAGTGGGATTTCGGTTTATGTGGTTTCGCGATGGCATTTATGTGGATCTCGGAAAGTAGAAGCGGTCAGCAGGTAGAGCAACCCGACTACGGTGGCGAAGTGCGGAGTTTCTTTGCGGATTAAGCGGGGTATTACATGAGGTTCATGGGTTCGAATAAGCGGGACCACTTCATTGTTTGACTAGAAATGAGTTAAATTTGAGTGGGTGACGCGGGTGTGAGGAAGCTTCCAGCGGAAGGAAAAGTTGACGTCGGCTCTGTTTGACATTGCCGGAGGCGACGAGGGTTCGAGGTTTCTGAGCGATGCTTCACGCCCGAGTTTGGTTGCGTGTTGATGCGGCTTATAAGAGTTGTGGCATAGCTTCAGACAGTTGAAGAAACCTGTTTAGATTATCCTACTCATGACTTGGAACTTGCTGTAGTGGTACCGCATTGAAGACTTGGAGGCATTACTTGTATGGAGGCGACTTGTCGGATATTTGCAGACCATAAGAGCTGTTTGTTTACCCGGAAGGAGTTAAACTTAAGGCGGAGAAGTGGATGGAATTACTTAAAGTTATGGTGCACTATCAGTTGCCATCAGTGCAAAGCGAAATGTAGTGGTGGATGCCTTGGCGAAATACATAGGCTCTTTGAAGCTATATGCGAGGCAGTACAACTTAGGTGATAGTTGAGTTGCAGAGTTGGGTGTTGGTTGAGGATGCGTAGCCGGGAGCACTTTGCTAGTTTCCAACTACGTAGATACTTGTAGATCGTATTCTCGGCCTGACTAAGGAAGATCCCTGTTGATGAGCATGAGAAGAAGTCGAGGGAAGGAGAACAATCGGATTTTGCTATTAGAGGCAGCGGAGCCTTGGTGATTGGTTCCCAGGCTTTGTGTTCAGCGGCGAGTTAAAGCGAAATGTTGGAGGAAGCCCGTATTTGCCTTATCTTATGCACCACGGTAGTACGAGATGTATCGTACGAAGGAATATTATTGGTGGTTAGGGATGAAAGGGGATTCTTAAGTATGTATCAGTGTTTCCTCTGTCCCGACAAGTGAAGGCAAAGAGACAAAAGCTATACGGACTTCTCTGACCTTACCCGTCGAATGGAAATGGGGCGCATTCCTGATGGATTTTGTGTTCAAACTCCCTCCAGTTCGAGAGACATGGCTGGCATTTGGGTAGTAGTTGATCGGCTCACCAAGTCCGCGCATTTCCTACCTGATAAAGTGAGAAGTTTTCTCCTCGAATGAACTCTTTATGAACCATATAGTGAGTTTGCATGGGGTGCCAGTGTTGATCATCTCTGATAGAGATCCACGATTCACTTCGAGGTTTTGGAAAGGATTGATGAAAGAACTAGGCGTCAAGTTGAATTTGAGTACCGCTTTTCACCCTCAGACCGATGGACAATCGGAGAGGACTATTCAGACCTTAGAGGATATGTTGAGGTCATACGTCTTTTGTTAAGACATTGGAATGAATATCTACCTTTGGCGAGTTCGCATAACAACGGCTATCCTCAAGCATTGAGTCATGCCTTATGAGGCATTGTATGGGAAACAATGCCGCACTCCTTATGTTAGAATGAGGCGGCGAAGGGAATTACTGGGTTCGTTGTACAAACGACAGTGGACAAGGTTAATGTTATACGTGCCCGGTTGAAAGCAACTCAGGATAGGCAAAAGAGCTATACGGACAAGCGAGATCTTGAGTTTGAGGTTGAAGATCGAGTATTCATGAAGCTCTCCTTGGAAGGCGTCATGCGGCCGAAGCGAGGAAGCTAAGTCCTCGCTACATTGGGCCTTTTGAGAGTGTTGAGAGGATAGGTCCAGTGGCTTGAATTAGACTTGTCGGAGGAGCTTTCTCGAGTCCATAATGTGTTCCATATCTCCATACTACGCAAGTATATCTCAAATCCTCATGTGTTGGAGACACCGAGAGATTGGTGAGGGATGACTTATCTATGAGGGGCTTGACAGTCAGGTCGGGTAGAGAAGAGAAGGGCTTACATATGAAGACAATATCCTTAGTGAAAGTCCTTTGGAGAAACCACCTAGTCGAGGAGGCGACTTGGGAGCTGGAGGACCAAATGCGAAGCCAGTATCCTCATCTCTTCCATGACGTAGGTACGAATTTCGTGGACGAAAATTTTCTTTAAGGGGGGTAGGTTGTAAAGACCCGTATCAAATAATACAAGTTTTTTTAAAAAGTTTGACCAAGTTTGACCAACAATTAGTATGTGAGCCCAAGTTGACTTTTTCAAGTATGGATAATTTTGGGTTGATTAAGATACCATTTCGTAGGCCTCGTCGATACGAGTTCATAGGCAGAAAGTCAAAAAAATCAGACTTACGGATAAAAGTTATATTACTGAGGAGTTGAATAGCAGCATTTTATCTGTGTCCAAAGCGCTATCTTGGTTTTACGCAGCGACTAGGCCACATGTAAAGATAGTTTTGCGTGCCAAAGAGAACCCTAAGCCCGACAAGCTCGTTTTGGCTCGAAGCCTGAAGCTCGAGCAGACACGGTGGTCGTTTTAACTGTTGAATAAGCGAGTTTTGGCCGTGGGGCGTCCACGAGGCCACCACCCCGCCTGCAGGTAGACGAGGAGGAGGCTCAGCCAGGACGACCACGGCGGTAAAATTTCCGCTAAGCGCAGCGTCGGACACGCGGATCGGGCGGCGAAGCGGCGGCGGCCGCCCGCCTTGGGTCGCCGGATTTTGGTGTTTTTCGGCCTTTCTAGGCCGACCCATACCTCCCTCCCACCATTTTTAGACCCTCTGAACTCATTTTAGTGGTCCCTTTTCGCGGAACCTCATAGTTTGAAGAATACGCGAAAACAAAGTTGGTATTGTTGGATCGAGTTTAGGCCTACCACAGCGTTTGGACGAGTAAGGGTACTTACATGTTCCTGGTCTCTTGGGCTTTAATTTCCATTGATGTGGTTTGTGAATTTGGACGTCGTTTGATTAGTTTTCCATTTTGGGTCATTTAGGGTAGTGCAGGGAATCGTGGATACAGATTGGTACCCGATTGGTCGAGTTAAGTGAGTGAAGATGGATCGTGAAATTGGATGTTTTGTAGTATTGGACGGTTGATTTCGAGGAAATTAGCTCCCAGGGTGAAAAGCCCGATTTTGGTGCAGGGTCTATAGAGACTGCCAGTATAATTGGACCTGTCGGAGTTCAATTTAGATAGTTTCAAGTTCTAGAATTATTATAAGACATTTGGGGCGTCTCGATGTCTTCTTTGGATTATTGGAACTGAGTGTTATTTATCGTAATGCAGACATTCGCATTTGAGAACTTGAGCGAGCCTCTGAGGGGGCCGAAGTTGAGCAGCCAGTGGTGCAATGAGTGGTTTACTGTTTAAATGCTTTGGGGTATTATTATGATATATAGAATTGTCGTTAATTATTATATATATATATAACTTATTTGGTCGGAACAGGTTGATTATGCGCAAATATAATTATCAGTTTTTATATAAACAAGTTATCATTTCATGTGGGTTTTGTCAACATTTTAAATATTTGGAAATTTTACTGAGTTCATGGATGAATTTGGGGTATTTAAACATTTTGGTACATGGATTAAGGTTGTAAACCATTTTGAAAAGTTATTGATTAAGAAATTGATTCTTTGAGACTTTGTGAAATGATTATAAATGCAGTATTGTTGGAAAGGTTACAATGATTATAATCGGGTTTACCTGAAGGTTTATTAGTTGCCACGTGATGTCAGGTCTATCCGAAGGTTTGTGGTGCCACGTGATGTCGGGTGCAGAAGGTTGTGGTGCCCGCGTGATGTGGTTTACACGAAGGTTTTATTGTTGCCACGTGATGTCGAGGTCTGCGGAGGTTTGTGATTTTCCGCGTGATGTCGGGTTCACGAGGTTATTAGTTGCCCCCACGTGATGTCGGGTTTACCCAGAAAGGTTTGTGGTTGCCACGGTGTCGTGGGGTTGGGTTCACAGACGGTTTACTATGGATATGTACGGTACATTATTGGTTTTGAGTAAGAGTAAGCCATCTCAATATTTATGATTATTGTATTTTCATGATTATTTTTCTGACATGATGGTTATATATATTTTATCTTTCCAATTTTTATGTTGTGAATAAATTAGGTTATAAGGTTCTTGATAATGGTGTTGGTTAAATTTTTGAGCATAAATTTCGTGTTGACTTAGGTATAAAGTTGGGTTTTGTGAAATGTTTCTAAGCGGGGAACCTTACAAGGTAGACGTGAGTCTTGAGAGAAGGAATTTCGAATAAAGCATTATTTTCCTTATAAATTATGCCACTCACTTTGAGATTTATTATCTCACGTTTGTGTTTAAATCGGTTCCACTAGGTCGGGCGGAGTTCGTAGAGACTGCCACCGCGCCAGATTCAACACGCAGCTCTTTACTGCTGACGGTACTGGTGCTCTATCTCATCTATCTTTGTCCTTGTTTTGTGGACCTATTTATCTTGTTGTATTAAATTCACAAATACTCTTAGAATACTCCCAGTCTTAGTATTGAACTCATGAGTCCTTGTGGATGTTTGTGGTTATGACCTACATTAAGATAGGTCGGTTATTGGATTTAGGTATTGTGGATTCCTTCTATATATTTGAGGTATTATATTAATGCATGTGTTTACTTTCTTTCTTTAAGTGGGGTTCCATTGGATTTCCTTAGGGATTGTACAGTGGGACTTGTCAAGGCGGGACCGCCCGGGGAATCTTGGAAGGGTTTCCGGGTCGGGTCTTGTCATCATAGTAGAAGCACATGAGAATAAGCCTCTATAGAGGTATATGATTAACAAAGAACCACCAAAGATGTAGGAAATGCACCAAAAGCCCTTAAAGAGGTATAGGTACCCGAAAATAATGAGACAATATGTTATGTGCATAAAGATAAAAAATGGGATTGAAATGATATTGTTTTTATAATATTTTCCAAGTGACCTTGGAAATCATACAAAATGATGAAGATCCCGAACCAAAAAATGTCGAAAAATAAATGATTGACCAAAATGAAAAGGCTATGCAATCACAGTACACTTATTAATAAAGCAGTTTTTGGATATGTAGTCAGCATGAAAGTATAAAGCTTACAAATGGGCATTTGCAGCGCCACTGCGTCTTTGAATGGTTGAATGTTCATCTCACGGATTTTCAAAGCATAATTATATAGATCCATAAATAATGATATATACATGAAAATCCCTTAATGATTTAAATTTCTTGAAGCAAATAGTACAAAATCTTGTAGCATGTACTCAATGAAGTTACCGGTAGTCTTCTAGCAAAGTTGGAAGCAATCCATACACATGTAGTATAATTACCTTAGCGCGTGTTGTAAAGAAACAGTGAATAACTTTATATGCTGCGTGCATTTTATTAAGAAATCTGAGCAGTTTGAAGTATTATTGCGCCATGGTGATAATTACATTATTTGGAACTCTTGAAGAGGCTGTAGAAATTGAAAAATATACGAAGAAGGAATTTGAAATAAAGTATTTTGGAAAAACAAAATTTTTGTCTCGACCTACATATCGAGCATTTTTCCTCTTTGAATTATCGATTCATCTGATTAATATATATTAAGAAAACCACGAAGCGTTTAATATGGATAAAACACATCCATGCTCCTAATGGTTCATCTGACCATTTAATGTGAAAACCATTCCATCCTTGCAAAAATGGTGAAAATTTACTTGGTCTCAAAGTATCATATCTTAGTGTTATCAGTGTACTTATATATCTTGTTAATTGTATTGTCCAGATATTGTTTTTTCTATCAATTTATTAGTCAGATATAGTTCCACTCCAACTCAAAGACATTAGAATGACATCAACTATGTAGTGAGTTATCTCACGAGATACTTGATATGAGCCTATTTTACTCAGAATGAAATCAAATCCTGATTACTTTGGATATGCGAGATGTGGACTATCTTTCAAATCCACACAAAATTTAGATTACAAAACAACCGTACTATCAAGTGATAATCTGTGAATCTATTCATAAAGTCATTGTCAACCTCCCGATATTCAAAGAAGTTAATATACAAAATTGGATGTGTCAACTAAAGGATGCTGACATGTAGGAGAATATAATTGGATGTTAGTGTACTATACTATTTTTTCTGTAAAACCCGGGAAAATTCAAATTTTCTGAAAAAGGGTAAAACGATAATTTCGGTCAAAACCCGAAATTTTTCTAGATCTCAGATGATGAAACAGACTTCACCGTTGGAATCGTCTTACGGGTAAATCTAACTCTGTGAATTTCTTTGGGTAAGGCGGTCAATTCCGTTTTCGATGCACTATGTGTCGGGTGCCGTAAAACGGCTTGCGAGAGACATGTGATGTGACAAAAGTCACCTAATACATGTACTCATGTGACACATGTTGCATGATTAGTGAGAAAATGAGATGAATGGCTTAGATTAAGCCATATGTCAAAAGTCACTTAAAAGGGACAAGATGGGAATTAATGGAAAGATTGGCGAATAAAGACAAGAGTAAAATAAATTACGTATCTTATGATCATGTTAATAACCGAGTGGTTTTAAAGTCACATATGAAGAGAATAAGAAGTGGGAGTTGAATGTGAGTTACCAGCACACTTTCTGTTTGGAAGAAAGCGAAAAGGCGATCTGGGATTGGTGTCGTTCATTTTCAATATGAATGGCTAGGAGTTTTTGTTCTACGGTTTGATTGGTCTATCTGGGCGTTTTTACGTCCAAGACCCTTTAAAGTCTGACAAGAAGTTAAACCATAATGGGGAGCATGGTTAAAGGCTCACGTGAGAAGACGTGCTAGTGGTAGATAAGTGGTTGCGTGATGAGCAAGGTATGGTGTTGGAGTAACAACGCTAAGTATGTTTTTCAGGTATCATCAGTGTGATAATGATTAGACCGATAAATCTAGCTAGCGATAATTCATAAGTTAACCTTGGAAATATGGCGATATCAGGTTCGAGGGGAGGATAAGAAGCGTGAGGAGGCGAAAGCGGGGTAAAGGAAGTTCGGTTAGATTTGATGGTGGTGGAGGGTCTCCTGCGTTAGCGAGATAGTGCCATCGATGCTTAGTTGCTTACGTAAATGCGGATACGGCTACTAATCCAGCTCTTTTGGCCAGTCACGATGGTCGAGACCGCTAGCGATAATAAGTGCATCGATTGGAATTTAGGGGTGTGACGGCTTCGCGGTCAGTGAATCTTAGTGAAGATCATCCGGTCAACACCCTTAGCTTATTTTCTCATTAGCGGTGTGAATGATGAAAATTAATAAATCGAAGTATCGAGTTGGGTTTTGATGGAAAGTTTGTAGTCAATAAGTTGCATGGTGGTGGTCTAGCTTTACTGGAAGCAACCGATGGCTTGCCAATTTCTTGAGTTTACAGAATCATTCAATTGATGTCTGGTCATGTGCCAAACAAAGTTGTGTGGAGATTGACATGTTTCTATGGTTTTCCCGAACGTAATAGAAGGAAGAACTCTTGGAATCTTTTTCGTACTTTACATGGTAACTCTTCTCTACCTTGGTGTATCTTTGGAGATTTCAATGACCTATTGTCGTGATGAGATCAGTTTGGATTGACATCTGGCGGCTTTAGGGGCTTCCGGAGGCTTTGGCGGTGTGCGCTACGAGATTAGAGCTGTTGGGTCACCAGTTCAAGTGGGAGCGTGGTAGGGGAACTACTGCTTGGGTTCAGGAACGGTTGGATATGGCCTTTGCATCGGTTTCATGGTTCGCGGAATTTCCGTTGTGCAGACTTACTAATTTACTTTCGTCCTCTTCTGATCATTCCCCAATTCTTAAATTTCGGACATCTCACCTGAAGCCAAGGTATACTCACTTATGTTTCGTTTGGGTATGGGTTCGTGAACAAGACTTCAATAGTGACTTAAAAGAGGTGGTGGCGATTGTCAGAGTGATAAAGATCGATAGAGAGGTTATCCTTTAATGTTAAGTCTCTATATTTAAATGGGGTGAGAAATTACAGACGGTTTAAGAAAGCGTATAAAATTTTGATTCGAGAAAAACTAGTGATTGTGTGGAAAGAGCGAGATGATATTGTGCAGTGGGTGAGTTCTTTAGGCTAGAGCATAATTAGATAAGTCTTTGGATCAGAAAGTGTCTTTGAAACCATGAGCGTTGCAGTTAAAGGAAGGAATGCTTAATGCTATTATTTCCATTCTCTACTTCTTCGATCTGTACAATTAGATTCGGAAGTTGAATGATACGAGATGGTAATGGGATTTCGGATAAAGAGGGCCTAGATATTGCGGAAGACATATTTTGGCCTTTTGCACGAAACTAATGCGGAAGTTTAAGTATGGTGACTTCAATAGTTCACGTAACCAGTGGAGGAGAATAGTGACACACCCTACCCCGCTTCCGGCGGCGGGCGTGCACCGCCACTCCACGAAATCGACCATTACCTCCTAACGACTAGAAATCCTATGAAGCGAAGCCATTATTGCTTGCTTAAACCTCATAAAATTTTCTTTTATTTTTAAGAAACAGGATTTGGTAAAATCTTAGCCGTGGAAGAATTTATTGACATGGCCATTTGCCTAGTCTAAATTCAAATCCTGTGTATCAAAATTTACTATATCCAAAATAATAGCTTGACGCCATAACACATTTCCATCATACTAAACTATATTATACATATGTTCCATATCCCAATTTCAAAGTATGTTCTTACAAAATATTACTAATACCACAGCCTGCGCGTGTCGGGACCAATCCCTGATGGCTCCCGGCGTGCATTTTTGTACAGAAAATAGTTTTTAAAATGAAAATAATGAGCTAACTGAGCTCAGTGAGTGTATCTTTTATAAAGGTTTTGCTTTTCAAACTTATCTCAAAAATACCACTTTCTTTTACAAATATTTTCGAACTTTACTTTGCTTGCTTTAAGTTCTAAAGCTTTTTCTTTAACTTCTTGCTTTTGTATACTTGTAGACGTTTATAAAACTTTCTTTGCTTGCTTTGCTTGCTTGTAGAAGTTTATAAAACTTCTTAAAATCTTTCTTGCTTTATCTTGTTTGAAAGTTTCTTAAAACCTTTCACAAACCTTTGCTTTAAAGTTTGTAAACTTTTTCATAAAAATGGGAGCTTGGCTCGACCACTTTGAAAATAAAACCCCTGGGAGCTTGGCTCAGTAGGTCGTTTAAGAAATCTAAGCGGGTGCGGGCTCAACCGTTTGCTTTAAAACTCTCCCAGGAAGCACAGGCGGCAAGAGGAATAATGGTTGATTTTTCAAGCAGCACCATCTTATAAAACATCAACTTGATGGAGGCTTTATTTTTTTCGTCATACCCTAGTGAACACGGGAACACACATTAACTCAACGTAAGATTCAGGACCTTTGTCACGTCACCTTTTCCGTGAATATGGTGGAATTGACCTCGTGTCGCCATCACCACATAATTAGTTAGAGCTCCTTAACCTTATATACTCTTGCTCTGCGTGCAGTCTCCTTTGTATAATGTGTATGCTAAGTTTCTTGAGCCAGGCAAAACTACAATGCATGTGTAAATCCCCACGCCACCGTGCACGTGCGAATATCTCGACCGGTTTACTTGCTTAAAACTAGGAAGGCCTTGTTTTCTCAAACTTTCATTGCTTGCTTGCTTGCTCTTTGTAAAATAGTTTTACAATTTGAAAGCCATTGTTTCTTCTTGCTTGAAAATGGTTTAATTGGTAAAAATCATTCGTTTACTTGCTTGCTTGCTTGAAAATGGTTTGCTATTAAAACCATTTTGTACTTACTTATTTATGGTTTTACGATTTAAAACCAAGTAACACTTTTCAAAAATGGTTTAACTTCAAAAACCATGTTGTTTTGCTTTCTAAGTCATTGCTTGCTTCTTGAAAATGGTTTGAACTCAAACATGAAATACGATGTAAAGCAATTTGTAATAATAATAATAATACACTAGTATTTGGAAAATGAGTTTAAATATTTGCACTCTTTGCTTGTAACTTGAGCACGTTCACATATCCCTTTACTTTAACCTACGACTCAAACGAATACGACGACAAATTAATGCATAACTTAGCATTACTTCCTAGACTTGTCACACTCTTCAAACTCTTTTAAAGCTAAGGTGCTAGGGTTCTATTAAACTGGAATCGCTGGTCGAGCTTGAAACTCAAATTCGTCGAAACAGCGGGCTACTCATGTCCAGCAGTGCAGGAATTTTTCTTTTATGGCCCCACTGAGTGAATTTTAGGCCGCAGGATCAGAATTTGACGATGCCTACTTCTTAAGTTTTGTTTTCCTTGAAGTCTATTTTACGTAGCCACTTGAATCCTCAAAATCGGATAAGGAAATGAGGAGTTATGGCCAAAATCTTTGGCTTGGTGAAACCAGGGAGAAAAGCCCAGGAAGCCGAGGGCCATCTGGTACAACTGAACTTATCTTACCGGTACAATTTTGCTTAAGTGGGGTTGTCTGCGGTACAACACTGTTCATGTACCCCGGTACAACTTGCATATTTTGCCCAGTTTTGTTATTTCTCCCACTTTTGATGCCAATTCCTCCCTACAACTTCTATAATTCATAATCTTTAAAAACTAACTTGGAAATCATCTAAAAACAACTCCCGCAACCATTTGAATTGGTGCTTTGGAACCTCAAAACACAAAACTGAGTGAAAAAATCCAAGAACACTGGGTGCAATTCTTCTACACATCATGTAATTTGATGATTCCAAGTTTCTTTTACATCGATTGGGGTTTACTCTCATGCTTGACAAATCGAGTTTGTGTGACCTTTACACAAAACCTAGGCAAAGGAGAACAATCTCCATAAATTCACACTAAAAGCCCTAGACATCCAAAGACATTTGATTCAAGACAAACATACCTTAATCTTTGGACTTCTCCTCCTCCTTCTTCCTTCTCTTCCTCTTGGCTCTCTTCTTCTCAGCAGAGTGGAGCCTAGCGAGTTGAGACAAAATGAATTATTTTGTTTGTCTCCCACATTTGGTCTCATATTTTGCCTTAATTGAAATTAGCCCTCATCTCTTTAATATTGAAATTGTAACTTATTTAATTTCTTCTATGGCCCATCTCTACACTTTAATTTTGATTTTTTTCATATTCTTTTTGCTAAATGACAATTGCACCCTTGGTTTAATACCCACAATTTCACATTTACAATTTATCATTTCCTATTTTAGTCTCAAAATATTTCGGTGTGACACTTGGTACTCTTATACACCTACGGTGTCATGTCTTTGTGAACTCTCGGGACGGGGTGTTACAAATAGTGGTCAGTGGCTCGGTTTACATTAGAAAATTCTTGGGTAATTTAGCCGGAATGTTTTTGGATAAAGCTCCGAGGTCGGATAACTGAACCGGTTTTTATCAGCATTTTGGAACTTATTAGGCGGAGGTATTCAGTATAGTTGGTTAGAAACTTATCTTTCCTTCTAATCTGAATGATACTTTGTTATGTTTAATTCCTAAATGTCACGATCCCGATCCATAGAAGACCTTAGACTGTTCTCTTTGCAATGTGATTTATAAAATTATTGCTAAGGTCTTATGTCGTATAAACATATCATCTCGTATTATCTCGCTTTCGATGCGCCTTTGCTCAGGGATGCTCTATTGCGATAATGTCATGATTGTTTGTGAGTTCTTGCATTATATGAGATAAATGTGAAACGATGTAGGGAAGTAGCATTGGCCCCGGATATTAAGGCTATGATAGAAGTAGATTGGAAGTTTTTGCACCATATGCTTCGGGTTTTGGGGTTTGATGACAGGTGGATTAAGTGGATCATGATGTGTGTAGCGTCTGTTCGTTATTCTGTGCTTGTGAATGGTTCAGAGGTGGGTCCTATCATTCCTAAGCGAGGTTTGCGTCGAGGTTGTCCTCTTTCTCCATATCTTTTATTATTTGTGCGAGAGGGGTTGTCTTTGCTCAGTTGGCGAGTCTGCAGTTTGATCAATGGTAGTAGGTATCTGGTGTGCTGAGCATATCCTTATTCTTCTTGATGATTCCTTCTTATTTTTAAGTCTGAGAGGAGAAACTAAAGTGATTCATCGGATTCTTGAAATTTGTATGAGTGCTATTCGAGGCTGACAATCAATCTCGGAAATCGGGTATCATTTTTTTCTTCTAACGTCTGAGCAGATATGACAAGTGTTATCGATCGTGAGGGAGTTACTAATGTGATGATAACACGGGTAGGTACTTGGGTTTACCTTCGTTGATTGGTGAATAAAGTGCTACTTTTAGCGCTACATTAAAGACGCCCAATTTGGAAGAGGATCGGGTGGAGAAACAAGTTGCTTTCCGCAGGCGAGACAAGGTGTATTAATTCGTCGGTTCCTTTCAGGCCATCCCAACATATAGTATGATTGTGTTTCTTTTGCCTGTCTCGGTTTGTGATGAGATTCAGAAAATGATGAATTCGTTTTGGTGGGGTGCGAGTTCAGGGAATGGGAAAGGGATTAGATGGCAAAGCTGGACTAGACTAGCTCGTGCTAAGGAATTGGGCGGCATGGGTTTCTGTGATTTACAGGTGTTTAATTTTGCTTTATTGGGAAAGCAAGGGTGGAACTTCATTCATAACCCCAACACTTTGGTAGCTCGTTTGTTCAAGGCCAAATATTTTACTCATGGAAGCTATCTCTTGTCATCACTGGGAAGTAATCCGAGTTTTGTTTGGCGTAGTGTTTGGAGCGCGAAAGAAGTTGTCAATAGGGGTACTCGATGGAGAGTGGGGGATGGTAAATCCATTTATGCTTGGAGGGATGCCTGGGTTCGTGATTTGCACGGTTTAGGAATTCAGAACAATCCGACCTGACCTTGAAAACTTAAGGTTTGGTCGTTGTTAGATGCAAGAAGAGGATGGGATTCGGATCACAGTTCCTCTATCTTTGAGGAATAATGTTTCTACGTATTTATTTCAATCCCGTTAGCAAAATCTCGAGACCTCGACTCTACGATGTGGCATTATTAAATAATGGTTTATATACGGTAAAATCATGCTATAGAATGTTGTGAATTTAGCCTTCATGGCTTAGAATCTAGGTTATATGTCTCTAGTTGGAAGAAGTTGTGGAAATTATTTCTTCCCCATAAAATAATTTCCTTTTTATGGCGTCTTTGTAATAGTTGCATTCCTGTTTCGGTTAGACTGTTGGATAAAGGTATGAATTTGCCAACTTGTTGTGTGTTGTGTGGGCAGGGTCTGGAGCATTACTGACATCTATTCTATGATTGCTCGTATTCGTCCTCGTGTTGAATTTCTTTGCTAAAGTGGATTAAACATTAGACCACTTAAACAAGTTTCACGATTTGGTTGCTAAGTTGATTGATGATCTTGATCAGAAGCGTAATGTGTTGGTATGATGATCTTGTGGTGTGTATGGAGGCTGGCGAAGCTTTGGGAGAACTCTTTACTACCGATGCGAAGGCGGTGGAGGCGAAAATATGTGTTTTCGAGTTAGGCGTCAAGCTGTGTTGGTGCATCTTCCTGGCATTCAACGTGCTCATGGACCTCCTAACACAGATATGATCTTTAAGAAATTTGTTGAAGTGCAATCTGGATCTTGACATTGTTTCATGATCTATCAGCTATAGGTTTGGGTATGGTGTTGCGAAGGAATGATGGCCAGTTTTATGCATGCAAGACGTTGTGGATGCCATTATCCTGTATTGTCAAAGAAGCTGAAGCATTAGCACTCTGTGAGGCCATTCTTTGGGCTTTATCTTTGAAATTGGTTGATGTGGAGTTTGAAACGGATTCTTTATTAGTTGTTAACAGTTTGTCTTCACACTCTTTAGACTGTTAGAAATTTGGATTTTTAATTTTGGACTGTGTGCGTCTTAGAGGTAATGGTAATTACTCTATTCGGTTTGTAAAGAGGCAAGCAAACAAGTGTGCTCATGTTCTAGCTAGACATGCTTGTTTCAACGCTAGTCTCTACGAGTCCTTTGTCATCCCTTCTGCTTAGTTTGGAGGTGGTGCTACGATTTATCATCTATTTAATGAAGGATTCTTTGTAACATCAAAAAAAAAAAGACAAAAGAGCAAATAGTTATCTTCTTCATTTTGGAGACACAAATCGAATAAACGTGCGGAGTGGGTGCATTTGGTTTGAGTTTTTTAGAGAGAAACTCCTTCTCTCTCTAGATTTTCGTAGTTGGTCGTCGGTTCCACTCAGGGCAGTAAATCTGTTCTACGGCGAGAGCTGCCGCGTGGACAGATTTGGTGGAGTTAGACAACTCAAGAGGTAGGGATCTTTTCTCTTGTGTTATTCTTTGGCTAAGAGCCATGTAAGTAGTTATGAATATTACGAGGCTTGATTTAGCGTAATTTGATCTCAAAACATTTGAACCAAGTGAAAATTCCTACTTGTGTGGCGTGAACAATGCCAACTTAGGGTTTCCCTTTATTCACGTTATTTTTGGTGTGAATTTTTATGATATTGAGTGATTCAAAATGAATTATTTGTGTTTGTTAATTAGCCCATGTGAGCTAATTTTGGTGTTATTGATTGTGAATTTGAATAACATGAATTATGTGGATTAATTATGTTAGTATATACATGTTTTATATATTAGCATGAGTTGTTGGGATTGACATAATGCATTCCATATGCACTGGGGCACCCTAGAATATTAGGAGTGAGTGCATGACATGAAAAGAAAATAAAAAGGAAAATGTTTGTGAAATGAATTTCGACGGATGATTGCTTGAGTATGATTGTTTGCCATGGCATGCATAGGTGGGGAATCTTCTAAATCATACCACGTGCATTGCTCACCACATCGAGGGATCACTATTTGGTCTGAGGAGCGTCGGGGGAGCGGCACACATTAGAGGCCGTTTGAGAAGAAAGCGAACATGTGAAACTTTGACATGGATTATGCGGTATGTATTAAATTCTTAATTTTTAATATATGTTTGTATTAAAATGATGTATCCAACTCTTGAACTATTGGTATATAGTTGATAGGTAATTTTGTAAGTATTGATGCATGGGCCAAAGTGGCCATTTTTACTCATTTTAAATTGTATATGGACCCGGTGTGGTTGTTGTGAAAATTTGGGATAGGTTGTACCTTGGGTAAAGCTCCCTGTACAAAGGAGACTTTGTCCGATTTTCGTGAGTGGTGTCGGGTTACCCGACATCCAAGAATATTCCGCGGGTTGACGGGTTGTCAACGGACCCCCCGGTTTTGGGGCGTCACATTTTCCTTCGTCTTAGGTTTTTGTCAGGCCCCAAGTTTTATTGGCGATGTTTTTTTAATGAAATGAGTCATAACAAATTTCATAAAGGTATAGTAATGTTGAAGCCAGGAGTAACAGTCTTTGCTCCTCGAGATACGTCTCTTTGTATATTGCATGTTGTACACACTCCATCCAGGATGATATCTCCTCCGAATATCGTGCGGTTCACGTTGTCTCGAGTCACCTGATACACGCCTGCCTCGGATCATGCTCTCCTCACCCATTTGTCAACCCTAATGGTCCTTATGGTGCACCTCAAGCACTCTCTCTTGTAACTAACGGGTTTTTAGTATAAAGTGTTTTGTTCTTGTCTTTTACGTAGAGAATATATTTTCGAGAATGTTTAAGATGCGGTTTCTCTGTGTGCTCTCTGCGCGGTTTCCAACATGGTATCGGCAGTGCAGTATTATCCATGGCTACCGTTCCTCCTTCCCCTTCTGCATCATCTCTCTTCACACCATCTACCATTTACCCAATGGCGTGCCATTCGTTCTACCTTCTGTCTCAATTAAATTGATTTATGCAATTACTTGTTAAAAGTCCACGAGATGCGCCACGACCAGTAGAGCTCATTATCTTGAGTCTTACCTCTCCAATACAAAAACTTCGAGCCCGGTACATCGGCGATTCTCTGATCTTGATCAATCTCCTCCGTCGATCCGACTTATGTTTTGGAAGGGTGATCGGTTTGTCTTGAGGATTGGTTGCTCTCCTTTATCTCCGAGCAAATGTTAGGCCATGTTCTACGCTGTAAATTAGCTTCAGAGGTGTGGATTGTTCTTGAGCAAACTTTTTTTGCCAAGTCCAAGGCTCGAGCTCTTTAGCTACGTCTCTCTCTCCAGACCATGAAGAAGGGCAACAGTTCTATTGAGGATTACATTCTCAAAATGAAATCCTTATCAATGTCACTCATGAGTGGCTGGTCGGCAAATCACGGGAATGATGGTAATCTCTACATCCTTGGAGGACTCGGATCGGGGAATTTGAAATTTGTAATTGTAAATCGACTTCATGTGAATCAATCACTCTTGAAATACAGTATATCCTTGAACACATGAGATGAGACTTGAGAGCCTCGATCTTTGCAAGCAACGATTGATCTATCTAGCTCCTTTGTTCACTTTGCTCAACGATAATTTTTCCGAGGTGGACATGGTGGTAGAGGTTGTTCCTTTGCTGGTGGTAAAGGTCGTTTTCCTTTTGGTGGCAGAGGATACAATTCTTTCAACAAACCTCTCTGTCAAATATGTGGAAGAATGGGACACATAGCTCTCAAATGTTTCTGGGTTGATGTTAGGTACGAAATCAATTTGAGTCGAAGGCCTTGGGAGAGTATTATGCTAATGAATCCTCAACACTAGTCTCTCAGTCACAAGCATATATCGCTTCTCTAACGACTGTTAATGATGCTTCATGGTTTCTCGACAGTGGGGCCACACATCATGTCACCTCCACCACTAACTCCATGAACACCAACTCTGAATACTCAAGCACTGGTAAGCTTGCACTTGGTGATGGTTCTAAACTCCCTATCACACACATTGGACACATCATTTTACCTACTTCACGCTCTCTACATCTCAAAAATGTTTTAATGGTTCCTTATAACCAAAAATTTAATCGATATATCAGGATTTACCATTGAGAATGATGTTATTATCGAGTTTGATTACACTGTTTGCTATATCAGGACAAACAATCGCAGTGCTCAAGGAGTGCTTAGGAGCGAAACTATATCAACTACATCTGTCTCCGCCATTATCTACTCCACTTAGTTCAAGTTCCAGCTCCAACAAGGATCACTACAATTTCTCCACAAAGCACTTAGATGCATCTTCTTTACACTCAGTTTTCAATTTAGTTCCTGGTCCAACTTGCAGTATTGTTGGTTGTGAAAGCTTTTCAAATTCTGATTGTGGTAACTCTTGTAATAGCCGACTATTGACCTTATGGCATAGTCGATTAGGTCACCCCAATAGAGTGGTTCTAAATAAGATCTAGCTCAATTGAATATAAAAGTCTCTCGGTACTCAAATATGAATTTTGTGATGCTTGCCCAATGGCAAAATGCACGAGGCTTCTTTTCCTTCAACACCTCTTCACATAATAGCACCATTTCAAATCATCCATTCGGATGTATGGGGACTAACTCCTCATCTATCACTTGAAGGCTACAGATTCTACATTTCCTTTGTCGATGATTATAGTAGATATACATGGATCTTCCCTCTTCGCCTGAAGTTCAAGGCACTTCTTTGTGTTCACACTTCAATAAAATGTAGTTGAACGACAATTTAGTTGCAAATCCGGTGTCTCCCGAAGCGGTTGGGGAGGTGAATATCGGAAACTGCAACCATTGTTATAGAAATTAGGAATTACCTTTCGCCATCCTTGTCCTTATCTTTATCAGCCAAACAAAATTATAGAAAACATCGCCAACATTGTAGAGATTGGTCTCCTCTTCTTATAAGCCTCTATGGACTTAAAATTATGGTGGGAGGCATTTGCCTTAGCTACTTTTTTATTAAATTGTCTCCCCACTGTAGTTCTAAATCATCTATCTCCGTTTGAGTTGCTTCATGAACGACAACCTGATTATAATTTTCTGAAGGTGTTTGGTTGCGCCTGCTTTCCATATCTTCAGGCTTACAACAAATATAAGCTGGCTTTTCGATCATCCAAGTGTCTCTTCTTGGGTTACAGTCCTTCTTATAAAGGCTATCGGCGCGCCATCCTTAAGACCAGGATTTACATTTCCAAAAGTGTAACGTTTGATGAAACCACCTCCCATATCAGTCCTTCTTTCCCTCTTCTCATACCTCTCCTGAGACTGTACCAGCACCCTCACTTGTACAAAATTCTGGAGCTCCACCTTTTACCTTCCCAGCTGTTCTTCGAAATTCCTTCAGATTTTCGACTTCTCCCATCAGTGCCCAGCTTTCCCATGTCCTCAAGTCCACATTCCAATACTCCTTTGTCATCCACACAAGAGTCCAACATTCCTCTAATTCCAGTGCCCTTTTTGCCTTCTTTATCACCCTCTCCCTCTAAATTAGACATACCACTCACAGTGGAGTCACTTCTCTCTCATCTCATCGCTACATGATAACTCGATTAAAGGTGGCGCACCACCAGCCCTAAACTTTTGTTTTGCTGATGTTCATCAAGAACCATCAAGTGTGTCATTTAGCCAATCCTCTATGAAAACAAGCCATGACTGATGAGTTTCAAGCTCTCCTCCGTAATCAAACTTAGAGCCTTGTTCCTCCCTCTAGTGCTCAACGTGTGATGGCTCACTGGACAAGCATAAGGCTAGGTTGGTAGCCAAAGGATTTCAACAAACACCTGGTGTGGACTTCTTTGAAACCTTTAGTCCGGTTGTTAAAGCACCAACTATTCGCATAATCTTTACACTTGTTGTTTCAAGGGGTTGGGACATCCAACAAATCGATATTAATAATGCATTTTTAAATGGAGATTTGCACTGAGGAGGAATGTTTATGTCTGTAGGATGGTTTGTAGACCAACAAAGCCTACATATATGTGTAGTTGCCTGAGGCTTTATATGGCTGAAACGGGCTCTAGAGCATAGTTTGAAGCCACTTAGAGAGCTCTGCGACACGGGGCTTTCATAATTCTGTTTCAGATACCTCCCTCTTCTACTCACACAAACATGTCCAGATGTTGCTGCTTCTGGTATATGTAGATGACATTCTCATCACCGGTGATAGTCAAGCTGATGTTCAACACGTTATTAATGCTCTTCACACTCAGTTTGCTCTAAAAACCCTTGGTTTAGTACACTACTTTCTTGGTTTGAGGTCTTTGAACTCCTTGGTGCACTTGAGCGAGCCAAGTATCTTTGCTAACTGTTGCCTGAAACAAATATAGGCTAGCACCAAAAATCTTGCTCTACTCCATGTGCTTAAGCAGCAATCTGTCTCTCGACGGTGAGCCCTTATCTCGACGCCGGTGTATAGAAACGCAATTGGTGCTCTTCAATACTACTCCCTCACAACAGTCTGGATCTGGCCTTTTGTGTTAACAAGCTAAGTCAATTCCTACAAACACCTATTGTTGCTCAATGGAATGCTTGCAAACGTATTCTGAGGTATGTCAAAGGAACCTTGTCTCATGGCCTGTTGTTTAAACCAGCTTCTTTATTCACTCTAGAGGGGTATTTAGACTCAGATTGAAGCTGACAAACATAGATGATAGAAAATGCGCCGAGTGGGATATGTGTGTTCCTTGGAGGAGATTTAATTACACAGGCTACAGAAAACAAAAGCGAGTGGCCATTCGACTTGAAATTTGAATGGGGGGCCTTGTCTAGTGCTACCACTGATCTAATGTGGGTTCAACATCTTCTTACTGAGATTGGTATTTCTATTTCTTAATCACTGGTGCTATGGAGTGATAACTTGGGAGCACAAGCCCTAGCCTGCAACCTAGTTTACCATGCTAGAACAAAACATATTGAGCTCGATGTACATTTCATCATAAACTTAATCTTTGAACACAAGCTCGAGTCAGACATGTTCAGGCGAATCTCAACCAGTTGAAAGATTTCTCCTGAAAGCCTTTGTCCTTGATCGTTTAGGTCTTTGTACTCCAGCTCACCATGTGTGCACCTATGCTAAGCTTGCGGGGGCATGTTAAAGCAGGTGACAGTGCTGCTCCTTAAGACCGTCTTGCTTCATAATACTTGTCTTTGTACACACTCCATCGGATGACCTCCTCCCGGAATATGTCGTGCAGTTCCGTTTGTCTCAAATCACACAATGCACTCCTACCTCGGGTTATGCTCTCCTCACTAATTTTGGCCCGACCTAATGGTCCTTGGTGCACCTCAAGCACTCTCTCTCCACCTTAACTAACAGGTTTTTAGTATAAAGTGTTTGTTCTTGTCTTTTAACGAGAATATATTTTCCAGAATGTTCAAGATGCAGTTCTCTCTCTTCAATGCTCTACCTTGATTTTCAACAAGTAATGGTCGATTCAGTCAGCATAAATAATGAATAGATAAAGATGAATGACCACACAATTAGAGTAGGACTCTATTCTCCTAGTTGTAGTATAAATGTGTTTGTGTAGCCTATAAATAGAGGGCTTGCATGCCTCTTCAATTCATTCATTCAATGTAGAAGATTTGGATTCGTTCCTATACTTCTTCAGTTCTCTCTCATATGTTAGATACGATTAGGTAAGTTGATTTGGGCATTCAACCCACTTCTAACTAGTAAAGGGAACAATATGGAATGGACACGTAGGAGAGACAATATGGAATCTAGAATAAAGACTATAATATAATATGCAAAGTTAATAATGTCCAAAAAAGAAAAAAACTACCTATTTATGGGAATTGGTAGCCCTCTCATCAAAGAACAATTATTCTTTTAATCAAGAATTTCTCTCCATAAATTTTGTGTTAATATTCTATGACATAAAAATGGTTCTCGAAAGTTATATCAGGCAAATTTATTATTAACATAGAAGCTCTTTTTTCTTTCTTTATTAATATAATGAATTATATATTTACAACATCAGCATGATTGGATTGTAAAAACAAGGATGAAATTGAAAACCTAGTCATGGTTCATTGGTTCTCTTTGTTGTTCCTTCCTTGCTAACCCACGGATGGATTGAACACGTATCTCGATAAACGATACAGTGTTTTCAACCAATCAGTAAGCATACTTTCTTCTGATCGTACTTAGTACAATCTCTGTACCGCCTGTTTCTACATTTTCGAGGTTTTCTTACATATTCTGATCAAGCTTCTCCCTCTCCCTCTCCCTCTCCCTCCCAGTGCTCCTTCACTTCTTCTTCTTCACCAATAAGTTTTAGGTCATTTTATCCTGTCCCTCTCAGTCACTGATTCTATAGGGTTTCTCCGTTTTGGTGTTTTATCACAAATGGTTGGGGTTTCCTTTTGTACATTATCTGCAAGTCCCATTTAAACCCCAACAAAAGTACTTCTTTTAAACCTTCTAAAGAAAGGCAAAACAGATTGATGTAGTTTCAGCAAGTACATTGTTTCTTTAGAATTAACAACGGCAAGACCCAGGAAGATGGGGTGATCGACCTGTTTTCCACATCTTTTCTTAGACTTAATAAGAACCATGGATCTGTGGTCTTTTGTAGAAGACAAAAAGCTGGTGATAGATAGGCTCAAGAAAGCTGTGGAAAACATGGGTTGATCTAAGTGTCATTTTTACATTGTTAGGGGTCTGAAAACATAGGGGCTCTTCTTTCTTCTTCTCCTGCTCCTCCAAAGAGGTATGTAGATCTGGAGCCTTACTCAATGTGGGGTTTAGAGTTTGTTTAATTTATGATATTATTGTTGATGGATGACCTTCCTCTTTTCCTCCTGGGAGGTTTATAAGAACTCAACCCTCAGGGCCGGGGTAACTTAAGATATATATATATATATATATATATATATATATAGTTAAACGAAGATGACACCTTTGTTTCATGTTGTTTTCCATCTTCTTTATATTTGGGGTTTATATATATAGTTGACAAGATGACTTCTTGTTTTTCATGATGTTTTCAATACTTCTCAATATTTAAGGGTTTTTTTTCACTTCAAGCTCTAACCAATAACACTAAATTATCTTTAATCCATTTAGCCCCATCCACAAATATTACATAAAAAATAGGTCAACGATACTTTACTATTCACATTTCACTTTTTATTGTTATAAAAATAAAGAATTTGATGAATCATGTGTTACTATTCATATCTTCTGATATAGATACGTAAATAGAAAATCTCTGCTCTGTTTCAAAATGCAAATAAAAATGATTTAAACATGATTTTGGCTAAAATCTCGATGGAGAACAGTTGAAAGTGCCTTTTTATTTTATTTTATTATTATTATTATTATTTATTTATTTTATAACCATTCATAGTACCAAATACCGGCCTCTCTCAAAATTGGAATCACTTGCCCCTAATCGGTATAGTCCACTGTTAGTACATTCATCTATCATTAATGTCCTTTCCAAATGTGTGCATCTGTCCTAGTTCCTTGTATGCACTGGAATTATATGCTATACAAATGTACAATACAGGATATAAATATAATATTATAAATTAAAAATACACTTTGGAAAAAATAAGATATAAATTCCATTAATGATATTGCCTTTGTTTTTTTTAAACTTCTATTGACTTTTACAAATACATTGTTGTGAAGTCTGATTTTTATAAGGATTGGATATGATTTTCGCATATGTCCATCTCATATTTTCATCATTTTACTACTTAGTTGAGCCTCAAAAAACGGGCTTAGACCTTGGCAGGAGGGGTGTTTCTCCCATATGTGTCACTCCAAAGCGACATTGCCTTGTTAATACACTACAAAAAAAAAAATGATTTATCAATCAATTTTTATCAATGGACCAAATCCTTTGGTCAATACCAACAGAATTTCAATTTGAAGTTTCCCAACGGATTACAATTCGATATTTTTCAACAGATAAGATCTATTAGTTAACTTAGCAGGCCTTGGGGCCCAATTTTTCCACCAATTCCAGCAACCAATTACCAACGAAATTTACAAACAGATTAAACCCTGTTGGTAAATTTTGGCGGATGTTGGTGCCACTGATCCTCAAACAACATAGCTCCATCTGTGTTAATCACTAAATGGCGAATCCATTAAGTAAATACCAACGGACAAATACCCGTTGGTAAATACCAATAAATGTAATTTATTGGAAAACCTAACCATTGTATTTACTTTAAAATGCTAGAATTAATATCATGAAAAATAAAAAACTTAAACTTGTATTTTTATATTACTAAAAATAATCTAGCACACATTTAACTTATTATTTCTATAAACAATTTTGTTTTGAAAAAACTAATTTTTTATTCAACATCATGTTAATAAATAAAAACTCCTAAACGACTCATGACCTACAAGATTTGAGTAATCATAAAAATGCTTATAATACATATGATTTTAAAGTCTTGAGCAAAGCGGAGTGAAACTTTGTCGTCTGACCCAACAACACAAGCTACACCAACAGGTGACGATAAAATAAAACACATCACAATTTCAACAATATCAACATAAAAAATCAAACGAAAACAAATGAAAACTCTCGGAGAGAAAAGAATCCACTTTATTGAAAATATATTAGAATATAAATTTAAGTATGTAAATTTTAATGAATATCTTTGTAATAAATATATTACCATCATTGCAAAATGAAAATGATATTTTTATCAATATTTAATTCAAATTTAATTGAATTTTATTTGATTATGAGAATTTATTATAGATATAACCATTTCATTTTCATCAAATTTTCATTTTTTTTTATGGACTTATAAAATTTAATTAGATTTTATTTGATTAACCATTATTTTGATGATTTAATGTTAATATAACACTATTGTCTTTCATCTCATTTTCACTAATTTATATATTAAGGTTTGTCTATTTTCCTAATTTTATTTTACCTTGAAAATTACTATTATCAATTCATTTGCGTTTTCTTCTTTGTTATATATTTGTCATTTTTAAAAAAATAGTTAAATATCACCCAACTAATTAAAATGTTAAAAAATAATTTTTTTAAAATATGCCATCAAAAATGAAAAAATATAAAATATCAACTAATTAAAAATATTTAAATATTGAAAATTTTAATCATTATCAAGTCTCATACTCTTTATTTACTTGATATTAAATTGGTTCACAAACCTAACTCAATTGGTTGAGAGTTACTAAAGTGTTTAGTTATAAGAAGAAATCATTCACATTAATTTAGTATATATGAAAAAAAACCGTTAAACCCAAATTTTATTAATAGAGAATTTTGTTAAATGCAAACGAAGCACAGAGATTTAAAGATTTTCATACCATTAAATATGTATTATCTACAATACAATAATAATGACAATATTATTAAGATGGAAAAGCTTCTCATGGATTATTTGGAGAGTCTTGTCTAATGCCACATAAGAGACACACCACTTATGTACGTTGTAATTATAATAATTTTAAATTGAATAAGTATAAATATGGAATAATTATTAATTTATCAATTTCAAATTTTTTATTTTATTAATTTATAAAAAGTAAAAACTCGAAAAATAAAAATCGAAAGTGATAATTTTTAAAATATAAAATTGAATAAATATATATTTTAAAATACTTTTAAAATATTCATAACTAATATACTTATTTAAAATTATATTTTGAAAATATAGGTTTATACTTTTATTATTTATTACTAGTCATAAATAAATGAAAAATTATTTAAATTTATACCGATAATATACTTATTTATAATTATTGATAGTCTTTTTTTATAAAAATAGATAAATATGAATATATATATATATATATATAATGAGAAATTATTTATATGAATAATTACTAAATTAAAATAAATTATTTATTTACTAATATTCATAAATAAAATGAAAAATATTTTAATCTTATAGGAATAATTACTGAATGTATAGATAATGCAAAAATTATTCATAGAATAATTACTAAAGTAAACCACTAGTGATTCAAGTAATATTCATAAATAAAACAAAAAAATTATTTTAATTCATATAGCTAATATATTATTAATTACTTAGTATGGATATTATATATATAGATAATGAGAAATTATTCTCAGAAGACCCGAGAAATTCCAATCGGCGGAATAAGGGCAAAATCGTATTTCGCTACGAAATCAGACTCGTTAAAAATCAAATTTATTCTCTAGATCTCTGACGACGAAACTAATTTCACCGTTGAATCGCGCCTCGCCAACATAGCTAGCACATACCATCGACCCGAGACACTAATTTACACGCCGGCGATCGACACACATAACACGACTCACGCGCTATGCTGCATGGTAAAGAGAAACGACGAACGACTACGGCGTAGGAATCAACGTCAAACCTAAACGGGCTTTATAATTGGCTATTTCGGGAAGTAGCTAAGTCACTAACGACAAAACTGCTACAACGCTGTTCTAACCTCTAAAAGGAAGCAAAAATGGAATGAAACAAAACGTAGCAGCCATTTTTTGAGAGATTTTCTTTAGAGAGAGAAACTTTCTAAAAATACTATGATCCGACTCGCCATAGCCTTCTACGCGCATGGAAGTCGTTTATCGCGAGAGGCCATAATGGTGACTGGATTAGTGGAAGTCAAACTCAGTATGTAGTTTCTACTACGTTGACCTCCCTCTTAAAGACTTACAATTAATGTTTGAAATGAATGAGGCCGTTAGATGTCAAGCGATCGATCCCAAAAACAATGGACCGACCATTGAATTTATTTGAATCCAAATGTGCCTCTGTTGAGCATGATGGGAATGCCAAGAAAATAATAAAATTATGAAATAAATCATGCTCATGGTTAGGCCGAGAATGGCCGTGAATCCTGCCCACTATGAACCGACGATTTAGGATTTTGGGAATAGTAACCGAGGGTTTCACTATTCCCAAAACAATGTTCTCAAAATATATTCGTTAAAATAAGGTTTGGTCGAAATGATTTAAATTAAATTGCTCGGTTTGATCATTACCCAAGTGAGCTTAATTCATGTATGAATTAATTAATTTACATGACATGATTGCAGGAATTAAATTTTGTAAATATATGCATGTTTATATATTTACATGCGAATTGCATCAGATTTCACCAAGATACATGATTCCATACGTGACCTGATCATCCAGATTATAGAGCAGCGCATTTACCTAGCCCGTAGAAAATGGCTCGGGAGGGTCGTCTAAAAATATTAATTATCTGAGGGTAGTCTAAATTAAAAATATCAATCGTCTGAGCTACTTCAACTGGATATTTATCTGAGAATTCCACAAACAAATAATATATCAATCGTCTGAAATGTTCAATTGATATATACACATCTATGGTTGTCCACAAATGAAACAAATAATATATCAATCGTCTGGAAGTTTACTTCCAATCGACATATACACGTGAGGGTCATTCCACTAACAAAACAATAATTTTCATACGAGGCTTAAAGCAGTGTGATGGAGCCTGTGAGGACTCCTGGATCCGAGTTACCGCGCAGATATTCAAGTAGTGATCATGCATTTGCTTGAACGTATTATTTTTAACATCAGACCGCACTTAGTGAGAGTAAATTAGTCTAGTACACATTCCACTACTGGAAGACAACACCCCTGCCGAGTGACATATTTTACAGATATGAAGTATATGACCATTGGTCCCAGAATTGAGGACAAGAAAGCCACATGGTTTGTCATGATATATACGTATCGAATGTTCATCCAATATATGTACTACAAGAGTGAAAAATATTGTAACTCTTGTGACTATTTGGTATATAGTTGAATCTATAGTTAGTATGTATTATGAAGATCGTCAGGGGGCCCAAGTGGCCGATACTCATGTGATCGATATCAGATATGTTTTACATGATTGCAACTGTTTTTGATGCATATGTAGCTATATTTGCAGCCCACAAAGGAGATTTCCTCGCCTCTTTTCATGAGAACGCCGTCATCCGACATCTGCGAGTGTTTCGCTGCCGACGGTAGTCAACTAGACCTGTTGGGCGTCACATATTCATATGGATAATTATTAAATTAAAGTAAATTAGGTATGTATTGATTTATAATTACCAAATTAAATATGTTAATATTAAGGGTGTTGCTACACGACACCACTAGTGTAAAATAAATCATCCTAATTTTGGCGAGGGTAGTGATTTATCAGGTCAAAACTTGACCACTGTATTAAAATCGCTAAATGGATTTATTTAGTATGATTAAAAGTATGAAATTCATTTTAGTGTGCTCAAAATTAGTTTGAATGATTTACCGTAAGAAACCACCTGCATCAATTTTCATTTTAGCTTATTTAAAACTTGCACTCTAATATTTTCGTAGCATTAAATATTTATTTTTACACTTTCTAAGCTTCACTCCTTAAAAATTTTCTAGTTTCTTGGAAATTTGTATTTGTTACCATGGTATCCCTTGCCATTTTCTAATATTAAATACTACTCATATTTTAATTATCAAACCTTCACCCGCCCTCAACCCTAGTCGCACTTCACCTTACCCGCGCCAAATTTCTCCCTCCCCATAGAGCCACATGCCCTACACTCACACCCAAATTTTCAATAGTACTGATAATTTGATTTTTTTTTAGTACTACTCTTCTATATATATATATATATAGCAGAGCATATAGTATATATATATATATATATATATATATATATATAGAGTAAGATATACATATATATATATATATATATATATATATATATATATATATATTTATCGCTTAAAATTTAATATATAGATAATGATAACCTTAATTTTATTTTTTTTTAAATAAATAAAATTTTATAAGAGAAATTTTCAAACATAAAATGTATTATCTAAAGTGCCGACAAATCGAGTAACACTTTTCAATAAGACGATAAATTAAGTAGTTAAAATGTAATAATAATAACGTCTACTCACTACTACATAAGGGACCTATCGATCTGTTATGATAAGTTACTAGAAATTAATTTTGTGGTATTGTCTCGAATCCATGTATTATCATATTCAGAGCATTATAAGTTATAACGCAAACCTAGGTAGGTTTGTTATTGTAAGGTCAAAAAATCTTAAATAATCCATTGTTATTATTTATCAATATTTGATGGTTTGGAAGTTTATGATTTATGAAAAAAGTTAATGATTTATTTGCCGACTATTTCATATTAAAATAGTTTTAATTTTTGAAAATAAAATCATTTGAAACTTTAACTGCTCGATGATGCCTAAAACATGCGTATAACAAAACGCAGATTCAAGAGACAAACCATCAATAAGCGGCGCGGCTTAGCGTCGAAGCTTGCGCCCAACGTTAGAGTCACCACATCTACAACCCATCCATCTATGTCATCAAAGCCCGGAACAGCCTGCTCTGATAAGAACAAGATGTCCATCAGATCCCCCAAACGACGAGCAGGTGGCAACGGGCCTCACCGCTCTGTTCATCAGGAGGCGGATCTTCACAATCACGCTTCCTAACACATCCTAAATATTTAGCGATGATAAGAAACAGACTTCGTCGTCCATCCATCTGGTTTGTTCGAACCCGATTCTGGATGCTCGATACCACTTACTAGACGCCCAACCTCACCGTGTCAAGAGAGGGGTCATTTTTTTTTTTTTTTAACTTATAGCCTTGTTGTTTCAACTTCATATAATGTTAAACAATTAACTTCAGATTTATATGTCAATAATGATTACAAAATATATACAACAGGCATGGTGTTCATTATAATATTAATGCTTCATTTGTTTACAAACAACAAAAAGGATATTACATATATAAATAACAAAAAGTCTTCATGAGCAATCTAACGATTGTCGACCTTGAGACCGATGCGACTGTCCTCGTCTCGCCTCATTTCCGATTTACTGTAATGTTCATTTAAACCCGCGCTGCTTTACGCCATTGAATAACTCGAGACGCACCACTAATAAGAGTCATCTCACTTACTATTACTTACATATACATACAACATATCATATTCTATACTTGTCATATACATGCTTATATATGTTCCATACATATACCTATACATGCTTATGCAATCTAGTACTTTCTTATCATATCATGTTTGATTTGTGTCGCTTACATTTTTCTTCTTTGCTCAGTCAACATATACTGTCACCGTTACTTATCATCAGAAGAATGTTACGCTTCTCAGCACGTCATGCTTTATCATTTTCAATCATTCAGACATAATGTCATTTATTGTGTTACTGCCCATAAACCAATGATACGAAACTATAAGTGGCCTAAGGCGCCGTGACTCAATCGCACGAAACAAATGGTCTGAGCAGTGGCCCGAAGGCGCGATATCATTGTAAAGAGACAATGACTGATCAGGCGCCCAAGACGCCAGTCAGACGCAGAGCGTCGACCATCTAGGCGGCCTGGTTAGCGCCGGTTATCGTATCGAGACAACGGCCATCTATCGACGCCCAAAGGCGCGAGAACAACAACGGGGCTAACCGATCGCATGCCGCAAACTTGTTTTCCCTACAAGATTTTCCATCTATCCCTCTACCAAGTTCTAAGGTACAATCCATGTGTATTTTATGTTCAAGAGACGTCTCATATTCCCAATGATTATTTTCATCCTGGGTAACTTATATGCGTATATATTTTCAATTATTTATTCGTATCTTGCATTTTTCATATTTCATTATATTCATGAATAACTATGGTTATCATGTATGCTTATGAACTATTTACTATAATTAAAATATCAAGCTATATATGGATGAATTCTAGACTCAAAGGGTTTTCCATAGAGTCCAAGAACATCCACAACGGAGTTCGGACGAAGAAGTTATGACCGTCCGAAGTTGGAAGTTTCTTATGAACAGTGACCTAAGCAGAACTTGCAGGGCCTACTATTTTTCATGATTAATGGACTTAATATGAGTTTCAAGATATCATAATATATATGGATGGATTCTAGACTCAAAGGCTTTCCATAGAGTCTAAGAACAAATTAAAACTGAGTTCTGACGTGGCCAGCTATGGCCAGTCCTAAGTTCGATGCTCGAAAGTGTAGTTACTTAATCACAAGGGAAACCCACGCTAATCAAGAAACCCCGAGGGCTGAAATTTTAGCCCGCCCACGCAATAGCGTATTTCCACGCACCGGGCGTGGGCGTAGAGCCTCGCGCCTTCCTGCAGACATGCCACTTCACCCGAAACCATCCCCGGGAACAGCCTCTGTCCATCGGGCCACAATATCCTCCCACTGTGTCACATGCCACAAACATGGCACCAAACATGCCAAAACACTGATAAAAACCATCCCAATCAATCCTGAAAACACCCCAAAGTAGGAATAAACCAAAGTTCAAACCATACAAATTCTATACCAAAGCATAGCCTCCATACAAGTTCTACACAACCTTAAAGTTCCATACTAAAGCCCAACAAAGTCCATACAAATCCAAACTAACCATAAAAACCATATCAATAAAATCCATCCTCAAAGGGAAAATTCCATACTCCTAACAAGTAATCACACTCTTTAACACCTCAAACCCTAGCTCAATAAGGAATTTCATATAAAAGTCCACAAATTCACACCAACCCATAACAATCCATACAAACCATACAAAAATCTTAGTTTCCATACCCAAAACCATATTAATTTATACAAAAACTAGATCATACCTTTGCTCTCTTGAAGTCCTCTTCCTTTTCTTCTTCTTCCTTCCTCTTTCTCTTCCTTTCTCTCGACGTTGTTTCTCAAAAATGAGAGAACAAACTTCGATCTTATCTTTATTGGATTTTACTTTCCTTTTATATCACTGGGTCCTCATCTTCATTTATTTGCAATTCAACTATAATATACCCTACTTTAAGATACAAGCTTAGAGATTACAGACCCTTAAGTCCTAAATTGGTAAAAATGACTAATTTACTCTTGTCTTTGTATAAATTCCAGTTTTGCTTATTTTTTAGTTTTAACATTATTTTATTCCTGAAAATATACATTTATTTCTTTATACCCAAACATGTTATAAACCACAAAGATAATTTACAACTCTCCCTCCCTTAAAGAATTTCGCCCTGAAACTCATACCACAAGTAAAGAGTCATGACACGCACTTTCATATTTGATTATGGTTTTCCAAGTAGCTTCTTTCCTTGCCATGGTGTCACAAAGCACTTTCACTAACGATACTGCATCTGAATCCGCACCTCTGTTTAATAACTTTCACTCTTCATTATATGACAACTTTATGTACTACACATCCACCGGGTAGTATGTGCTGATCATCAGAGCCAGATTCCAAAGCACGACATTGAAACACATCAGGCACTCGTCACCCCGAGGGAGTGCCAAACCATAAGCCTGTGGCCAATTCTTTCCTGAAACCTCATATGCCTTATGAAACCCTGACTCAATTTTTCCTCTATATCAAACCATAGAATTTCTCCACTAGCGATACTTTTAAAAAAAACACTTTGCCTCCGATTTCATACTTCATCCTCTTTCATTCATTTTTAATCGGAGAAACTATAAGTCCCCGTACATCTTATTACCTCCAGGATGCATGGTGAAAACAAGATTGGTTTATACATTCATTTTTAAACCATAACATTCAGCCATAATCTACCAGATACAAACTCCAACTTCGTTTATATGTATAGTCAGTCTTTACTCCCAAAGACTCAACAACTTAATCTGTCTCAGAACTTGTATCATTTTGCTGCAAGATTCATTATCATTCATTAAACTGCAGATACTCCCTCAATCGTACCCAACATACTCCATCATAACTCAAAACTCCACCAATCTTTCAAAGACAAAGATAAATCATTTATCCGCCACTACTGATTTGATTTGATATTATTATTATTATTATTATTATTATTATATTATTATTTTTTCTTGTGGGAAGGCAGATTATCTTTTTTCTTTTTTTTGAGATTTAGGATTAGGCTTTTGAGATCCAATAAATAGAAGGGCAGAGTTAAAGAGAGAGGGGGAAAATTCAAAGATGTCTCAAAGTGACATCTCAAGGAGGATCAGATTAGAGACACGGGAAGAAGAAGAAATTTTCGAGGAGATCGGCGCTTGAGGTGAAAAAAAATGTCAAGTAGAAGCCAGAAGGTCATGCTGCCATCGCTCCCACTGTTTTTTTTTTTTTTTTTTTTTTTTATCTTTAATATTTTTTATTCTCATCATTTTAGTCGCATTCGTGTTTTGGTATAAATCTCAGTTTCACTTCCTCGCTTTCTTGTGAGATTAGATTAATAGTGCTACAAACTATTGTGGGAGTGAAATTCTAGGCTTTAACCTTCAATAAACTAAGCACCTCTATTTGTGTTGTAAAATATTAACTACTTATAGTTTAAGATCTGTAATGTAGGTATGCTCATGCTTGGAGAACCTTTCTTTTCTTTTCTCCATATTTTTTTTATTTCAACCATCCAGGTAAGGTAATTATGTTTTTTTTGTGAGACTATTTATTTAGTACTTTTTTTTATTTTACATTTTAAAAATTTATCAGGTTTGCACATTGTGTTTCTTTGCATAAAGTTTTAGTTTATATATATAAATTTACTTTGGCTTTTTATTTTTGTTATCAGCACTTTTTCATTTGGCATTTTACCTATTCTATACATTTTTTTCATATTTTCGAATTCACAATCACCTTAGATTCCTATCCAGGATCTCTCACTCTCACTTTTCCATTTCATATATTTCACTTTATTTTATATATTTACTTTCATATTTCATATATTTACTTTTCCTATAAAAATCTTATATATTTTTCAAATGAATATTATTTCATCAAGTTTATATTCTTGGGTATACATTATGTATCAATCACATCCTTAGTTTGCCCATATTTTCAAATTTTTTTGTTTTCCATTTTAAATGATTTTGTTTATTATCTATTTAGTGAAACCCTTAGTGTTTGTTTTTCATTTCGACATGGTAAAAGTCAGCCTATTTTCCCACCTATCTCCCTTATTTTTCAAAACTTTTTTTTTAATTTAATTTAATTTTTTATTCATATTTTATCCATTTATTCTCTAACTCTTTTAGTTTATTTTATTTATTTATTCATTTATTTCAAATACCCCTTCAATTTGTCAAATTCGTTAGAGTAAAGCCAAGGCAAGTGTAGAGATGAGGTAACTGCTATTGCTCAGCATGATAATGTGTGATAAATGGGTTCCACTATAGTTGTATGATAGAGTTGTGTAATGAAGATGAGCGACTTAAGGCTGTGTTTACGATACAATATGGTAGAATAGATGAATGATTTTATATTGTATGATGTATCATATATGTGTGTGTGGCAATGAGGAGTGATCTAATACTAACTATGTTGCTAAACATGTGTATGCAAATATTGTGCCCTACCCTATATTTTGTGTTTTTATTATTGTTTATTTATTTATTATTCTTCCCTATCATTTTTTTATTATTATTATTATTACTCATTTTTATTTAAAATTATATTTTCAGTCTCTAAACTAAAAATCTAATCTTCCAAGTATTTAAAATTTTATTTTGCATTTTAATTTTATACTTTCCAAAATCATTTTCCTTGTTTTTTTAATGCCAAAATAGTTTTTTAAAATTCCAAAAAAATGATAATTCAAAACTCATTTTTGATTTCAAAAAAAAAAAAAAGGGTTTTTAATTTGTAAGAAAATAAAAATAAAAGAAATCATCTTCTTTAATTTCTAAAAAAAAAAAAACCAAGAATCATTTTTGTTAACTTAAAAAAAAAAAATCATTTTCTAATTTCATAAAAACAATTTTTTAATTTCCAAAAGAATTCAAAAAATCATTTACTTTAATTTCAAAAATCATTTTCTTTCAAATTCAAAAATCAGTTTCTTTAGTTCCAAAATTTTAAAATTTATGATCTTTATATTAAAAAAAATCTTTAATATTCAATAATCAAGACTCGCTTTCTTTAAATTTCTCAAATCAAATATATTTTTTTGTTCAAATATCCAAATTCCAAATCTATTCTTTTCTAAAATGACATTCTTCTTCTATTATTATTATTATTATTTTCACATGATTTTAAAATTAGAAAAGCACAATTGACTCTATATTCAATAAAAGGAAACATGTTACCAGCCACTTATAAAAGGAGGAATCACAATTTGTTCTTCAATATTATTTATTTCATGCCATTTACTTGGAAATATTAATCAAGTGATATAATTAAAATGTTTAATTTTATTTATTTTATCTTGTATATTCAATATTTAATTTTGTAGTTTTAGCATTTTATGATTTATATATGACTAATTAATATATATATATATATATATATATATATATATATATATATATATATATATATATATATATATATATTATAAAGTGCAAGAAACAAAAATTTGACAAAGAGGGATATACTTGGACAACAATTACAGGGGGCTACCAAGGAATTCTATCGGGAAATAATTTATACTTATTATGTAATACTTACAGAACTTAAGGTAATGCTTATTATGAATCAACAATTATTATTATTGGGATTCTAGAATTATTTTTTTGTAGCTATTTTTATTCAATTATACTTGATACATTATAAAACTTTTAAGATCGTGTATACACATATGATATGTCTCTAAAGCCCGTAATTAAAGGAATTTGGAGCCGTCTGGTCGCTTTATCTGATATTCTAAGACCTCTTCTAATGGAGGCACAGTGTTGCCTCCAAATGTTCCGCAAGACGTTTGGGAAAGCTAGTAGGCAAGCTGAAATACTCTTGAGTCCAAGAAAAAGTGCTTAGCCGCATCAAAATGTTGGTTGAGTGAGGCCCAGACCTGACACTGAATATTTCCAGCACAATTAAGGGTTCTAAATCTACTATGTATCACTATACTAGATCTTGTAATAACATAAATGCTTCATATTCCTTACATTTTTCACGCTTTAGAAATTAATATAATTACACAACTATTGCTATAATATAATTTGAAATAAGCGTATAAGAATATTTTGAAAAGAGTGTTCTAACTTACTTGACTCGACTATGATATTTTGAAAAGATGCACGAGAAAGATCGTTTTGTTGATCGATCGAAAAATGTCATAAAGTTAATGACATAATAATGATTCTTTTAGTTTCTTTGATGACTATCAGACATTTATTTTATGATATTTACTTGTACGTAGGATGAGGTGATGTCACATTACAATGTTAAGAATCAAAGATGGCGACCAATGAGATTCAGGCATTTGATTATAAATACAAGATTTTACGGAGTCATCGAATCCACTAAAGAAGAAGTTTATTTATGGACTTGAAATAAAGATTACATCAGATAAATAAAGCGCAGGTGTATATATATGTACGCCTATGCGTAGTTTACACGCCGTCGCCTAAGTAATATAAGCAAACATGGTACCTGATATCGATCCACTGGAGCAAGTGTCGCTGAGTACGTAGATCGCTTTTTGAAAGTATTATCCGATATAAGTGTTGTGTGAAAGAAGTACTAAGATCCAACTAAACAACGACCGATCTAATAGAACAGATAATGAGATCAGTATGCTCGCCACTTTTCACGGATTATTTTTAAAGATGATATTATTCAATTATTACGCATTTATTAATGGGCTAGTGATCTTGCCTAACGTAAATACCCTCTCTCGGCGCTGTATCCTCCTATCTCGCTAGTAGAGTTGAAAATCTCTACCCCAACTTGATACCCTCAAATGCTTAACGTTTCAACCTTTAATCGCCACCCTGGATCTGAATATCTCTATTTCACTCGAATCAACCTGTGCCGTCACTCATCCCTAGGTATCCTCATCTCTCAAATCTGATCTCCAAGATAGTCATACATTGTCGTCGACATCACCATGTAAATGTTTCACGTATATAAAAGCGTATGTTAACAAAGTATAAACAACTCGAATAATATAAAATTACTTAATCTTTAATCCATGCAATCATGACAAAAATCAACAACACCCTAGTATAGATCTGTGAACATACCTGAGGAGAACACTAGTATTTAATTTATAAAACACTTTGATTTCATCCTAAAAAAGAAGAAAAATACAAAATGACTGGGTTCTTTCAAAGTCAAGTCCTCACATAGATTTGTTTAGTTCGTCCCGCTCTCCTCGCTTTTCCATCCCCAGTTCTGGTCTCTTGCTTTTAATGATTAAGAGGCAGATCCCGTGTTTATCGCCGAGATCACTACGGCCGCCATTACGACCAGATATACCGACCCAACGCTCGCGACGTCAGACGCCACGACGTGGGATGTCACACCGATCGCCATCGAAATGCTCCAAACATCTTTATGCACTGCACTCTCGCCTTAATGCTTCCAAAACTACCATTTTCACCCCGTGATTCACACCAATCAGACAACCAGATATCACTACAAAAATACGATGAACATAAAAATAAAGCCAAAAAACATAAGACGACACGCGTATGACTCGGTATTTTAGCCACCATCACATCGATACCCAACAAAATATCGTCTGATCGCAAAGATTCGAGGGCCGAGCTATATGAAGAGGTGCGAGATGCAAAGCATGCAGAGACGAGATTACCAAGACGCAAAGTATGAGATTAAAGAGAGAGGATGCAATTCAAAAAAGGGGAAGAGATGGAGTTGATGATGAGACAAAGATAACAATGTATTTATAACAATTAAAACAAAAACAACAAGAGATGAAGTTGATGATACAAAAGATATATTTGAGAGCCAATGGTTCAGAAATTAATTATCGATCCAAACCACACCATTAATGACTCACGTGGATGTAGATTAGAGTGATATACTTAATTTATTGCTATCTAATAAATTTTGTTTTAGGTTGTTGATTGGTGAGTAAATGATAATTAATGATAAATTTAATACTATCTAGTAAATTTAGTTATTTCATTATTATGGTACTTAATAAATTTCATTTAAATATAAATATAAAATGTTATAAAAAAAGAATACAATTAAACTTGAATTTATATTTATACTAAAATTATAGTTTTCAATATATATATATATATATATATATATATATATATATATATATATATATATATATATATATATATATATATACGAAAAATACCAAAATAATCAAACGGATGTTACAGAATATTTACCAACGTTAACAACCCGAATATTGCCACATTTACTAACAAATGAGAATCCGCTTGTATATTATCAACTGATAGACACTAAATTTAACAACGAATTATCATCCATCGTAAATACCTAAGTGAATTGGGTTGAATCGATTTTATCAACTGATTATGTCTTATATTTACAAACAAGTAACTTAATTCGCTTCTCTATCTTCCAAACTGGATAACATCGGATATCGTTCAACATTTACCAACCGATGGATAATTCGTTGGAATTTTATAAATAGATTAACAAACAAATTATCAATGGATAGATGTTATTACTTAACAATGGATTATTCTCCGTTAGTACACTACCTATGAGTTACCAACCTACTTTGCCAAAAATAAGAAAATTGCCAATGGATTACATTCAACAAATCACCCACACACCGCCTGAAAATGTCCTCGTAATTCCATACTAATCCATTTGGTAAATATACCAACGGATTTATTTTGCCAACATATTTATTAATCCGTTGGTAAAAAAGAAAATATTGGCCAATGGATTACATTTCCAACTTATCACTTTGTTACTATGTTGTTGGTAATTTACCAATGGACATAAAACAAACTTTTAATTTGCCTTAATCCGTCAGTAAATGTAACAAATGTATATGTATTTGTGTTGGTAAAATTTAACGACAAACACTCTACTTACGGACAAAATCCATTGGTAATCCGTTGGAAAATGGATTTAACAACGGACTTTCTCGTTTAGCAACAGATTTTGGACATTGGTAAACACCAATTCTTTTGTAATGATAGTGCTTTTTTAATGAATTAATAGAAATCGAAAAAGCTTGATTATACTTTTCTCTGTAAACCTTAGTCGTCCTTCCCTTTATTATTTCTTTAGGCCTTTGTTCGATAGGGATGATGAGTGATTTTTTTAATCATTCTTAGCATGAAATCACAAATTCCATCGTTTTATTCATCAGATTTGAGTTTTCTTTTATAATAAAGTGGTTTCTTTCTTATCAATATGGGTTTGTCTTTGTTTTTATCGCACCCATTGCGACATGTTTGTCACGCATCTGTCATACGCATTTCACGACTTCTCGCGATGCGTACGCTTGCCGCCGATGGCTAACTTCTTCGTGAAGCCATGCTGACAATTCGTGATAATAAAGTTAGATCCGATAGTAGTCATTAGATAAAATTCATGTTCGCTAAGATGCTACAAATCTAAAATCTTAGCTATTTTGCAGATTTTAATTATCAAATTTGTGCCAGCGAGTCGATCATTTTTACTATTAACCTGTGATACTACATCATCACGTTTTGAACATCTTTTGATTTGAGGTTTTATCGATTACATTGCTAACCTAAATCATAAATTTATCTATTTATAAAAAATGGAAATCAAAGTATACATTGCAATGGGAATGAAAATTCTTGTTATTTGTTGGTCCAATTACAAGTCATTTGATCAATTTCACTAACTATCAATATGATCAACTCATTCAAGTTGCAGGCCTAACGCTAATAAAGATGTTCAGAATTCTTATTCAAGTCTTTTATTGACAAGTTCTATTGCTTAATTCGTTATAATGGCAACAAATCTGAAAATTAATTTAAAATTTTATGATATTAAGTAGCTAACCTTTGATACCGATGGCTGTAAATCTCTTCTAACACTGAGGTTCTAACAAACCTTAGTGTTCTCGTCACGATTTGGAATAAAGAAAAACTCTATTCTTGTCAAAAAAAAAAAAAAAAACTTTGATACCCATTTTTAAAAACAATTCTAAAAAACTATTTTTAAAAATGCAAGTTTTGAAATTTGTTTTATGATGTTTTGTACTATAATAAAAGTTTGTTTAAAAATTTATAACATCTTGTACAATTATTTCTCAATACAGCCTAACAGAAAACCAGTGAAAATAAGAAAAATTATCAAAATATTTTCATGTTTTTTGAAAACATCATATTCTTAAAAATATAGGCTTTTTTTTCCTGTTTTTAAAAACTGTTTTTGCAAATAGTTTTTAAAAATATAGAGAACAAAGATTTGGAGAGTATTTGGTTGCTGTTCTTGAGAACAAATTTTTTTTATTTTTTTATTTTTTGAAAAAAAAAAAAAAAAAGTTTTCAAGAAAAATAGAAAACACGTTTGCAGATCTACAAATGTTTTCCGTGTTTTTTTTTTGACATCTTAGTTCTCGGTTATCTTAAAATGGTTATTTTCAAAGAACTTAAAGTTGTTCTCTGTTTTCCATTAAAAAAAATACTAAAAACTATTCTTAAAATCCAGAACAGTTTTCAAGAACAACAACCCAATAGAATGATATTTTCTTAAGTTTTTGTTTCAGAGAACAAAAACTCGTTTTAGAAAAACAATTAGTAAACAAGCCTTATATATCCTTGATTTGCCAACTAAAGTAGCAGTGATGACACAGCATAAGACATTCTCGGTCCCATCTCTAATGATTTCCAGCTTGAAATTATGATTATCTGCCATACGCTGCTAGATTCTGCCTGATTACTTTAAAAATAATTTTTATTTTATATGTTAATATATAACAATTATAATTTCTAATAAAACAAAATTAAAAAATATAGTATCTTATTTATTTATAAGATAAATTAATTTTAAATTAATAAAAAATATTAAAAATATAAATATCAGCATTAAACGGGGAGGAAATGGGATCCATATCTGCTTGCCCGTCCCATTTATTTTTTTAAATGAGATAGGGATTGAGAAATAGTTTACTTAAATGGTGCGGGTTTGGACTTAAGCTTGTCTCGGTCCTGTCGGAGTCGCGTTACCATTAACGCTTTTTTAAAACTTAATCATTTACTAAACCGAAAAAGCATCACCCGCTCATGGTCGAATCCACTAATAAACCCTATTAATCGACATTACTCATAAATAGATAATTAATATATTATTAAAAATAAAAATAATTATAAACGGATTAACTGTCAATCCACCGATTCACCGTTAGAATCACCGTTCAACTCCGCTCAAAGAAACGTTTTAATCTTCAACCATATCGGTTTTGATGTTGGTTCATGGTTCAATCGATCGAACCAACAGATCCGATTCGATTTTTAAAATATTGGTTACCATTCCTATGCATTTTTTCAAAATAATGGGTCGGTTGGATCGCTCAGCCCGCTAAGTCGCCCAAACCCATTTGGAAGGGTGGGGAAGACGATGTGGTGGACAAGGAAAAATCAGCGTTTGAGATATACTGGAAGATACTCAGAGGGTACACATATGATAAGTCTGTGGTACTACTGGAATACAGAGGCTAATTAATGGCGACAACATTATATGCTTTCTGCAAGATAGATGGAGGCATTGGACCAATGGTTAGAGAACTTATTGAGAAGATTGGGGTGGGGCGGGGACCCCCTACTTGATTGTGTTAGACATGTGATCTATTCAGACTCGGAGTCAGAAAGCTCAAAGTTGCAGACATGGAAGCAAGTTCATGACATGATCTATTCATATATCAACCACATTTCCAGCTGCCCAGATCAGGTGGAGAGTTGTGAGTGGCTGTTACCATTATCCACACCCAAAATCAAATGGTGTCCAATTGATCAGATTAATGATTTGATGGACCACCACCCTAGATGGTGAAATTTCACATTGAGTCTATCTTTTCCAACCCCACCAACTTGATCCCTCATCCATGCATATCTGATTCAACTTTCAAAGCGGTTCCACTACACGGTAATCCTCTTCTATTGCATGGTAACATTATTTTAATTGACCATCCATAAGAATGATACACTTGGTTAATCATAATCTAAGATCGGGTTTTATCCCTCTCCCCAAAATTAATTGTTGAGTTAAAAAGTTTAAATCGTTTATGTAAAGTGATTCATCCCTGTCGTATCCTACATTGTAAAGTTTCTAATATTATATAAATGAGTTTTTTTTAACTTCATAAACGAATTTTAAAATTGTAAAAACTCCTTAAACCCAAAACGAACTATATCTATATAAAAGGTATTTGTCTGTTTAACTCTATATCGGAGGAGGAGGAGGGAGAGGGGAAGGGTTGTTCATTACATTGATAGTTGCGTATACGACATCCTAAACATGTTTCTAATATGGAAACATAAAAAGAAATAGAATTTTACATACCTCTAGCCATTAATTTTCTAAAAACTTGAAACTAGATCATAAAGAACCAACCCGTATAATCTTTTTGTTTTCCCTTACTTTGCTCTCTCGAATTGATGAAATTCTCAAAGAATAATTTTTTTTTTTTTTTTGACGCGACAGATGCATAAGAGAGGATCCTTTATATAGTAGTTCTCCATTGCTAACTACAATGTTGGCTTCAAAGGTTACCACTTTAAACTTACAAAATTTTAAAGTTTCAAAAGTTTAAACAAAAGGGTTGCACCATTTCAGAATCTAATAAAACCTTAAATTCTCCCACTTTGTGCAATTATTAATAAAACCTTTGAGTTAACAAAATACATGAAACATAGAGTTAAGTCCTCCAATAATGAGTATTATCAACTACGTATCACAATGCATTTCTATTTAATTACTTAACACAGAATAAAACTCATTTAATAAACCCTATGTTTATTCTAAGTCCAAATGAAATATACTTTCAAATGAATTAAATGCACATGAAAATGAGAAATAACCTGTATGTATACGACTTTTAACTAAATGTATATATACAATTACAAAGAGGAACAATCCCCATTCTATCTACATGATCCTTAATTTCACGGGTGGTATGCTGCCTTTAGTCAGCGATCAACAATCATTAACTCGGGCATTTATACCAATGACCATTTGCTTTTCCTTCTTAACATGTTCTCTCAATGGCTAAGTATTTGATGTCAAAGTGCTTCGCTCTCGACTCCCACTCTGTTGTTTTAGCCAAGAACACCGTGAACAGTTGTCACAAAAAATCCTCAATGGAATAGAAATAAACATAATCCATAACCTAGTTCCTTAATTTAAACCTAAGTCATACACCCTGCGGAGGTAGCCTCAAAACAAGAGACGAATTCAGCTTCCATGGTAGAAGTGGCAATCAAAGTTTGTTTGACACTTCTCCAAGAAACAGCTCCATCGGCTATGATGAAAATGTACCTAGATGTTGATTTACGAGAATTGTTGAATACACAAAAGAGCAATAATTGTATCGGAATTTAGCACCTTCAAGTCATACTTTACTCACATTTTGCATAAGAATAGGTACTGTTAACTGTTTTTGTGTTTCTGAACTCGTACAGGTTTTTCATGTTTATACATAATCATATAAAGCGGTCTGTGGTCTCCGGAAGCGGTATTACTGATCATCAGGATGATGGCAACCGCTGTAAAGTTTCTGGAAGTGCAAACAAGCCGGGAAACAAGGGTGTAGGGAATTGCACTCCAGACAGCCTTCACCTGCACGGCACACCTGCCGTAAATCACTGTAGGTTAACCCAGACAGACACCTCTAACTCCGCACTCTACACCCATGCGTAAAAGTGGCAGAGTTAAACCTATAACGGCAGCATACCACTAACTCCGCACGGTGACAATCTGCGTGAGAATTGGGCAGAATCGAAACAGAATTTATTCTAATGAAACGGCACGTTTGTCATTCAACTATCAATGCGGGATCACAATGGAAAAGGGTATAAAAGCTAAAGGAGAGAAGGAGAAGGCAGCTTTTGATTTCCGAGGGTTAGGTTTTCATAGAGGAAGTGTTCTTTTCCATAGTTTTGGCAAAGGTTTATAGATTAGGGTTGAAGACTTCATTTTTCTGGAGATTGTTGATTTCAAGAACATGCTATCTTTTAAGAGAAACACACATCTCAAGTATCTCTCTCAAGATTTGTAGATTTTTCATTCCTGTAGTTTTGCAATCAACTCGATTTTCTCCAAGTTCCTTTTATGAATAAATTCTCTTCAATTATGATTCTCGTTTCTATAATTTCCAGCGGAGTTCTTAAACTTTATGTCGGGGTTCTATGGTGGAAACTCAACTCGATCAAGGTAATATCCCTCAATTACTTTTTATACTTCAATGATCGCGCGATGTTAATCACTTGTGTAGAAACTTTATAAACCTTTAGTCGGGCATCCTCGACAACGTGTGAACGAGATCCCTGTGACGGTTGTTCCTTGATTAATAAATGCAAGCCAAGAGTCCGAATTAATTTGCTGAACAAGTGTTTAACATTCCTCGATCGTTTTTCATTCTAAAAGAGCGTTTAAAGTAAAATCTTCCATCAAGACCATTCATCAACGGCTCTGGATGAGACTATAAACTAAGAGGGGCGGAATTACGTGAGTAACTGGAAACCTAAGAATCTGACCAATCATCTTTCTGTTACAAAATAGTCAATTTAATCAATCCTTAAATCCAACCAACCACAACATAATTTCGCACTTCAATTACACCTTTTTTTAAAAGAATAACTCTAAGGATCAACAATTTTAGACCACTCCATGTGGGAATGACCTGTGGATCCATAGTATTACAATGCTAGACAACCTTAATTCCCTACGGCAGGAATAAATTCAGCATCTGGTAAACGAAGCCCATTTTAGTGCAGATTCTTGGGAGTGGCGATCAATCGATTGATGCGAAGGCTGAGGTAATTTACGGTGCATTGCAAATCAGTCGTCTCTACTTTTCTTTTAATTTGTTTTTGAAATCTGAGTGGGTGTTTGCTTGAAGTGGATAGTGCATGTAGTTTGGTTCATAAAGGAGCAGCAGGCTTCAGTGTACCTCTGCAAGAGATTGTGAAGAACCCATATTAAGTCCATTTGTTTCAAGAGATCTTACACCTCAAATGGACCACTCGAATCAACAGCAATGTTTAAATCAAATGCTCAGAGTTCTGTTAACCTAGGTCTCCATGAACCTCCCACCGGCTTATGGAGGCAGTCATTGCACTCCGGCAACACACCCGGCAATAGGAGAGACAAATGTTAACTTTCATTTCGGAGATCTAATGTCGAGCTCCTCCTGCTCCTTTAATGACCTGGAAAGAACTCTCGAGAGAGATTTTGCAACCTCAAAGAACCCATGACAAACTCATGTATTCGCGCTACAGAAGAACTAATCAATTCCCATGAAGTCGAAGGTAGTCAGTCTTTTACGTATATCAGAGATTAGAACACAGAGCCTGCTCTATTCATGAGGAGACTTTGAAGGATCATCTCCCGCCGAGTGCCGTTTTTCTCCTCCCTCTTGGCTCACCTATCCACATAATCTGTTTGGTCTATTTCTTTTTGCTCTTGGAGGCTTGAAATTTGGTTTCATTCACTTGCCAACTCAATCTTTACATGGGAAAGACATGCGGAATGAATTCTAATAACAAATTCTTCCTCCCGCCGTACCAATGCTCTCATGCGAGCAATTCAGGTACTACAATGGGTGAACCTTTTGCCTTGATATGGGAAGATCTGAGGATCTCCTCCATGCTGTTCCCTCATCATGGTTTGGATGTGGGGACAAATAAATAAATATTTCATCAGGACTATCCTTGAATAATATAACCACATCAATGATGTGTCTTGGGAGAGTTTTATGAGAAGAGTGCTAGGGAGCAGATTAACTCTTTGACACCATAGCGAAAATGCTTGAACATGGAAACTAATACCTCGTGAACCTTTGCTAAAGTCATAGTACACCTATAGGGGGAGGAATCCATCATTTAATAGAGAATGATGATTTGCAAGCAAAAATCGCCAATTTAACAAGGAAGTTGAAGGCTATAGAGTTGAAAAAGTTGAACGAGGTAACTAATGTACCTCAAGTACCCTCGGTACCTATTGGACCTAGAGTGGAGGCCATGCATCATTGCGATGATCCCTCATAACTATAATTGCGAACCTTCCTCAGGTTGAGAGCAATTCAAATAGAACAAGCTAATGTAACTATCAAGAAACCCTTTCAATTCTCCATATTAAAAACATATAATCTCAGGTGGGAGTAGCACCCTAATTTTGGTGGAGAAATGAGAGGTCACATAACTTGTCAGTAATCAAAGCCCCATTATCAAAACCAAGGTTTGCAAATCCAATTCTCATTTCAGAATCATGGTCCCCAAGTTTCCTGTGGGCCTAATCAAGGTTTCCGTCATCGAATCAAGGAATCCTGACCCGGCCTTATCGGCCTCCACGTAAGAAGTTTGGGAGGGGATATGTGCATGATTATTTTGAACCTTGATCACAAACACGGAATTTCAGCGCACTGAATGATGTGAGTCCCAAATAACTAAGCTAACCTCTTCTGGGCAATTTTCAACAGAAAAGGAAACTCCATCTCCGACCATCCCAAAACACAAGTCAATAGTATTTAGTTTCAGGTCCAGAGTGAAGTACCTTTAGACACTGCCAAGGCTGTCACCACTCTTCGAAGTGGTAAGGTAATTGACAAAACTATTCAAACCAAGGAACCAATACAAGAGTTCCAAAGTGAACCAGTTGGAGATGATGAGGTGTCGGACAAGCCTCATGCTCCCAGGCCAGATATTATTGAGGGTGAGCCAGAACAAGACAAGGCTACCCATATCCCTCCAGCTCCATACCCTCATAGGTTGAGAGCCCCAAAGAAAGTGAACAACCATTCTGAGATTTATGAGTTGTTCAAACAAGTGAGAATTGATCCTTTACTACCGGATGCCCATTAAGCAAATTCCGTCATATGCCAAGTTTCTAAAGGATTTGTGCACGGTAAAAAGGAAACTAGGTGTCAATAAGGAGGCATTCATGACTGAGCAATCTACCTCACTTATTCGAAACAATTTGCCCTCAAAATACAAAGACCCAGGAAGCCCTACTATTTCTATAGTGGTAGGGAATTCAAAGTTAGGACATGCTTTAGTGGATTTAGGGGCAAGTGTTAATTTGTTACCTTACTCAGTATGTCGACCTGAGTTGGAAGAATTAGATCCAACCAATATCACCCTCCAATTAGCTGACCGTAGTGTAAAAATTCCTAGAGGGATAGTGAAGGATGTATTGGTACAAGTGGATAAGTTCTATTTTCCAGTAGATTTTGTCGTGCTTGACACTCAACCTGTGGTGAACCAAGGAACTCAGTTCCCAGTGATTCTTGGTAGACCATTCTTGAAAAACGCTGCTAATTACCATCTCATACACTGTAGGGAAACTAATGACACTATCATTTGGTAACATAATTGTTAAATCTGAATATCTTTAATGTTATCAAGGGAATGGGGGATGAGGAAGATGTTTGTGAGGTAAACATGGTTGATTCTGTGGTACAAAAATACTTAGATAATGTCTCACATGATGACCCTCTCATGTCCTGTTTGGTAAGCCCTAGTTGGGATGAGGAAGTGACCACATTAGATTCGGAGTTCCTACACTCCATAATTGAACACAATGAGGTATTGGAAGTTAATGGATGGTACTAAATTTGAACTAACTACCACCATTGAAGGCAGGCATTACCTTCGGAAGAGAACCACCTAAGTTGAAACCTTTACCATCACACACCAAATATGCATTTTTGGGAGTAGAAGAAACGTTTCCGATGTCCATATCTTCCTCCTTAAGATTTGGACCAAAGAAAATAAACTTTTGGAGATATGTGAGAGAACCCCTGGAAGCTGCCCTAGGATGGACATTGTAGATATTAAGAGAATTCGTCCTTGATGTCTGCACACATAGGATTCACTTGGAAGAGGATGTTAAACCCTCTAGACAACCTGAAACGGTGAATCCAGTAATGAAAAGTGGTTAAGAAAAGAAGTCTTAAAACTCTTGGGCGTGGGGTGTTATTTACCCTATTGCGGATAGCAAATGGGTCATTAGCAGTGGTCCCAGAAATCTGATCCTTTGTGTTACATGATAAATAATAGGCTAATTCACTCATTATCACCTCCCGGTTCGGAGGGTGTGCATAGATTATAGGAGCAATGCGAGTGCAAAGACCACTTTCCTCTCTCGTTTGTTGATCCAAATGTTAGAGAGAGTTGCGGGCATGAATTTTATTGTTTTCTCGTGGGTATTGAGTCGTCGAATTGAAGATGGCTGCCTTTGGAAAATGCCACTTTGGATTATGTAATGCTGGAACCTTCAACGATTGCGTGATGGGAATTTTAGGTGACATGATAGAAATCATTTTGGAAATCTTCATGGATGACTTCTCCGTTTTCATTTGATTCATACAAGGATGTTTGGAGAATTTCGTGGGTTTGAAGAGATGTGAAAAACCTTGTATTAAATTGGGAAAAGTGTCATTTCATGGTGACACAAGGGATCGTCTTAGGCCACATAATATCGAAAAATGGAATTGAGGTGGATAAGGCCAAAGTCGAGTTGATATCTAACCTACCTACTCCTAAGTGTGTTAGAGACATAAGGTCATTCTTGTGGATGTCTTGATTCTATGGGAGATTCTGTAAAAGATTTTAGTGCTATAGCTGTCCCTTATGCAATTTAGCACCCAAAGATGTCCCTTTTGCTGGTCACGGGCTTGTGAAATTTGTCTTGTAACCTGAAACTATGTTAGTGTAAGCGCCACAACTCATGCGATCTCCCCAGTGGAACCTTCATTTGAGATCATGTGGCGCTAGTGATTATGCTATAGGAAATTTGTCTTAGGACAAGGGAAGATAAAAGGCTTTTGTAATCTACTATCTTGATGCGACTCTGGGTCCATCAGTAAACACACAATATACGGAAAAAGAGTTTTAGGCGTCGTCTTTGCCTTGGTTCGGGTCATACGTTGTAGGGTCTCTGTAACCATTTTCTGAACCACCATAAGTGACTGAAGTACTGCTCTCTAAGCGGGATACCAAGCCTCGATTTGACTAAATTGGATCCTCTCTGTACCCAGAATTCAACTAACTATTAGGCAAGGGGTCGAGTGTGGTGACGTTTATCTAGGTTAGTTAGGAATCCAGTTCTCATGGCATACCATAGGCGAGATTTTCTGATGAGTGGCTTTGCTGTTCCTTTGCCGTAGTGCGCGGACATAGTGTATTGTTGGTGGCTTGGTCAAATTCCACCCCAGATGTGGCCTACCTCGACAAAGGAAATTTATGGTGGACATTAAGTATTATTTTGATGATCCATATCTGTTTAAATATTGTCCAGACCAATTGATGAGAAGATGTGTACCCAATGATGAGCAAATTGGGATACTCAACTTTTGCCATTTAGAGGCTTGTGGAGGGCATTTCTGCAGGCTGCTGAGATAAAAAATTTGCAAGGCTGGGTTTTTCTTGGCCTACCTTTGTTCAAGATTGTTTTGAATTTGCAAAGCTTTGCTAACAGTCTTGACAATTGGAGGATGCAAGAAAGCGGAACGTAGTGCCTCTTGCGATTTTAATCATTGAGATCTTCGGCCAGTTGGGAGTATAGACTGCCAGAGGCCTTTCACATCTTGGGTACCTTTACATTTGTTATACGTTGATTATGTGTGAAGTGGAGTTGAGGCTATTTAACGAGAACTAATGAGCCACAAAGGTTGTTTTGGAAATTTATAAGGCACATTGTTCTCGATATGAGTCACCCACAAAGTTTCAATGGCATACCACCCACGGAAACCAATGGTCAATAGTCTTTAATAGGAAGATCAGACACATTTGGGAAGAAAAACGGATTTGCCCCAATCGCAGAATTGGTCGGCTTTGACTTCTTGATGCTCTTTTGGGCTTACCATCTTTGCTTTTAAAACTATTCTAGGTATGTCTTCCTATAGGCTTGTTTATGGAAAGGCGTGTCATCTGCCGGTACAAATGGAGCATAGGGCATATTGGGCTATTAAAACTTTTAACTTTAATTTGGATCAAGTGTGACTGCGAGATGAATGAGCTTGAAAAGAGGTGAGGCGGGAGTCGTATGCGAGAGCTCACGGATTTACAAGAGGCTCAAGGCACATTTCCCACGATAAGACCATTGCGCGAGAAAACTTTTGAACCTAACAGTCTTTATCACGATTGCATGTTTCAGGTAAACTCCGCTCTGGAGTGGTGGCCATTCATTGTCAAAGTAGTTTGCCCGTATGGTCTGAAATGGAGATCAAAATCGAGAAAAATAGGAAATCCTTCAGAATAGTGCGTCTAAAGCCATTTCTCGAACACTTTGTGTGGAGAATAGTGGACTGGTAGATCCGCTCTACCGGATACTCCGTCAGTAATTTTACCCACCTTGTTGTATAGTTTTCTTTAACTCTTGCATTTTCTTTTTTATTTCTTTATTTCCAATTGCTTTAAAATATATATATATATATATATATATATATATATATATATATACATATATGAGTCTCTGCCAATTTCGAGAGTGTACCCTTTGTGCATTAGGCCAATGCTTGTTGTTGTGGGGTGGGCATACCTTTGGTTGAACTGACTATGCACATGTTACATGTTCGGTCAATATGGCAAATTTTGGTGTGGCTCTTTTGGATATAGTACTTGACATGTGTATGTATACATGAGCTTGCACCACACACTCCCGTCATTTCAATGCATTTACACAATAACAAGCATGCACAAAATCTCTATGTTCATATTTTGGACCTTATTCCTCCGAATTCTGTTCTAATTCCCTACACAAACCACGGACCTTCTAATCATACTCTTGTTTTGCTTGCTAGTGCTACCCCTTGTGCATTATTTTGGCATGCCATGTTAACTTCTATGCATCAAGTCTCAGTTTATCATATGATGAAAATGATTAAGGCCATCACTTACGTATTACACTTTGTAGAATAGTTTTGTCTTACCCTTTTTGTTTTGAGCCTTAAGTTGCCGTTGGTTGAACCACAGGAACCTGATCCATAATCGATGTTTATGGTGGTGAGTGTCTAAGAAGGAAGTCTGGTTGTCAACTCAGTGTTTCCCTGTCCGGTTTGGGCGGGAGCATATGAGCCGAGGGGAAAAGGAAGCAGCATCGCGATGAAACCAGGGATGAAGATGATAAACAAGGATAGATTTTATATTTTTCACATTCCCAATTTGCAAAAATATAAAGATAGAACCATATATATATATATAAAGAGAAAAAAATGAAAAATTGGAACAGGTGTCTTGATACCGAGGTCTAGGTATGCTGAGCCACGGCCAGTGGAGAAAAGAGAGCGGAGAGGGAGCAGCTTTGGCTCTTGGAATGCAGCCCCTTGGCACAATATTGAGTGCAGTAGAGGCGTTTTAGTGAAGTCGGGTTTTTAACCCAATTTTTGCACCTCTTCTTATTCCCCATCTCATTACTCTTATATAAATCAAACCACCCGCCACTTTTTGTCCTCTTCGCACAAAGCAAATCCAAGTTGCTGTTACGCGATGTTTTCACCGCTCGGGCCAGGATTCTTCTACTTTCGGCATCTACGAGACGTGACAGCACCACGAATTTCCTTGAGCATTGTTTTGTGGTAATATATTATCTCCACTGGACTTGTTCGATTAGGTCGGATTAGTAGTATTTGCTCCCTTGTAGATTAGACCCCAGTGATGGTATGGGAGGTTTTTATCGATATGCACGGGGCCCGGCTGATTCTTCGGAGATGAGACTCAGGATGCTGTTTTAATGTGTGGGCCAGCCATATGGTATTCTTTATTTCTTGCCGCTATCTATGGCAAGATCTAAAAACAACTGAAAGAGCCCAGCCTAACTCCTCTATGGGCGAGTTTGTGAAGAAAAGAAAATCAAACACCTCCGGTAGATAAAAGAAAGGAAAAGGAAAGCAAATAGATTCATCTTCTGAGAGTGAGGAAGTATCGGAGAGTGATGATGAGGAGATCGAGGCAATGTTTGTTGAGGCTTCTGATTCGAGCTTGGAAAAATGGGCCGATCGGATTCTGAGCAGGGTTTCATTGTGAGAGAGGCTGTAAGTTGGACACATTTTGTACTCCCATCTGCTCAGGTGTTATTCGAATAGATTTAGTTTGTATTACCTTCCAGAGTTTAGTGCCTACCTTGGTTCGGGTTTACTAATTTGAGAGAAAAATCGGCGGAATTGAGACCTTACTAGAGACCCTTGTGATGGGTAGCCGGATAAAAGATCACCCCACGATTTGGTAGCTCCTCACTTACGATTATGTTCGCCTCTTAGCGGATCGACCTTACCATAGGGCTATCAGTAAGTTCAACGCCCATTTGTTGGCGAGACCATGCACTCATCCTCCTGTGTGGACATAGGCTGGTTTATGCATAAGGAATTTGTGCCGAGGAAGCTGGCGAATATGCATTGATAGAACAAATTATTTCATGATAGAATCGGACCAAGAAGCGACGAAATATCGAGCAAAGAAGAAGTGGTTTTATGAGGTGTGTAAGGAAGCTTATTGGGTATACCTTGGTCATATGGTGCATTATGAGAGACTTTTTGCAGTCCTCATTGAAAGTAGGCATATTCCATTCCCATCTCTAGTGACAAATCTTGTGGAAGCCGGTGGGATGAGGGGGTAAGCTACAAGGAAAGAGGTTCTTCCTAAAGTGGGGCTCTTACAAATAAGCGGAGGCCAAAATGAAGCATCTCTGAGGTTTGACCTTCCCATTCCCGGTGGCTATTTCGAGAGCCCTCTTAGGTCTCTGACATGCACCTATGGGCACTATCCAGTTATGAAGAGAATGGAGCGTCGAATTAAAGGGGTGGTTCAATCATTTTGGGGAAACGAAGCGGCTTGACCAGCTCTCGAGGCACCCTAGAGAGTCATATTTGTCGAGGAGAGCTGCATTGGGAGAGCCTCATCGGCTTGGAAGGGAGACTCGGAGGAGCTAGATAATATTTGCATGATGGGGATCACGTTTTCTGTGACGGATAATGAGGCATTGGAAGTAGTAGCATAATGCGACTAGATTAGGGTGGTGTTGAAATTGGATAGAGACCTGATATGTCATACCCAGCACCCATTTGTTCATTTGCCCTTGTTGTACCTTCTATGGTCGTTTATAAGTATACAGACTCTTTGATTTCGGGTTGTATTAGTTGTTCCTCACGATTTTATATAGTAGTTGCGTGGTTTTAAACTGTACTGATCCCTATATTTATCGTTCATTTCATTGATTACTAGAATAGCGACATGTCTTTTATCAATTCAAATTAGCTATATATGAATAGCTTGGTTTGTATGTTCAGCTTGTTGTTATGTTCATTGTTTGAAACGTAGACTTTGGTTAATTAGTCATGGGTTTTAATCGAGTTGAAGTATTATGTTTAATTTTTTTCCACTTTTTGAAACTTGCAAAGCTTAGCCCATTATACTTATTGTTCAAATCATGCAGTGGAGGTATCACTAGTTTCCAAATCTTAAGGACTAAGCGAATCTGAGTTGGGGTGTGTTGAATACACAAAGAAGCAAATATTCATTGTATCAGATTGCGCTGTCAAGTCCTTTTACTCACATTTTATAAGAATATGATCATCTGATATTGTTTTACGTGTTTGAACTGTCTGAGGTTTTTCATGTTTCATACATGGTATTTACAGAAGGTTCGTGTCGAAAAATTATGGATCATTGTGGATGATGGCAATACAACAGTGAAGTTTCGGAAGTGCAAACAATTTGGGAAACAAGTCTGGAGGAACTGTCTGGGTCTGACTTCAACACAATAAATTTTAAACGAAATCACCCAGAGAATAACTGTCTCTTGGTACACCCATCTCTGCGGAAAATTGTGACGACCTGTCTGCGGTACACCGCTTCTTTGTGCGGTATGGAGTGTAATTCGAGGTGGGCAAATTGGAGTTCTAATGAAGGCAGACATCATTCAACTATCAATCTCTTGGATCACAATGGAGAGGATATAAAAATAAAGGAGAGAAAGAAAGAAGGCGGCTTTTACTGATTTCAGGGTTAGAGTTTTCATAGAGAAGTGTTCTTTTCCATAGTTTTGGCGAAGAAAGGTTTATAGTTAGGGTTGAAGACTTCATTTTCTGGAGATTGTTGATTTCAAGCACATGTAATCTTCGATGCAGACATCTGTTTCTCTCTCGGTGGTACACTGTATTTTCATTTCTGAGTTTCACCTGGTGAGTTAGATTTTCCCAGTTCCTTTGTAAGACTAAATTCTCTTCAATTGTTTGCCTTATAATTTCATGGGTTCTAAACTTTATCTTGGGGTTCTACGGTGCAAACTCACCTGATCAAAAGTAATATCCCTCAATTCCTCTTTTATACTTCAATGGGATTGTGTGAAGTGTTAATCACTTGTAGAAAGCTTTATAAAACCTGCAAGGTTGGGCATCCTCTTGACAACGTGTGAACGAGAGATCCTCGGTACACGTTGTACTTGATTACGAATGCAAGCTAAAAGTTTGAATTAATTGTTGAACAAGTGTTTAACATTCCTCGATCGTTTTTCATTCTAAAAGAGCGTTTAAAGTAAAATCTTCCATCGAAGACCATTCATCAATGGCTCTTAGATGGGCCCATAAACTAAGAGGTGGGAGTGGTAAGAGTAACGTTGAGTGGAAACCTAAAGTCCAGCAATCATATCTTTCTATTTTAAAATAGTCAATTTAATCAATCCTTAAATCAACCAACCACAACCCCATAATTTCCTTTTCAATTACACATCTTTTAGAAAATAACTCTAAGGATCAACAATTTGAACCAAATCACATGGAGATGACCTATGGACCTGATGTGCAATCTAGACAACCTTAGTCTACAGCAGGAATAAAATTTAGCATCTGAATAGGCAGTAAGAATCTACACAACCGACAAAGTCTGCATCAGAATACCCAACTAGATCCAAATTGTCCGTCTGTCTATACATAAGCATATAATATTTAGTTCCTTGTAAATACCTCATGACTTTCTTTGCAACTTTCCAATTGTCCATACTTGGATTACTTTGATATCGCCTTAACACTCCAACTGCATATGCAATATCGATTAACACAGAAACACAGGCATACATAAAATTTATAGCTAGCCCGAGCATATGGAATATTCTTCATGGATTCCTTTTCTAAATCATTTTTTTGGCATTGATTTAGACTTAACCTGCCTATAATGAACTGCGCTCAGTGAACAATCTTGTTGAAATCTCTCCAAAACTTTGATATTATATGGGTTTCTGTGATAGTCCCCACAAAATACCGCGGAATCTATCTCTGGAATCTTAATGCCAATGACAGCATAAGATGCCTCATCCCATATCTTTCATATCAAAGTTTTGGAAAGAGATTATTGTTCCACGCCATGCATCATTCCCTTATCATTGGTTGCAAGTAAAATGTCATCCAGCGCAAAACAGAAACAAGTTTCTCCCAGCGACATACGAGTATGCATTGATCATGGGGTTTTCAATAAAATGACAGGTAACTACTCCATGGAATTTATAATACCATTGAAGAGGCTTATTTCAAGCAGAGTAGCATATGGTTTCTTAAGCTTGCAGGCCAAATGCTCACCTTCTTCAGGTTGTTTCATGTGTTCCTCTTCCTAGATCATTGTTAAAATGCGGTTTTACATCCATTTGTTGCAACTCAAGGTCGAAATGTGTGACTAATGCAAAATATCTGAAGGGAATCTTTCTTGAATCTGAGAAAGGTCTACTGTATAATTGATTCCTTCTTTTGAGTGAATCCCTTATAGCAAGTGTATTTATATCTTTCAATGTTGCCTAATGAGTCTCTTTTGGTCTTATAGACCCATTTACAACCAATGCCTTTTCCCCTTGAGGCAACTTTACAAGGTCCCAGACTTCGTTGCTCTTCATTGAATCTAATTCATCCTTCATAGCATTATACCATAGATCAGACTCTTTACAACTTAAGGCTTGTGAAAATGTTTCAGGATCATTTTCGACTCCAATATAAGTTTATTGTAAATACACTATGTAGTCACTAGGAATGTCGGCTTTCTTTCACGAGTAGATCATCTTAATGTTGGACCATCTTCTCCTTGAGGAACTTGTGGTTCAACTGTTTGTTCAAGATTATGTGGTAATTCCTGAATTTGTTGATCCTTTGGAAGGTTCTCAGCTACTTGTGGAACTGATGATTGGTTGTTTAACATAGTGGAACTTGAGTGAGTGTTATGATCTATAACCAATCTATCATATGACATGGAAGGTTGAGGTTTCTATATGATCATGAACGAGGAATTAAATCCTAGATCGATCCCTCCCTGCGATCATGTCATTTTCAAAAGAAACATTCATGATTCCCACAATCCTATTTCGAAGATAAGAAATGAATGGTAAAATCTATAACCCTTAGAGCGTTTCTTATGTAATAAAAACCCACTAAATGTCATAGGTCTAATTTCTATTCATGTGCATTATATATTCACACCTCGAAGACGGACAACCCCGAACCGCATATATGCATAAAACTAGGTTTCAATTTTTTCCATAATTCAAAGGTGTCTTTGGTACAACCTTAGTTCCCTTTTCCTTTACTTTCTACCCTTATTGGAACACAGTTTAATATATACACGCCATCTTAAAGTGTATGGAGTCCACAAAATTTAGGGAAGATTGGAGTTCTTCAACATCTCGCACCATACCTAAAGTTCGATTTCTTAACACGCTACCATTTTGGTCCGGAGAACCGAATAGTGTGTTGGGAAACTATCCCATATATGAAGAAACTTTGCAAAACGGACAGGTACTTATCTGTTCTCGGACACACCTACCATAGTATTCACCACCTCTATCAAATTTTACTATTTGTATTTGCTTCTCGCATTGGTTCTCAACTTCAACCTTAAAAACTTTGAAAGCATCCAATGCTTCATACTTGTTATGAAGCAAATACACATACATATATTGTGAGTAATCATCAATGAAAATGATGAAATATTTTTGACCGGGCATATCCATATCTAGACAACATATGTTGGTATGTATGATTTCTAATATGTCTAACTCTGTGTCTTCTTGTAGACTTGTTTGGCTCTAAACTCCCTTAATGCGAGTCCGCTGAAGTCTTACAGATGAAGTATAATCTAAAGTACTAAGTACTCCATCTTTCTAATCTCTTAATTCTATCTGGAGATGTGACATAATCTCCGATGTCTGCTTTTATAGAAGAATCCTCATTAATATTACACCTCTTAGTACCCGATATGAACATCACGAAAATTTAATAGTGGCTTCATTAAGCGAAATTCTATATAGACCATACTAAAATACTTTATTTCAATATAAGTGATAAGTTAAATACATTGTCTTGTGAAAAGTAAAAGAAAAACCTAATGGAATGAGTGAGAAACACAAATCAATTTCTTGAGAAACTTGGTACATAAAAGGTCATTCAAACTAAAACCAAAGCCATTGCTTGTATTGCGTGCATGCCCGATAGCCTCCACATGAGGCCCATCTTAATTGCCCGATAAGATGCCAGCTCCTTCCCACTAACTTCCTTAGGTTTTGCATACTGACAAGTTTTAATATGGATTGTAGAACCAAGAATCAATCCACCGGTGTTAATATTAACATTACCCATATTACATTGTCTCCAACAAACAAGGATGATAGGTTACACTTTCTTCTCAAGCCAACTTCTAACTTGAATTTAGGACAATCTTTCTTCACATGTCCCTTCTATTTTGGAAGAGCACTTATTTTCTGATGTGGGGTAGTATTCTGCTTTCCCGCTGATTTGATTTGGGGTGTGAAGTGCAGGATGTGTCGTTCCTTTTGTTGTTCTTCTACCACAAAGTTGTATCAACATCGCACTTTCCTTGATTCATCTGACCTCTGTAGCTGCTTGAACACACATGGTCGTGAATTCATTTGATTGACCATTTTGTCATATGTGTATTATATGGACCGTCTTAAAGGCTTGTATTGATAGGAAGAGTGTTCAAGAATAAGAGTGCACTAGGAAGGACTCAGACATATCTATCCTGAGTTTCTTAAGTTGGTCGCGTGTCCTCGTCACGCATAATGTGCTCACCTTCACCCCTAATGCTTGTGACACGAATGGAAGGGAACTTCACATTATAAAGGTGCCTGCCAAAGCTTTGTCTTAGGTATTGGTGTTTGCTTATGACTTTTAGCAAATCTTGGACCTTATCATTGTTGTGCTCAATAGAACTAATACTAGTAGTGATTTTTGTCTTAATGAACGTATCTTTGAGAGTTGATTGGAATCACTACCCATCTAAAATAGTACAACTTCAGCGGGTGTGCTTCCACTCTCACATGAAACTTGCGTGGTTTAGGGACTGCCTACTAAGCATAATCAATGACATCCATATACCTAAATGAGAGAAGGAGAATCATTTCTTTTCATATTTTATAGTTGTCAACGATTAGATACTTTAAAAGTGCTGTTTTAGGCTTCCCTATTTATTGTAGGTTTTGAGCACTTTTTGTGTACTAATCAACCGAATTAACTTGATTTGCACATTAAGGTCCCTTGGTATACTACTGATCGCATTTTGTGGCTATTTTTGTAGTTTTTGCAAGATAATTAGGTCAAAATTATTGAGTCAATTCAAACACGAAGAACCCGAGTTGAACTCAGTTTTGCAGCTCATAAACCAGAGGAAAGAGGAGCATAAAACAAAGGAAAATTGGGCCACTGCAAAATTTTGCAGGGTTGCAAAATATTTCGCAACCTGCGAAATTTGCAACTTGCTTTCCAACTTTTGTCCAGTTGACCCCCTTTTGACCAAGATTTTGTAATTTTTCCTAAAATACCTTCACAGTATTGTAGTGGTTTAGATATTTTGTAATTTTGCTCTTCTACGGGCATATATAAAGGCAGGCGTAGTATGAAAACTTGGCTTTTTCATTTATGCTGTTTTTAATCTGAGAGGCGGCGGGGAGTTTTCCCATTTCCTTTTCTTTTCTCTCATTTTCTCTCTACTTTCTTCCTTTCATTTAAGCACCCAACAGAGGATGACAACTCAAGGGATGGTTGACTAAAACCTCCTTATCCTTGAAGAGGAGGGTTACTAGCTCAGGTTTTAGGAGTGAAATGATGGTTCTTTGTTTTAATAGCCCAGCATTTGTTCCATTATAATGTTTTTCATCTCTCATTCTAGGTTTAAGTCCCTTAGATCTACCTTGATTGACCATTATTTGGCAATCTTTTAGGGTTCAGTGGAGACTTATTGCTAGATCCACTGAGATTCAGTTAGTTGCCATCTATTTGCCACTGTAGGGTAGATCAAGGAGATATGTTTTCACTGTCAGGGAGCATTAATGTCCAATAAATGCTATATATTTCAAAAGAAGGAAAATTATTAAGGTTCAATTTTATAACCAAATGAAGATACAGTTGGAAATGACTATAGGTCATCCTCCCAGTGAGAAAAGGACCGAGAACCTCTCATTTTACGCCAGGACCTCAACCGGTTGCCCGATGCTTCAAGGGTTGTTTTCATATTTTAGTTCGGTTTATTTTCGAGTGCGCAAATATTCCTCCTTTGTTTTGTACCCCTAATCCAAGTGAAATTCACTTTTGAGCCAGCGCAAATCATTTTGAAGAAAACCCATCCTTGTATTTCAACTATAGCCATTACAACAGTAGTGCTTGTATGCTAAATGTGGGAGAACTAGGTTATAAATTTTGTTGATTCTAGACCTGCTGGCACACGAATCAGTAAATGGCCTTTAAGGATGGTGCATAAGTGCAAGTGATGACATGCGAACGCGGCCAGTCCTCATCCACAAGTTCGGTGAATTTTCTTGTATCATTAATTTTAGTATTTTTCTGTCAGTTTTTTTTTTTTTTTAGTTTCATTCACTATAAAAATTTTCTTGGGTAGAAGTTGTTTCCTTGTTGTTTTGGTATTTGCCCTCTTTTCATGATTGCATCCTCAGTGGGTTAGAAGCTTCGAAGGCGATTGTTGAAATTAGTATTCCTCGGGGGCATGATGCAGATCAAGCCCTAAATTGAATCAAAATGGAACACTGGGGAGGCAATACAGTGAGCCTCCCAAGTGGAGAGACCACAATGCATATATAGGTCCATGAGGGATTATAGACACCCTCCAACTAATGCACCATATGGCAGTATTTACAACCATAGTTATTGGAACCACCCAAATTTCTCTTGGAAACCAAGACCTCCACAACATGAATTTCCTGCACATCCACAGTATCCTTCGACTCCTCAGCCATCACAACCACCACAGTTAACTTCTTCAGTTGAACAAGCAATACTGAGCTTGAGCAAATTGGTGGGTACTTTTATAGAGGAGCAGAAGGCAGTCAATGTGCAATTGACTTAATGTGTAGAAGAGCAGAAAGAGGTGAATGTCCAAACTAATCAAAGAATTGATACTATGGAGAGCTCTTTGAACCAAAAATTGGATGGAGAAAATAAAGTGAGCTTGATTCTAAATTTGACAACATAATACTCCATTTCTAAATACATCAATCAGCAAAATGATCACTAAGAGGAAGAGAATCAGAGGGAAGAGTACACGATTGACACACAGTGGAGGAGCACATTGCCAAGCAGCTGAGAAGAGTTGAGTAAGAGAATTTTGCTGAATATTCTAAAGGGTTATCTGAATCCTCAATCATTGGTGCTATTGTTTGTCCATGGGAAAAGGAAGAAGAAATCCTTCCCTTGTTAAGTGAGGAAGGTAGTGGAAAGGAAGCAGGGGAAGAGCCCCAAAAGCCATTCACTCAAGCCACCCGATAGCCCTCGCCTCAGTGACTAAATTGCACATCCTGCCCTACACTTGGTCGCTTTCGACCTGAAACACCTGCTATAAAGGCCACCCCATCTTTGCGGTCTGAAACTTTAGGAAGTTGGTAGCTATATATTCAAACTTTGCCATTTCATCAAAGGCGTTGGCGAACTGGCTGCGTATTGCGTGGCCTGACGGATGACTCATACCAAAGTAGTCTTGGTTGATTTGGAACACTGAACACCTCATTAATTTCATCGACTCTCCACCACGGTTTGTTGGCCTCGAAACCTTGGGGGGAAAACTAGTTAGGGGGGACTCAGTCTCCCCCACTTTTTGTTTTGATTTTTCTTATTTTATTTTATTTCATTTCGATTTATTATTATTTTTTTATTTTTTCTCTTTAGGTTTTCTCTAATTTTAAGTTAATCTTTGATTTTAGTTTACTTTTCACTTTTCTGCAATTTTTTTTTATTGTTCTTGTGTTTATTTTTGCAGTTTGAGCTTAATTTCTACAGCATGGGAGGTCCAGGAAGGAATCCAAGAATTTTCGCAACCTACGAAACAAATTTTGGCTGCGAAGTCCCTGGCGGGGTTGCGAGAATTTCCTGCGTTAACGAGAATTTCCCGCAGCCACTAGCATGCGAGGAAGAAGACAAACCCCTGGCATTGTAGCGATTTTTGTCTTTTTATGTTATAAAAAAAAAACTTATATATATATATATATATATATATATATATATATTGTCTCCAAAATTTTATAAAAAAAAAAAAAAATTGCGAATTTTAACGAAAATTTCATACTAATTCTTGACCAGATTTTTGCTTTGACCACTAACTTTTTCATCGAACTCCGTTTGATAATTTTGGTACCATTGAAAAGATTAGAGTGTAGAATCAAATATGGCAAGAAGAACACTGAAGTATGATGAGGAAAAAATTTTCCAAATATTCAACTGGTCACTTTTCTCTCTTTTCTTGCTAGCTTGTTCTATTTGAGAAGCCTAAGCAATTGAATAAGGTCTTGGTGGAAAGCTTGTAAAGTCTCCTATCAAAAGCAGATTTACATTTCATGAGTATCTCTTCTCCTTAAATTTCCATTCCACTATATTAAGGACAATGTGAATTTGGTTGGGAGAGTTAGGAAGGAAGTGTTGTTTGTGTTTTTGAGCCAATCTTTGTTTATTTAATGGCTTGCTAAGTTGGTTGTTTTTACAACCTGGTTTCATATTTTGTTTCTAGTTCATGCTTTTTAGTTTGATTTTCAGAATTTTTTTGTAATGCCAGACTTGCGGTGTGAAGTGAAATTTTATTTAATGTTGTGATGTTGAAATTGTGTTATGTTTAGTTGAGTTGATAACATGTTGAAATTCTTATGGCATTCGACCTTTTTTCTTCCACATTGAACTAACCACACATTGTGCGTAGATTTCATTTTATAGGCTGAAAATTGTCTTGCCTTCTAAGCCTACAAAAATAGAAGCTAAATTACCTTTGACCACCTTTAATAGGTTAGGACCCCCCTAAAAAAAAGACCAATGAGTCTTTCAAAAAAAAAAAAAAGAAAAGAAAAGAAAAAGAAAAGAAAAGAAAATTTGTAGCTTTGTCTTAAACCAGAAACTGCAGTTCGAGGGTATATGCGAAGTCTTTAAAATCACAGTGCCTAAGCCAGCGGTTGAGGAACCCATAAGCTTTATGCTCGTTACACACATGGGTGAATGGCGAGTTTAGTAAAATTGTAGGTGCTGATTTTGAACTCATTAAGTCTCAGGGTGGAGAAACCTAAAGAGTTCAGTGGTGAAAGATCCTTATGACTTGATGCCCCTAAATCTTGGTGGTTAGAGGGTCATCGGGGGCGGATTGTTACATGGACACTTGTGAGTTCGATACCCTCAGCATTGCACCCCTACAACAAAAAAAAGGAGTTGTGGAATAAAAGTGGGTCCTGATCTATTGAGGTTAGTTAGTCTGCTAGGTTTAGCCATTAGTTAGGTTGGGGGAAGAGGACAGTTTGACAGATTATTTTTGAAAACTAATCAAGTTAACATGGGTTTGTGGAGAAGATGTTAGTTTGTTCTCTAAGGTTGACATTGTTTTGTTTTGATTTTTTACATAAAGCGCAGCTCTTCTTGAGATGGTCATTGGAATAGGCTTTGTCTTTCTTAACGTAGGTTAGGTTTTATCACTTCAATGATTTTGAAAATCCATTTTTGTGTAGATATATTTATAGCCCATCTTACTTTTGATTGATTTCTTCTTCTTTCATTACTAAGGGACTAGTAATGTGTCGGTTGGGGAGAGTAATTAGTGCCCAAAAAGTGATATTTTGAGCTCTATTTGTATGGAGTTTTGAGCACTTTTTGTGTACTAATCAACCGAATTAACTTGATTTGCACATTAAGGTCCCTTGGTATACTACTGATCGCATTTTGTGGCTATTTTGTAGTTTTTGCAAGATAATCAAGCCAAAATTATCAAGTCAATTCAGACAAGAAGAATCCGAGTTGAACTTAGTTTTGCAGCTCAAAAACCAGAGGAAAGAGGAGTAGAAAACAGAGGAAAATTAGACCCTTGCAAAATTTTGCTTGAGTTCGAAATTTGCAACCTACTCCAGCACATCGATTGACCCCCTTTTGATGATTTGTAATTTTTCTAAAATACCCTTCCTATAATATAAGTAGTTTGATATTTTGGAGATTTGCTCTTCTACGAGCATATATAAGGCAAGACTATGTATAGAAACGACTTTTCATTTATGCATTTTAAATACAAAAGGCGGTGGGGTTTCCCGCTCCCTTTTTCTTTTCTCTCATTTTCTCCCTTTGCCCACTCTGGCTCACCCAGCACACTTAGAAGTTGTGCTCAAGTTGGTTGGCTAAACCTCAACATCCTTGAAGAGGAGGGAATTTCTTAGACTCTGATTTTGAGGTAAAATGATGGTTCTACATTTTTAAATACTGACATTTATTTCACATTAATGTTTCCTCTCTCATTTTCTGACGTCCATAGATCTACAGCAGTTGACGGTATTTGGCGTCTTGCGGATTCGATGGATGCTTATTGCTGAATCCGCGAGATTGATTCAGATTACCATCTAACGCAGGGTAGATCAAGGAGATACTGTTTTCATTAATGGGGAGCATTGTGTCCGGTGTCTATATTTAAAAGTGTGAGGTTCAATTTTATAGCGAAGCTGAAGATCCGGTTAGAGCCATTATGGTCATCTGTCGATGCGGGGAAAAGGACACGAGAACCTCATTTACCTTAGGACCTCGACCTGGTAGCGAATTATGGCACGAGGTTGTTTCATGCCCAGTTGATTTATTTTGATGCACTAAACCATTCTCTCTTTGTTTTTACAACACCCCTAATCGAAACAGAATTCACCTTTTTATTCTTTTTAAATCATTTGAAAAGAAGCTCATGTATATTTGACCCTGAGCCACTATCTTTGTGTATTAAGCCTTTTGTAATTGTCATACAGGAATTTAGGTTATAAATTTGATTGGGACTGTCTGTTTAATCAGTCTTTAGAATTACGGAATGTACAGGTGCATGTCAGTGCTTCTTGAGTTACGAATCTTGTAAAGTCAAAACTTTATGTTAAATTTGAAATATATACTAATTACCTTATTCAGTAACAAACATGCGCCAAATAATATCTGAACAATAAGATTGCCATGAGCCAAAATCTTTATTTTAATTAGATTATCTTTAACTATGAACAGAAATTTCAAATTCTTGAAATTTTGATGGGTTATTAACACGGAATGAATGGCACATCACATTTATATATCTGTTGGAAGTCCGGGTAGTGGGTCACACTTGGTCCCTCTGTGATGGCATGAGGGCTCGTATTGCCTTGCAAATACCAGGCACCTAGTTGTGTATAAGTCATGTGAAGTGCCAGCAATGTTTGAGTTCTTGAAACAACTCCTAGTTTAATTCTATCCTTAGAATAAAACTATCAAATTATACACCAATTCATAATTCTATTAGTGTTATGAAAATAATCTAAAGCATCATCACAATTGGTGTATAAATGTAACAAATTTCACGTGAGGATAAGTTTTATTATATTAAGTAACATAGTGAAAATTACAAATTCTCTCCATTCTTTGTATGATCTGTAGCAATAGTGGTGTTATTAATTAGAAGATCTTTGTGGTTATTCCTAACTAGCCAAATTATATTGATCGCGCAGACGACTATGCGAGACCGGATGATAAATCCAATGGAACAGTTACCAAACTTGGAAATTTTAGATCTGGATGACGATGAGGATCACACCATTAGATCGTCTTCGCGGGGAAATTTAGGTACACAATCAATTTGTTGAACCAGAGGCGGTCGCATTTCCAAGTATTGAGGCGGGCGGCGAGCCATTAAGCGAGAAGTGACCACGTGGCATGAAGGTGTGGGCCACATGGCCTGGACTTGGGGACGCGGCGCGGGTGGCCCAGTGCCAGCTACTGGAATCCCTTGATCGCTAGTGGTTGGTGTGCTTGAAGCGTGGGTGGCATGCCGCTGGCGAGCCATGTCAAGCTTGATGCAAGCATGTCTAAACGTCTGGAGAAACATGGAAGGGATGGCTGACTAAGGAAGGAGTTCTTATAACCTTCCTGTGAGTTCTAGAAGAAGAAAAACATAAAGAGAAAAAAAAGAGGAGAAAAAAAAACCATAAGGAAGGAGAAAGGGAGGGAGGAGCTTTTCCTCCATTTGACTTTCAATTTTGGTGGATCAAACTGGTCTACACACTTGAGATGTGAGGGATTTTTCCTCCCTTTGGTTGGCTTCCTTGTTTGGGGCCATGGAAATGACATTTAGTTGATTTAGTTTTATTATTACTTGAATGAATATCATACGAAATTTTCCTAGGCCCGATCTTATTCTTGCATGTTGTATATATCTTTACATTTTTAAGGTTTAAAATTTGAAATTCCAGGTTGGTGTGTTATTACCGATCGATGCCATAAGAATTTTGAAACTAATCAGTTCTACTTTGTGTTATTGTATATGTTGTTGTTGTTTGTTTTGTTTTTGGGTTTTTCGACAGAAAATCCAAGTTGGTTTATTATTATGAATGAATACCATACACGGCATTTTTGGGTTTAGCCTTGGTTGTTTAGGCCATAATGCTCTCATCTGAACTCCGAGTCGGGTGTTCTTGGACTCTATGGAGAGCTCATGGAGTCAAGAATCTAACCATAAGCCATTACCGGTGCTTAGTAGGTGCTCACATCGATCGTTGAAAAACTAATTGATTGCACCAGAATATGCAATTGCTATCAATATGGATGTTTTCAAACATTGGGTTTGTAATGTGTTGACAACTGGTGCGTATGGTCCTTTCTTAGCATGCAGTAGGTTGTATGACTGACATACTATGTCTCAGCCTGGAAATATGAATTATGGCATTACTTGCCTAAACAATGATTAAGATTGTGTTAATACATGCTTGGACTGGTGTGTTGACAGATGAAGTGATGCTAGAAAAAAAAGTATAGTGCATCCTTATGTGATGTCTTGGTTTGATCATGTGAGTCATGCTGTAACATTTGCATGTATGTTGATATTGAGCTGAATATATGATATATTGTAGCATTAGACATGAGGTTCATGGTACACCTAATTAATACAAGGCAAAATATCCATGTAGAGATCGCCGTACATTGACCATGGAATTTGAGGTGAGTTTGAGTGTAGTGGCACAATTGCATTGCATTGGTGTCACAGACGAATCACCGCATCATGGGTGTGTGTACATGAATGTGATTTGGCATTGTTTGGTCTTTGAATTGTGTGGGCTCGAGATAGAGGCGGGGGTCTAATTGAATTAAGCGCAATGTTAAATGAAAATGGAAAGCGAATAGTGTATTCGGGCAGCGGTGGGATGGTGCCCCGCCGGGTGGCTTACGAAACCCTAGTTAGACAAAGCGTATCCATCTCGATTAAGCTGAAAAATTTCGAGAGGGTGTAAGAGATATGGGGTGAGACCCGGAAAGTTTTATTGAAAGACACGAAATGATTAAATAAATATCCATGAATACGGTTTGTGTGATGGAGTCGGGGCGACTCGGTATTAATTTCCGATGACACTTGCATTGGGTGAGGGTTGGAGAGGTTGACGGTACATGGGGCATGTGAGTGTCGATCTCATGCGGCATTTAGTTTTTCCATGAATGGGACAACATGTGCATGGTTGTGTTTATTTATGTGTTTATGCTGAAGCCAGTCATTTGCGTGTCACCTGGGTGGGAAGTAACCACAGTAGGTTTGTTTCCAGCGGAGTACTTTCGTGTCGTGGAACCCCTTTCAGATCTGGCGAGGTCACGTGCGAGGCAAGCAGCTCTGGGGCGACAATTTAGAGGGTCAGGTTGTAGCCTTGATGTATTTGTATATGTATGAGAATTGTTGCTAAGCCAATACATATCCGTTTTGTATATTAGACGACATTTGGTTCTAATGCGATGTTTATACCATATGTGTGGTGGAATTCTCTTCTCAGTTTCCTATCTGATTATATGAAGTTATTTGTGTATTTATGAATTAAATATGTGGCGCTAAATCTGAGGTGTCTGGGTTGACAACTTTGTTAACTCCACGGAATATTCGTGGACATCGAGATGCAGACACCTCAAATCTGATGAGTCCTGTTTTGTATGGGAGCTCACCCAAAATCCGACACAATCCCAATCGCAACCTGTCCCAATATTTTACAAGAGACCCTGGGTCCGGCTACAATTAAAATGAGTAAAAATGGCCACGTGGGCCTTCATCAATACTCTAAAATATCCGATAGCTATGTTGTGGTTTAGAGTTAATAAATCACTCTTGCTTCAAACGCCTTATATTAAAATTTTAATTCTAATACATGTTATACAAATTGAAAATGCAAAGCCACATCGACTTTCTTCAGCGATGGCCTTTAGTGGCGTAGTCCTCACATGCCTCACAGTACACGAAATAGATCCCTCGACGGAGGTGAACAATGCCCGATAATTGATAATTTCCTGAGTTTGCCTCCCCACCTAAGTGCACATGTCATATGACAATCACACTCAAGCAAATACATAGTCTACTTGAATGTCCCTTGCCCATTCCCGATGTCTCGAGTCCTGCGCTCCCTCACATGCAGTATGAAATCTACAGAAAAATACAGTTTTCAAAACAAAAGCTTTTTGTTCTTAAAAACAAACTACCGAGTTTCGGTAAATATATTGGACTACCCTCCGATGAATCGTTGGTAACCCTCCAGAAACAATTCATGGGCCTCAGACGTAGTTGTTGAATGATCTCCAAACATAATTCTCAGGAAAATCTTAGTGAAATTCTTTTCTAGCTATTTTTCCTTTTATTTTCTTTCATGTCATGTCTTTCCTAATATTCTAAGTTGCCTAGTGCATATGGAATGCATTATGCCAATTCAACAACTCATGCTAATATATAAAACATGTATACTATTAACATAATTAATTTAATTAATGTTGTAAAATTCATCAATAAAACACCAAAATTAAACTCATGGGCTAATTAACAAATACAAGCAATTCATTAAAACACTCAACAACACAAAAATCACACCAAAAAATCCATGAATAGGCGAAACCCTCAGTTAGCCGCTGTTCACGACCCACACAATTAAGTTGATAACACACATTGCCAGGCCCTCTGACAAATCCTCATTATAAAATGGCCCTTGTGAATAATAAGTAGGAAAATATCCCTACCTCTTTGGGTTATGAGAACTCCACCAAATCGGTGTCCAAGCGTGGTCTCGCCCGGCGTGGTCGACACAGCCTTGCTCCGTCGAAGGCAAGCCCGGTCCGACGACCGGGGAAATTGAGATAAGTAGGCACCTGCCTGCAAACCTGAACCACCGACCCTCGCCCTCCTTGCGATTTTGTGTCTCAAAATGAAGAAGAAGATTATTTCAATTTTTGTCTTATTCAATTAAACATTTCAATAATTCCCTCCATGTCCCTAAGTTTTGGATTTTTGACACATGGTTTAATCTAAGCCATTCATTTCATCCTCTCACTAATCATGCAACATGTATCACATGGTACATATAATTAGGTAACGCTGTGCATCACGTGTCTCTCACAAGTCTTTCTGACTCCGACATAAATTGCCTCGACGGCAAAGTCATTGTCTGGGATTGATGAGTCGACGTGGCGTAGCTAGATTTGTGAGAAGATTCCAACGGTGAGATTCGTTTCGTTATCCGAGATCTAGAAAAATTTCGGATTACTGGCCAAAAATTTTCATTTTCTCTTTTTTAAAGAAAATTTGAATTTTCGGTTTTACATTCTCCCCTCCTTAAAAGATTCGTTAGAGTGCAGACCGATCATAACAAACCACGTATTACATATACAGCGTTCACCATGCCATGCATATGAAGCTAGTCATTTAAGTATTAAGCAACCAATCTGTCATCCCTAAACAAGAAGGGATGGATGGCCCACTTGTCGTGTCCTGCACTCCCATGTTGACTCCTCCGGCTCCATTTTGTGCTGTAATACTTTCCTGTTATCTCGCGGTCTTAGCGTCCATGAGAGCTTATCCATTTGTCAGTAATGCACCTTTGATTTATCTCGAATGTCCCATCCTGTCAACCTCAATCTCTCCTCCAATCCACTACATGAGTTGGATGCGGGTGTACCTCCCAGGCATGAGGCGTGAAATACCTCGTGGATCTTGGCTTGTGCACAGGCGATACGCTAACGATGCATACGAATTCCCTCACCAGTATCGAAGGGCCCAATGAACCTCGACAATAGCTGCCCACCGGCTTGCGAACACGACCTCCTCTCTGGCATCACCTTTAAGAAGAGCGTGATCTCGACCTCGAACTCTAAAGAATTCGATATAAGCGCATCCAGCATATACGGCCGTGGCTCTACGAGCCGCGAAGGAAGCTTTGGCCTTCATTATCAAACTTACCTTCCCGGAGATTTCTCTAATCAATTGAGACGGTGATGGGGCTCTCTCACCTCGGTCCAACATATGACAACTGCACTTGGCCTCCCATACAATACCTCATATGGTGCCCTTCTTGTACTTTCTAAACGATAAGCTGTTGTTGCAGGCGAATTCCACTAAAGGGAAAAATGCTTCATTACCCTTATGATGCAGGACGCATGCTGGCGCATGTCGCCCCCCAACACTGTATGGTCCTCTGGTGACCATCCGTGCGTGGGTGGCTGTACTCATGGTGGTAGTGGCGCTTATAGGCTTTTGGAAACTCTTCCAAAAGTGAGGCCGTAAACTCGGGTCTTTCTCAGGCCTATGGATGCGGTACTCAGCTAAGCCCAGGACTATCTCTCGAATGTACAACCAGTAAGAATCTACCAGTGCGCAGAGAGGTCATCCTTGGCTGAAAATGTGCGACTTTGTAGGCGTTCTACCTCTTATACAGCATGTCCTATGGTGTCCGTGTAAGTGGGTGCCGATCATCGTGACATGCTCCACACTTCCGCTCGACCATCCCAATGAGTTTTAGAAGCGCCTGTGTCTTGCGGTGCTGTTGAAGTAACACTGCGACACGTGGACATCGTCGAACAAAGTCCTAGCTGTCTTCATTCATGTCAATGTGGCGCGAAGATCTGGTACATCTTCGTGCCACTGAATTACAGTAAATCGAGACGATTAAACTCATGAGAATCTCTCTCTAGGCTGGGAATCTTGAGACCACTACCCATCCCCTATATCGAAGACTACCATCTACATGGACGGTCCAGCCCTCGTATTTGTGCGACATGCTGGTTCTGATGGACACTATCTCATCTGTCCCAAGGACTCGGTCACTCTTGCTTCGACAAAGCCAGTTGTAGCTGTAACTCCCAGCGTACCACAGGCACACTCCAATTACTATAGCCCAAACTAAAGCATCCCCACCGGTCTAACCTCAGCCACTCCAAAAAAAAGAAGCTATACTGTGTGCTCACAGTGACTTAGAGCCGAGGTGCACTTCAGGCCACCATTTGCATACGGGGATGGTAATGCAAAGTGAAGTCATAGTCCTCAGACTCACATCCATCTACGTTGCCTCATATTGAGTCCGCTACGTGAAAACCTACACTTTGTGAACTTTAACATGGTAGCCAAGTACACCTCGAACTCTCGCCATATAGTGTGTGCCAAATCTTTGAGGTGTGAAGACTTGGCATGCTCTGTAAAGTGTGAGTAGGTGCATATGATTCCTTGTTGGCGGCCACCATGGCTACCTCTGGACGCATCAAAACACATCCCGATCAGGCGTCGAGGCATCACATTGTGCCCATACATGCGGGACTATCAGAAGGGAAGATTAGTAAACTCATTTTTCAACTCTGAATGCCTCCTGCATCGATCATTGATCAAACGATCCTTAAGATTCGATCTAAATCATAAATCTGCATTGTCGGAGAATCTGATGGACGATGATCTCACGTGAGTACTGATGATCCCGAAATAAATATCCTGGTGACTTCCGGCCTCTCTCCGACTCATACGGCTCTGACCTTCTGCGGGTCCAGCGACCTGCTGATGCGGCTTCATGTTGTCTAAAAGGCTCACTTTCGATAGAAACAAAACTCGCTTCTTTGAACTTACTATTACGGTGATGATCTCTCATCAACTATAAAACGATCCTCAAGTGATACTCATGCTCCCACTCATTGGGGTAGATCAAAATATCGTCACGAAAGATTCTGAAACCATTTGATCTAGATAGGGTGAATACCTATACATGAGGTCAATGAATCTTTCTTTGGTGCATTACGTGATCAAAGGCATCATAAGTAAACTCTGAGTGCCATGCCGATCTCAACCTTGTCACGGGATATCTTGTCTCCCAACCTCGGTGATATTAAAACTGAGTGCAAAGAGTCTATCTTAGATGAGCTGCTCCTCTCCAGCTAATCAAACAGAGTCATCAATCCTGGCGTTGAGTACAGTGCGATCACCAACCTGTTCAGCGCACACTAATCAATGCACGGTCGAGAAGGGTCTTGTCCTTCTTCTTAATGAAAAACAAGACTTGGGCCTTCCCATGAGTAAGTCTCGATCTAATGAGCCTCTTTGTCATTAGCTCACAGCTAAATTTGAGCACAAAGGTTCCACACAGCTCAGCTGGTGCCATCTATGCGGAGTGTAGAGATGGCGTACCAGGTGTAACTCGACCTGCAGAAGTCTGACCTCTACGAGGCAATCCGAGTAGCTCATCGGAAAAACATCCTATTTTCATGAGACTACTCGAGTGATTTATGATCGTTCACCTTGTCCTCTAAGGTGCAGGCTTTTGCTAGCCAACCGCCAACTATCCCGACTTTTTGGACAAATGCATATAGGAAAAAGAAATATCATGCTTCTCCACGGAATACAACCGAGTATTATCCTGCGCGTGTGGCGGTAACCTCCTCGCTCATCGATAACGACCTTGTAAGGTTGTCGGCCAATCCATCCCGGGATGACGTCGAACTACGATGTGTCCGCATTACCTGGAGTCCCTTTGTATTAGAATCCCGAGATCTCAACCGCAACCTCGACATATCATCCCTATCTCGCCCTCATCCCTAGAGGAGAACTCACATGTCTGAGGGCTCCTCGAAGCTACTGTTTCTCTAAGTGACTCTAGCATCTACGTGATCTGACGTCTGAGTACAAAACCGACCCCGGGAACTGTTCCTTACCGAAAAACCATTTCATACACAATGTCCATTACATTCACTTTAGGTAATCTGAGAAAATGGTTCATATATTAAATCATATTAATAAGAAGATTTTACTTTATTTTATTTCATTTATTTTATTTTTAAAATATTTTATTTTATTATTTTTTTTTCACTAAGGCCTCGTGAGCGATTATATGACAATGTTCATTCATGAATAGAGTGTCCCAAAGCGTGACTCATAGCGATTACTGCCCGAGTCGAAACTGGGTGATGCAGGTGCACACACGTGGCCCCAGCTTGCGCGCCTGCGTGCCTTTGGTCGAACCGGCGTGCAGCCGTTCTGCGAATGGCCAGTGCGGCTTTGGCAAGATGTCCGCGGTCTTACGCCTTACTTCCTCAGTCACGATACAATTTTTGGCATCGCGCTCCGATCCCCACCACTTGCAGCACACCACCTTGCAGGTGTCAGCAGCACGCTTTAAAGCCATGTGTGATGCTCAGTGTTGCACGTATTTAACGTGTCAGCGATATTGGCTACCATTTCTTAGTATTGCGGCGTTGCCGGCTATTGGCCTCCTTGACAAGGTGCCCTAATATGATACAATTTTTTTCTGCGACCTCACCCCCAGTCTGCCATCGCGCGTCTTGCCGCTCGCTAGGCCTTGGCGGGATGGTGTCGCGGGCCTCTTGGCCGAGTCTTTCGTGTAGTCTCTTGTGGCAAACTCATAGGCGCCTTCTTGGCCGCCTCTGTGGCCTATTGCTGTGCCCTGTGTGCTGTGTCCTGTCTGACTTCTTTGTATCGACAAGCTAAAATGAAGACCTTGACTGCGCTGTAACGTTTTTTCCATACATTTTCTTTCACCCTCTTGGAAGATATAAAAAAAAAAAAAAAAATACTCATATATATATATATATATATATATATATATATATATATTTTCATGTATTGATGAGGTGCAAAATATTATTTTGAATATTTTTTTCTCTGTTACACATTGTAAAACCTCGAGAAAAAAATTTTCTTTAATACGATTTTTTTTTGTTATGTGCTTTTCACCATTTTTAAATCTAACATACATAATCCATGTGCCACCCAATCACACATAAACACAATACTGTGCAGTGTTCACAATACCATCCAATGGCTTGCCCTAGGTAATCACATATACCTAACTCCCAACATCGTGTGATGCTCTCAAATCTTAATGACTATGGCCTAAACTAAGTCCTGAGCCCTAGAGTATTCGTATAACTGGCTTTCGATACAATTTGTGGTAGTATTAATCCAGTTCGTTGATAATAACAGTCAAACCATCGGAATATTCGTGGATAACCAATTAACGACACCTCATGAAAATGGGGCGAGTCTCAGCACATTACGAGGAGCTCTACCAATCTGACATGTCTCAATCACATGGCAACTTTGTCCCGATATTTTACAAATTACCACCCAGATTCTATACAATTAAAATGATAAAAATGGCCACGTGAGGCCCATACATCAATACTCACTAAAAATATCAACCGACTATATTACATGGTTGATTAATAAATCACTCTTACTTCAAACATATATTAAATTTAATTCTAATACATATTGTGCAGAAACGAAAATGCAAGCCGTAATAGGCTTTTCAACACAGAAAAGCGACCTGCGATGGCCTTTGCGTCCTCTCCAGCTACACCTCTGTGCAGTAAATGATCTACTGACAGATTGAGCAGACCTTGACAAGTGAAACACATGGGTTCACTCTCCACAGTCACACATGTCACTTGCCTTGATCACGCTCGAGCAAATGCATGATCTGGCAAATGTCTAAATGCCGGTATTTCCATGTCTGGGTCCTCACCGACTCCTACCTTTCTACGACAAATCACGAAGAATACAGTTTTCAAAACAAAAGCTTTATTTCTTGAAAACAAACTACCAGTTTAAATTACCAAATATATTGGATTACCCTCCGGTAGATCTATTAGAGATAACCCCTCGAGAAATTCATATTTCAAGATGAATTGTTGGACAATCTCAACATAATTCTTGGAAAATCTTCCGTGAAATTCTTTTCACAAACATTTTCCTTTTATTTTCTTTTCATGTCATGCACTCCTCTAATAAACTACCAAGTTTTAGTGCATATGGAATACATTATCAAATTAACAACTCATTATAATATATAAACATGTATATATTAACATAATTAATTCACACAATTCATGTTATTAAATTCACATCAATAACATAATTGGCCTTGACAATTAACAAATCTAAACAATTCATTTTGAATCACTCAACAACACCAATCACACCAAAAATCACTTGAATAGTGGAAACCACCAAGGTTGGCAGCATTATGACATAATTAAAGGATTTCTTCCTTTCGGTTCAAAGATTTTGAGACCGATAACCGCGACCTTCTAGGCTCAGCCGTCACAACCATAAAATGGCCCTTGGCAAGGAAACCAAGTAGGAAGATCTACTGGGTTGTCGAGACTCACCGTCGGTGTCCACGATATTTTCGCGCGTAGATTGACCCTGCTTCTTGCTGCATCGACAGGCTATCAAGCGTGAAATCTAAGAAGTAGCTCTCTCTCAAAACCCAAACCTGGCCTGCTTATAGCACCGATTTTCTCGAATGAAGAAGAGACTATTTCAATTTTGTCTTATTCGATTAAACATTTTCAAATAATTCCCTCCATGTCCCTAAGTTTTGGATTTTTGACACATGAAACAGAAATCAGTCTAGGTATTCATTTCATCCTCTCGCTAATCGTAGCATGTATCACATGATGCGTATAGTAGGTAACTGTCGCATCAAATGTCTCTCTGCAAGTCGTTTCTGGCGCACAAACCTCGACCTTTCGATTGCCTCAGCGTGAAATTCGAATGTCTCGAATTCGGCGAAATTGCGTGGTAGCTTCGTTTCACGAGAAGATTCCGCAGTGAAAGTCCGTTCATAAATAGAGATCTAGAAAAATTTTGGATTTTGATTGAAATTACCATTTTACCATTTTTCAGAAAATTTGAATTTTCCAGGGTTTTACAAAATATGCAGGGATGAGTCTCGGTATACGAGACATGTGAGTGCAATATTGGGATACCCCATTTTCATAGACTTCCTCAGGTTATTGGGTATCTGTTGAACCCAGGTTTTGGGCGTCACAGATTTTTGTCTTAGAGCTTGGGTATAAATACTGGGGCTCGATGTGGTATGGTCCCTAGGACATCTTTATTAATGTAAGGCATCACAACTTGGTACATACCTTGAATTATTTGGAGCTTAAGTTAGAAGATACCTAGTGCTCAGTTTGATATCTAGATCATGGTTTGGTATAGAGGTCTGGGTAGGAGGTTACTGGGGTCCTGAACGAGTTAGATCACGACATGCATTGTGTGTTTTTCTTTTGTATGCTTTGATTGTATGTGCGTGGGATTGTGTGTTTACAAATTGTGTGTGGATATATCTGTGGTAGGATCTGTAAATAGGAAATACGAACATAGGGTTGAAAGCGTAACGCCCGGGAGTTCGGAAGCGAAACGGATGGTTGGGATATTAAGTTATTATTAGTTGACATGTGCATAATAGTAGGACACGAAAATGATTCTAAACTACTTGTTTGGCTTGTAGATGTGTGCCGTAGAGGACGGGGCGTAGAGATCGTCCGCGGGAAGCGATGGTCGGCCGCCACTGATATTTGGATTGTAGGCCTTCATAGGAGCCATGGGTGCTACAGTGGCATTACCGTAGACTAACAATGGCCTAGAGGTTTTGAGGCACATCATCCTCAGATGTTCCTGAGAGGAGGGACCCAATGGTAGCCGACCATTTGGTTAAAGTGGATTAGAAGGATTCAGGGCTATGAGATCACCTTGGATACTATTGGGATTACACTGGCTTCATTCTAGCTTGAGGGTGAGTCCCAGATCTAGTGGGATTGGGTCATGACTTCCAGGGACTTAGAGACCATGACATGGGCTGTGATTTTTGTGTAAACATTCATGGGAGGTACTTTTGACTACGCTGGGCATCTGAGAAGACCCACACTGGGTTCAGCAGGTGGGACAAGGGATGATCATGTGCTCGACTATGGCCAGTTCACGAGTTGGCCTTGCGTTTGGGGATGGTGTGTGACCTTGTGACCGAGGTCGGGGAAGTTCGAGGATGAAATTTGAAGTTGTGTCCAGGAGACAAGGATTATGGGGGCATGTGTTGTACAAGATATCTGAACCCAGTAAGGTCGGTACAATCTTGATCGTGTGAGGCGAAAGTAGATGGCCTTTCGTAACATTTTAGGAGGTGGAGTGCCGGTGATAAGAGGAGGGCGAAGCCTTGAGCTTAGGAAAGAAGCATGGGCTTGATTTCCACGATTTCAAAGTGGTACATGTACGGGGGCGAAGCCAGTCGGGTTACCGGTCGGTTGTTGGATAGAGCATGTTTCCCTTGCCATCAGTGGTATATGGTAGACGTTGCGGATCGAGGTTTTGAGTTAGGGGACACCACAGTCCTGATCCTTCAGTCGGACATGAAACCAAACAGTATATTCATCGCCCACTAGCACGGGCGGGGAGCAGGTATCGATTCGGGGCATGGGCATGAGATTGTTTCGAGACAAGCTGAGTGGGACTTGAGGTTGGGGGGCGGAGGTCAGCATCTGGTAGGGACTTGAGGACTCGGGGGCATCTCACGCGTTACTCGGATTAGGCGTAGGTGTTAGGTGATTCAAGGCACGTTTCCTCTTTGATGTGACAAGGGTGTTTATTTGACTCGGGTGCATAGCATTTGTGTTGCATCTTGTGGCAGAGTGGCTGGGCTTGAGTTGGGGAGTAGTGACAAATCTTGCATGGGTTCTCATAGGGTGGGCGAGTGATGATCTCACGGGGATGTAGGGTTAAGTCAGGTTCCGGGGTGGACCTTGGATCAACAAGACATGTCGAGTTTGAGGTCATCTTTCGAGATGGACTAATTAGCGTCACATGGTTGTCGTAAGTTATGTGCCAGTATGGAGTTCTTTATGCACCATACGATTACTTAGTATGTTTCAATAATCAGGCACGATGCTTCACCCATGGTGTGGATTCTGTTGCATGGCTGATTAATAGTTTAGTGACTGGCCTTTTGGGGAACAGTGTAGAACAGACATGATCCACCAGTGATTAGTTTTGGGAAATCAGGATGTTTTTCGGATGAGCTATTTAGGATCTACTCCTGCAGAGGATGTAGACTTCATAACTGGTTTATCTGGTATCATGTTTTATGACTCCCATACGGATCTTGGCAGTGGGGACTCAGAGTTCAAAGTCCGTTAAATTACCAAACACAGAGGACACATTCAGTGAACTAAGAAGAAGAAGGATGGGACCACTCGACCTATCCATGGTGTGAATCGGTTGAGGCAAGTTCAGATCAAGGAATTGGGTATCCATTTCAAGATTAGTGTGAACGTTGATTAAGTGAGAGGGGCAGCGAGTCTGCTAGGTGGGACTACGCCCTTTTTAGTTTCCTGGTTCAGAGTTGGGGGTGGGCATCTCCTAGAGCTTGATATGGCGCAGTGTGTTTTTGGAGTTTAGGTGATGCCCTTTGGGTTGAGAGTGCTGACATGGATCTGTGAATAAAGTTAGACCTATTTGTTTGATCTGAAGTTGTGATGTTCTCACCATTGATGACATGCGTCCTTTCGTGAGGGATGGAGCATGGGGATGTGGGATCAGTACTCTGACACCAGGATCATCAGGTTCTGCTCCCATTGATAAATGGTTTTGACTTGTTGAGTGTGGTTTCTTCAGGACATTGATGGCAAAAAGCCAGTGTCGTATTAGGAAGGTGTCTTGTGATGGTTGGAAGGCCAGGTAGGCTGAGGATATCATCTCTGAGTTTCCGGGTTCGAGGGATGTGAGAAGTTCTGAAGTTCCCAGGCTGTGCTCATGGCGTAAGATTGACCCCGGAAGGGTTAAGTTTGGCGGGATGACCTCCCATGTGACAGCGACAGGAATTAGAGGAGGCTCACTTTGGCTCTATCAGTGTGATCCGGAAGGGGATAGTAGTACCACAGTGTCTGCCAATTTTCAGGATGGCCCAGGATGTGTCTGTTAAGATCTCAGGCGGCTAGCTTATAGTTCTAAACCAGTTTGAAACCATGGCAGAATTACCACCCTTTGGTATGGGTTGTGTATCATGATCTTATTTTGAAATTTAGCCTCATATCTGGTGACAATTCAGTCTTTTCAGATGAAGTCATTATCTTCTGACAGACCATATATGAATGAGTGGATGGAGTTTGGAGTTGGAGGCTTAGCTTTGCATTCCATCAAAGTGAGAAGTAGCAGTATTTGTCGCTACCCAGTGGATGCTAGAATCTTGAACAGTGTAGCCCTAGGGTGGTGGATCTCATAGAGTGTTGGAAGTTTATTCTGATCGTTAGACGAGATAAAAACATGGGGGCTTGTCTTCTGCTGTCTCATAATAAAGTGATGGGTCAAGAGTGAGATCTTCATGAAATAATTAATCTCATGGAGAGGATGATCTGGGTGGTCTGAGTTGAAGTACAGAACATCACGTGGATGGTGATCTACATTGAGATGGTTATTGTCCACGATGTTGATTTGAGGAAGTCTCGGGGAGTTCCGTACTCGATTATTCTTAAATCTGATGTACGAAGATGTATCCATAATATGTCCTTTATAATTAACTGGAGAATGAGCGCGCTATGGAGCTTGTTCAGCGATTATCTCAAATACGGCTGGTAAGTGAACCTGGAGGCGTGAGGCTCCATGATGTTGATCTTTTAGTGGAAGTGGAACATACAATGGACTTTGATAACTTCCATGATTATCATGAATGATGCAGTATGGGCAGGGTTATTCTGGACCCGGCTCTGGTATGCTACATTTCTAATCGTCTTGGATGACGCAACCAGTGGAAGGAATTTTGTGGATTCAGTTCCAGGGGTTGTAGGTTGAAACCGAGTCTCCATAATATAAATGGATCGAGTTTATATTTTGTTTTGAGGCTTTAAAAGGCTTCATAAGGCACATTCTGCGATGCGACCACACTTTTCAATCACGCAGACGATGGTGTTGGAGGATGCCTTGTGTTTGAAGGCACCTTCTGCAGGCATGCGTCGATTAAAGTGAGTTGGAAGATCCGTTTACCGCCTGTTGAGTGCGCCATAACCGCGGATTCTCAGACGAGTAAACAGCTGGCATATGGAAAACTTTATATGGAGCTGTATGATCTCTGATTGTTGATTGAAATTAGGACAGTTCTTAAACGGGTTTGAATTAGAAACCTTCATGAAGTGAGTGCCACATGGCGTCTCATGCTGGCGCAGAAAGATGTGACAAACGGCGAAGAATCTGGGGACAGGCGGGACGATCTTATTGCAAGAGTATCTCTAGAAGGTGTTAGATTAAATGCGAGGAGCTATTACGAGGGTTGTGGACCCGCCGGTGCCGAGATGTCGGTGCGGTTCATATCCGCGTTACCCATAAGGTTTATCAGTGTCCATGATTCCATGTCATGCTGAAGTACACTCGGATCAACTCCTTATAGTGGATTGGTGAGCTTGGTATGATCAGTGGACCTTGAGGAGGATCAGTCGTGTGCCGTTGTGAGAGGCGGGTTTGCGACGCTACAGACTATATGAGCTAAATATGAGAATGTTATGGCGACATCAGGAAAGCTGGAGGAGAGGCAACATGAGAGCATGAGGACACAATGCGTGCCAAATATCACTTTCTCTTGAGGACGGAGAGTGCGATAGTTTGCTCATTTGCTTGAATGGTAATTGCATGCTACATACTGATTGACCAACTGCTTGTATATGTGTGTGTAGATTTGGGATGATTGTGCAAGAGGGGGGGGGGAGGAGAATGTAGGATACAGGATTGTGATCGTCGATGAACCTGAGTTTGCCGACACCGTTTTCTCAATCTCGGGATGGCGACATGGTTGCCAGTTAAGTTCTCACGTAAATCATGATGATGAATTCGTTTAGATTCTTAGATAGTCAGGATCTTCTATTTGGTGGAGCAGGCCATTTATGATTGATAGGCATGAAGGAGTGTGACCATGGCATAGACTGGGGACACATGGCACCTTGGTGGCGGCCCCGAGTGCCGACTATGAGATATGATGTGTGTGGTTGGTGCCAAGCCAACTGGGCAGCATGCCATGACTTGAATATGTCAAGCTTGATGCAAACCTGTCACTGACTAGTGGAGAAACATGGAAGGATGGCAAGGAGGACTATACTATGTGCATGTCAGTTCACAGAAGAAAGAAAAAAAAGAAAAAAGGAAAAGAAAACCATAGGAAGGAGAAAGGAGGAGAGCTTTCCTCCATTGCTCTGATTTTGGTGGATCAGGCGGTCTACACTTCTGTGAGAGAGGATTTTTACTCCTAGACCCTTTCCTTGTTTAGGGCTGTGGAATGTGACACCCCAGTTGGAGTTAGTTTGTTATTACTTGAATAGACTACCATCACAAATTTTCTGAAATTAGTCTTGTTCTGCATGTTATTCTTATATCTTATTTTTCTGAGTTTAGGCCAGAAATTCAGGTTGGTGTATTTATTACTCGAATGGATCATCCCGAAATTTTGGAACTAATCAGTTCTTGTATTCTTAATATACTGTTTCATTTATTTTTTTTGGGTTTAAGTGAAAATCGGGTGTGGTTTCAAACCCTTGGGGATGAATACCATCTGAGAATTTTCGTTTAGCTGGATTGTTTAGTCATAACAGCTCACCGTCCGAACTTCGATTCGGGTGTTCTTGGATTCTATGGAGCTTTTAGGTCAAGTCTAGCCATAATCATTCGTTGGCGATGAGTGCTCATTGGTACTAGAAAAACTTAATTGATTGCACCAAATATATTTTGAATTGCTATCAATATGGTGTTTGAAACACATTGGTTGTATGTTGTGCTTGAACAGCAGATATTAGCATGGCATTTTGGCTAGCATTCTATGTCTGAGTCATGAGAATGAATTATGGCGTATTACTTGCTTAAGTAATGGTTTGGAATTGTTATCTATGAATGTTGTGTTGACACCAAGATGAACTAATCTTTAGAGAAAAATGTAGTGCATACTTATGCTCTCCTTGATCTTGGTTTGAATGTGTGGAATGTTCTTGTATTTGGATGTATCATTACGATGTTGAATAAATATATGAAATGTTGTGCATTATAGACATGAGGTTCATGGTACACACTAGTGTACGTACAAGAAGGCAAAATATCCATGTAGAGGTCTTCATACATTGGGCATGAGTTTGAGTCACGTTAAGCACGATTGCATTGCATTGGTGTACGAAAATCATCGCATCACATGGGTGTGTACATGGAAATGCCAGTTGTAGCTGTTGGCACTTGGGGTGTGTGGGCTCGGGAATGGGACGAAGTCTAATTGGGTCACACAGTGTTAAATGAAATGGAAGCAGACCAGTGTCAGGCTTAGCAAGTGAGGGGATAAGACTACCCCTCGGTGAAAAAACTGAAAACTGGTTAGATCTCACGTATCCATGTTGAAAGCCCGAAAAATGTTGGAGGTGTAGGACTCCCATGGTGGACGCCACCGAGAGAGAGTTTGTTGCCCAAAGGAGCCTAAGCTTGATTAAATAGAGAAATATCACATAGACTCACAGGGTTGTGTGATGGGAGCGGGGCGTTCGGTATTGATTTTCCCATTGCTTTTGCATTGGGGGGGTGGAGTTTGACCGTTACATGGGGCATGTAGAGTGTCGTCTCATACATGCATGTAGTTCTTTTTCCATGATAGGATAACATGTCTACATGAATTGTGTTGTTTGTGTGACTGTGAAATGGTCATTTGTGTGTGCACCTAGGTTGGGAGTAACTTGTGGGTTTGTTTCCATGACGTGGCTGCCCCGTCGTCGTTTGCCCCGGTCTGAGTCACGTATGGCGGACAACCTCTCCTAGGGCCAACAATTGAGAAGAGGGCCGAGTTGTGGCCTTGATGTATTTTATGCTATTGTGAGAGCTGTACTCGTAATACTACATATCCTGTTTTTCTGTATATTGGAGCGACATTTGGTTCTAATGCGTATTTGTACCATATGTGTGGTGGTCTTTAAACTCTCCGCGTTTGTATATGGATTATGAAGTTATTTTTGTGTGTTTATGAATTAAATATACGAGGATGAATCTCACAGTATCTGAGACATGTGAGTGCGATCAGGATACCCGATTTCCATAGACTTTCGCAGGTTGACAAGTTGTCGTGAGACTAAGGTTTTGGGAAGTGCATTTTTATAAGTATTTGGATGACCTTTTTCTAACTTAGGCACTAAACTTAAGTTTTATATATAATATCAACTTTTATTGAATAGCATAATTAAACCATCCTATTATGCTATAAAAATTGCTTTCAATTGTCCACATAATTATCATAATTTACGATTTCATACAAAAGAATCAAGAAACATAAATAATACATCCATGCATGAAAGCCTTAATATCTCTATTAATTTTATTAGTATTATTCTTAAATAAACATGATTTGACAATTAATAAATAATGTTTAAAAACTTGCATAATAATGAATCTGAAGCGATATAAGAATTAAATATATAAACATTTTAACACACAAGCCAGGATTGGCTTAGTGGAAAAATCATTCTTAAGACGAACTTTGGCTTTCAGGGTAAGTACAAAAACTAATATTCTTGAAACAAAAATAAAGTATTTTCATATAGGCCCAAATACTATTTATTTATTTATTTTTTTTAAAGGTTGTCTTCTTCGTACAGCCTATAGGATCTCCATTAGAACCAAAAACATGAATTTTGTTTTTACTAACAGTTTGTTGTTATATTATCATAAAAACACATTGAATCAAATATAAAGGTGATTTAATGATTCTAAAATAATTAAAAACCAAAACCAAGAGATCCAGAATTCTGGAAAAAATGAGATCCTCTACTGCAATTTCTTTTTTTTTAGAAACGTAAAACTTACGAGAATAAAACATCTAGAGACGAAAGGTTGTTAAATGCTTTCTTCTGAATGATGAATTCTTGTATCGACATCCCTAAACATGTTTCTAATATGGAAACATGAAAAGAAATATGATCTTATATACCTCCAGCTATTGATATTTTGAAATCCTGAAGCCCAGATGCAAAAAATAACCCGTATAATCTTTTTCTTTCCGCACTTTACTTTCTGCAATTGATGATTATCGAAAGAAAGAAATTTTTTTGTAATGATGAAGCGATAAGGGTGAGCCCTTTATATGAAAAGTAGTTCTCATGGCCGAGAACTACACTTGTTTTATTTCCCGAAATATTAAACTTTCAAACTTTGAAATTTTGCAGTTTAAAGTTTAAGCAAAAGGTTTACCATTCCCGAATGCTTATCATAGCTGTACATCCCATTGTTTTCTTAACTTGATACTATATTAAGTAGCAGATATTTCCAGTATTAAGGTTTGTTTAGCGTTTGACCTCCTTAACTTTATAGACACGCTTTAAAACCATGAAGGCGAACAAGATGGGTCCTGTACCGCCACACCCGAAATTAAGAACAGTATTATTACACAGCAAGACATGATTATCGAATTGGGATGTGTAATATACATCTTTTTGTGAGATGTGGTCGTTTGTCTATTTGATTGTATTGATATAACATGTGCCCATTATTGGCAGCAATGCTTCAAATCTGTGGGATGCAAACATTGATAGAAGTCATAATCAAACCATCCTATTATCACAACCTCCTGTGTATCTCACTTCACCTAGCCCACATAAGAATCTTTCCACTGTCTACCACTTTTTCTGCTCCAAAAAAAATCTGTAAGAGCCTGTTTGGGCACAATATTTCCATTCATTGTAGTTTGAACTAGACCCAACTGTGGGTAATGCTAATTCTGTTCTGGATTGGACGTCAATTTTTGTGCATCAAACAGGCTGCATGGAAGCATTTATGTTTAGGATTTACAAATGTGGTGAAATTTTGAAGCTAAAACAGATGTGTGACATAAGCTTCAAAGAAATGATAACCAATGAGAATAGACATTAGACCCATCTACAACAACGACTTTATGAGATAATCACCTTAAATATGTGCAAAAAGTGAAGTGCAAGCCATAAAAACTATGAATTTCTGAAATCCATCCTTTCCATCTACTCTTCTTTTTTATTTCTCCTTGGGATTTTTATAAACTTCAATTCCAGCTCTAAAGCTCTGCAAATCCTGCAACTGTTCTGACTTAAATTCTACCTAGCATGTGCCTTTCCAAATTTATATCCTATTAATTCCTTTCTTTAAACATTCTAAAGCACATGCCAATTTTCCTTCACTGATTGAAGCATTTTACTTAATATTTTTCACTTTTATTCCAAATTCAAGAAAAAATTCAGAACCTTTTATGGGTTTTGAACGAATTGGAGAGAACCCATTGGAATTCTGCTTCAGGATCTCTGTTCTGAGATGGGTATCACGGGAGAGCTGGTAAGGAGTGTCTTCTCCAAGAGCCGGTCAGTCAGCAGCAGCCATGACAGCAATGTGAGCAAGCCACTTTACTGCTCTAAATTTTCTGTTTTTCTGGTTTTCTTTTGATGCTATCTTGGTCAGAATTCAGAGACTACAGCTGTTTCTAGCTGTTGTCCTTCTATCTTTCTGACCAAATTGGACAAAAACTGAATTCTTTTTCTGGAGGGGTTCTATTTATAGTTCTAAAACTACAGGCCTTTGCAATCCCTTTGTAATTTCTATTATAATTGTCCAGATAAGAACAATCCAGGGGATAAGAGGAGGTGGAGCTCGGTGAGATCATACCTATGTGGGGATGAATTCAATTCAGTGATTGCAGAGGAGGATTCAGCCTCTGTTAAGAGTTCAGAGGCCACTGTTACTCAGCCTATCCCAGATGAATTAGCAGCTGAAGGAGATGTACAGAGCAAGGAGGCTGAAGAACAACAAATTCAGAATTCAGCCTCCAATTTTTTCAGTAAAGAAGAGGCTGCAATTGTCATCCAGTCAGCATTCAGAGCATTTCTGGTTAATCCACACAGTCAGAATACTCAATTTACATCTTTATTTTTGGATAGATAGTAGATACCTTTCAAGAAAACAGTTTCAGTTTTTTGCCATTGAAAAGGCCTGATATTGCAAACAAATGATACCCCTTTTTCTTCAACATGCTAATTGATCTGCTTCACTGGCATTAAACTCAGGCTAGGCGTCGAGACGAAGGAACAGAAGTCTTGGATGGCAGGCAGGAACTTCTTCTAGGATTAGAAAATCCAAGTAGGGAGTCTGTGGGCACATCACTGGAAGTCAAACAGGGGACCATGACAGACTTACTATATGTAACAAGAACTTTTCGCGTTTTGTATTCAGTAAGTAAGCCGAAACTCCGAAACAGATAGAATTAACAACGAAGTAAAGACTCTTTGGAAGTTTGACCGGATATCGTCGGGAGAGTTCTCATTGAATCTCTGAGTGCTTCAATCGTATCGAGATCTGATTGTGATCGTAAAAGTTGGATGAGAGGCTGCCGGTTCAAACTCGTAAACGTCGAATGAACGTGATCTCCGGATCGCGACGATGCGTTAGTTTTCGAGAAAGTAGGATGATAGCACAGTGAGTAGTAATGTGTTGAAAATGAGAATTCAGAACAGGATGGAGCAGCTGTAGGGAGCTTCTAGCTTATGCTTTTCTTCCAGGTGCTGGAAACACTGATTTGAAATGATAAGGAAGTCTTGGTGTTGTAATGGATTCTTTCTAATCCATCCACACTCTGTATGTAGTTGAGAATCTGTTCAAAGAAAAAGCAAACTAGGTCGGATGGCGAAGAGATGAACATGGGGTGGAGCTGGCTAAGGAACGGTGGGGTGGCCCTCGCAGCTAAGAGCTCCTCAGGTTGAGGAATGTGCTCAGTGGAGCTAGAACTGAAGGCCTGGTAATAAACCTCAGAGCTCAGTAGTGAGGGAAGATCACTTTTTGATGTTGGAGGAAGAGAAGGGAGGCTTTATGGATCTAATGGGTTGCTGTGTCAGTTTGATGGTATTCTGCACAATTTGCCATTAAGTAAGCTGACTCTGGCACTAAGCTCAAAGCAGAAGACACAGGAGAAGTATCTGGGCGAAAGAACTGTGCCAAACAATCACTGCCCCAAGGAGAATGCCAAGGTAGAGCCTCCATAATCAGGAAGCTGATATGATGGAATCATGTGCCTTGAATTCAGATTTATGATTCTGTTTTTTCCATCTGATTTTCAGTCTTTTGGTCTCTTCTGACCTCCTGTTGTTTGATTTTGGTATAGGTAAGCAAGAAAGACTGTCCAAGACTGATAAGAAGTGCAAGCAAGAACAGCCAGGAATTTACAGAGAGATCAAATGCAAAGATGCTTCATCCCACTACCTACAGGTCTCAGTGAAAACTTCTATTTGGTGTTAAGATCTTTCAAGAGATCACGAGGGTCTTGTTTCTGTCTAGACTGTGTATTCCATAATGAGTGTGTCTTGTTTCTGAATATTGAATTCCCCTGAACATGTTATGGCTTTCGCCTTTCAATATCTTATTTGATTAAAAGGGTTCTTCACTGAAAATGTGCATTCCTAAAATATGTTGGAAACAATTAAGAAAGGCTAGTTGATGGAAGCATATGATGATCAGCACCAAACTTTCCTGATATTCACCTACATATCATATGAAACCTTGGTTCAAAGTGCCAGAATATTGTCCAGATACCATCCTGCCCAAGACATTAGCGTAATTCACTGTTATAGGAAAAGGTATAAGATTCCAATATCAATCAGTATGCTATTTATAAATCCAGTTTCGATAAAATGGCAGCTCTTTCTCCAAACTGTTGCAAGATTTCATGTTGCAGAACAACAAAGTATTAGAAAAACCGACATGAGCCTGACCTTTTTGCCAGATTTTGCGTCACAACCTAAAACCCTCTCCAAGAACATGATAATCATTTCGCACTTCAAGCCTAAAAAGTCAAAGTTGAAATGACATAAACCAGGCTCATGTTAGAATAATAGAACAAAATCTTAGAATCTTCAAATCTCGACTTCAAAATTGACAGATTAACCAAAATTTTTCTATTCAAACAATTTCAAACTTTTACAACAGCTAATAATAAATTCCAGCATCACATAGGGAAGAAATTTTTTGAACATGTAAACATGTTTTAAGTTCATAGGAGTTCATCCTTAGGACCTGACTCAAGTGATAAAGAGAGAATGGGTGTATGGGACCGGTGGAGAAAATTTTCCACTGAGTTATTTTTTTATCCAAGCATAGTTTGCCATTGAATTTTTAAATTTGCAATTTTTTTTTCTGAACACTCCGTTACCCTAATGGTCCACTAATACTTTTCCTACAAAAATATTCTTATTTATCTTTGACCAAGTATAGGCTATTATAATATGTCATTATATGAAAAACAAGAGGAAGGGTCGAAATGGTGTAGCAACTCTAAAGATAGATATGTCAAAGGCATAGACATACTAGAATGGAAATTTATCAAAGATATGATGGAGAAGTTGGGATTCCTTGCTAGATGGGTGGAGATGGTGATGCAATGTGTTAGTACAATAAAATATAAGGTGGCTCACAATGGAGAGGAGATTGACCCAATTTATCCCATGAGAGGTCTCAGACACGGGGACCCTCTTTCCCCCTATATTTTTATCTTATGTGTAAAAGGCCTCTTGTCCTTCCTAAAGCATTTAGAATGTCAAAATCTTATTAATGGTTGTAAAATTGCTAAAAATGCTCCTGTGATCACTCATCTTTTGTTTGCAAATAATAGTTACCGGTTTTTTAGAGCAAGTTTGTAGGAATGTAAACAGATAAAGGCAGGACTCCATCTCTATGAGGTAGCATTTGGGTATAAAGTCAACTTTGAGAAATCCTCAATTATGTTCAACCCTAATACATCTAACAAAACAAAGGAAGAGCTTTATGCTTTCCTAGCAGTCCCCTAAGCAAATCAGGCGGAAAGGTACCTGGGCCTCCCCACAATAATAGGACGTAACAAGTCCTCAATTTTTTTTTATGTCAAAGAAAGGATCCGTAGAAGAATTAGTAGTTGGAATAAAAAGTTACTCTCAAGAGCTGGGAAAGAGGTATTACTAAAAACTGTGGCTCAAGTTATCCCTCTTTATGTGATCATGAATATATTCCTTTTGCTCTCTACCCTCTGTGATGAGATTGAAAAGATGATCATGAATGCTTATTGGTGGGGGAGGAAGCAAGCAAGGGGCAGAGAATGTTGGGCATCATGGAAGGAATCATGGTGATGTGTAAGAGGGAGAGACTGGGCTTCCGAAGCAGCAATTTCAACAAAGCCATATGGATAAGCAGGCATGAGACTAATAATGGAGTTCAGATCACGGAAGGCTCTTTAGGTGAAGAAAATATATGTATAAAGCTAGGTACTGAAGCTCCGAATCTGCTGGATACAATGAGAAGATTAAATCCTAGCTATATTTGGAAGAGCATTATGGCCTCAAGGGACTTGATACGGGGCGGTGCTAGGTGGAGAATTGGTAATGGTGAGAATGTGAGAATCTAGGGTGATCCATGGCTCCAGGATGATACAATCTTGTGTCTCCAAACCCCACGTACTCCAAGCCCCAAGGCCCCTTAATTGACTCTAGAGTTTGCTCTCTGATGGGTAATGACAGAAAGGAGTGGGATGACCACATCTTAAGAGATCTCTTCGAAAACCGAGATAGGAATCTGGTGAAAAGGAAATAACTATGAGTTTGGAAGAATAGGGAGATAGTTTGGTGCTGGGAAGTGGGACCCGAAGGTTGCATATACGGCAGTGGCTATAAGATCCAGCACTACTCCCGTGTGGGTAGTTCAATGTTGAAGGAAATACCAACTTTTGGAAGGCCATTTGGTGCTTAGAGGTGCCACCAAAGGTTATCAAGCTGCTGTGGAAAGCTTGCCGAGAGTTGCTCCCGACAAGGAAGGCGTTGTGGGATGAAGAGAATTGGTAAACCATGGCGTTTGCGAAGCGCAGCTTAGCGAAGTGGAGGAGGGAGCGTGCTTCACGCCTTGGTTACCTGCTCGTCAAGGAATCGTGCATGGGTGCATGAAGGGATGGCCGACCTATCTCAAGGCGATGACACCTTCCTTGAATGGTGGGGGGAGTTATGCAAGCGGTGTGAGGAGAATAAAGTGAGGCAATGACCTTTGGAGTGAGTTGGAATATTAGAATTACATTATAGCTGTGGAGAAGTTAGTTCCTAGGTTGATCAACAGGTATGAAAAGCAGCTTGTATATGCTTGAGCAATGGCGCCATGCCCACATAGCCTTTGTCTCATGTAGTTCTGACAGCCTCCCTAGCCAGCTCGGTAGGTGGAAGAAACCCAACAACGACTCACTCAAATGCAACTTCGATGCAGCTGTAAACAGGGAGGACCAACAGGTTGGATGTGGCTTTATCATAAGGAATGAGGTTCTAAAAGGGGAGATGGATGCTTTTATGGCAGAAGCCTTGAGCTACAAATTAACCTTTGAATGGCTGAGAGAGAAAAATTACAGTTGTGTGATTGTGGAGTCGGATCGTCTTTGTTGTTTGGTTCAAAACTTACTCCAAAATGGCACTACCAGGAAGCTACCAGGTGGGTCTTATTCTCCCGAACTGCAAGAAGGTATCTAGTCTGTGATTGTCGGGTTGTTCCTAGTTCATGCAAAGGCAGAAGACGAAGGAAATAGAAAGGTGACAGTAACTGCTCTTTATAATATTTGCATCTTCTTCATCTTCATCCAGCAAAGTGTGTGGACTGAGTTTCCACCCCCATTTCTTATTAGAATTGTATTTGAAAGATTCCCTTCAATGAATTCCTTAGTTTCTTTAAAAAAAAAAATGTGATAATAATAATAATAATCAACGAAAGTATAAGCTATTATAATAAAAGTTATAACCACAAGTTACCATGACGTTTATATATGTACTATTAACTCCAAGAAAATTGAATGAATTCCTTAGTTTCTTCAACAAAAAATAAATAAAAAAATAAAAAATAAAAAAGAAGAAAAAGAAGAAGAAGAAGAAGAAAGTATAAGCTATTATAATAAAAGTTATAATGACAAGTTACCATTTTATTATTCTAAAACAAAACTTTTATATATGTACTATAACTCCAAAAAAAGAAGAAAAAAAATTATAATCCTTTGTTATTTACCGCCCATCAATCCTTATCATATCTTCTCAAGTATTGGGTGGAAACATAAGAGAAAGAAAACCTATATGAAAGTTGGAAGAAACCTAAGGGAAGAAAAACTTAACATGTTATTTGAAAAATATAAAAAAAATAAACCAAAGAAAAAAAAAATTATAAGTTTTTTATTATTTATCTTTTTAAGTTTTATTAAAATATTATATAAATAAATGAAAAATCTATATTTTATTCACTTTTAAAATTTATTATTGATAATAATAGTTTATATTTAAATTTAACTTTTTTATTGAAGAACAAAATTTGTTGTTAAAGCTTCGAATTAAACTTATATTTTTAGTTAATATACTATTTTAAAATATATTTTTCAAATCAGACTCTGATTAATGAATATATTGGAATATGTTTTTCATTAAATTTTGAATTGATATTTTGTATTTTTATTCATATGAAATTAATATCATGAGAATTTATTGTAGAAATTTGAATGAAATATATTTTTATTCTTGTTATATATATTTTGTATATATATTAAATTGATATATATTGAGTATAAATTTAAGACTATGTTCTGTAAATTGAAATAAATACATTCTTATTGATTAGAAATTATACTTTCTTTTTTACTTTTTTATTCATATTTATTAATATTATTATTGAGTTTTTTGTATAATGAATTATATATGTATCGGAACTTATATTGATTTCTATATTTATATTTTATTAAAAATTATTTTATTTACTATTAAATTATGCTCTTGAATAAAAAGTTTGCCTTCATTGTTGAAGGAAAGTCTTAGATTCGCCTTTTTGTAAGAATAGAGTATTACAACAATTAATGCAAAGTAAATATATGTAAAAAAAAAAAAAGGTTCAACTATAAAAAAACTCATTCGTATATGTGATATGCGAACGAGCTTTTACATCGTTAGATTCAATTTTATTTCTTGAGATTTGACTTTTACACCGTTAGATTTAATTCTATGTCTGAGAAAGTTTAGATCTTAAAAAATAAGGTAGATATGTGCAGAATCGTTCGCATGATTTTACAATTGAAACCCCAAAAAAACATCCATTAGAGCTCACTTGAGTCCAAATTGAACGTTGTTACATTTTTCGATAAGGGAATTATGACTAATAAGCAAGCACACACATTTCATAATCTGGACTCACAAGGAAAATGGGCTTTGCCTGCTTTGGCCATAGAACTTGGCACCAGGCTTGGGCCTCAATTGTCTCCCAAATTCAAACAATGGTGAAGGCTGCCTCTACCTGCATACTACCTACCAGACCTGATAACTGATGGGCTAGGAGAAAACAGTACAAGAATCTTATGTCAGAAGAATAAAATCAAGAAGCTTGGAAACATTGGAAGAACCTTGTCCGAAAGAAGAAAAAAAAAGGTATGAGTCCCTCAAGGTCAGAGGAGGATTTATCCGATTATCACATCTTGCATCAAGGATGAGAAAATTAGCATGATATATAAGTATGATTTTAACTCCATTGCAATAGATGTTTTTAAAAATAAGTAAGGCCTCTTGGACTAAAGCGGAGAATATCTCGTGATTGAGTTTAGTCTTTCTGAAGATGGTATCGAGGTTAGTCTGATATGAAGGGAACATAATTATTATTAAGAGAGTTGAAGTGTATATATATACACCAAAAAAGACATGGTAGTAAAACATAAACCCAATAAAAGGAAACGCTAAAATACTTTAATACACCCCCTCAAGATGGTGTGCTAGAAATAACACAAATCTTGTTACATGGGAAAGGGTGAGTAAAAGCAGATGTTTAGTACATGAGTGCATCGTGAGTTGGTGTGTGAGCGTGAGCAGCGTCTGACTTAGGCGGTGAGCAGTCTACGAACAAAGTGATAATCAATCACAAGGTGTTTCATGCGAAAATGAAAAACATAATTAGTAAAGAGATAAGTGGCACCAAGATTGTCAGAGAACAGGGTGGGCGACAACCACACTGGGACGAGAAGTTTCGATAACAACGATTTCACCCATTGAAGTTTGGTAGTAGTAGCCGCAATTGCGATATTTCTGACCTCAATGGAAAGAGCGAACAACAATGCGTTAGCTTTGTAGACCCACCTCTAGGAATTGGATTAGCACCAAGGAAAATATAGAAAGCCTATTGAAGTCACGATCATCTAGGTTACGACTTGATCGTCACTCAGAGAAACCATGCAATGTTAGAGGAGTGTCGACAAAAAGCCGAATACCAAGGGACCTCGTGCCACTAAGATAACGAAACAGACGTTTGACCGCTCCTCAATGGTGTTCAGACAACGTGTGCATAAACCGGGAGAGTTTGTTCATGGCAAAGGAAAGATCTGGCCGAGTCATCTGGGATGTTGGAGACCACCAACCACCTAACGGTACATGGTGGCATTGATCGGTGTAGCACCATCTTTAGCAGTTAGAGAAGTATCTACAGCAAGCAGGTAGAGACATGTTAGGAGCCTAGCATGTTGTGTTTGCTCAGAAGAACAATAACATACTTTTGTTGAGATGGGAGAAGACTCATTGGAGTGGCCAAAAACTCAACTTCATAGAAGAAAGATAGCACCCCAAGATCCTTTGTGGAGAATTTAAAGTCAAGTTGCCTAATAATAGTGTCAATAAGGGAGGGGTCACTATATGTAATAATCAAATCGTCAATATAAACCAGGAAATATAGGAGTGCATTACCGTGAGAGTAAACAAAGAGGGACGAGTCAACACGGGATGTGACAAAGTCGAGAGAGAGCTAAAAGGTGTGGAGATCCTGGTACCAAGCTCCCATAGCTTATTTGAGATCATAAATAGCCTTGTGTAACCGAAAAAAATGATGCGGATAATCAGCTTTGCGCATGCCTTGCGACTATGCCATATAGACTTCCTCCGTGAGATGCCCATTGAGAAACACATTATTTATATCAAGTTAGCAAAGTCCCCACTTGCGACTGAGAGAAATGCTAGACACGATCTTGTGATGATGGGATTTATCACGGAATTTGAGAAAGTCTCGTGAGAATCAATCTTAGTTGTTGGTGAAGCGCTAGCAACAAGGCGAACTTTATACTATGCAATAGAGATGTCGGGATTTCGCTTGAAGTTGTTGCCCACTATATTCTGCCCCAGTCTTGGGGGAACCAAAGCCCAAGTACCCTTCTGGATAAGAGCATCATATTCGTCCTACATCGCTCGAACCCACTTGGGATCTTGGAGAGCTTAAGCGATAGTGCAGGGTTCACAGATAGTTGGAATGCATGTGGTGAGGCCATATTTCGGGTTGGGTTTGAGGATGGCATTTTTAGAGCGGGTTTGCATGGGATGATGGTTTAGTGGGGGAGAGAGAATGGGTAATTAGGGGTTGGGAGGATGATGAGGTGAGGGTGCCGGACCACGGGGCTAGCGAATGGGAAGGCCCAATTAGAATGGTGTTGAGAATTGGATTTGGGGATGGAGGTCGCGGGGAGGACCCAGGGTTGGGAAATTTGGGGATGGAGAATTCAGCAGGAGGGACAGGTGGGGTGATGAGAGGGGATGGCTTGGTATATTAGGTGAATTCAGTGATCTGGTGGGTAAGATGAGCGCGGCAAAACGGGTGGGTAAGATGTAGTTCGACGGGAGGATGGGAGGGGTGATGAGGTCGGCGATGCTGGATAGTTTCCGGTGAGCAGTGGCGGACGATCACAGGAGTTTGTGTGTCTACTCCATTCGGTGAGGTGGAGGTGGGAGGCCTTAAGCGGGGAAGCGTTTTCCCTGAAGCTTGACATACGTGATGGGACACAGGAGAAGGTTTCCACAAGGATAAGGTCAAAACAGAGAGAAAGACATAGTGAGGGAGTGTGAGAAGACATAAGGATTGGATTTTGGATTGAGTTTGTGGGAAGAATAGGGATGCAACCAAGGAAAGCATAAACAACCGAAGACAATAAGTATGGATGGGTAAGGAGCTTTGTGGGACAACTTTTTAAAAGAGAAACCAAGGGAAATACCAACCTTAGGCATTTTATTTATTAAATAGACAGTCATAGCAAAGGCATACAACTAGAAGGTGAGAGGGATGGATGCCTAATGGAGGAGAGTGAGACCGGAATTTTGGAAAAGTAATATCTGGAGTATCGGTGTTCGGAGCACCGACCATGTTCATGAGTGTGGGGAGGTGTAGTGAGATGGGTTATACCATGATTGGTGAGAAAGGACCGAAGGGCTAAAAATTCGCCTCATTATACATTAATAAAAAACATTTTAGTGGTGGGTAGTAAAAATAATAATTTTCAATAGTTGTATGGCAACAAAGGTTGAATGAACATCAGATTTTCGATGTGTAAGGTAAAGCCGACTATACTTAGTGTAATGGTCAACAAATAACATAGTGGATTCAGAAACCATCAGAAGATGAAACAGGGGAGGTCTAAACATCAGAGAAAATGACATTAAGAGGGGAGGAAGAGGTAATGTTTGATTTAGCAAAAGGTAACTTGTGACTTTTATTAATATTGTAGGAGATATAAGAGAAGGAACATAAATGGTCATTGAGAAAGGAAATATGCAGAACACTTAGAAATTTGCAAAAAATATGTAAAGATGGATGACCGAGACGACTATGTCACATGGAGATAGCGGAAAAAGAGGACCGAGCTAAAGAAGACATAACTAAGGCGGAAGACCAAAGGGCAATCGAAATCGGTTAGTAATAGACATCGTCTCTACGCTTCCCGCGAACCAAAAGGCCCCCCGTGTGACCATCCTACACTTGAAAGAAAGAGTAAAATAACAAGACATTAACATGGTTATCGACACAAAAAGTATTGCAACCCGAGCCAGTCTGACCCGATTGGGATCCAGGCGAAACCGAGGACACTGGCGAAAACCATCAATCAAATCCATTTATTCATATAAACGTTTTCGTTCTCAAATATTTGTGAGGCAGTTTCAATTTAAGGCAAGCCCATAAATATTTACAAATTCAATAGGCCCATAACATTTAACAAAATACATTTACAATGAAGGCGTTCCAAGCCTCTTCAAAATGGTTTACGAAATGGATGTTTTAGAGTTCAAATTGTTTTTACAAAATATCCAATATTCAAAAATGGAGTGAATGCAGCAGCAGACATACTCCGCAATTCTTTCTTTATGACTTTCAAGCAACTCCACGATCTTTGCCTTGGGTCCGCTTTCCAATCTACTTCTCCCAATCACTCGGTACACACTTGGTATTAAAAACAATGCGCTAAGCATTTTCATGCTTGGTAATTCTCCCCAATTCCATTCTTTTGTTTAGGTTAAGTCAAAAAACATATAATTTTACTTCGGCAAACTTTTTCAAATCTTTTTGAATGATCAATGTCAATACCAATACATATACTTATTTCATTACAATGGATTTCTGATTAGGTGATCGTCAAATAACACACTTTCATATGTTATAATTCATTTATAACATTATGCATTTCACAATGCACTCTTTTCATTTTCAATTTACTGATGTGGCACTTCAATATCAATATAATAACAATACTCAATATGTCAACAATATCAAATCAATTCGGTTACGCATAATGAATTTAACCTGCATGTTTTGTTATTCGAGTATATCGAATCAGAAGCCTGATCCAGCACAGACTATAATTTAAATATAAAAGCATTTGTTTATAACACGGTATAGTCATTGTGGCTGTGTTAGTTATTAAAAAATCGATTCGTGAACACTCCCCGATGCCTCGCTAGGCTACGGATCGGAGTGACCCATGCGCCGTCACATTTGTTCGCAGTATTGCTAATTTGACCCTTATTGGTATACCAATCTATCCTTTATGCGAATTTAACGGTTAACATTCTATTAATGGCGTTCAAATCCTTTATATCAAAATACAGTACAATATGTACATTTGTATCATTATCCATTACTCAATAATAAATTACAATTTTCGTATACGAGACGTTTACTTAATCATTTGCCTCAAATCAATTAAAACAAATCAATATGTTTTCTTGTGTATTTAGAACAAGCATTTCAAATATTGAATAAGACTAGGAGAAGATAAACAAACCAATCTATCTCTTTCTTTTTCCTTTGCCATCGATCTAGGTCCTAGGTCGGTGCAGTCCTCACTTCGATCCTAACCGATCACCCACATCATTTGATGAACTAGCACTAATCATAGCGGATATGTGGGAGGCTGGGCTAGATCACGAGGGTACATTTTTCATAGTTTCATCCTAAACAATCGGTGTGTACAAATCTACGGGGTGTTGAAACAAAAATCAGAAAATGGCTCGTGTGAACGAAAGTGATGTCTACGCCATAAGCGAAACCGAGGGGGCTCTCTGGCCCGCGCCCGGCCTCGTCGGGGCGAGAGGCAACCCTTGACTGCGGCGAAGGGGCCCCGTTTACTTGATTTTCTCTTTTGGCTCTCATTTTCTTTGATTTTCCCAAAATCCTCAAAACTCAAAACAGGTGACAAACTCAAGGCATTTTAATATCATCCTAAACCAACCATGAGCAAAACCCATGGATGGATTAGGGTTTTTCTAACCCAAATATCATTTAAAAAGGTCTAGGGTTTGTGTAATACCTTGAAATCACTTTGCACTTGATGTCCTAGCTTCCTTCTTCCTTCTTCCTTCCTCCTTACAAGATCTTGCATAAACATGGAGGGATTCACACCAATCTCCAACTATTTCCCCAAAACCCTAACTTCTCTCTCTCTCTCTCTTGTCTCCAAAACGTTTTTGGCACTTGTGAGAAGTTTCTAAGACCAAATGTGGTCTAAATTCTTATATCCATTACTTTAAGGCCATCTGTTTGGCACTTTCATAAATCCATTTCTCATTTTACAGCATTTAACTCTTTATTTCACTTTCATTTTATCATTTAATTCACTTGTCATTTAAGCTTGTTCTCATTGAACCGCCAGGTGTCATTAACATTTCAGTTTTTTTAGCGGTTTTTTTCAGAGTTCAATCGATTTCTCATTTTAGCATATAATGTTGTCATATACCACATTTACTTCCCATTTATCATTTTTCACCAGGTTAACACCAATTTGTCAATTTTTCCCAAAAACCCAAGTTTTGCTCAATTTATACGAATATATAATAAAATTATTATAAAATTTCTAAGGCTATTTTAGAGAAAATTTTACAAGGCGTGAGGAGACCGAAATAAGGTTCTTAGACCTTGTGAGGCACATGTAACACATTGGTAAAAAATAATGGGAGTGATAGAGAGGGAAGGAGTGAAAGAGCCAATATTATGAAATGAATAAACCTATACCATCACTTAATAAAATTATGGAGGTGATTATGACTCATGAAGAGACCAGGCGACAATATCAGCATCACGCATGGTGAGAGGCGTCCGAATCAATGACCAAATCCGAAGAATTACCATAAGTAGAATGGCATGGATTGTAGCACAGTGCGCTGGGCATAAGACCTGATGAAGGTGAGCGCGAACCCGGACAATGGTGGGAGGAAGAGAGAAGCTGCCAGATGCTAAAGAGCATCATGAATCTACAATGCGGCACTTTTCTGAGCATGTGAGTGCCCTATTATACAACAAATTTAACACCTTGCAGGGTAGCGACTTTTACTTGATTCTTAGCACAGGCGAATTTTAAAGATTGTCCAGGAAACAGGTGGGCGGTAACCACACTTGGATGAGAAGTTCCGTCAATAGTGATTTCACCCATAGCAGTTCGGCAGCAATAACCACAATTGCACGATACTTAGCCTTAGTGGAATAACGAGCAACAGTGTGTTGCTTGGTAGAACTCTAGGAAATTGGATTAGCATTAAGGAAAATAAGAAAAGCCCCTATGGAGGTATGATCATCTGGGTTACCAACTCAATCCGCATAAGAGAAATCATGCAATGTTAGAGGAGTGTCAGTAAAAAGCCGGATACTAAGGAAACTCGTGCCACTAAGATAACAAAGTAGACGCTTGATCGCTCCCCAATGGTGTTCGGATGACACGTGCATAAAGGGGATGTGGCAATGGGCATATTTATCATCGCTTGAGGACCGCGACTTTGGCGAAGTAAGCCAAGTAAATCATGCGAATAAGAGGCGTGAATTGGAGCCACCGTCAGGATAGTCGTGAAGATTTGTGAGTTTTAGTGGTGCACGAGCATTGACATTGGCGATCGAGGTGCGGGAGATAAAGTTAGTCCGATCAAGGCGTGACATTCTACAGTGGTGGAAGAGGATTAGGTGACCATAGGGGCTCAAGGTATGTAGATGAGGGCATGATGGGCGCGGCGTGGGGTCAGGGTTCGTTGTTTTCTTGTATGGCTTGGCGATCGTGCCATATTGTAAAAACATACAATTGGCTTGTTGAGGAAGTTGAGAATTGTTGTGTGTGGAACTATGTGTATATATGCTGTGCACACACACCTGCTCTCTGTGGCTATTATGTTTCTTCCATAATGGGTGGAGAGTCAAACAGCTGTTTGTAACAAGACTACGGCACTAATGAAAAAGAGAAGAGAGAAGAAGAAAAGGTTTGCATACAGCATATAAATCTTCAAGTGAAATCTATCTTGGAAAGCAATAGTAGACCGTCTCTTTCACCCTTAATAGTTAATAACACACTCGCTTGTTGTCGGAGCATTCTTATTAGGACTGATCCGTATAATTTGATGGATTACTCCAGTATCAGTATCGCCAACAAAATTCAGATGCAATTATCATATCAAAGCCCGATTCTGTATTAGAGTGTATGAAGTGCAATTTCATCAACAAGTCAGAAAGTGGTGATAATCGATGATAAATGCTTTCGCTAAATATCATGGCGTCACTAAGCTCCCGAACCATTTTCTTGGGCTCACGACAGGACCAATTATCTCAATGCGAATTGTTGATTGCGTGTCTGCCACTGGTGTGGTCATCTCTAACCCCAGATGTGAAGTCGTTTCCCAATGGCCTACAATCCATAGACAATCTGCGAAAACTTTGTTGTGTTTGCTTCCTTTTGCATAAGTTATTTGTCACATGGAAAATATTTCTTATTATATAAGTATGACTCACTCTCGGCGCAAGCGTTTAAAGTTGTAGGATCTTTGAACATAAAATGAATAAATATATATAGTTGGATCGATTCATTACAAGAGCATTATAAGATCGTGAAAGAATTGCAAACAAACTAAAACCACAGAAAACACTCAGTTAGGAGAAAGAAAAAAAAAAGTATCAGAGACTTTAGAAGTGAGTGTAGATGTGGTACAGAACCCAACCACTTTAGAATGTAGCTTGTGGAAGGGTGTACTATCTTGATTCACTAGAAAACAGAAACTTTTCTGAAGGTGGTGCAAACAGGGCTGCGTCAGGGTGTTACAGCATTTGGAAAATGGGCATCAAGGAGTGTGACATTCCTTTTGAGATTTTCGGGGAATCTTGAAGGTATGGAAGTGATCTTTATAAATCATTTAGCCTGGACTTCCCTTTTGGATACTAATTGTTAAACTATCAATCCCCTTCAAGCACTCAAACTTTCTACTTTTCAGACAAACGAGACAAATAGAGCTAAACATTTTGTTTACAGCAATTAATCCTCTAGTTACAGTGGGGATATATGTTATTATACCTGAGGTTATGAAATTCTCTCAATCTTCTGATCTATTATTAAAGTAATAATTGCGTAGGAAGTGTGTCAGGTATTCTTTGAGTATATAAAACATCACACAAAACACAATTTTAAGACTACTTTCCATGAGAGTGTTTTTCAGAAACCGCTTTTCAATATATAGGCGACTTGATTATGATAACCAATGTTGCTTTTCTAAATTTAAACCTAATGATTGGAATGTGAGATCTTTATTGTATCTGGGTAGGGGGCATCATCACTTAATAAACATTATAACTAATGTTCTATCTTGATTTTTAAGTTTTATCCGAAGATCATTTCCATTTCAAATCTCAATAATTTGAAATACAGAGCAACCTTTCTCATTCAACCATAACTCATTATTTAAATCCCGTGAACTCAGGAATGCAGGAGAATACCATCGATGCTTATTAAATCTCTTTTACTTTTTAATATTTTAATGATATAATATCATATTCTCGTACTAATAAATACATTTGTTAGAGTAGATGATTGAATTATAACCACTCCGGCTAAAAGTTTACAGCATACAATTGTGCGATTTTTGCAGGATCTGGTGATAACAAAAACGTGTGCCAATAAAATAATATGAGCCACTTTTATGGGGTTTGTGGATTTCTCACAGCTTTGATCTGTGCTTTAATCATAACTTATTTTGAAGAGAATGATGGTTTCTGAAACAGCATATTTTCTCCCTCTTTTATCATGGTTTTTCTCTTTCTGAGTTTCCATGTGTAAATTTGTTCTTGAAACTAGTCTCATTTTTTCTTTTAATGACAAATTTGTAACAACCCTTATCATGATTTTCTATTCAACACAATAGTTAAATACTAGAACTATATTTTATTGAAGAATACACACACCACTTTAGGTCAAAGTTAACAATCTGATAAGAAGTATAAACCCTATACTATCAAATAGTTAAAAAAAAAAAAAAAGGTAATTGATAAGAATAATTCATAATTTGGTGAAGTCTTCTAGAGGTATTACCAACAATTTTATCTAGGAATAATCCCAGCGTTTTGAGAAATTGCTTACATATCGAATGGTCTACGACTTATAACTTAGCTAAGCTTAACCGATTTTGGATATCCTACGTGACATAATCATATTAATGAGCCATAATTTCTTCCATTTCTTCTTCGTCAATTTCATTCTTTCTTCATCAGCATCTTCTTATCTATCTTCTTTTTCTTTGTGTGGTGATGGAATTAATTAGTATCAATGTGAACATTTGTAACCCTACAAATCTGAAATCAAACAGGAAATTTTTTAATTACCACGAAGAAAGACAAAGAGGACATTTATATCAGATAACTTTGGATGCTTGTTTTTCTTGGTTTTCTTAGCAACCAAACGGAGGTTTTCCAAGTAGAGGAATTGTTCAAAATATAACAAAAAGTTCCTTCAAATCGAAAAATGAACAAGCAAATCATAGCAGCTGTGTAATTCATGAGCTAATACAGGTGAAACAACAATAGGAAAAATAATCGCTTTTTTTTTTCAATGCATTACAATTTATGTTTGTTTCACAGTAAAAAAATTATTGTCCCAGAAAAATTAAGATTATCATTTGTAAAGAAAAAATTATGGTCATGGTGCATTCTATACTTTGAAAAGGAAAATTTGGGAAAAATTATAAGTCAAATTAAGGAAAACTTAATGAAGCAAACTCTGTAGCTTCCCCCCTCTTTTATTACATTTTCTCGTAATTTCCCAACAGCCAAACAAACATTCCTTTACCCTAAAATAAAGAGAAAACCTAAAAAATTTCCCGAGAAAATAAATAAAACCATAATTCTCCCAAAAACAAACAAACTCACTTTCAAATCGAGCCGTTTCTCCCAACCATCGGGCATCTTCATATCAAGGTCTAGCTCCTGAGAATTAAGACAACAAACCACCATAGATCCTTATATCGCCAGAATCCGAACGGAGGGGTGACGTGCCGCCATGGATTATACCACAAGGCGTAAGAATGAAGGATTTTCACAAATCAAATTTTTATATCTTGTTAGATTCAAAAAATTAAATCGATATGAAAAAATTGAGAGAGGAGAGTGAAATGGTTCAAAGAAATAACAGGTTGAATGAGTTTGGAGACAAAAGATGACATATTAGGATTTTTAATATTTTAACTCGTTAAGTGCACATGCAGCTTGGTGACTAGGGATCATTCAGATACAGAAACCCCTAAAGGTGAGATTATTCTTAGTTAAAGTGTAGATAAGACTAATTAAAAAAGATCAGACAAACTATGAATTATTTATATCAATTATCCAAACAATAAGCCAAAATCATTGTTCCAATCACAAAACATTATATATTAATTTGGCTACGTACATTTCAGTCTTTTCCCCCCTTTTTATTTCTTTGGAGCAAAGAAAAGAAAGTGGGAGGGATTGGTTGCAAGCCATATCCATTACTGGAGGGAGTGGAACTCAGTTTTTATTATGGAGCCATGCCCATTAACAATTTGGGTCAACGAACATGATGATTACGCAGTTTTTATTAGGTGTTGACTTTTTAAAGAAGCTTTCATTAAATATTTTGTCAACTTCAACTAGAAACCTTCGATTTGCTACGTCAACCAATTGTGGGATATCCATAACAGTACGAAATCGAAAATTATTGGTTCTAGTTCTAGACTTATCTTTTATGAAAAAAAAATAATTTAAAAGTAATAGCACAAGCCATTAATTTAACGAAAACCACTGATGTAGGAGTACGTAATTTAAAATTGAAACAAAAAGTGGTTATGGTGGTGAAAAAGAAAAAACTATTTTATAATTCAGAAAAGTCTTTTGATAATTTATTCTAAAAATAAGTTGCTTCTTAAAACAAGTTTCAAGTGTCATGATTATATTTGTTAAGAGTCTTAGGAATATACATTTATATTAGAAATTAGTAAGGGATGATTGGAAATGACTCAAGTTTCATTCCACGATAAATTTTATTTCTTCTCCAACAAATACCGATATCAAGAAAAGACCTTCCCTTGGGGTACATTTGTAACGTCTTGAAAAATACTATAACAGTTTTATAACATGTTTATGATGTAAAATAAATTAAATTATATTTTTTTTAAATTGTTTAAGTAGCAAGAATTAAAAATGATAAAAGCGCAGAAAATTTTAGGAAGTAAAATAAATTTGGTAAAAATATCAATGAGAACCTAAAGTGTAAATGAATAATATAAAGAGTGGCATCAAAGTATAAATAAAATGAAATGAAGTAAATGAAATAGAAATGAGAAGCCCTAAAATGTAAAAAGGAAATGAATCATGGAATTAATCATATGACCAAACATGGTCTTATGAAGAGGTTTTAAAAAGTGAAACCAAACCCGGCTTACACTCTTTTCTTGTGTTTTTTGCGTTTGGGAGAAAAACCTAACTATGTAAAGTGTTCTTGGATGGTTTAGTTCAGTTTGAGGTTGTTTACATTGTTTTGATTAGTTTGATTGGTTTTGAGAATTTTTGTCTTGGAAATGATGAAGTTTCAAAGGAGTTATATAAAAATTTTCAAAACCATTTTTTTTATTGTTTGCCTATAAAGTTAAATTATAATCTGTCAAATACTGATGATTTCTAATTGGTAAGGAACTATAGACTAGAGATACAAATGTATAAGAAGGACCGAAACAGGTGTGGCTCTAAAGGCTCCCGAATATGGGCTTAAAGGTAAGTTTCGGGTAGTTAACGGGTATGCTCTATTTTGGGTGTGGTTGTAGTGTGTTTTGGCGTAAGTTGAGGTTACACCTGTCCGGATTATGAGTTTGGTGATCCAAGTTGGATGAGGCTCGATTGGAGAAGAAACCTTAGAACCATAGCTTCAAATGATTAGAAGAAACCATTACCAATTTATGGATTTAAGACCACTGAAATCGAGAATAACAGTAGGTAACCGAGTGAGCTGGGCATGCCGACCAATTTGGCATTAAAATGCCGTAACTTGAGTTTGGATGATCGAAATGAGATAATTCTAATTCCTACTAAAACTAGACTCATAGAGCTATAATTTTCTTGAAGGAAGCATGAGCAAAATATGGCTCATGTGTCCCTATAAATTTTTTCAAGTGAAGGTGTATTGGGTAGACATCAATCCTAACCAAAAATCCTAGAATGCACAACTATATTTTTTTTCTTGGGTTGTTCTTTGATAGTGATCTTTAGCCTTGTGATGGATTAGGGGTTGGTGAAGAATAAGATTGACCCGAAACGAGATTCCTAGGATAGGAATCGAGAAGCTGACAACCCAGGTTTGTTCTTCACACACTTCTTCCTTGTTTTTAGGTTTGTGTTTTGTTTGACAAAATAAATCTAAAAGGTTTTATATGAATATGCATGTGTGCTCCGTTTGATTCATAAATGAATTGGTTTGTTCTCCACTTCTTTCTCTCTATTTCTAAAATGTTTGAATGATTATGAAATAAGTGGATTTATTGAAATGAATTGCGATAAATTGCATATCGATTTGTTTTAAATTAAATTAATACAACTGATTGAGATATGAATTGCACATAAAAAATTGCATGAGTATTGGAAACCAAGTATTTGGATATAAATGTATATACACTATTATAAATTGCTAAGAATGATTTGAGCGCCCTTAATAGAATGTTAATCGTTAACTTCAAGTTAAGGATAGATTAGTATACCAATAAGGGCGAATGAAGCGTCTTGTCTTGAAGACGCGTAATGATGTGTCGCTCCCGTCAAGTAGCCCTAACGGAATGTTCTCGATAGTATTCACGAAATGATTTTTAATAACCAGTCAGCAACCCAGCGGGATCGTGCCGGCGATTCGTTATCCTGTGCACCGAAAGCATAGGTTAAATTCGCTTGAGGGAAAAATGAAAAGAAAATTGTGAAATGCATGATTTGTGTTTTGAATGATTTATTGCATGTGAAAGTGCATATTTGGAATGTTGATAAGCGTAAATGAATGTATATGAAATGAATATATGTATTGTATTACATTGATCATTCAAAAGGGTAAAGGACATTGTATTAGAAAAATGCTGACTTGATTTAAGGCGAAATGGAAGAGAGTGTGTATAGAACCCTTTAAGCATGAAAATTCTTAGCGCGTTATTTGATCATCGCGCAGGTATCGAGTAGAAAGCGGCAGGACTGAAGATCGTCGGACGCAGAGTCACCGTCAAACAGAGCAGAGTATAAGTAAATGTTTTATCTCATGCATATCATTTCATTCATAATATTTTGTAATTATTTTTGCATTGAACTCAAAGTTGTAAAAGTCTTCATAAGAAGATCGCATTTTTTTTTTATATCTTTTTGAAAGTATGGAAATGTATTTTACATATTATGAACAACTATGGTGAACTCCATAAATATTTTGTAATTGAATTTGAAAAGACATGGAATGCCAATTTGTATAAATGTGTTATTCAATAACGATTACTTAGCTATTTAAATTAAGAGAATGTATATTTTGTTTTATCAAGGTACGAGTTAAATTGTTATAAAAGTGCGAGTGCTTGTGCATTTTTAATTAATTGTCGGAGCCTAGGTTTAGGCGGTTTTACAAAATGATTTTGAAATTTTTGTAAATGATTTTGAAATTGTTTAAGACATGCATTGCATTTGCATATAAAGGATGACGTGACTCTGATGCGGATCTTGTAGGTCTTAATAGGTAAGCATGGAAAGTTCAGGCCCCAATAGTGTCGTTGTGAATAGAGTCTATACAAATTGTTCCATTAGAATACGAGAGCATGAGTTTCCGGGAGATTTGATCGAGTTGTCATTTAGAGAGTTTGATGTGATATTGGGGATGGATTGGTTATCCCGACACCAAGTGGTAGTAGTTGATTAATAGAATGAAGAGAAGTGACCTTAAGGACACGAGTGGCGAGGAAGTGACTTTTATCGTGAAGGTTGAACCACCTCTCTAAGCCATGATATCTGCCACTCTTTAGAAAAATGGTTGAAAAGGGGTGTGAAGCCTACTTGGCGTATGTGATTGATCTGAAAAAGGTAGAGCTGGCATCGGACATCCCCTCTGATTAGTGATTTATCGAGCATGTTTACGGAGAAGTTGCGGGATTGCCTCCACGAGAGAGAGGTTGAGTTCATGTCGGCGTTGTTTAAGGGTGCCACTTCGGTATCCATTACAGATGTCAGTGGCTGATGGAGTTAAAGAGGTGGGGGTTTCGGTTGCTTAGGTGTTAGAGAAAGGATTTATTCGATGCGAGGTGTATCACCATGGGGAGCTCCGGTGCTCTTTCTTAAAAGAAAAGATGAATGCAGCTTTGGTTGTGTGTTGATTATAGGAAACTGAACAAAATGACAGTGAAAACAAGTATACATTACCGGGATTAATGACTTGTTTGACCAATTGAAAGGTGAAAGTGTCTTTTCGAAGATTGACCTACGATCTGGGTATCATCAATTGAGGATTGAGGATGCGGATGTGCATAAACGATGTTCAAAACGCGGTATGGACATTATGAGTTCCTTGTAATGCCGTTTAGGTTGACAAATGCACCGGCAGCTTTCATGAACTTAATGAATCGTATTTTCCGACCATATGTAGATCAGTTTGTAGTGGTGTTTATAGATGACATCCTTGTATATTCAAAGGATCGGGAAGATCATGATACACACCTTCGGGTAATGCTAGAAACCTTGAGAAATGGACAAAGTTATATGCAAAACTGAGCAGATGTGAATTTTGGTTGGGAGAAGTGTCTTTTCTTGGACACATTGTATCGAAAGAAGGAATTCGAGTGGATCCAAAGAAGATAGAGGTGATTATTGAATGGAAACCACCGAAAAATGTCACGGAAGTGCGTAGTTTCTTGGGATTGGCAGGTTACTATAGAAGGTTCGTTAAGGGGTTTTCGATGACTACGACCCTTATGACGAGATTGCTCTAAAAGAATGTGAGATTTGAGTGGAGTGAAAAGTGTCAAACTAGCTTTGAAAAGTTGAAAGCATTCTTAACAGAGGCACTAGTTCTTACTGACCAACCTCTGACCAGAATCGTGATTTTAGTGATGCTTCATTAAATGGACTTGGATGTGTACTTATGCAAGAGGGTAAAGTGGTAGCTTACGCTTCAAGGTAGTTGAATCCGCATGAAAAGAACTACCCTACGCATGATTTGGAATTGGCCGCCATTGTGTTCACATTGAAAATATGGAGACACTATCTTTATGGAGAAAAGTATTTCATCTACACCGATCACAAAAGTCTCAAGTATTTGCCCTCACAAAAAGATCTTAACTTGAGACAACGTAGATGCATGGAATTGATCAAGGATTATGATTGTGTGATCGATTATCATCCCGGGAAGGCCAATGTAGTAGCATATGCTTTGAGTAGAAAGTCAGTACAAACGCTTCGAGCATTGAATGCTCATTTGTCATTATTAGACGATGGTGTAATAGTGGTAGAATTGATAGCAAAACTGGATTTGTTAAATTGAGTGCTCGAGGCACAAAAGAATGATGAGAAATTTGCAAGGGAAAGAAATTGAGTTTACAGCGAAAGAGGATGGATTCTTGTACTTTCGAGATCAGGTTGGTGTATTCAATGATGATGAATTGAAGAAATACATTCTTGAAGAGGCACACAGTGGATCTTTTGCTATGGACCTTGGTAGCACAAAGATGTATCAGGATTTAAAGGCTTCATATTGGTGGTCCGGAATGAAAAGAGATGTTTCGGAATTTGTGACCAAGTGTATGGTGTGTTAGAAAGTGAAAGTCGAACATCAAGTTCCTTCGGGATTGTTATAGCCTATCAGGATACCCGAATGGAAATGTGACCGAATCACAATGGATTTAGTAGTTGGGATTACAGTGTGAGGAAAGCATGATTAGTTTGAGTGGTAGTAGCCCAGATTGACTAAGTCGACTCGCTTCCTACCGGTGAGAACCGACTATTCACTTGACAAGCTGGCAGAGCTTTACATAAAGGAAATAGTTTGGTTACATGGGATTCCAATATCGATCATTTCAGATAGAGATTCGAGGTTTACCTCGAGATTTTGGGGAAAGTTGCAAGAGGCTTTGGGCACTCGACTAAATTTCAGCACAGTGTTCCACCCGCAGACGGATGGACAATCAAAAAGAGTGATCAAAGTGTTGGAAGATATGTTGAGAAGTTGTGTGATCGACTATGAGGGTAGTTGGGATAGACATATACCTCTAGTTGAATTTGTGTACAAAAATAGCTTCTAGTAAAGTATTGGAATGACGCCTTACGAGGCTCTCTACACGGAAGAAAATGCAGAACACCATTGTGTTGAACCGAGTTAAGCGAGAATAAGATAATTGGCCCCAATTTGATTCAAGAAACCAAGGAAGAAGTGAAAATGATTAGAGAAAGATTGAAAGTGGCCACGGATAGACAAAAATCCTACGCCGACATGAGAAGAAAGGATATTCGATATGAGATCGACGAAAAAGTGTTTTTGAAAGTATCGCCTTGGAATAAGGTAATGAGGTTTAGGAAAAATTGCAAGTTGAGCCCTAGGTTCATTGGGCCATATGAGGTGATAGAGAAAGTGGGTTCAGTGGCATACAGATTAGCTTTACCTCTAGAGTTGGAAAAGATTCATAATGTTTTCGAGTGGCCGTGTTGAGTCACGAGGTCGGTTTAAAATCGCATGTAGTCTCTTCGGAGACAATTGAGCTTAGACCGGATTTGACTTATGAAGAGGAGCCAGTAGAGATCTTGGCTTGAGAAATGAAAGAGTTGCGGAAAAAGTGAATTCCATTGGTAAAAGTGTTGTGGAGAAACCACAAGACCGAGGAAGCCACGTGGGAAAGCGAAGAAGTTATCTTGGCAGTGATATCCTCGGCCTGTCGATGAAGGTAATTTTGAGGACAAAATTCTTTTAAGGAGGGGAGAGTTGTAACGCCCTGAAAATATCCTAATAGTTTTATAACATGTTCAGGGTATAAAATAAATTAAATTATATTTTTTTTCCGACGTTTAAATGGCTAAAAATGAAAAATGATAAAAACCCATAAATTTTACAAGAGCCAAATAAATTTGGTAAAAATGTCAAATGAGGACCTAAGGGTCATAAATGAGTAATGTAAGTGCCAAAGTATAAATGAAATGAAATGAAGTGGAAATGAAAGAGAAATGAAGCCCTAAAATGAAAAAAATGGGAAAAATAGGAATTAATGTGTAAGTCAAACATGGCCTCATGAAGATTTAGAGTATTAAGATCAAATTGGTTTTTAGAATGAGAGAGAGTCTCTCATTTAAGCATTTTTGTTGGGCAAATCCGGTTAAGAGAAAAGGGAGTTTAAGTGATCAACAAGAAGAAGGAAGAAGAAAGAAGAGAAAATAAGAGATTTAAAGGTAAGAAACCAAACCCTAACCCCCTCTTTTCTTGTGTTTGGGTTTGGAGAAAAACCCTAGATTTGTGTAAAGTGTTCTTGGATGGTTTTAGTTCAGTTTAAGGTTGTTTTGCATTGTTTTGATTGGTTTGGATTGGTTTTGAGGAATTTTTGTGTAAAGGAAATGATGAAGTTTCAAAGGAGTTGCTATAAAAAAATTTCAAAACCCCTGTTTTTGTTTTTCTTATAAGTTAAGTTATGATCATCCAAATTGAGTGATTATAATTGATAAGGAACCCTAAGATCTAGAGCTACAAATGTATAGGAGGGATCAGGAGCAAATTGTAGCTCTAAGGCTCCCGAATATGGGCTTAAGGTAAGTTTTGCGTAGCTAATGGGTATGCTCTATTTTGGGTGTGGTTGTGGTGTTTTGGCCGTAAGTTGAGTTTCACTTATCCAAATTGAGTGATTAAAAATAATGGGTAAACTAGACTTCTAGGGTAATAATTTACTTTGGAGGAAGTATATGCAATTTGTAACCCCAAAGTGCTTTCAATACATCCCAGTGCGGTATGTGCAAGAACAATACGATTATGCTTTGCAAATTAAATGTCTACGGATGCTTAAAATGCAATAACTTGAGTTTTAGTGATCCAAATTGGATGATTATAATTGGAGAAGAAACCTTAGAACCATAGCTTCAAATTATTAGAAGTAATCATTACCAATTTATGGAGTAAAAAATCCTAAAATCAAGAATAACAGTAGGTAACCGAGTGAGTTGGGCATACAGACCAGTTTGGCATTAAATTGTCGTAACTTGAGTTTGGGTGATCCAAATGAGATGATTCAAGTTCCTAATAAAAATAGACTCATAGGAATATAATTTTCTTGAACGAAGCATGAGCAAAATATGGCTCATGTGTCCCTAGAAAAGTTTTCAAGTGAAGGTGTATTGGGTAGACATCAACCCTAACCAAAAATCCTAGAATGCACAACTAAATTTTTTTTCTTGGGTTCTTCTTTAATAGTGACATATTTGTGATGGATTAGGGGTTGATGACGAGGAAGCTTGACCCAAGAACGGGATTCCGAGGATAGGAATCAAAGAGTGACAACCTTTTTGGGTTTGTTCTTCACACTTCTTCCTTGTTTCGGTTTTGTGTTTTGTTTGACAAAATAAATCTAAAGGTTTTATATGAATATACTTGTAGCAGCTCACGTTTGACCCATAAATGGGTGGTTTGTTCTCCTTTCTTTCTCTCTATTTCTAAAATATTTGAAGGATTATGAAATAAGTGGATTTATTGAAATGAATTGTGATAAATTGCATATTGATTTGTTTTAAATTGATTTGATACAACTGATTGTGAAATGAATTACACATGAAAAATTGCATAAGTATTGGAAACTAAGTATTTGGATATAAATATATATATACACTATTTTAAATTGCTAAGAATGATTTGAGCACCCTTAATAGAATGTTAACTATTAAATTCAAGTTAATGATAGATTGGTATACCAATAAGGGTTCGAGCAGTACTAGGCCGAACGTAATGATGTGTCACTCCGATCCGTAGCCCAACGGGACAGTATCGATAGTTTTCACGAAATGATTTTTAATAACCAATCACAGCCCAGCTAGACTGTATTGTGTTATAAAACTTTTTTTTATATACCTGTAACCCAGGGGGACCGTGCCGGTGATTCGTTATCCTGTGCACCGAAAGCATAAGTTAAATTCACTTAAGGAAAAAATGAAAAGAAAAGAATGAAATGCATGATTTGTGTTTTGAATGATTTATTGCATGTGAAAGTGCATATTTGGAATGATCAATAAACTATAAATGAATGTTTATGAAATGAATATATATATTGTATTGCATTGATCATTCAAAAGAATAAAGGACATTGTTTTAGAAAATGCATGATTTGATATAAAAATGAAATGGGAAGGCGTATTATATGAGCCACTAAGCATGAAAAATGCTTGCGCGTTGTTATCATCGCACCGGATCTGGGAAGTGAGCAGTACGAAGGAAAAGACCGCATTGATTCAGAGTCAAATATATTTGACGCTTTTTGTACAAATTCTGATTCTGTTTTGTAAATATTTGTTTAATTGAAAATGTATATTGAAAACAAAATGATGGGCCCCCTTTAAGTTGAATTAGTATATACAAATATATTTTCATAAAAATAAATATCCTTTACAAAATGAACATTGGAAATGTGTTTTACTGACAAAAGAAAAATGAATTGGATTCGAAAACAGGACCGCATACGGGATCCGGTTCGGCCTCCGATTCGAGTCGGGTACGGGGGCACAAGCCGTCACAACATCCTCATCCATTATATACCCATCGCAGGGGTTACATGGTGGACTGTTATGAGGTGGGCAGTTATGAGTGATCCTCAATATCCTTATGTTATACATTAATTTATACAAACCTCTATTCATTAATTGTGGTGTAACAGTTATCGAGGTAGATAGCAACGCGCATCTCGCTCGCTTATCTATGATGCTCAAGGTGACCTGTTTGATCGAGTGCCCAATTCCTTGCACCTTGATGCTCGAGGTTGTTTAGATGGTAGCATACCCGACCTTCCTGAGTCACCTGCCATACAAGTCTATGTCGAGTTTAGGTCATTCACAAGGTTGCCACGTGATCGAGTTCAGGTCACTCGCATGACTTCCATGTGAACCCTAGCATATCTTATTCCACTAGCCCCCTTAGCATTGTCTCAAGTCATTAGGGTTTGAATGACGGTAGACTTCTTTGATCTTTGTGCGCCGTAAAAAGCCATCAGTGTGCTGACATCTCCACGATCTGTTGCACACATGTGGCAGTTCCAGATTTAGTTTTGGACTTAGCGTGCTCTCGAATTTGACTAGTGCCTTTGATGCTGACTTTGAATGTCCTACCCATATCACTGGTACCCTTGGTTTTAAATATCTCCCAAGGTCTCCTTTGAGGGATTTCTCATATGTGCTACCGAAGAAATCTTTTGTTAAGGTTCTCTGTTCTCGCTCTACGTATGCATCGGTCTGGGTTGCTTCTTCGCATTGCTGCCTTGTGCGCGTTTAGAAATTTACGTCCTACAATCATTTTCAAGGTAAAATTGAACTGTAATTTAGAGAATTAGAGAGCTATTAGCTATTGGCATTTAGTTTTTTTTTTTTTTTGGTCCCCTTCCTTAAGGTCGGATGAGTTACCCTAGTGAGTTTTCACGGAGGTACTTAGAGGATGGCTAGTGAGGGAGATAACATGGGAAGCCGCGTGGACGAGGAACCGCCTTCTACCTTGTTTGGGGAGGTTCTTTTGCGTGCGGACACTACTAGAGTCATAGCGTGGCTCAGACCCATTGGAGAGTCTAGGGCAGATGCTTTTTGGAAGAAATTCTCCTTTCTCCCCTATGTTTGGGTCTCCTTATCTTCATCGGGGCCTCAGTTTGTGGCCTATGTAGATGGGGATCGAGGCATAATGAATTCCATATATTGGCAAAGATCCACATTAGCGAGGGGTTGAGGTTCCCTCTTCACCCCCTAATACACCAGTTCTAGCATTGAGAAGTCCAAGGATTCCAAATCCCATGACTTGGGAGTTCTTTGTCCAAGAGTTCAGGGCAAAGTATGTTACTGAGATGTATAGGGAGTCCAAATGGAAACGATTCCTGAATTTGAAGCAGAGGAACTTATCGGTGGCTGAATATGAGAAAGAATTTAGTCATCTCAGCAAATATGCCATAGGAATTGGTCCTCAGAGATCATTGATGTGGCTTGATTTGAGGATGGACTGCATTATTCCATTAAAAGATATTTGGCACCTATGACTTCTCTCCAACAAGTGAATTTCTATCAGTTGGTCCAAGATGCAATGAAAAGTAAAGAGACTTGAAACAAGTAGCAAAGAAAGATCTCAAAAGAAGAAGTTTTCTAGAGGAGCTTCGTCCTCCTCAGGAAAAAGAGCTAGGAGTCTCAACTGATCAAAATACGGAGTTCAGCTCTGAGGTAGAAGACGAGGGTTCAATGTAACTTTATGGATTACGGTAGAGGTGCTTTAGTTGGACAAGGAGAAATCTCATAGTGCCCTCATTGCCATAGAAGGCATTTTGGTGTTTGTAGGTTACTGAAAGGAGGGTATTTCCGATGTAGAAGCACTGATCATTTGATAGCACAGTGTCCCAGAGAGTTAGGGGATAATAGAAGTCAGCAAGAAAGTGGTAGAGGGAAATCAGCTACACTACCTTCGACGAGAGATCGAAGTGAAATTCGAAATGCTTGGGTCGGCCTTAGGCGAGGAGGCACGATCTCTGAGACAGTGGATCGTCCGATATCTACAGCTCCAGCATGAGCATATGCGATAAGGGCTCGTGAAGATCAAGATGCTCTTGAGGTTATAGTTGGTATATTTTCTCTTTATGATATTGAGATGCATGCATTGATTGATCTTGGATCCACTCATTCGTATCTATGCATTGAACATGTATTTGATAAGATACCCGCAGTGGAACGGTTAGCATATGACATGCATGTGACCAGTCCATCGGGGCATAGTGTTACCGTGAATCACGTATACAAAAATTGCCCCATTGTTATACAAGCAAGAGAGTTTCTCGCTAATTTGATAACCTTACTATTCTGAGAGTTTGACTTGATTCTGGGAATGGATTGGTTGTCTAAACATCGAGCCATCGTTGATTGTGGTCAAAAGACAATAGTGTTGAGATGCTCTAACCAGTCTGAGGTGATAGCACAAGGTATTAGATAGGGCGCAATGTCCAATGTGATCTCTGCGATGCAAGCTAGGAGACTTATGAGGAAAGGCTATGGGACATTCTTCAGCTGATACTTATTCCTAAGAGGTCAAGTTGATTTGGAAAAGATTCCGATGGTAAGGAATTTCTAGATGTATTCACGAAGAGTTACGAGCATTCCTTGAGGAGGAGGTGGACTATCCATAGAAATTGTACCGGGGAATAGTCCACTGTCTTACAGGCACCATACAGAATGGCTCCAACGAAATTAAAAGAGTTAAAAAGTCAATTACAAGAGCTTTTGGATAAAGGTTTTATCCAACCCAGTGTGTCACCCTGGGGTGCACCTGTTTTATTTGTGAAAAAGAAAGATGGCACGTTACAGATGTGTATTGATTATCGGCAAATCAATAAGGTGACAGTGAAAAACAAGTATCAATTCAGAAATTGAAGATCTTTCTTTTGATCGAGTTAAAGGGAGGCGTCTTTTCGAGGGGCATAGACTTACATTCGGGGTATTATCAGCTAAGAGTGAAAGATGTCGATGTGCCGAAGACTGCATTTAGAACTCGATATGGCCATTATGAGTTTTTGGTAATGCCATTTGAGTTGACTAATGCAACGGCAGCATTCATGGATTTAATGAATAGGGTATTCCGACCCTATGTAGATCAGTTTGTGGTGGTTTTTATCGATGACATCCTTGTGTATTCTAAGAATGCACAGGAGCATGAACAACATCTGAGAATTGTCATGAACACGTTAAGAGAAAAGAAGTTATATGCTAAACTCAGCAAATGTGACTTTTGGCTTAAGGAAGTTTCCTTCCTAGGTTATATTATGTCAGTTGAGGGTATAAGAGTGGACCCTATAAAGATTGAGGCCGTTGTAAATTGGAAACCACCTCGAAATGTAACGAGGTGAGAAGTTTCTTATGCCTAGCAAGATATTATAGAAGATTTGTGAAAGGGTTCTTTGTCATAGCTTCTCCGCTCACCAAATTACTCAGGAAAGGAGTAAAGTTTGAGTGGATAGATAAATGTAAGAATAGCTTTGAACAGTTGAAAGAAATGCTGGTTGAAGCACCAGTATTGACACAGCCTACCTTAAGAAAAAAGTACACACTATACAGTGATGCTTCAAGTATTGGGGTGGGATGTGTGTTAATGTAAGATGGGAAAGTAGTGGCTTATGCGTCAGAGGCGATTGAAGCCTGAAAATATCCCGCTCGCTGATCTAGAGTTGGTTGTGGCAGTGTTTGCTTTGAAAATATGGCAACACTACTTATGAGGAAAAGTGTAGAATTTACACAAATCATAAGAGTCTCAAGTACCTGCTGACTCAGAAAGAATTAAATTTGAGACAGCGGAGGTGGTTAGAGTTATTCAAAGATTATGACTGTATAATAGATTACCACCTCGGAAGAGCTAATGTGGTAGCAGATGCTTTAAGCAGAAAGACAGTGGTAACGATGTCACTTCAACACCTTTGAATGGAGACCTTCAAGCGGATGATGGAGTTATATTAGCTCAACTAACAGCGCAACCTATTTTAAAGAAAATGATGATAAGTGCCCAGAAAAATGATGTAGAGTTATAGAAAAAGGTACAGATGGGCAGAGATGGTGATAAGACTGATTTTTCAGTAAAAGAAGCTAGAAGTTTGTATTTCCAGAACAAATTATGTTAGTGGGAAGGAATGAAAATAGATGTGACATAGTACGTGTCTAAGTGTTTGACAAGTCGCCAGTAAAAATGAACATAGTTCAACCAGTGCATTGCGGCCTTCCAATTCCTCAATGGAATTGGGATAACATTACCATGGATTTTGTGTCGGGTCTTCCCCTCACACAACATAAACATAACTCTATCTAGGTAATTTTTTATAAGCTCACAAAGTCGGCCCATTTTATATTGGTCAGGATGGACTATTCTATGGATCATTGGTAGGCTATACGTGAAAGAGATTGTCTGCGATTTGCATGGTGTCTTTTAGTTGTCTATTGTGTCGAATGAGATCACGTTTTACATCGAGGTTACCGGAAGGAACTCTGATCAACCTTAGGTACTAGGCTACGAATTCGGTCTGACATTCCACCCGTAGACAGATGGACAGTCAAAAATATTGATTCAAGTACTAGAAGACATGATTCGATATTGTGTTATGGAATTTCCTGGAAGTTGGGATAGGTATATTCCATTGATGGAATTTTCCCATAACAATAGTTATCAAGAAAGTATTGGCATGGCACCGTACGAAACTTTATATGGTCGGAGGTGTAGAACTCCGATATGTTGGACAGAGTTGAATGAGCATAAGGTGATTGGTCCAAACATAGTAAAAGATACATAAGAGAAAATACAAGTTATTCAACAAAGGTTAAAAGAGACTAGTGATCGACAAAAGTCATATGCCGATCTAAAGAGCAGAGATATTGAATATGAAGTGGGAGATAAGGTCTTCTTAAAAGTATCGCCATGGAGGAAAATTCTACGGTTTGGTAAGAAGGGAAAATTAAGTCTGAGGTTCATAAGACCGTATGAGATGCTAGAATTAATTGGCCCTATGGCATATCATTTGGCACTCCTTCCGGAGTTGGCCAAATTGCATAATGTGTTTCATGTGTCGATGCTTCGGAGATACTGCTCTGATGAGTCGCACATACTACCAGTACAAGAGATACAAGTACAGGAAGATTTTTCACATGATGAGGAGCCAAAGGCTATTCTGGCTCGAGAGGTGAAACAGTTACGGAATAAGCAAGTATCGTTAGTGAAAGTACTTTGGCAACGCCATGGCAAGGAGGAAGCTACTTGGGAGCTAGAAGAAACTATGAGGAAACACCGGTATCTGGCACCGATTCGGTATGAATTTCGAGACGAAATTCTTTTAGGAAGAGTTATAGCATTTTGAGTATCTAACAGGTTTTATAATATGTTTTAGGTATAATAAAAGTAAATATATATTTTTTCCGGAATAAAATAATACTAAAAATAAAATAAGCAAATATCCGGAATTTATACAAGAGTTAAGAGTAAATTAGTAATTTACTAATTCAGGACCCAAGGGTCATATTTTATGAAGATTATAGGTTAACATAGAAATAAGATAAGTTAGAAGGGCAAATATAATGAAAATGAAGGACCAAAATGAAAAAAGAAAAAATTAAGGCAAAAATGTGACAAGGCCAAACATGGCCTTATCTTGGACCAAAAATATCTCATTTTTGGGTCTTAAATGTTAGGGCAAACCGTTTGAGGAGAAGAGGAAGAAAGAAGAGAAGAAGAGAAGGAGAGAGAAGGAGAAAGAAGGAAGAAGGAAGAAGAAAAAGTGCAAGAAAAGCAAAGGTATGGAAAATGTATGGAAATTTATGGAACTACCATAAATCTCTGTTTGTCTAAGTTGTGTAGGAAAAATCCTACTAGAAATGTTGTTGATTGGTATGAGATGGGTGTTATGGTTTATTTTAAGTTTTAGGTTGAGTTGGTTTTTGGTTTGGAAGGAAATTCCGGTGAAAATGGCTCAAAACTAGCCATTTCTGTTCTGTTCGACACCCCTACGCCTAGGCATAGGAGTCCACACTTAGGCTGAGGCTCCTTCGCCTAGGCGGACCCAAGACAGAGTTTTCTGAATTTTTCTGGTCCGCTAAGCGTAGCAATGCTCCACCTAGGTGAACCTCTCCGCCTAGGCATACCTATAAGCTCTATTTTTGTTCCTCTCTTCCAATAAGTCTAACAATCGTCCATTGGATTAATGAGAATCCTCCTAATAAGTGAATGAAAGGGTTCGTACAAGTATAGAAATTATATGAAAAATGTTTCGTGCCTCACCGCCTCGACGAAGCGTGTCACGCCTCTTTTACCATCTAACTTTTGACACCCCCAACACGAGATGCTTTGATACCACTTACTTGTCAATACCTTTTAATTTTTACCATACCATTAACTTATTCATTCATGTACTGTTAAACATTTAACTTGAAATATATTTTGTAGCAGCGGATTACAAAATATATTCAAAACTCCATAAATAGAGTGTTCGACATATCTGAATTTTACATTGCTTACAAAAGAAAAACTATAGACAAAAAAAAATATACCAAAAGGTCTTTAGTGGGCACCTAGTAGTATGTTGGTATTGGTTGCTGATGTGGAATGTCCGGACTTCTTGTTATTGCTTCTCCTGTACCTACACGGATGAAACACCCGTGCTAGGCTTATAACTTAGTGGGAAATAATACTCGTGGACGACCTCTAATAAGGGTCATCACACTTTAGACAACTACATATAACTTTAACATTCATTTACATATATACACATGCTTATTCATGTTTTGAACATATCATTTATAGATATCTTGCATATATAAATGCTTATTTGTCTTATCATGTTTCATTCCATATTATCTTTCATTTACATTTTTTCTTCTTGTACTTATCATTGTATACGTATCATCACATGGCAATGCTATGCTTCTCATATTATGTTATGCTTCTCATATTATGCCATGTCATTTGCATGTTCTTGTCATTTATCTTATGTTTCATGCCTACAAATACCTTAGAAGTGGATACGGGAACTATAAGGACCCGAAGGTGCTATAATCATTGTACGAGAAAATGAACTATAAGGACTGAAGGTCTTATTATCATTGTCTGAATAATGACCATCTATAGGGCAGCGCATTTATTATCATTATACGAGACAATGACAATCTATAAGGGTCTGCAAGCGTTGTTATCATTGTACAAGACAATGACCATCTATAAGGCAGATCTTGTTGTAATGACCAAAAGCGAGGCCAAGCGATCAGTAATCTTTGCGGTCTTTTCTCCCTAATAAAGCGTACCCGTCTATCTCTGAGTTCTAAGTAGACAATCCGTTTCCTTTATTTCATTTACAATATATATATATATATATATATATATATACTCACTCCCATATCCCATATCCCGAATAACTATGATTTATCCGGTAATCATATGCGATATTTTCTTATCATTTCCGCATGCATCTTTATTCTTGTATCATTTAGACATTTATACGTTTTTTTCTATATGCCCATCTATCCCTCTACAAGGTTCTAAGTAGACAATATGTTTCCTTTATTTCATTTACAATATATATATATATCCCATATCCCCTAATAACTATGGTTATCCGGTAATCATATGCGATATTTTCTTATCATTTCCGCATGCATCTTTATTCTTGTATCATTTAGACATTTATACGTTTTTTTTCTATATGCCTTTTGCTTCGTCTATTTCGTGTGCTGAAATTATTCCCAAGCGTAGGAACTAATGTCGTCAAGCATTATACTACTGTGGGAGTCCACAGGTCATTTCCATAGGGAGTGGTTTTCTAGGTGATCCTTAGGGATTGCTATCCAATGAATATGCAATTAAAGTAAAATCTGGGGGGTTGTGAATGATTGATTGAGTAACCGATTAACTTAACTATTTTAAAACAAGAAGGGCGAATGATAGGATCCTTAGGTTTCCTCTCACCATCGACTAGGTAACGCACCTCGCCACTTACAATCTCATCACAAGGCCATTAATGAATGGTCTTCGACGGAAAGATATAACATTAAAAAGCTTTTATAAGACAAAGAACGATTGAGCGATAACAAACACTTATTCAGACGATTTGCTTGGACTCTTAGTACGCGACGACACAACGTGTGCAGAAGTCATCTCGTTCACACGTTGTCAAGAAGATGCCAAACTAAGGTTTTATAAGAGTTTTCGCAAGTGTTTAGTATCGTACAATCTACGATAAAGCACAAAATAGGGATTAAAGAGTACATTTACCTTGAAGGTGAGTTTCATAGTTAGAACCCTATCATGAGGTTTAGAACTCCATTAAAGCGAGAGTCGATTCATGATTACTAGAACGCTGTCGTAAATGTGACTTGAGAAATAACACTTCAATTACAAGGTTGGGATATCAAAACATAGAATCTCTTAAAAGAATACCAGAGTTATAGAAACCCCGTGAAAGATTACAAGTGATTAAAAACTCCGAGAATCGAGAAAACTAAGTACTACCTTTACATGAACCACAGAAAATTATGAAAACACAAAAAGTTCAAGACCAAACCCTAGAATCCGATCCCCCCTAACTCTGGCCTCAAGTGGGCTTAAATACAATCCTCATTAGTGATCTCGAAGTAGTGGTCGAAGGCAGCGTGCCCCTTGCACCAGGTTGAAGTCACGCTCCGAGTCGATGGGATCGCGTATTTGGCCCTCTGTCTCTGGGTAAGTGTGATCTGGGTACGAAGTGCGGCTGGTACTCCATAACCTTGGGGTACCGGTACCACTATACTTGGTACCAGTACCACTGCATCCACAACTGCTCCTCTTCATTATAGCACTACCCGGGGCCTCTCGACAGCGGCTATAATCGACAACGATGATCTACATTTGTTCTTTGGAACCAAACCGCTACGAAAATGTGCACGGGACTCGAAAAACCTACACACGCATAAAAACGCTAGAAACGGTCAAAAGCACCTATTCTACACAAAATGAGAGCAAAACATGAGCTGGGGGGCTTAAAACCATATAAACGTCGCACTTTGTAACATCGGCACACCCTCCAAAACCTAAATCTTGCTAGTCCTAGCGAATTTAGCTGTGCGCCTATACGACTATGAGAGTTCAAGCATAAAATGCGCTATTAGTGCAATTAGAGCATTTTACAAAGTTTCCCAAAAGTGCAAGAATGAACATAGTGCTATAACTTGACAAAGTATGCAACCACCTGAACTTAAATGAATACCACAGTCCCAAAGTAATGGACAAAATAACAAATTGTTACAAAACAGAGATTCTCATATAAAGGACCACGGATCTTAAATAAGGTTGCAATGAAATCACCAAAATGAAATGAACTTCATTATAACTGCAAACATTTTACCATAACCAAGCAAACTAAGCCATAGAAGTCGAACATCTGCGTGCTTGGCAAAATCAAAAAGGTCTTTGAAGCTTGTAATGACCATGGGTGCTAAAATAGGTTTATAGAAACAAAATTGGTGTTGGTATGGGGAAATAGGCGAGGTCTCACCACCCGATTGCCAACACCACCCTATTCTAACCTAAAATGCTACTACTCTTCGTCCTCCTCGCAGTAGGGAAAATGCATTTTCATCTACTGCAGTCATCATTTCGTCGAAATCCCCTTCAAATCGGGAGGAGGATCATCTGCGTGGGCTCTCTCGTAGGATGTGACTCTCAAGCACAGAGGCACGTGATCCAATTGCTTTTGCTTTCCCAAGATGCATTTGAACCATCCTTTACAGTTCGCTCCATTATCTTTAAGGGGATGTACTTCCGACGGACAAGAAATTTGGCGGCGGTGAGGCCCCGAAATAATAGCGGGGAGGGGATGTGCTAGCGAGGCCTTGGAAGTAAGCCAAGGCTTTTTGCTTACTGTCTTACATTGGCAGGGCCTGCCTAGGAAGAACTCTTTTTCTCTACGGCCCCTTATCCCTTTGACGGGTTTTGTAACTATGGTGGGAAGGATGTGCTGTTTTCAATTGAGGACCTCGAGAGAAGTCCTCATAATACACCATATTACCAAAGCATAGTCATTAAGTTTTCCAGTCATTACCTCATACAGAAACTGGATTTCTTCCTTGCTTAGCAACTTCTCCTTTCCTTTCGGCCCAATCATATTGTGAGTGACCTTATTCATCAATGCATAATCAGGCTTTAATTTCCTCGGAATGAACTCCTTGTGCACAAAGCCCCCCAAGGGTACCGGGTTGGTGCACATGGTATTTTCAAACAGATTAGCATCAAACTCTATAATAGCCTTGAGTGGGTAAGGTCGGTCATGTCGAAGCTGTGAAGTAGAACATAATTGGCGATCTAGCAATCAGTGAGGGCTGACAATGGCGATTTCCCGAAGTGTAGTCTCAATAAGATTGTCTACATTGATTCTCTCCTCAAGTTGGGTAGAATTCACGACCACGATGCACATGTATACCTCCTCAGAAAATTGCGGATTGTGATTACGAATAGCAGAAGCGAATGGGGTGAGGTGAGCAAAACATTTCAATTCTCATTCCTGGCTCACGAGTGGAAACTTAGGCTTTGGTGGCCCAGACCCACTTTTCTTGCTCGATTCGATGATTCGGCAAACATAGCCTCAATTTCTTCATCTTCGCTCTCACTTTCTTCCTCTCTCTCTGATGAGGAACCTTTCCACTTTCCTTTTTCTTTTTTCACAATCTGCGAAGTATCGACCTTTCGTTTTTTTTACGACTCGCTCCATAGAAAAGCTAGTGGCCTTTCCTTTCCCAGTGTTCTTCGATCTTGCCATAGATATGGCCAAAATAGAAAATATAGTGAGAATAGCCATACCTTTGCAAAAATTTTCCCACTTGACCATCTCTCAGCTTGTTATCGGACTTACCCTTTCGGATCGATCGAGAACCTTTCTCCCCATCACAGATTCATGATGGATGCCCTAATCAACCGAGAGCATAGAAACACCAACCAAAGCCACCCAACACAATCCATATTAACACAATGAAAATTCATTCAGATTGCTCTCAAGGAGATGAGGAGCACTTACCACTATGGGTCTAGTACTTCCGATCTCGCGTGCGAAGACGCGTAGATTGCCGGTCGACGATGGAGGTCTTTGGGGTGAGCGTTTGACCTAGGGTTTGCTTTGGTGAAGAGAAAGGAGGATTAGGTTAGGGTTTTCTCTTATATAGGAGTTAGGAGGGGAGATATGAAAGGGGTCGAAATTTTGGGAGAAAAGCCCTTCAAATGGCTTTATTCACGCGCAAGGCGTCTACCAGGGTACCGGTGAAGTGCGATAGGTACCAAAGATGTATTATGTTTTTTTCGAGTTTGATGCAGGTGCACGATGCCATGCGAATGTAGGTACCACTTCTTGCCACTTTTTCAACGGTACAGTTCAATTTTTAGTGAATGCTAGATACCACTTTACAAAATTTTTCAAAATTCTCTACATTTTGGATTTTACTGTATGCTCGCTTCTTTTACTACTTCATACCCCCTCCAAACTTACTTTTGTTTGCTGAACTGTGTACTACACTCTCTCGGAACCTTCACACTTACCTTGGAGTCATCCGTACTCCTCGTGATCAAGATTCCTAGGGTTCGAATAGAATTGGCAATTCAAGGCTCAAGAAGGGTGCAAAGGGTTGACTCAGTATGATTTAGAAGTTTAACAAAGAAAATATGGCCTAAAATCATCTTTCAACTACGTATGGATGTTCCTTAAAGAATAAGATGCATGTAGTTGATAAGGAATACTGAAACAATGCAGAAGTTGAAGCAATAGCAAGCAAAAATGAGCTTGGGGCAGGAAATCAATGACTTGTGTAGTTTATGAATGAGAGTGATACCAGTCAAGATTGAGTCTAGAGAATAGAAAAGAATTTGGGTCAATATGGTCTCAAATATGAAAAAAAAAGTTTTGTGCATTCTGTATTGTGTATGTGCGATGAAACTATATGGAGTGCATACATAAGATCCCACTTGTGAGTTTGCATACATCACGGGTCAAGTACCATACCCAAAGAGCAGAAAATCGAAAATTTTGCATGCACTCAACCTAAGAACAGATTAAACGAATAGCATGCACTTAAGTAAACAAACTAGTGTATGCCCACCCCCCACCACAGGAATAGGCATTGCCCTCAATGCACCGACGATACACCTCATAGACTATAAGAGAGGGCCAAAAATACAGGGTACAGAAGGGTTGGACTCTCCATTATTAAAAACAAAAAATGCCAGACTAAATGGATAAAGCGTAAAGAAATGGTAGGACCGGAGAATTACAACGAAGGAACATCCACAGTGAGACGAGATCTTGGAGTTCCTCGGCTCTCTCTGGCCGGTCAGTTCTTGAGAAATGGCTTTAAGCGGCCATTAACTTTAAAAGATTTTCCCATTTTCGGTGTCGATCTCACGGCACCATATGGGTAAAGCGCCTTGACGATGAAAGGTCAGTCCACAGAGCGAATTTACACGGAAAGATGTGCAAGCGAGAGGCATGCAACCAATACCTTTTGAGCGAGGTTGAAGGTCTTCCTTACAATGTTAAATTCATGTGCGAATAACTTGCATCTCTTTGTAGATTTGTGAGCTCTCATACGATTCACACCTCGGTCGTCGAGCTCGTTCATCTGCGGCCGATCTCTGTTTTACTGCCTTAGCGGAGAATCAAAATTAAGAGTTTTAATGGCGATATAGTCTATGCTCCATTTCCACTTAGGGAGATGACATGCCTTTCCATAAACTAGCACATGGGAGGCTGTCTCCAAGAATAGTCTTAAAGCGATGCAGGTAAGGCCCCGAAGAGCCTCGGTTGGTCGAAGCGACCCGATCCTTGCGATTTGGGAAGCAGTTTTTCAATGTGTTTGATCTCCCTTTGGCTGGTCGCGGCTTGACCATTGGTCTATGGGTGGCAGCGGGTGGAAACTTCCCAATGGGTGACTCCATATTTTTTATGAATTTTCAAGGGTCGATTACAAAATGGAGCCCGCCATCGCGCTAATGATTGCGGGGCATTCCCAGCGAGAAAAAATATGTTCTTTAAAATTTCAAAACAACCTTATGGTCATTGGTTCGTTGGAATGGCCTCCACCCGCTTAGAAACATAATCAAGCTGGCAATAAAATGTAAAAGGTACCCATGAGGGAAAAGGCCCGTAAGTCTAAACTGACAATCAAAGATCTCGATAATTAAAATAAATTCGGAAATCATGTTCCTTTTGTGACCCCCTGGTATTTGGCACCTAGCACGGGTTTTGCAAAATCAAGCGGAGTCTTTAAGCGAGTGGGCCAATCGCGACTGCGAATTTTGTCTGTCGTTTTCTTGCGGAGAAATGCCCTCAGAGAGCTTGGAGTGGCGGGAAGGTGAGTACCTCAATTTGATCGTCATTGGATACACACCTTCTCATCAATTGGTCAGGACAATATTTAAACAAGTATGGGTCATCAAATTAGTATTTTTTTATGTCCACCAAAAATTTCTTCTTTTGATGAGAGGTCCATTGGGGTGGAATCTGTCCTGTCACTAGATAGTTTACTATGTCTGCATACCATGGGCAGTGGACAAGAGCAAAAAGTTGCTCATCGGGGAAAATTAGTAAGCCTATGGGTAGGCCTTGAGGAAGTTATCTCGGAACCCTTGAGATAGGTGAGGTCGACTACCACGTTCTCAGCTCCGCTTCTTATCCTTAATGGTCGAGTTAAATTCTTGACATGGTACGATCCCACCTGGTCGACGGGGAGGCAGTATCGCAGCAGAAATGATGCTTGGCGCTATGTGATCGTGAAAATGGTTCACGAGGAGACCACTGAGTATGCGACTGAACTTTTCTGGGGCAAAGACCACGCGACGAACTCTTTTCCTTGGTTATTGTAATTGGATTGAGCGGAATCTAGCGTCTTACTAGCATAATAGATCACAAAAGCTTTTTTATCTTCCGCTTTTTGCCCCCAATCATTGCATGACAGCATAATCCTTTGGCGTCGCACGTGATCTCGAGGGGCTCCCAATTAGGAGATCGCATGATAGGAGGGGACACTAACATAGTCTTCAATTTATCAAAGGCTCCCTCATGGCTTTGTGACCATTCAAGAGTGGCGTCCTTGTAGCGAAAAGAATTGCCTGAGGGCGAATTTGTAACCTTGAAATCCCTTATGAATCTCCTATAAAATCCTGCATGACCTAAGAATGACCGTATATCTTTAACACACTTAGGGGTAGGTAAGTTTGAGATCAACTCAACTTTGGCTTTATCCACCTTTATTCCTTGTCTCGACACTATGTGTCCTAGCATAATCCCTTGTGTCTGCAGAGTGACACTACTCCCCAGTCGGCACTAAATTCTTCTCGACACCTCTCAGAATTTACCCTCCCAGTAAATTCTCGAGCATCCCTCATAAGAATCTCCAAAAAGCAGAGGAGAATCGTCAGCTAGAAAATCTCAAATGTGTTATCATGTCGGCTAAAAATAAAAATCGTACATCATTTGGAAGGTTCCTGGTGCATTACATAATCCGAAGGACATTTTCCTAAAAGCAAATGTTCCAAAAGGGCAGGTGAACGTGGTTTTCTCGTGATCTTCTAAGTCTATCTCACTTTGATTGTATCTTGAGTACTCATCTAGAAAATAATAAAATTCATGCCAACTCTCTCCAACATTTGATCCACAAAAGGTAGAGGGAAATGATCTTTCTAGTGCACGTGAGTTTCTATAGTCCCATGCACACCCTCCCGACTTTGTGGTGACGAGTGGGAATTGGCTCATTGTGTTCATTTTGCTACCACAGGTGACCCCAGTTTCTTAAGGAACTACTTGGGTTGGGCGACCCACTTCTTATCTGCAATGGGATTAAATAACACCGTTCGCGGTTTAAGACCCCTTTCTTGACCACTTCTTTCATGACTGGGTTCAGTCGTCGCTGTGGTTGTCTAGAGGGTTTGACATCCTCTTTGAGTGAATCCTGTGTGTAAATCGAGTTTGATTCCTTAATATCTGCGATTGTCCATCTATGACGGTTTGTGGGTTCTCAATATTTCCAAAAAGTTTATTCTCTTGATGCGACTCTAAAGAGGAGGATATGATCCACTTAGGGAAAGTTTCTTCTACCCACACAGGAATGCATATTTGAGAATCGCGATGGTAAGGGTTTCAGCTTCGAAGCAGGTGGTTTCTCTTGGAAAGGTAAACTCTATCGTCAATTAGTGGCAACTTCTCGAGCCTAGGTGCCCGCCCGTTTGCTTCCATTACCTCCTTTGTGCTCTATTAGTGCGGATTGGAAACTCTGTTCCGGGTTGTGGTTCTCTTGACACCAAAACGCGAAGCCTCAGAACAGAACAGGGAGGATAATAACGCTGTTATGATCACTATAATTGCGACAGTTCATCATGTTTGCTTCTACGCGGCGTCTCATCTATACACTATTTCTTGGCATTGAAAATTATTCGAATGATTATGTTGCCAAGTTATTGATCACTTTACTAGGGTTATGTGACAGCAGTGATGAAACGAGGCAGCCTTTGAAGATCAGGCTGGGATCAGCAGTTTACACAGGTTGAGTGTCGAACAACAAAGTCCACGGAAAGTAGAACTTGTCTACTTGCATTAATACATCCTTCACTGTATCCCTGCAGGAATTTTCACACTATGGTCGGCTAGTGGAGGTGATATTAGTGGTTCTTCAGCTCTCACAACCTGGCTCGACCTAGTGTAGCGGCCAAGTTAACACTCGCTCCCATGAGTCACGCTCAGAGCATGTCTCAATTTCGAATTCCCCACACTATGGAAATAGTGGGGCTTCCTAGGTCTTTGTATTTTGGGGGCAAATTGTTCCTGATTAAGGAGGTGGACTGTTCAGTCATGAATGCATCCTTGTTGACACCTAATTTTCTTTTTATAGTGCACAAGTCTTTCAAAAACTTGGCATATGACGGAATTTTCTTAATGGCATCCAACAAGGGAATGTTCACCTTAACTTTGTTGTTTTTGCTCATAGATTTCGGAATTGTTCACTTTCTTGGGAGCTCTCTGACCTATGAGGGTATGGAGCGGGAGGAATGTGAAAAGTTTTATCTTTTGGCTTCAACCTCAGCGACATACGTTCTGGAACATGAGAAGCACGTGGAGACACCTCATCATCCACACAGCGGTTCATTTTTACTTACACGTCTTTTGTTGGTTCTTTGAGCTTAATGGTTTTATCAATTGTTTTTCCACTTCAAAGAGTGGTGACAGCCTTGCAATGTTCAAAGGTGACATCGCTTGGACTTGAGACTCTAACATTATTTTGACCCTGGGGGTTTTGGATGGTTTGAGAAGGGAGTTTCCCTTTTTCTTATTGAAAATTTCCGAAAAATCGAGAGGTCGGTTAGTAGTTTGGGATCTCTCACATCATTGAGGCGATTCGAAATTTAGTGTTAGAGTGGATTGTTGAGAACTGGCTTGTGTCACAATGTCCTCCAAACTTCTCTTATGTGGAGGTTGGTAAGGCTGTGGGTTTGGATTCCCTTGAGAAGAGGGGTGCAAACCTTGGTTAGGGTTCACAAGAAATCCTTGAGGACCTTGATTTTGGAACTGAGGGGCTTGATTTGAAAAGCCTTGGTTTTGGAAGTTTTGGCCTTGGTTGTTTGGCAAATGGTGTGGGCCTCCCTCATTCCTCCAACTAAAATTCGGGTGCTTACCCCACCCTGGATTATAAGTTTCAGAGTATGGAGAATTGAAGGGCTTCCTTTGGTAATTAAGAACATTGGTTTTGAAGTGCATTTGGATTGCTCCATGACTTGAGGAAGATTAGGAGTAGTTAATAGTTGAGTGAGTGGGGTCATATGATGATGCGGCTCCTCACTCTAGATCCCATAGACATCGAAGGTACTGAGGTACAATAGTTACCTCATTCACCTTTTCAATTCTATGGCCTCCTAACTTCTAGTTAAGTTAGGCTATTTTAAACACGGGTCATCATTCTCTCTTAAGTGATGTATTCTTCCCCCTGTGGGTGTCCTATGCACTTTAGCAGTATCTAGGGAGGTGTTAGTCTCCCAAGTTTGAGCATTTTCTGCTATTATATCAAAAAATTGCACGGCCTCCCTAGCACTTTTTTCATAGAATTCCCCCGCACACATCATTTGGATGTATTGTTTGTTATTCAAGGATAGTCCTTGGTGAAAATAATAACAAAATTTGTCAACATCAAACCATGGTGAGGAGGCGTGGAGGAGGTCCTTATATCTTTCCCATACAACAGCAAAAGGTTCACCCGGTTTTTTAGAAAAGTTTTGGATTGCTCGCATGAGTGCATTAGTACGTGTTGGAGGGAAGAATTTATTCAAAAATTCATTTCGCATGTCTTCCCATGTAAAAATTGAATTGGAGGCAAGAGAGTGAAACCATATTTTGGCCTTCTCCTTCAAAGAGAATGGGAATAAAACCATACAAATTATATGGAGAGCGTCCTGCCAAACGAAGGCCGCGCAAACATCCTCAAAATCCCTCATGAATGAGTAGGGGTTCTCAGAATCGACCCCTTGATACACAGGGAGAAAACAAATCATCTCCGACTTCATAAGGAATTGGTTAGCCTCTTCAGGTAGGTGAATACATGAGTTTGTTGTGGTTCTTTGAGGATGCAGAATCTCTCGAAGGGTTCTTTCCACATTAGGTAAAGGGGCAGGGGGAGCTCGATATTGATTATGTTGAAAATTAACATTTCCCCCTCCTGCCGCCAGGATTTCCGGCGGTGCAACTCCATCTCCTTGTCGTGGAGGTTCATGGGGTCTTTGTGGGTTACCAGGTAACCCTTGGTCATTTAAATTAGAAAGCGTTTGCTAATTCCCGGGATGGTCCATTTGAGGTGTAGGGTTCTCTTGAAACAACTGTCTTACTATGGACTCTTCAAAATGTCTTTGAGGTATAACTCTTACAAGTCGGTGTTGCGAATCCACGAGCCCAAGCTGGGCATGCACCAATCTTACCCCTGACAAGCAATTATCCACTTATATTATCTCTGAAAAGAATTGAAAAGAAAGGTAGAGAAGCGTCTTAGGATTTTTCAATGCGATTGCAAATTACCGCGCTCTCTGCGGATCAACTAGAGTGCTCGCCACTCCCCTGCAACGACGCCAAAAATGCTTCATCTATTTTGTGTGCTGAAATTATTCCCAAGCGTAGGAACTAATGTCATCAAGCATTATCTCTTGTGGGAGTCGCGAGGTGTTTCACGAGGAGTGGTTTCTAGGTGATCCTCGAGTTGCTATCAATGAATATCTGCGATTAAAAAAGTAAAATCTAGGGGTTGTGAATGATTGATTGAGTAACGATTAACTTAACTATTTTAAAACAAGAAGGAGCGAATGATAGGATCATAGGTTTAAGCTCTGCTTGACTAGGTAACACCCACCTCTTACTTACAATCTCATCTAGAAGCCATTGATGAATGGTCTTCGACAAAAGATATAACATTAAAAGCTTTTATAAGACAAAGGACGATTGAGCTATAACAAACACTTGTTGGACGATTTAGCGGACCCTTAGTCTTGCATTTGCGTCAACTAAACGTGTCTGAGAGTCTCTCGTTCACACGTTGTCAAGAAGATGCCAAACTAAGGTTTTATAAGAGTTTTCGCAAGTGTTTAGTATCGTACAATCCCATTGAAGCACAAAAGAGGGATTGAGGGTTGTTACCTTGAATGAGGTGAGTTTCCACCATTAGAACCCTATCATAGAGGTTTAGAACTCCATTAAAACTGAGAGTCGATTCATGATTACTAGAACACTAATCGTAAAATGTGACTTGAGAAATAACACTTCAATTGCAAGGTTGGGATATAAAAAACACAAGAATCTCTTAGAATACCCATTATAGAAACCAGGCGAAGATTCTAGTGATTAAAAACTCGGGAATCGAGAAAGAAAGCTAAGTACTGCACTACATGAACCACAGAAATTATGAGAAAGCACCCCAGTTCGAAGACCAAACCTAGAATCCGATCCTCTAACTCGGCCTCAAGTGGGCTTAAATACGATACCTCATTAGTGATCTTGAAATTGGTGGTCGAAAGGCGAGGGTGCCCTTGCCTTGGGTTGAAGTGCAGCCAAGTCGATAGAGATCGCATGTTGGTACCGGTACCGATGGTGTGGTACCGGTACGAGGTGTGGTACTCCACATCAGCAGGGTACCGATACCACTATACTTGGTACCGGTACCACTACATTCGCAATTGCTCATCTTCACTGTAATTGACAACGATGATCTACATTTGTTCTCTAGAACCAAACCGCTACGAAAATGTGCATAGTCAAAAAACTTGCACAACGTAAAAAGCTAGGAAATGGTCAACACCTATTCTCACAAAAATAGAAACAAAACATAAAAATTGGGGCTTAAAACCCTATATAAATGTCGCACTTTTATGTATCCAACACCTTCGTTACACATTTATCTTTTCATCCCTTAACTAAGGGACAACACTTCATTTTAAACACATTAGCAAATGAGGGCAAGAAACAATGTTTGCCCAACGATCGGATCGTCGAGGAGAAGATACGCTTCGCCGAGAGGGCGAGGTACGGAACATTTTTCATATAATTTCTATACTTGTCTGAACCTGCTTTCATTCATGGCCAAGGATTCTCATTAATCCAATGGACGATTGTTAGACTTATCAGAAGAGAGGAACAAAAACAGAGCTTATAGGTACGCCTAGGTGCCTAAGCGAAGCTTCGCTACACCTAGGTGGAGAGGTTTGCCTAAGTGGAGCATTGCTACGCCTAGGTAGACTAGAAAATTCAAAAAACCCTATCTCGGGTTCGCCTAGGTGAAGGAGCTTCCACCTAAGAGGAGCTCTACGCTTAGGTGTGGACTCCTACACCTAGGCGTAGGGGTGTCGGGCAGAAAAGAAATGTCTCCGGTTTGAGCCACATTTTTCACCGTTTCCTTGAAGGCGAAAACCAACTCAACCAGAAACTCAAAATAAACCATAACACTCATCTCATACCAATCAACAACAACATTTCTAGTACGACTTTTCCTACACAACTTAGACAAAAAGAGATTTATGGTAGTTCCATACCAAGGAGATGTTCCAAACTTATGTAGATTCCATACCTTGGCTTTCCTTCTCATTTTCTTCTTCATTCTTCCTTCTTTCTCCTTCTCTTCTTCTCTTCCTCAAACGGTTTGCCCTAACACTTAAAACCAAAAATGAGATATTTTTGGTCCAAGATAAGGCCATGTTTGGCCTTGTCACATTTTTGCTTTAATTTTCCTTCTTTGCATTGTGGTCCTTCATTTTCAGTCTTTTTGTCCTTCTAACTTATCTTATTTCTATGTTAACTTTATAATCTTCATAAATTATGACCCTTAGGTCCTGAATTGGTAAATTAATAATTTACTCTTAACTCTTGTATAAATTCCGGATATTTTCTTATTTTATTTTTAGCATTATTTTATTTCGAAAAAATATACATTTACTTTTATTATACCCAAAACATGTTATAAAATTGTCATGGTATAATTTGGGATGTTACATTTCACCTAACTCCACCCCTGTCCATGTTCATGTGAACATTATCCATGTGTTGTTGGGGGTGTGTGTACTAAATAGGAAGCACAGGGTGCGTTTGGGTTTGGAAGAGGTCCTTTATGCCTATATCTCAAGCGGCACAACCTCAGGAGGTATTACCTCGCTGCTGATGCAAAATCGTTGCAGTTGGTGACAAACCTGCCCATAACTAGCAAGAATAAGCCATAGGACAACATGTTGTTGTTCGAGGCTTGGGGGTGCACGAGGGATCTCATGCTCAGAAAGTTTCCAATGAACATAAACCCCAGTGCAAGTTGGGCATAAGGATCACGTTCTAATGTTCCTGCCTTAGCTCTTTGGTTAAATGGGACAAACTTTTCTTAACCTGTTTTGCTTATGGATTGTGTGTGCAGGTACCTTGGGTCGAGGGAAACTTGTTAACGACTTGAGTTCGTCCCATATTGATTCCCTGGTAAAGGTTTTGAGCCTTCTGAGCTCTGTGTGGGACTTCAAACACCTTATGACACAAGCAAACCTCTGGGAGGTATTCGACCACCCCGAGGAGTTGGTACTCCTGAAGGTCTCGTACTTGAACTTTTAGGGTTCAGGGGATGCCCGAGCTAAGGAACGGGTTCAAAGTTGTCTTCTTTCCTACATTCAGGCGGCGTCTGAGACCTAGATTCAAGAGGCGTTAGAGAGTTTTCAGTGAACACAGACCCCAATGGAGGTTGGGCACATGGATCTCATTCTAATGTTCCTGCCTTAGCTCTTTAGTTAAATCAGAGAAACTCTCCTTAACCTATTTTGTTTATGGATTGTGTGTCCAAGTACCTTGGGCCGAGGGAAACTTGTTGATGACCTGAGTTCGTCCCAATTTGATTCGTTGGTAAAGGTTTTGAGCCTTCCGAGCTCCATGCGGGACTTCAAACACCTTTTGACACCAACGAACCTTCAAGAGGTATTCGACCAGGGATTTTTTACTCCCAAAGGTCCCAAACCTAAACTTAGAGGGCTCGGGGGATGCCCAAGCTAAGGAAGAGGTTCAAAGCCGTCTTCTTTCCAGTATTCAGGCGGCGTCTAAGACCTAGATTCAAGAGGCATCCGAGGAGATGTCGAGAGGTGATCTCGGTGACGCTTTTCCACTTCCCCCTCCTCCCTACAGTGACCTGCAAGCTCAATTGAAGAGGCGGTGGGAGTTTAAGATGGACGGCGTATCAGAGCTACCGAAATGAGCAGCTCACTAAAGGTCTTCTTAGGATGGGGAAAGAGATTTCATACCTCGACTAAGGGAAGGTGCTCTAGGTGATTACTACCTAAAAAGTGCTATTTTACACCCTTATTAATACAGGTTTTGAGCACTTTTTGTGTACTAATCAACCTAATTAACCCAATTGGCATGTTAAGGACCTAGCGAGGCTACTAATCAAATTTTGTGGCAAGTTTTGATGTTTTTGCGCTTTTTTATCACGGTAGATGAGATTCATCTCAACCATGGAGAATCAGAAGTTCAACTCATAGCTTCAAATCAAAAACCAGAAAAAAAAAAAAAAAACAAAAATTGAAAGCCACCAAAGAAATGGAGGCGGGATTTGCGAAATTTTTGCGACCTCTGGTACTGCACCCTGCGCTACTATTCCTGTCCCTGTTTGCTTTTGACTTTTTGACTTTTTGTCACTTTTGGTTTCTTCCTAATTTGCCCCCATTGTAATGATGTTTGTTTTGTTATTTTGTAATTTGAGGGTTTGGTATATAATCCCAAGCAATGCATAACGAACCATATTCTTCATTAATAAAATTTTTGGCGCCAAGTTTTCAGCTCTTCCCGCTCTTTTCCAGTTTCTCTCATTTTCTCTCACTTTCTGGGCAGCCAAACACCCTCCAAGGATGACAACTTGGAGGATGAGTGGCTAGAACCTCTTTCTCCTTGAAGAAGAAGGCTACTAGGTGCGAAGATCACGAGAGGTAGATTTGAGGGTTCCATGTTTTCACGGGTATCTACTCCCAGTTCTTTGACAACTTTAGGTTTTGATCCTTTTTGAGCCACCTTGAATGGTTATTACTTAGTATTGCTTGGGCTCATTGGATGTAATGTTAGATCATTGATGTTTGTTAGTTATCATTTATGATCCATTGTAGGTGAGTCAAGGTGACTTGTGTTTACAATGTAGAGAGCACTAATGGCGGTGGATACTGTTTCAAAAGGATAGTTATTAAGGGTCAATTTTATAGATACAAGCTGAAGATTCGGTTCGAGGAAATGACTATAGATCATCCTCCCAGCGAGAAGGACCACAGAAACCCTCGGTTACTTACTAGGAGATCAACCCCGAGTGACTTAACACTTCAAAGTTCTATTTTACATTTTTATTTCATTTCATTTCGGTTTCCACCATCAAAACCCCTTTGTTTTTATGAAAACCCAAAATCAAATTGAATTCACCATTTTGAACCTCACTTTGCCGTCATTTGTGCGAAGAAAACCCCATCGCGTGTTCGACCCTAAATGCATTTATCTTTGCTTGATAGCCATGCTACGGTGGTAGAAGGAATTAGGTTTATAAATTTTGTTGATTCCTGACCACCTCCGTGCCCACAAATCATCGGGCCACCATGGCACCTCCCGAGGAGCGTCGAGAGGAACGCCGACCTCCTACGCCCTCTCGTGGAAGGCTTCCAGAGGAGTGCCAACCTCCCTCCCATCCTCGAGGAGGGATAATGATATTCGAGGGTGGCGAGGCGCACAACGCCACCCCCCCCCCCCCAAAGTGAGGAAAGGGGAAGACGGTGGCCTCTTTAGAGCCTCGACCACCCATGGAGAAACTGACATCCCCTCCTTTCCTTGAGGCGCTCATGGTGGACCAATCGTCGTTCGAAGAGCCCCTCTTGGATGATTGGGACGAGGAGGCTATCACTTTGTTAGGAAGATGTCTACGGGAAGGTGGTCATAATGAAGGTGCAGGACCTCTTGAGGGACTCAACTCCCTTCCAGATGGTTGCCTCTGTAAGCATCTACCCTTATTTTTGTTGTTCACTTCTTCTCTTTGTGTTTGACATAGCTACTGCTATAGATAAGCATCTTTGGTGCCTATATGGCGAAGTATTGCGACACATGGTAACACCAACTAAGCCGTCTGTCTCATTTTAGGGAGGGAGTCCTGGATATGTACAAGAAGGTGCAGCAGATTCTCGGGGTTCCTCGATTGGAGAAGGACCTAGAGGAAGCTGGGCTAAATTGGGTCGATCTTGCAAAAGAGCACGTCGCTTTAGCCATCAAGGTGAAGTAAGTGCCAAAGCTAAAGGCTGAGGTGGAGGAGCTAAAACATACCATAGCGAAACTTCATGGCCTCTACCAGGCCGAAGTAGAGGAGGCTTGTCTTTGCTCGTCAGGCGAGGTCGAAATGCTGGCGTGGCCTTCACTTTCGGCGGAGATGGGAGTGCGAACACTTTTTGCCGTAGAGAAGGTCTCGCGTGCTATGACTGTAGGCTTCATATGTGAGCCCGAGCATGAGTGCGTACATGATGAGAAGTTCAAGCTAAGCTACTGGGCCAGGTATGTAGAAGGTGAATGAAAAGCTATCGATGGCTCAGAGTCGTCCTCTAAGGATGGTCTTGAGCTGCATTAATAATCTGAGAACCTGCGAGACTAGTGAGTAAAGCTTAGGTCTGCCGGTGCCACTATAAGAGAAGGACTTTTAGTTTGCACCTCAATAGGGAAGAAGCTCTAGTTACGTCGTGCAGGGGTATGTACGTGATGCCCCCCGAAATCAGTCCATTGATCGACCATCGACTGTGAAGACATGAATATTAGCGGCTTTCGATACCACACCTTTGTGTCCCATTTACCGAGACACATTATTTTACAAACCGAATAAAGTCCCTATGGATATCGTGTGACCTGATACCACATCGTACCTCTCATTCACCGGAATCCATCATTTCTGAGAGCAGGCCAGCTCCCTTCATCTTGAAATCTTTCGAAAACCATCATGTCTGATGTATAGTCTTAGCGAGGAAAACAACATCGGCATTTGTCTGGGTTAGCCTGTGCTTCGCTTAGGTGAAGCTTCTCTTCGCCTAGGCGAGGCAGAACCTCACCTACAAGGCTACCCTTGGTTTCGCCTAGGCGAAGCCCACCTTCACTTGGCAAAGCTCACCTTCGCCTAGGTGAGGCAGAGCCTAAAATCTGGACGAGTGCAACACAAAATTTTTACAAGAGTTCCATTTTCCCAACCCTTTACAGAATATTACATGCCAACATTCATTTGTTACAAAAATAAATGTTACAAAACAATTACATAAGTAATTATAAAGCCACAATCCGGTTTTCTTTATCTAAGGTCTCTGACGAGGGCCAGCTCACGGGCGCTTGTCCCGCACCTGAAATGTTATCCCATATAGGGTGAGCCACGCCCAGTAGAGTAAATCCTACAGAGGCTACTCCTCACCTAAGTGCACATGCAATGCTTACACTTAACAATTTTCACATTCACATCACAATTCCAAGCAAGATATGCAATCCTAGGTTTGAATTCTACATGTCATGCCATGAAATGAGATGAGACTCACTCATACACCATACCCGAGTCTTTACTGACTCCTACCACATAATGTGATGTCAATGTGTGATAAAATTTATCATTGATGGATTACATCCAATGATCATTTTCAAACAAAAATTCATTTGTTTCTAAACCAAAATCCTTTTGGATGTTATACCTCAAATGATCATTTCATTTACCAAAACCATGTGTCTTTTGTCGGCAGCGAATTTTCGAGGTCCTTCCATAGGCTTCGCACGCCTTCCAACATTTTTTAGACTTTCACCGTTGGAGTGTCTGAACCAGTCTGGGTCTTTCACCTGAGAGAGTATCTAGCCCTTTTGCTATTAATCTCGACACAAGCTTACCATTTTATTCAACAAGACTCATTGATTCTCATTCAATAGTATCGAACTTACTCATCAATCACCAAGTGAGGTGATTAATTTTAATCATGCACTCACACCCATGTAATACGATGTTTCGCGTATAGTGTAATGTTATGCACCATTTCATGTCTATGTCATGCCACATATGTGATGAATGCTATATGAACAATTTTTTTTCATGCATTATAAACAATTATATTATATGCATATAATTTCCAATTTAAATACTCATAACAATATTAATACATTAGAACACATATATTAACATTCATCAACCACAACAACAAGCATGCTATCACATATCAAGCAACAACACACTTAATCCTCAAGGCAAAATGTGGCATATAGGGTGCCCACAACAACAGCTCAATAGCCCCTTAACCCGGGCTCTTAAATTGGCCATGAAATTGACCAAACAAGCCTTTAAACATACCACAATTTCGATCAAATAGGCTCTTATCTGTTCGAATTATTTATTTTCAATCCAAACAGTCCCTAAACACTTTTTGGGACATATCACAAATCAATTCACACAATCGGACCATAAAATGACATTTAAAGTCGTTTTAACATTGTCCAAACAATCCCTAAGGACAACGATTTCTACCAAATAACCCTTAAACCATGCTTTGAGCATGCCATGAACACTTCACAAACCAGCCACAAATAATCCATAAAAACGGCTTTAAATAGTTCCTAAATCAATTAAACAGGGCCTAAGGATCTCTACACCACATTTTCCCTAAAATAAGCTCCTTAGGGTGGAAATAAACCAGAGTAGGAAGAATTTCTACCTCTTGAAGCGTAGTAGCATGGGTGGGAAGCCTCCCTATCCTAAAATCCTTGATTTCACCAAAGATCCGATTTCCCGAAATCTCCTCATTTAGGATCTTCGGTGAAATCCTTTTTTTTTTTTTTTTGTTCCCACGCATAGCCCTCGTCGAGTAGATGAACTTTCACTCTTAGCTCGACGAATTCCAACCGGCGAAACTCCGAGGATCGAATAAAGAAGCTTGGAATCTCTTTTTCCCTTCTTCTTCCTCTCTCGCGTAAGAAAAACAAGAAAAGAAAATGTGATGTTCTTCCTTTGTCCCACAAGCCCCTCACTTAAGTTTAAGTGAGTGGCTCACATCACGCCACGTGTCCACAATATGTTTGGGTCCATTTCTGCCCCGAAATTATTTATTTCATCCCAGTCTAAGTTCAAATCATTTTAAATGAGCTTTACTTACTTTATTTTCCACTTTCGAGATTTTTCTTAAAATCCAGTTTTTGGGGTCAGCTAGACTAATGCCCCGAAAATCGTGAGAAACTGGCTGTTTCGGAATTCAACGAAATTCGTCGGGGTAACTAGATTTCGTGAGACGAATCCAATAGTAAAGTCCGTTTTATCATCCAAGATCTAGAAAATTTTAGATCTACAGTATGTATTGTAGCGGCAATTTACCGTTTTGTTCTTTTTAAAAAAAAATTCAAATTTACCCCGATTTTACAATGTCTAAAGTCGCGATGGTTGTTATCTTAGAGCCCGTGGTTATTATTTTGCAGGAGTTGTTCTAACCGGGCCCCCGGGACCTCCCCTTCCTTATTGTACACCTTGACTAGCCGAGGTGGTTTGTTTCTAGCAAAATTACTCTTATTTTAATGAATACACCTTGTCATTAACTTTGAGCACTGCATTCGTTGTACTTTTCATTTGTCTTCTAGGGCTTATATCGCCCGAGGCCTATCCTAATGAGGGTTGAGAGCAATCATCCCAAAAATATGGAGAAAGAGCACTTACAAGGACTTAATCTGCCCAAGGCCAAGGGCCATCGAGGGCTAACCGTCCGAGGCTTGAGATAATCATCTCATAAAATGAAAAAACGATTATCTCACTAACTTGGAGAAACAATCAACTCAAGAGACTGGAGAAGTAACCATCTCATTAAATGCGAGAAATAATCATCTCACTAAATTAATTTAATACTCACCTCATTAAAATGGAGAAATAATCATCTCATTTGAGGGACTGATGCTCATCTCATTAATTTGGAGAAATAATCATCTCATTAAGGGGGAAAGATCTGCAGCTTTCATTAGTTCATTAGTACATGCATCTCATAACAATGAAGACTTAATGAAAATAGTTTTTCAAATAGACCGAGTTCCAAGGCCGAGTCTCCATCTGCCCATTCTGGGATTGTATTTTGTATGCGCCCTTAGACCCTTCATCAGCAATTACAATTTGGCTTCAATTTTCCCTCCTCAAAAGTTTGTTGAAGGACAAGATCCCCTATCCTGAACGCTCTTTTCTTGATGATTTTTCCCTTTGACGAAAGGCTCGACAGTGGTACTCGGCCATTCTTATGGTTGCTCTATCCCGTTTCTCTTCGAGCTCGTCCAAGGCCTGAGAGAGCTCCGAGGTGTCACTAGTGCATAAGGTGTCAAGCCCGGACTCAACATGAATTAATACTTCGGCTCCAAAAGCTAGGGCATATGGGGTCTCCCCGGAAGGCTATTTGGGAGTGGTGCGATAAGTCAGAGTGTAATAGGTAGTTCGTGTACTCACTTTCCCTTTGTCGTCGTCAACTGCTTCTTCAAATAGTCGAGCAATGTTTTATTTGTGGCTTTTGCTTGATCGTTGGATTAAGGATACTAAGGCGAATAGACATTTTTTGTCCCATATTTGATACAGAATTGCTGAAAGGACTTGCTAATGAATTAGGGATCATTGTCAAAAAAGATGGAATGGGGTACCCCGATAGACATACGATGTTCTTCTACACAAAATGCAAGAGCTGGGTTACTTTAACCTGTGCGTAGGTCTCGACCTCTACCTACTTTGTGAAATAATCTGTGGCTACCAAAATGAATTTTCGTTGACTAGTAGCAAGTGGTAGCAGACCCACGATGTTAATATCCTACTTGTATAAAGGCCATGGACTTGACACAGAATGCAACATCGTGGTTGGGACATGAATAATATTGCTGAACTTCTGGGATGTGTCAAATTTTTTTCATGAATAGCTCGAACTCTTGCTTCATCGTAGGCCAGTAGAACCCCTGTGTCATGATTTTGTGACATAGTGAACGTCCGCTAATATGGGTGCTGCAAATGGCGCCATTGATTCGTGCCACAGTAGGTGTCGGAATCAACAATATTTATAAACCCAATTCTCCCATCACGTAGCAGCCACCGCAGATAGTGGCTCTGTGGTCGAATACGTGGATGGGTTTTCGTAAACGTGACGGTAATGATTCAAAATGGTGAATTTCAATTTGGATTTTAAGGTTTGGTAAAAACAGTGAGGTTTTGGGGTTTAAAACTGAAAATAAAAATTAGTTAAAATGTAAAATAGAACCCCTTGAAGTGTCGGGCCACTGGTTTAGGGTTTTAAGGCAACCAACATGTCCCCGGGTATTTTTTTTCCTCATGGGCTGGGAGGATGACATATAGTCATTTCCCGAACCGGATCTACATTTAGCTTTAAAACTAAACCCTATGATTTTCCTTTTGAAACATAAAGTATTTAAATGGGCATAAATGTCCCTAGCAAAGGAAAAACACATCTCAAAACCCTACTCCACGATAACTAGCAGGAGACAACTAACCGGTTTCAATCGATCTAGCGAAAGTATCCATTGAACCCAAAAAAGCTTGCCAAATACACATTAAAGAGAGCATGCTGAGAGATTTTAACCCAAGTGAGAAGGTGAACGTAAACAACCATAAATGCGCATGCTGGCACAGTGGGAAACCGCGCTCAAATCCTAGTTAGCCAGCCCCCCTCCTCTTCACAGAAGAGGTTCAGTCGAACATCCTCCGAGTTGTCATCCCTGTAGGAGGTTCGCAAATCGAGAAAATGGAAAAGAAAAGGAAAGAAAGTGGAAGAAAAGGAGAAAAGGAAGCAGCGACGAAACTGCCTCCCGCTCACTGTATTGCCGAAGTGAAAGAAGTGAGTTCAGACAAACCGAGTCGACATATATGCTCGTAGTCAAGGGAAATTGGCAGTTAAAACCAAGATCGGAAGTTATTACAAGGGATAATACCTAAGAAACAAAAATGTAACAAAAACCGAGGCTTCAAAAAGCGTGAGAACAGGATCGCAGGATGCACAAAGGTCGAGCCGTGTACGCTGGCTCGCAGGAGAAGCTTCGCAGCGGTGTTTTTCTTCACTATGGCTCTTCTTTCCTAGGATCCGACCGCAACGATGAGTTCAACTCGGGTTCTTCGTGTTTGAATTGACTCGATAAATTTGGCATAATTAGCTAGCAAAAACTGTAAAATTTTCCACAAAATGTGATCAGTAGAATAGTAGGGACCTTAATGTGCAAATCGGGTTAATTAGAATGATTAGTACACAAAAAGCACTCAAAACCTATAATAAATAGGGCTCAAAATAGCACTTTTTGGGCACTAATCACACACCCCAACCTACACATTGCTAGTCCCTTAGCAATGAAAGAAAGAAAGAAAGATAGAGCATACAAAATGATAACAAAAAGGTTGTAGTTCAAAAAGGTTGTGAATGAGTAATGCCTAATCCTAAGTAAGAATCATCAAAACCTAGCCCAATAACCATCTCGAGAGAATGAATGCCATACAAAATTGAGCATCAAAAGAGCCTCCTTCTTGGTGAATCAACCAGAGACTTCCACTAAAACCTAAGTGTTTGTTTGATCAGTTCTCAACAATAAACTACCAAACTGCACTCTCCCCCCAACCAAGCTATCACACAACCTAGTATTACTGCTAATCCAACCCAATAGATCAAAGACCCACCCTTATTTCATTACCCTTTTGTGTTGTGTGGTGCAAGCCGCAGGAACTCGACCTCACCAAAGTCCGAACGGGGGTCTACCGATGACTCCCAACCACCAAGGCTTAGTGGTACCGTCAAGGAGGATCTTTCAACCACTAACTCTTCAGGTTTCACCCCGGACTTCGAATGAATTCGAAACTCCAGCACCTACAACTTGCTAAACTCCACCTATCCACCCATGTAGCAAGCACTAAGTCGGTGGCTCCCAACCAGCTTGGCTTGGTGGCAATGTGGATTTAAAGGTTTTCATATACCCTGACCGCATCGGTTTCAAGAAAAGCTGCTGTACCTCCTTTTCTTCTTCTCTATTCTTTCTTTTTCATTTTCTTTTCTTTTATTTTGGAAGACACACATCGTCTTCTATACATGGGGTCTTTAACCTGGTCACAAGTGGTCAAATCTAAACTAGGGTAGGCTCTTACAATGTTTAGAGGTGACGCTTTTTCACCCCATTGTTGAAAACTGATGTGCACTGTGTGTGGTTAGCTAAAGGTGGAATAAAAGTGGTCAAAAGCAATAAGAGTTCAACTGATTATCCACTCAACTAGGCATGGCATCACTCTAACATCAATAGAATTGGACAGTGCTTCAATTTTTCAAACTTGCAGGTTAGGCAAAACTACAAAAAGTGTGTGCAATTTTTGAAAAATTAAGTTGTATAGTATGGTCACTTTCATTAAAGAAAATCAAAGCCACGAACATCACAAAATGGGCTTGCTCTCATTAGCAAACAAAATAAATGTCATTTCTTCGCTTAACTTTCCCCAAACTAAATGTCACATTATCCACAATGGGTCTTGATTTAAAGTTAGGGAAGGAAGTGTTACCTCCTTGATGATATGTGTCTGCTTTTTGATAGAGACTTTACAAGCTTTCCATCGATCACCTTATTCAATCTTTCGCCAGCTTCCTTAAATAAACAAGTTAGAGAAGAAAGAGAGGGAAAAAGTGATCAGTTTGAGAATTTTGAAAATTAAACCTTCATAATAATTTCCTTAAAAATGTTCTTTTCTGGGGATATATTTGGATTCTACACTCTAAGCTTTTAACGGTACTAAAACACCTAAAACGGAGTTCTGATGAAAAAAGCTATGACGAAAACAAAATCAGGTAAAATAAATGTATTTTAAAATTTTTATTTATTTATTTTTTATTTTTTTTGAAAAATAAAATAAATAGAAAAATTTTTTTTTTTATATATATGTGAGAGACAAATTATATATATATATATATAGTATATATATATATATATATATATATATATATATATATATATATATATATGAATTTTGAAAATCAAATTTTTTTTTTTACTCGAACTTATCGTGCATATTGCCTTATTTCGAGGAGTCGGCCCGTACGCTTTTGCGAAAAATTCCAGTAACCGCGACTTTCGCAGTTGCGAAATTTCAACAGCCCCGCGAAAAATTCGCAGTTGCCTATCACCTCTCAAAAATTGCAGAGCCAAAACCGCAAAAATAAACACATAAAAAGTTGAAAAATACAAAATGAAAATTACTATAAAAAACAAAGATTAACTAAAAATTAATGAAAATTTAAGAAGAAAATTAAAGAAATCAACATAAAAATAAAATAAACCAATATAAAATAAGAAAATGAAAAATAAAATGAGTGAACTTTGTCTACTCAAACCACCGTTTCAAGTCTTGTCCAGTTGTTAAGCGAGGAATTAGCTTCTAGCTTAGAAATGTCGGTGTTCTGGTGTTCCTAAACTGTAATCCAAAGACCAATCCATCCAATTATGTCAAGCAACATCAGCAACGCTTATCTTTCTTATGAGGTGTAGTGCAAACCAACAAAGGCCACTAACTTTTCGCGGTTGTAATGCAATGCAAGATGTGATGGACTCACCAGGAGCATGTGCTTCGTGTGTGAATCGCCGCAAAGTGTGATATACACTGGCAATGGGTTGTTTTTGGGTTTGGCAATGGCACTTTGATCCAAATTTATGGGGTTTAGGTGAAGGGTGCCTCGTGCTCTTCCCCGCTCCCCTTCCTCCGCCCCCCGCTTCCCAGTTAGTTGTTCCCGCCTCTAATGGTTCCCAGATCAATTCCCGAGGTTTACATCGAGCTTGTTCACCCAAAATACACTTTTTCTCCATATTCTCCTCCTCTTATGAACATTTTACTGGGCAAGCCTTAAATTGATACAACCAGTTGTCAATTCGCGATCAATTCCATTAAGCCCATCTTTAATTTCTAAATTCAGTGAGTTCTCCACAAAGATGAATTTTCGGGCTTAATTTGGGCATTGAATTTCTTCGCTCTTTCCACAACATCACCCACCGCCAGGCATGTCTATAACTTATTGCCCAACCGGGAGATTGCCACGGTGGTTAAGGCCGACAAAGGGAGGCATATTGTGGATGTGGAGGAGGTATACCGTGAGGCACTATGTAAGGGAGTGGGTGCACTCACCTATTGAGAATTTCTATAGTCCCTCATGGACATGTATGCTCTAGTTTCTCTCCATTGTATCTAATGACATCGTTTCTCCCTCTTCCATTTGATCACAATTCAAATTCGCCTTAGTTTTTGTGGGAGATCGAGCTCACCCCACTCGCCCCAGATTTCTAATCCACTCGGGGAATGGATTCCCATAAAAACAAGGCACACAAAACAACTCAGAACAACTTTTTTTTTTTTTTTTTGGGCCGTAAGATGAACTAAAAAACTACCAAGAAATTGTTGTGCTGAAATTCACCGTAACTCGTGGATGAGGATCACAAGTGTTTCACAACCTTCACTTGCACTAGAGCACCATCCCTAAGAACTGCCGCCATTTGATCTCGCGTTTACAAGAGGGTGTCTAATCAACAATATTTATAAACCTAGTTCTTCTTTCTATCACGTATAAAGCCATCGCAAAGATAGTGGCTCTTAGTGGCTCAATTACGTGGATGAGTTTTCTTCTGCAAATGATCAAAGATTCAAACGGTGAATTTCAATTTGGATTTTAAGGTTGAAAACAAAGGAGGTTTTGGGGTTTAAAACTGAAAATAAAAATTAGTTAAAATGTAAAATAGAACCCCTTGAAGTGCTCCGCCACCGGGGTTTAGGGTTTTAAGGCAAACCAACATGTCCCTGCATTTTTTTTCCTCACATGAGGATGTATAGTCATTTCCGAACCGGATCTTCATTTAGCTTTGTGCCTAAACCCTAAGTGATTTTCCCTTTTTGAAACATGCATTTAAATGGGCATAAATGCCCTAGCAAAGGAAAACACATCTCAAAACCCTACTCCACGATAACTAGAAGGAGACAACTAACTGAGCCTCAATGGATCTAGTGAAAGTATCCATTGAACCCAAAAGCTTGTCAAATACACATTAAAGAGAGCATGTTTGTGAGATTTTAACCTAAGTGAGAAGCAGAACTTAAACAACCATAAATGCGTATGTTTAAAATGGGAACCGCCATTTACCTCAAATCCTGGTCTCAAGCAGCCCCTCCTTCAAGGAGGAAGAGGTTCAGGCTTAACATCCTCTGGAATTTTCATCCGTAGGAGTGTTTAGCAGCCGAGAAAATGGAAAAGAAAAAGGAAAAAGAAAGTGAAGAAAGTGAGAAAAGGAAGCAACATAAACCGCTCCCGCCAATCGTGTATCGTCAAGTGAAAGCATGAGTTCTGCATAAACCGAGGCTGGATATATGCTCGTGAGTCAAGGGAAATGCCAGCAAAGAACCAAGATCGAAGTTATTACAAGGGATAATATCGAAGAAACAAAAATGTAACAAAATTGAGGCGCCAAAAGTAGGAGAACAAATCGCTGTGGATGCACAAGGGTCGAGCCGTGGTACAAAGGCTCGTAGAGAAGCTCACAGTGGGTGTTTTCTTTTTCTTCAATTTTCGCTTCTTCTTTCCTTCTAGATCCGATCCGCAACGCATGAGTTCAACCTCCGGGTTCTTCGTGTTTGAATTGACTTGATAAATTTGGCATAATTAGCTAGCAAAACTCGTAAAATTTTCCATAAAATGTGATCATGAGGAATAGTAGGGACCTTTAATGTGTAAATCAAAGACTAATGATTAGTACACAAAAAGCACTCACAACCTATAATAAATAGGGCTCAAAATAGCACTTTTTGGGCACTAATCAGCCATGGATGTGTTCGATGATTTGTTTTGCTTCATTGGGTAGGACACATCTCTAGTATGAGTCGGAAAATGATCGACTGTACATAATATCGTTGATCAAGGCGTACCTGGTTGCTCGAGCTTTTACTTTTATAGCCTCACTTCTGTCCTCGGTCAAGGCCCCATTTCTTAAGTAGTTCGAGATAAGGGATATCCAGGAGGTTCCAGCTTGATTCTCGGTTGTGTGTACTGCCGCATTATGAATAGATGGATAGGTAATTATGCTCAACTCCACATGGAAAGGGTACAAAGCGTTGGATGTTAATTAGAGAGAGCGTCGGCCATCCGGTTTTTGGATCTAGGGACTTAGGCCACTATGAATTTCTTCGCGAATCCAAATTTATTGGGGACTCGAGCCAGCCTTCAAATATCATCTCCATTTTCCTCATTTTTGGCTCCTCATATTCCTCAGAACTAGGGATGCTACTAACCGTGAGTCACATTGAGTTTCCAAGTTTCAGGGCTAAGAGTTCTTAGTTTACTCAGAAATACCCAAGCAAAGACAACTTTGCATTGTCAACATAGGGCAAACACGACTCGATCGCTCGAGCAATGGACAAGCTTTCTAGGGATTGTAGAACCATTATGGCTCCCCGTCCTACTACTTGGGCCAAACCGTTGGTTTCTAGGGTCCATAACGTTTCGCCAGTCCTGTGGCTGTGATCTAACATTTCACTATAAAACCGCAGGCCTCGACCTTTATAGCCGATCTCGAGCGATACCTCGATACGACCCACTCAACTCCATGGCCCACTTGAGGAGTCGCCTCGAAGCATCTAGTTTATGAGAACAACATTAGATAAATTCAAGAGTACTAACTATAGCGTGGGCTTGAAGTACGAAAGTATAGCTTCGATTCCATTCTATGGGCCAATGCAATTGCTCAAAGTCAAGCAGAATTTTGTTTCAACATTTGTTAACACCTTAATCACAAAGTATATCGGCTTCTGGTTGCCATCCTCATCCGACCTTGCTAAAGTTGTGCTCACGGCCAAAGCCGAGGCGGCCAAATATAGGAAGAGCTCCTCGCCATCAACCGATTGAGATAAGGATAGGGGGGAGGCGACGTACTCCTTGATAGAGTGATAGGCTCTGTCGCACTATGGTTCCCATCCCTTCGAGGAGGCGCCTTTTTGCGCTGTGAAGAAGGGTCGAAGACGATCTAAATACATTGAGATGAATATGCTGAAAAGCCACTAACTTTCTGAGAGTTTATATCCGCTTCTCTTGGTGACAAGGTCGTGATTACAATGTGGCTTGGCTCCACTATTTAACTCCTTTGTTGACCAAGAAACTAGCTGAAATGCCCGATCCAACCCTAAAGACTATTCTGATTCAAGCTGCAGGGCAAATCGTGATAACGTAAACATGTCCCTACAAGTGAGATAAATGTATTCTTTCGACGGATTTTATTAGCATGTCATCTATATACACTTCCATTGTTCGTCCCAGCAGAGGCTCGAAGATACAGGACATCATGCGCTGGTACGCAGCCCTACATTCTTCTGGCCAAAAGGCATCACGTTGCACATCCTAATTGGCGTTATGAATGCTATGTTTATCGAATTAGGGGGATGTATCGGGATCTAGTTGTAGTCGAAGTATGATGAAAGGAGTTGATGGCCAATCATGGCATCCACTATCTAGTCAACACAACGAGGGGAAATGGGTCCTTCAAAAGCATCACGAGGTTAAAGGAATTTGACTCCACCACCACTGCTTATTCTTTCTTCTGACTTAATCTTCACATTTGATAAATAATCTTAAAATCTAATCTCTTTATATAAACTATAATAAAAGTTTGGTCCACTTCCTATTTTATGGTTTCTTATGTGTCAGGAAACATTTACAGTTTAATGTGATTTGGTCAGCTGCACCTTCCAAAAGTTCAGGTAGCAGCTGTTTCTGGCCAATAGGAGAAACAGATGGGTATTGCTCAAGATGGACCATATGAAAACACAAGAGAACTACGGTAAGAGCGACAGAAGGAGTTAACCCTCTCCATGAGATAGTTCCCAAGCTTAATCTACTGGCCTGCAGCAGACTCAACAAAGGATGCATCAAAAGAGGCCTCTTACTAATAAATACTATGCCTGGTTACAGAGTTTTGAGCCGGCTGCAGTGGTTTCATTTTGCAGGCCATCCTTCATTGTTGACCTGTAGTAAGTTCTTGTTAGTCTCACAGTCTCCACTGTCATCACTGTGGGAGTTAAGAAACTTTAGCATTTTGAGGCACAAGGATGATAATGCCTTAATTAGTGAACTAGTAATCTTAAATACGTTAGCTAAATAAAGGTTACACCCCATCGGAACAATAAAGCCAGGATAAGTCTAACCAAAATCTATGAATATTTCTCCCAATGGAATTGTTTATGATCATTTTTAAAGTTTAATTACACCTCTCGGGATTGTGGAGGTTGCTTTATAGCCTGTAATTGGGTTAAGCAGTAAAGAGAGAAAAGTTGGATGCTACTTACTCAGGTCAACCAAAACTGTCACCAAAATTTCGAATTTGTGGCCAAACAAGCTCATGGCAAGAATAGATAGTGTCTTAGGTGATTTGAGAGTAAAGGATCCCACTGGTCTGATTGCTTACTATAGTAAAACTGCACTGAACTCTCTGACCAAAGAACCCTTTATGTATTGACTAGGCTTTACAATGGTTTCATCGAGAATTTTGTATTTACCACAAGTAGGAGTTTGGTCACATGAATTGTATTAATAACTATCCAAGATCCGCTTTAATAATTTCCACTGGAGATGTCCCATCTGAACAAGAAGTTACAAATTCTCTGAAATGGTAACAACATATCAAATTGCCTCCACTGTCCTTGCGCAGATCTAAAATCGGGACTGCCTCTCCTTCTGATCGCCTCGTAGTCTAGTCACCGAAGTCTGCTGGACCTGAATGGACCAAAGGAGTTTAGACGGAAGTGAATAATGAACCCTGTCTTATTTAGTGTTCTTCTGTTTGTTGGCTCGGCATTGGCACCTGAGGATGGTCCTATTTAGACGAACGGTGCCTGATCATGAGTCGCGCCTTCTCCCTGTATCCCATTGTCACCTCGCGACTCCTTACCCCACTCCATTTACTGGTGAATCAACGTACTAGCAACTGTCTGCTTTGGTCACACAATGTTGTCTGAGGTGACATGACATTTCTCTAGAACAAAACCCGCCACCTGCCGTGGGGGATGCAAAATGTACAAGGAACTCAAAATCAAGTTCTGCAATGAACTTAGCTTTCGCACCGCTACAAGACCTGTCTAGGTCACATGACGAGTTAGAGATCATGACCAAAATGTCGCGATATCTCAATGGACTGGACTTCATCCAAACGGGAAGAGGACTGGCAACGCTAGTTCCCTCCTGGCTAAGTACGCCATATAATGAGTGATAAACTTTTAGATCAGTGATCGAAAGAGGTTACTCATACTGGGATGAAGGCGAACGAATGGCAAGGAGGCCACAGTCAGCCGAAGACCCTGGCATAACAGGAGCATGGTTCTTGCCAGAGCATCACATCTCAAGGGCGGGCTATGGTGACTAAAGGTCTCCCATGACTTATCGTAGACATCTTAAATTTTGGGCATGGCGTATGCTGGGCTGCCTTGCTTTTTAAGATATGAGATCAAACCAGTGGATCACAAACGTCTGGCGCTGGGAAGGTGATCCGATTTCTTCAATGAGGAGATCCATTTGTGAGGTGACTGGCTCTGGGAGAAATCTCACGAGGGGGTGTAGAGAGAAGTTGGTCCAGATCTCAACCATGAGTGCATGGGAAAAGTCATTCTGGTCTGGCTGAGGTAGCCACTGCTCCAGCGGCATTCTTCGTAAGGCAACGTTGAGCTGACAAAGAGGCCAATCACAGACTTTCGATCTGCATCGCCCATGAATTAGTCGCTGTTCATGTAGACTTGAACTAGAGGAATTTCCCATTGAACAGCTGAAGTGAGCTCCTTCCATGTCATCTTTTGCAAGATGAGGAAGGTGAGGATTTTCTGCTTCCCCATATAGTGCCAACAATAGACCTAAATTTCCTTCCAAATTCTTATTACTTCAAATTAATATTGACAACAAGAAAGACCTCTCCCCAGTATATCCTGTCCATGAGATACCCAATGCGAGTGCTACTGATGATGATTGTTACAGGTGGGTGGTGCCATGAGTTAACCTGACGCCTCATCATTATATGATTACGAGCACAAAACCACTATTCATGAATTGTGTACCACTTACTACATGATAACAATCTGGCTGTCCACTTAACTATCTATGATGCCCAAGACGCCCTGCTTGATCGAATGTGGAAGGCCAGGAGCCTCGCACTCATGCCTGAAAGGTTGAGACATGGTGGCAGTTTACCACTTTTCTGAAACACCACCAAAAATCTCTGTCTTAGCCCATCATTCACGTTAGCTAACATGACTCAGCTTCGGCCATTTATGGCATGACTGGTCAAGAACTGTGAAGGATATCCCATTCCTGAGAATTTGATGAATAAATAAAAAATATTTTCACTAAAGTTGAAAATAGATGAATTTCAGAGAAATCCTTTCTGCTGTTATTATTATATATATATATATATTGATCATATTTTAAACATTAAAAAAACCTTTTGATTTTTCCAGTATCTTTGCTTGTTATTGATGTTATTTCTATCTTAACTGAACAATCTTTTAAATAAACCTTCGGTTTCCTTCCAATAGTCTTTGAGGTATTTATTTCAGGAGTAATAAATTCTTTTGGTGGGTCCTCAAATTTTTATTAAAGATCTTACTATAATAGTAACAATTAGTTGGGATCTCTATCTAAGCTTTATAAATGAGTGATAGTTTAATATTTAGAACTTGATATATAAGAGAGAAAGAAAAAAATAGAATTTAAGGAGGTGTTTGCTTTTTGCTTTGAAATACAGCTTTGAGTCATGAAAAACATACTTATGTTTTCTCAATTTCTAAACAGTATTTATAAACATATGTTTTTTTTTATTTTTGTGCTAAGACAAAATAAAAAATTTGTAATCAACATGCCTTCTATTTTCCCTTGCATGAGACAAAAACAATTTATAAAAACAGGAATTTAAACCAGCCCTGCCTCACTGTATTTTTCCAACTTTAAAATTAATCAAATATTTTTATCCAAACTTATTTTCTATAGTGTTTATTTCTTTTTAGAATTTGAAAAATAATTTAACAATAAGCTTTGATAACATGCTTACAAATAAAACTTCTTTTGCTATAAGAATAAGAAACTTATTGATTTTAACTCTAACTCAAAAAAGTAAAATATTATATTAAACAAGAACTTTATTATAAAAGAATATAAGAACATTTATATAATTTTTTATTAAAAAAACATTTATATAATTGAAATAATTTTTATGATTTTAAGAAAATTTTGAAAAAATATTTTAGAAAAAATAACAAATAAACACTTAATCATGAAGAATATGATTTTTAAATAAAACAAATTTTATTTTGACTTTATATATTTATATTCAAAACTTTTTTTTTTTTACTTTGATCACTTTTATACACATTACGAATACTCCACTTCTAGAAGATTCCAATTCACTGACTTATGTATATCCTCATGAACTATTTGAGTCAAGCTAATACTTAAAATAAATATTTTTTATTACAAAACAATAGTAGTTGACAATAACTCAAAAAATAGTGAAAGAGTTAATAAATAAAAATTTCTTTCATTCTAATTTGAAAATTCTTGTACAGATGTAGTTTGGATTTGTATGTAAAATACAGTTCAAAAATACATTAAATATATATAATTCATTATACAATAACTTATCGTAGCAAACATTACTTAACTGAATCTTCATTTTTTTTATTTAATGCAATACACAAATATTATGTCACTGATTTGTTAAATAAATCTAGTGAGGTGGAATATTTTTCAACCCAAAATTTGAAACACTTCTAAGAAACATTATATTTCTTTATTAAAACCCACTTCCTAATATACATTCAAAGACAGCCATTCACTTAAAGAAGAATTGCATTGTTCTGGCTCATTCTGACTGTCACTATACTTGATCAGGGTCAATTATCTACCAATCCTAAATCAACACAAATAATAAAACTGCCACTATTCTTAACTCAACCCTAACTCATTTATTATCATATATAGCGCCTAAACACACCTAATACTAATCATTTAATTTCATTATTTAAACATACAATTATAATTTAATCATCCATGCTTAACACAATAACTTATTAAATTTAATATATTTATTAATTATTATTTTAAACATTATGAAATTATAATTATTTCAATTCCATATTTTTAAATAAATAACATATTAAATAGGTTAATTTAATTAATATAATATTAACTTAACAAATTGTGAGTTAGTGTCAATACTTAATATGGACCAATTATCAACCAGAGTTTAGGCGTAGCCAATTACTTAATATGCATCCAACAATTATAATGAATCAAAACCCAAAAACCCGTAAGATTTTATTTCATATGGCCAGCTGTCACCATTACATCAAATTTACTCAACTTTAATACTTTAATAAGTTGCTTATTGAAAACATTTTCATGACTCTATAATAATTAACGAAAAAGGAATAATAGTATTTTATAACATATCACATAACATAAAAACACTTTTATATCTAACAAATTATCAAAAGATAAAACATAGAATTAAAATAAAAAGATTTTTAATTCAAAAAACATAACAAAGATTACTGTCATAAGAAAAACCGGAAACATTTATAAAAATTTGAAGATATTCTTTAATATTTGAATATTTTAAAAGCATCTAAATTTTTTCAAATGTAAGAAAACCACTTGCCTTGCCTGAGATTCAAAGATCTACTATTTAATGCTGAACTCCTTTCAAGATATCTTGTGTGGCACACATAATGTAACTCATAGATATGATCTCACACTACAGTTTCTACTGTTTCCAATAATTGTCAGAATTGCAGCATGGAGGGCAAGTATAAATTCCACTTATTACTTTTCTCTGGAGATCTTCCTAATTCTATAGGTTCTGCTCTCAAATTCTCGTTTATTTTAGAATGACTGTTTTTTCTTAAGGTTAATTTATCTTTGTTTTATGTATCTGCTTTAATAAAGATGGTCTTTGTATTTATAATATCTGTTTTTTCTTATTAAAGATTATTCTCCTAAATAAATGGATTAGAATTAGAAATTGCATAAATATCTACTAAGGTATTCTTCCCCATAAACTACTGGGGTTCTTAACCCCGACTTTGCCTTATGACCAATCGCCCATGGCTCTAATGTTTAATATACGTCACTCACACTAAGAGAGTAACAGAAGGCTCCAGTACACGGCTGATTTAATGTTTTAAGCCAAATGGAAAAGTCATGACATCTTACTACTAGAACATTTTTTTAAAAACTGCTTAAATTTTCTATGTCTTTGAACACTATCAAATATATATTTTATGTTTAAAACTATTAAATAATTCAAAGATTGAGGAAAAATAAAAAAAATGTAAACGATTATCTACATTTAAAAATTTTAAACTATTTTTGAAACAATATAAATATTATTGATGTTATTCAAAACTATTATTTGTTTATTTAATTTATTATTTTTCATATTTCAAAAAAAAACAAATCCAAACCAACATGAGTAATATGCTCTTCTTGTTCTTTTTCTATAACAAAAACAAGTTTTCAAAGGATGGAAACAAATTACATTGACTTTGATATTTTTGATTTGATAACTTTTTCTAGTTTTTCCCATTTTATGGAACAGAGAAGAACTCAACACCACTAAGAAAATAGACTTAGAGATGGAAGTAGTCAGATATATAGTTGAGGGTACTGAAGACTCAAAACAAAACTCAAATTCATCATCTCCAGTCAAACCTATTAATTGGACTGAAAAAGAACAAGTCTAAACTGACATTTTCTCTTAATATTTCAAATGTGGATTACACAGCATTCCTGACCACTGGTCTATTCAACTTAAGCATGATTAAGTTAAACAAGATATATGTTATTCAATATTTTAACAAATATCACAATAAATTAATAATATACATATTTAACTTTTTTTTTGAATATATGAGAAAGGAAAATTATAAAGATCCTTGGTCTTACTTTTTCTATTTAGAAAATAAGAAAAACCATTATAAAATTATTTGAATCAAAAACTTTATTTTTAAAAACCATTTTCATCAAATTTTAAAAATATGAACTCAATGTTCATGCTGATTGTTTTTGTTTTTTTATTTAATGCCAATATAATTTTTTAAATTTACACTGAACAGAATATAATTACAAGATAAAGAATATTAAGTGATGTTTCTTTATTTTTACATAAGATAAATGAGGAAATAATATAACGCATGATTATCATGCTCCTGTCCTAGCTCCCTCTTTTAATGTTCAAGACGCCAAAGTTTCATTAATTTAACTCTTGCTTTTGAATGCTTGGTCATTTTCTTTAAACTAAATACCAAAAGATTGCAGTTCAGAAACCTAAATTGGGGGAATTTCTTTCAAAAAATGATAAACAGAACAAAATAATTAATTGTCATGTTCATGTTCTTAGAATTTCTCTGTGATCTGACTACAAAACTGATCATGTTTTCATTAAATTGTCTCACTAAATCTGAATAATTTCCACAGTTTTGCTGATTTCAGATGTTTGAAATTTCTGATTTTCTGCAAATGATGTTTATTATATAATGGATTTATTGATAGATTTAATAAAATCTCTAAAGTCAGAAATCGCTCAAGCAGTTTCATTTAAAATAGTTTTAATCAAATAAATAAATTACTTCTCTGTTAAAACTAATTACTACTAAATGAATATTAACTCATGTATACAAAATAATAGATGATTAATTTCACTATTATATTTTAAAATAATTTTTTATTTATTTTATTTTAGTATTTAGTATAAATAAATAATTATTATTATAATTTTTTGAAGAAATAATGATAAAATTCATAATATTTTTATTTTCTTATAAAAGATTAATTTACTATAATAATAAATAAAAGCAAATATAAAAATAAATGAAATAAACGTAAACCTGACGAAATAGAATTTAATCTATAAGTCATAATTTAAAAATTAATCTAGTTTAACGGATGACCGCTCTATTCCAAACCTTCCTGTTGCTATCCATGGTGATGCAGTAATGCTAAATTCTTCTTCCTTATCGTGAAATTATCGGTTTTTTCTTTTTATTGAATAACTTTTTCCTAATAAAAACAAATTATTTTATTTTTATTCGTAAATTTTTAAAAAATTTAACAATAGTTCGTGAAAATTAAAAAAAACAACAACTTGAATGCTCTAAAGTTTATTTAATTTCTGCAGATAAACAAAAACAAACACTGACCTAACATCCTTATAAACAATTAATAATCGCTTAATAGAGTTTAATTATATAGTGTTTATTACCCCAAAATTGAAAAATGTTATTGAAATGTTTAATCTTGACTTTGTCAAATTATATGATACTGAATCATCACACCTACTTATATCTAAAAAATTTCATACCTAATCATTACTAAGGTTGTTTTCACTTTAACTTAACATACTTTTTTTTTGTTTTAATACTAATGAAGATTTTAATATTTGGTTATTAAATCGTTTATTTTTTTAACATCGTGATTTATAGTGGATTGACAACTAATTTAATTTATTTTTGAATGCTCATCCCCGTTTTTGACTTAATGTACTTCTTCAGTTGAACTGTAATCTGCTATGAGGCTGGCTATTTTCAAACCGAGATCGCTTGACTTTGCCCTGCATTGTTACTCCCACCCACTCAGCCTCCCATCAACATTCCTAGAATATGATGAAAAATTTTTTTAATATTTATTTTATACTTAATATAATTAATAATTATTATTAGAATATAATAAATAATTGAGTAAAAATTCAATATTTTTATTTTACAAATATAATAATTTTAATATAATCAAAATAAAGAAAATACAAAAAAACAAAATCAAAACAAATAGAACTAATTTGGAATTTTCTTCCATCCATGTCTCTGTCCATTAATTTTTAAACGAGATACTTAATCAAAATACCACTGAACAGACAAAATAAGTTTCATCTCCAAACCTTCCTTTCATTATTTGTAAAGAGGCTGGTTATTGCTAACTTTTCTTTTTTATATAATAAACAATTTATTTTTTAAAATGATTTTCTTCTAAATGTAAAAACCAAATATTTTCATTTTTTTTATCTTGAACTCTTTGCAATCCTCTCAACAACAAACAGAAAAATTTTTAAAAAAGAAATAATTTTAACAAAAATTATTCAACTTATGATGTGTTAAAACAAACGCTATATGTTAGTTTCTAACCCAATTACTCGCTGTCACTACAGAGAATTTGAAAGTCTGGCAAATAAATGATATGGTAGAGAGTAGAGAGTAGAGAGTTCAGAGTCAGGGTTATGTCAGTCCAAGAAATGACGTCTTCAACCAACACTGAATGTATGTTTGGAAGGAACCTTCTTTCTTCTCAGAAGATAGATACCACTAAACCAACAAACTTGTTGAGGACACACTGTGTATGAAGATGATTTACGTCGGTCAAACCAGTGGCAAACCAGGAAAGAACAGAGAATGATTTGATGGTGGAGCAACTGACACGTGCTTTACTTCACCTGACTCACAGACAGCCGTTAAAGATCTTGTTTTTATACTTTTTCAGCTTGAAACCATCCACCGGAAGTGAAAGCTCAACGTGATCTCAATTCTCTACTTTATATATATATATATATTATATATATATATATATATATTAATATAATCAAATGTATAGAATCAACACTTTGATTAATTCAAAGGATTTTGGAAGTCACTATTAAGAAAAACCTTATTACTTCACACTCCTCAAAAGAAACCCTGAATTAATAATAATCACTTGTTAAATTTTAAACTTTCTATTAAATTGTCCCTTGAAATTTCTAAACTATAACTTAGTCCCACAGCCAAACTATTTTTTTCAGAAAGAAACATAAAATCTGTTTCCAAATTAAAAAAAACATATGTGTGATATACAATCCCTAAATATTTTTGAAAATACATTTGACTTAAATTGTTTTTAAAAGAAAAATGATTTCACTGGATTCTCATGTGTAAAAGTAAGGTGCATATATAAGGAAGGCATGATCCTGCAATTATGTGTGTGGTCTGTAGTCAATAGTGGGGTAATCAAGACGTAAAACCCACTCATAACCTTTCACATCCATATAAAACGGCTGAATATAAAAACTCATGGGTTTGAAGTTGGACACTTTGTTATGGGCAGTAACTTTCTTTTACAACTAATCTCTAGTTTTAATAAAGCAAGCATAAATTCTTATTTGGCACCTCAACAATTTTTTCACACCACATATCACATTAGAGGAACTAATTTCTTAGCAACCCATCTCTATTTGAGAGTTATATAAAATTTGAAAAAGCTAATTAATTTCATTGTTCTGATAAACTTTTTAATAATGACACAAAGTAACCACTCAGACTTAGTAATTATAAAAAAAAAGGGCATAATATAAGCTGCTGCAAGAATTTTTTTTTAAAAGGAATTGTTAGTGGATTTGGGACGTTGATAAGACAGTGGTGATAATCCACTGTATCAAATGAAACTAAGATGTTATATTGAGACAGCTGTTGGGGTTTTGAATGAACCCAACTTAAGGATTTTATCAACTCCTTGATTGAGGCTTACACAACCTAGTTTCGATTTTCGAATGGGCTGGACTGAAAACACAGGTGGACAAATCTACAAATGAACCCAAACAATTTTTACATGCCCTTTTAGTCTTCATGCCCATCACCTGCCACCTAAATTTGCAAACAAACTGGTTTTCAAATTGCTTTTTTTTTTTTTTGGGAAGACTAGCTTTTCTCAAATTGTTTTAACTCTATAACGAAGCTACTGGCCCCTCCCACACGCACTACCAGCACCCCTATATCCATGGGGGCCCGCTACCTGAACTCCCTCATATAAGAAAATTGAACATGATGAACAAGTATATTTTTGAATCAAAACCAACAATTGGTAAATTGTTCAAACATTCTTCCTTTACTTAATAGTGGCATATATATATATATATATATATATATATATATATATATATATATATATTTTTTAATATTTTGCATCCTGTTTAATTTATATATCTTTACTAATCTTATCAGAACTTAAAATTAATAACTTATAAAGGATTAAACTAAACTATCTACACTAAGAAATGAACTTTTATGGATTAACTTTTGAGTTTTTTTTTCCTCAAACATATAACTTCCTTAGTTATTCACCCACAAATGCTGTTAAGGATCTCCTATGAGAGAAAAACAAAAATTGTGACGCTCTAAACCAAAAAACCCCATTCCAAATGGGAAGAATCCCTTCAAAATGAAAGATCGTTTAAATGAACAACAACACTGGTGATTCCTGAATCACAAACATTACTTAAATCTATTAATTGTGCTTAATATGATATGAATTAAACTCTATTCTCATGTGATGTTGAATGACATGATTGAATAAAAAATGATGATTTAAATTATTGTTAACTTAAAAATTAGAATCAACTTCAGATAGTTTGAAAATCTAATGATCATCACTTGTTCACACTCTTGTAGCTTTAAATAACTTCAAAAACTGGATTTCTTAAACAAACTATAGTTTTAAATACAATTTTATTACTGAACTACAGGAGATGTTATCATCTTAACTTTTATTAAATGTAACTATTTTCTTTATGATGTGAGTACTCATGATATGTGGAAAAGGAATGATTGGTATGATAGTTTTAGATTTGAACCCAAAAAACCAAGAGGATTGTTCAAACTTTTAAAAAAATTTCCAAATGGAGGACAAAGATGATCATTTTAGTAAATTATGAAAAAAACAAGCAGCCAACTATTAAACATGCACCTCACTGTATGGAGACAAACAGTTGAATCTTGTTTTTTTTATTTCAAGTAAATTCTACTTTAATAGCCCAGAAGTGGATTTGATGTTTTTGAGAGGGAAAGTGCCCACGGGGCATTCATGATTTTTTTTTAGAGAGAGAGAGAAAGAAAAAGGGCATGATTGGTGGGAGAAACAGAGGATTGGAGTGGAAGCAACGAAAACAATAAAATAAAATAAAATAAAAAAGGTAAACAAACATTAACCCAACCAACTGAATCCAACCTCAAACTTACAGAACTTTTCTTTAAACCAAAGAAACGAAAATACTTTACCAAATTTTTTTCAGTTCTTCTATAAACTCTACCCCTTCTTCACTTCATTAAATTTATCCCCTTGCTTCCCTGCTTTTCAGCATTTTTTATCTATTTATCAAAGTTTCTATCAACGACCGCTCTAAAATCTTTAGATTCCATCCGATTCTTCACAATGCTCAATTTCTTCTCTCAAACCTTCTATATATTTTATATTTGGGAATCCGGGATGGGTGACTTGAGAATCCTGACCTGATTTCCACTTATTTTTGTTTTTGATCTCTGTACAGACATTAGAAATTCATCCTGTTTTTTGGATTATTTTTAATAATTTAGGATTATGGGCTAGATTCCATTCCCTTCTTCAATTGATTTTCAACGTACTTTATTGATTTGGTTTTTTCTTGTTCCTGTTTTTTCTTGAGTTCATCCTCCTGTTAATAGAATCATCAGTTTGAGAGAGTTGAAAGTACTATGAAATCTTGGCTTGAACCATGGATGGTGCTTAAGATTTAGTAGAAACTTACATATATAGAAACTGATGTGGTAGATAGGGGAAGTAAAGATAGTGGATTTTGATTTCAAGTTAGAGAGGTGACAATTTAAAGCCCAAGCCTTGGAGAAGCTTCTATGTCAAATAGGCCTCTGAAGAAGATTCGAAGTCCTGAAAGAAGAGACTCACCTCTGTCTTCTTCTCCTTCTTCTTCTTCTTCTTTAGCTTATCAACCTCCTTCTCCTTCACTGCCTTCTAGTAGTTTCATTTGGCCTTCCTCCATCTTCAAGAATTAGTCTTCCTTTGCTTTTGATTAGTCTCAGAGCAAATGGAGATGTCTCCAAACAATTCACAACAGCTCCTTCCGTCATGTCTCACAACACCACAGGATGTGAGAGGTATCTCAAAATCACAGTTAAATTGACTTTTGATTCTAAACACCAATTTTAAACAGACAAGTTATCCAGGTTTTTTATGGAGACTGACTTGTGAGTAAGAGCAGTAGCAGCTTTTAGTAGCATTGGCGGATGCAATAATCTAGTCCAGAGGAAGAATGGATGACAGACTTGAATCAGGCTGAGTCGTAATGGCAAGAGCTTATTTTCAGGCTCCCAGGCAGCCGCCCATATCAATTGTTCCTCTCAAAGCTTTATTAGAGGAGTAAGGCAAAGCCACTGGTGGGAAATGGGGTATGAAACTGGGCTCTTTGAAACAGGACCTGCCTTTGGTTGGTACTTTTTGACACTGCCGAGATGTAGCATTGTTACATGACTATAAGAGGCCTTCTGCTGAGAGGCGAGAATGCCCAACCAATTCTCCCTGAGTCTTCTAACAAAGACAAGCCTCCAAGGTCCATCACCTCAGTTCACGTCCTTCTCCTCCAACTCCCATGAGCACCTCCCTTCAACATCCCACTGGCTCACCAAGTCTAGAAGATCAAATTTTAGCAGGACTGAGGCGGATGCTCTGCCTCAGCTCCATCTCCAGAAAATGATTACACTGATTGAATTGATCAGATTGGGTCCAACTGAGTTATATGGTTTGCAGAAAGAGACAGTCTGAGAGTTACTGACCCAGGGGAGGCGTATCGAATCACCACCAGAGCTGTCTGGGGGAAATGGCGGAGGTTTGGTTCCACACTGGCTTGGCGAACTAGAAGGTTGTTTGGGATTGATGTGGACACCTCCACCTTTTTCACATCAAATCTTTAATTCTTGATAACATGTCTACTGAATAATTACAGCAGTAGAGGCATCTAAGACCTGACTGGGAGTGCAAAGAAGATTCACTGGGGTCTCTGGGTTGGACTAAACTTCTTCATCCCAAGAGGCCTTCTTTTACACTCACAGGAACAAGATCAAGATTTAAACTCAACCACATTCAAATGGAGCTTTTTTCAGATTCAGATTTTGTGTTTGAAAACACAGTAGTCTTCTGGTCCCTAACCCACTCTCTCCTCCTCTTCCTCTCTTTTTCTAGCTGTAGAAAACCTTCAGTAAATCTCCCTGTGACTGCTTCATTAATGCAGATTTTGAAACTGGCCTATGGTTCATCTTTTTCAGTTTTCTTTATCTTTCTTCAAAATCCACCTCAGGCCCTCACTCTTTCCTCTCTGCTTCCTTTCTCACCCGGCTGCAGATTTTTCAAAAGACCCAACCGAGACTTCTTGGTTTTAGCAATTAAGAATCTTCAAAACCCCACTTTTCTTTTACTATTTCACTTCTTCTCAGTGCTGTCCCAGACTTATGACTCCTTCCACATCCTCCCTTCCATCTCATCCCCACAAGGTTTGATTTTCAGGGGGCCTTTTTACAGTGGCACCTCAATTCATGCAATAGGGCTTATATAATACCTTTAATTTCTTAGCAGTAGAATCAGGCATATGGCTGGATGTATGTGCTTTGGCTGTTCTTTAGTTATTCTGACCTGTTGATGTTGTCATGGATGTAATATAGTGGTAGTTAGAAAATATCTAGTTAAGACCAGAACAGAGGGAGACAGTTTGTGGATCCTCCTCTTTTACTGTCCAATCCATCATTGTCATGCTTGACCTGCGGAGATACACTCTAGTTCAACATTTTTGAGAGCTGACAGATCATGCCATTGAATTGTCATGCCTTCTTTATCGAATAAGAGTATGTTGTACCATTTTCTTGGTTTCTGATCTGAATTCTTCAAAGTATTTGGTTTTAATTAGTTTTATCAAATGTTTCTTTCCTTGACTCAAATGATACAGGTCCATGAATGTAGAGAACTGACCAGTAAAAGGGTATTAAACCGTATTGCAACCATCATAAGCTGTAATTAACCAAGACTTGGCTAGTCCAAGTACTTCTCTTAATCCTGCAACTATAAAGTTTTAAGTAATATGCATTTTAGTCTTAGAACTCATAAACAAAATTAATAAATTATAACAAAACAAAAGACAACATAAAGCAACATCATACTGATAGGGTCCAGATGCTTGATCCAAGGGAAGACCATATTTCCAAATCACCATCCACAAAACAACAATGTCCATTTCAATTGACACCACAAGGCAACGAATTAAATGGAATGACAAGTGCACTAGGGCTGTTTTGCATTTGTTAACATGTAATTTAGCACCAGCAGTTAAATCTTCCAACAATATAATCATTCTTTCCTCTTAAACACTTTTACTCAACTCAATACACTGTAGTTTATGGAATTGTTTTTATCACATCAAGATTATTAATGATGAACACTACTTAATAAAGAGGTAAATTAGTTTAACTGAAGTGATATGTTTCATATTTTTTTATTGGGTTTAACCTTGAAACAGGTGAATAATTTAATTTTATGAATGGAAGAGAGGTGGGTCCATCTTCACCTATCATGGAGATCATCTTTATTTCTTTATCAACTATAATTGTTTTCAATCAAATTTTCGTTAAAAATTATTATCTGACATATGTTGAATGACCAGAAAAAAATAAATACGTGGGTAAGATGTAGTTTGATCAAGTCTAAGTATATATATATAGATATATATATACTAAATATATAAATTTAAATTTTTTTTTTTTTTTTTTTTTTTTTTTTTTTTTTTTTTTTTTTTTTTTTTTTTTACCGTCTTCACGTCGTCGTCGTCGTCGTCGTCGTCGTCGTCGTCGTCCATCTCTTCTTTTGTGCTAAGCCAGGCCCAATAATTTGATGTTTCCACAGGTACAAGCTTTCATTTTCTAGTGCCTAAGAATGATGATGCTATTTGTAAATCAAATGAAGACGTTACACCGGAGTTGTGAATGATGGAAGCATGACTTGAATACTCCCTAAGAGTCATGACGGAGATAGGATAATAGAATCAAGCTTGAAATTTAGCTTTCAAATAAGTGGGTATTTTTTTTGTAGACCAAAATATTCAAACTAAGTTCATAAACTTGGGAAGAATGGGAATATTTCATGAAGCTTTGTTCTCATAGGGATTTTTAAAACAAAAATATTTTCGTTGCAACCTCATGATATGTTGTTTTAGTTTTTTGTTTTTCTTTTTGCAACAAACAGTTATCGTAATCACTTAGGTTAGATTTTAAAATATGTTGATTACATTAATTTAGATTTAGCTCAACCTCTAAGAACAAAAATCAGTATCTACCAAAGCTAAATATGGGGTGGAAAAGTGGAAAAACCTTTATCAATGGATGGTCCTATCACACACAAGTACATAAAAAGAACAGGATGAGATCAAGTGTTACTATGCAATTCATAATCTTTTCTAAACTTATCTCTTGGTTTTTCTTTGTAGTCACTTTACTTATTATGGCATTCTAGAAACCCTCTGAAACTCCTAAAGAAAAATAGAATTAATTTCTCATTTCAAGAATTTCAAACCCTCAGAATGATGTCCTTAGTTATAGTTATTTCATACTTATGCAACAATTCTATTTCAATTTTAATCTCATCTTGTTTCTCGTTACGCTGGTTTAAAATCATGCTACTCCTCATCTACTACCATCATTATGGAAGTTTTGCTTCCTGTCAGACAGTGACATTGAATAGAATCTTTCTTTTTAAACTTTTATAAAAACTTATAAATCCTCCTTTGCACCTAGCTACATGAAAATTTTATTGTCACCTGAATTCTTCTTGAATTTTAATCCCCATTTTTAATATTCAAGCAATAACACTTATGTCAAGTGGTGAGAATTTTGAAAAGAATGGATCTTGATGTTAATGGAGATCAGCAACTAACAAAGCAAAAAAGCCAGAAGCCTGAACCAATTAAATTTAGAGCAGAATTAGATCTGCATACAAGAGCACTCTATATTTTGATCCACTGGGTCTTCAATTACTCTCATGATACTTCTCTACATCTTTTTTAGTAAGTAATGTCCAATTATTATTTACACTTTGAAAAAGTTCTTTAAAATTACATAATATTAAAATTGCAAATATCAAAGAGAATCTGAAACTCACATGTTGATTGGATGAAAGAAGCTGACATGGCATATCAGTCAGCAGCCCATAATTCTCTTATCCTTGCATCTGAGAGGAGAGACCCATTCATTCAATTTGCCTTCAAAAACTCCTCTCTAGAGCAGTACAAAAGATCCAAGAAAGGACAGACAATTAAGTGTCATGGCTCTCCAAGCAACCTCTTTACTTCCCTCGGCTGTCTCCATCCACAAAGAGGTCTCTTAGTAGCATCTGGGTTTTCTTCCTCGGCAATTTCTTCTTCTGGGTTTTCCTTATTTGGGTTTTCTAATTTAAATGGAGTGTTATGTTGACAGGGCAAGTCCAATGCTTCTTTCAAGGAGTCGGGTTTCTTTGGAGTTTCAGTATCAGACCATCTTAAGGCTGAATTAAGCCTCGGTTTGTCATGGAACAAGGTGACATGCTGAACAGAATTTATCAATTTTCAGTTTCGTTTTTCCCTTTCAGTATTCTGAAACTACATGTTGTATGGGCTTTTGAGTTCCCATTGCATCTCCACCAATGTTGTGTTATTCAGAAAACCTAATACAGAAAGGCACTAAACAGTAACAGCTATCCTGGAATTTTCAGGGAAGACATAGGGCCTTTGACACAAATTAAGATAACATTATTTTGGTAAAGCTTTCTTCTGGATTAACTCATAACTTTGGGCAATTAGATGCAAAAAGGGGAAAATATTTGGATACAAGTCTGAGCTGTCATAAAAAATACCTAAAATCAGCTTCTCTAGTGAAGTAACCAAAAAAAATTCTATGTAATAGATTCTTTGTGTAGACCACCATTTTAGTCATCTTTTCGTAGTGAGAAGTGACCACAGTAGAAAAGGGAACAATTTTCTCGAAGCTACCAGTATTTTACAAGAATGGGGATGGATAGTTTAAGAACCAGTATTTATAGTTTAATGAGGCATTGGATCATCGTATGGAAATTCAAAGCCGCTTTATTGCTTTTACTGTTAAATCTATGGCAGTAACACACATCTTCTATTAGAGTAGCTTCACTACAAACAGACATGCAGACAACCATCAAATGTTGCATTAAAAATTGAAGATGATAATATTTTTCTAATAGAATGAATCTATTTCCATTGGAGCTCCAAACAATCCTAATGAAAGTCATGCAAACCAGACTCATTTAAAATGCAATGATTCTGAGACACTATCAAATATAATAGGAAGTACAGTTCCATTGGATTTTTATATTCACCCATGGCCTACAAGTTTATTTGGGTGATAATCCCAACTTTTTCAGTCTTGTTTGTTGGACAACTTTTTTTGATCTTGTTTGTTGGAAAAAACTAGTCCTTTTTTTCCTTTGGCATTTCCATCTAATCAATGAGCTTTCGTTTGCAGGAACTCAAAAAAAGGAAACTACCTGTTGGAGTTATAAGAGCTCAGACAGCTACGACTCCAGCAATCAGCCAGGCCTCACCAGAAGGGAAGAAAACTTTGAGAAAGGGCAACGTAATAATCACTGGAGCTTCCTCTGGGTTGGGTTTAGCCACAGCAAAGACTCTAGCTGAAACAGAGAAATGGCATGTTATTATGGCATGCAGGAATTTCCTAAAAGCTGATAAGGCTGCTAAATCAGCAGGCATTGCTAAGGAAAACTACACTGTTATGCATCTTGATCTTGCCTCTCTTGAAAGTGTGCGACAATTTGCAGACAATTTTCGATGTTCAGGTAGGCCACTTGATGTCCTAGTTTGCAATGCTGCAGTCTACTTGCCCACTGCTAAGGAGCCAACTTACACCGCTGAAGGATTTGAACTAAGTGTTGGAACCAATCACCTTGGACACTTCCTTCTCTCACGTTTGCTGCTTGATGACTTGAAGCAATCTGATTACCCATCAAAGCGGCTTACCATTGTTGGCTCCATAACAGGTACTACAGGGCTTCAGAACCTGCCATAAGTATATGAAATTTTGAGTGTTTCATAATTCAACCATAGCGAAAATTTTGAAATATAAAACAGTTTCAAGAATTAATCAGGGAAGATATCAAGAAATGATGCAGAGTATCTTAGGAATAAATCATTCAAGAAAAATATGGTGGAGACAGGAAAGAGGAGAAAGAAAAGAAACTAACTAGATACTTATTGAGAACGAGAACAGGAATTATAATATTGTTTCACTATAATGGTGGAATATATCATCTTTACGCACAGACATTCTAGATTTACCTAGTTAATCAGATTTTAAAGCATTATTGCAGTTTTATTAAGTTATGTTTGCAAAGAAAAAGGGAGGTTTTATTTGCCCAGTAGGTGACATTCATGAACTACAAAATTATGATTATCAACCTCCCCCTAATGAAGGTGTTTTATAGATCTAAACCTCTAACAAACCAGAAAGCCAGATTAAGCAAGACACATGATCTTAAGTCTTCAACTAATGTCTCAGGAAACACAAACACCTTGGCTGGAAATGTGCCACCAAAGGCTAACCTTGGGGATCTTAGGGGACTTGCTGAGGATTGAATGGAATCAACGGCTCAGCCATGATAGACGGTGGTGAGTTCGATGGTGCCAAGGCCTACAAAGACAGCAAAGTTTGCAACATGCTCACCATGCAAGAGTTCCATAGACGCTACCACGAGGAGACAGGGATCACCTTTGCTTCTCTCTACCCTGGCTGCATTGCTACAACAGGCTTGTTCAGGGAGCACATTCCCTTGTTCAGGCTTCTCTTCCCACCTTTTCAGAAGTATATAACCAAAGGCTATGTTTCAGAAGAGGAAGCAGGGAAAAGACTTGCACAGGTGAATTAAAATTGTCACAAAGACTCCAGAGATATACCTTTTTGCAATCCACTTACTAAACCATGTTTCTGATTCAGGTTGTTGCTGAGCCAAGCCTGACAAAGTCAGGAGTTTACTGGAGCTGGAACAAGAACTCTGCTTCATTTCAAAACCAGCTGTCACAAGAAGCCAGTGATGCAGAGAAGGCGCGTAAAGTATGGGAAATCAGTGAGAAGCTCGTCGGATTGGCTTAATGGAGGATCCAGATTCAAAGCTGCTGCTGCTACTGCTCATGTATGGGATCTCTCTCATCGGCACACCATGTCACACTCTAGCTAAGAAAAAAAGAGAATTATGGGGACCAGGAGAATTTTAAAATAGATCCTTGCTTCAAGATAATCTAGAACAAATAAAATAATCCTCCATTCAATTTTCACTATGGTTCTCATATCAGGAAGTAGAGATCTACTTGCAAAAGTAATTGCCTCTTCAACTGAAATAATCTTATTTTGATCCCATTTGTTTCTTTTGCATTGACCCCTGGGGGCAGACTGTGTACTAAAAAGGGATATGGCCCCAATAAACTTCACGACGTACAAAGAAAAAGGCAAGAAGAAGAAAATGCAACATAGAATTGTTTAACAGTTGCTTCTAATCTTTCAAAACAAAGCTTAATAAGAGAATAAAAAATAGATCTCCTTTTTGAAACACAGCAACATGATAAACAAAATGACCAATAATTAGTAGAGCAGCAGCGGATGCAAACGGGTTAGGCATGATCCAGTTACAAAATTAAAAGAGGATATACAATACCTATCACCCAACATCGGAGAAAGAACAAGAAGACATAAGGGGCTAAAGCCCAAATAATCAAAGAAACTAACTAAAATTAAAGGATGATCATCTGTAAACAACTTTCCAAGGAAAAGAGAGCAGCAAATAAGTTTTTAGTCTTTGGATCAAAAGCATATCATCATTGAAGGTCATTCTATTCATTACCTTCTACACCCTCCGAAAAAGATGCATAAGAGGGCTGCTCTTCAAACCTTGTTTTGCTTTTTGAGCAGAAAAGAACCAAGTCAACAATAAAATCTGTCTAACAGATGAAATAGAGTAAAGAGCAACTCTCACAGAACTCTTATTATTATACAGAGAGGTGATATATGGTCCCTTCATCCTTATGACCTAAACATCTTTTGCTGAGGACCATCCTCCTTTTTGAACTAGATCCAAGGTTAAAATATTTCCTCACATTGCCTCCCAGCCAAAAAAAGAAAACTAGCTTCAGGCTGCAACCATCAGTCAATTCCAAATGTGTGGGTAGCTCTAAGAGAGCTGTAAAGAGACTCAACTAAAAACTCGTAACATCCTTATACACTATCCAGAGCAACCTTGCTTTTTTTTTTTTTTTTCTTTTTTGATTAGTAATATGCCCAAAGCAACCTTGTTTTTATGCCTATCTTTACCATTGAAGACCTAAAACCCAAAACTAATTGGAGCAAAAACATTTATACGCAACATTCCCTTGCAAAGCTGCAGTAAGAAGTAGGAAGAATATGACAGTGAGTGAGATGTAAGGCTATAAAAAATGAAGCATGAATCCATGGTTATGATGGCAAACAAACATGCATTAGTGCGTACTGTGAGTGATACCTGAAAGAAAACAGGGGTAGCAAGAGAAGTTCCAACAAGGATATCTTAAAGTCAACATAGAAATATTTCTACCTCATAGCTCATTTTTAGAAATGGAAATATGAGGAAGATAAAAATTCTCGCATATCTCATACATAGCCCAGTAAAGAAGACCTAGAACAGTACAGATATTCTATCAGATTTGTGCTTTATATGTTCCAATAAAAATCTTGACTATTAAATCAAAGTGACAAAAGTTTCCTGAGCTAATTAGCCTTTAATGCTCTCAGCAACACTCTCTTCCTTGCCTATTGCAACCACTGCTTTCTTCAAGATGGCTTCAGATGGCAGGTGGGAGTTCTCCACAGCCTTTGAAATTACTTGCCATTTCTCGCCATGCTTAGGCTCTGCAGCTACACATCTCCTCAACACATCTTTCTGATTTTCGTCACTTCCATGCTGAAGTTCAAATTTGTAGTATAACGCCCAGAAGTCCCCAATATCTGGGGCAAGAGTTACAGCTCTGTTAAGCCAGGTCCTAGCTTTGTCCACCTTCCTGTCGAGCCAGAATAACTTGGCCACAGCAGCAATGACATGGGGATCATGATCACATTTCTTGAGTGCATCCAAGCTCTTAGTTTTCCGTTGGGGACGGGGAACCATCTCAATTGATGCTGCCCACAGAATACCACTAGTGGGGCACTCCTGCAGTGCTTTCGCCATCAAAATATCTGCTTCCTTCTTGTTGCCATGCCGTGATTCAGCTCGTACTGCAGCCAGCCAGAGTTCAGGGTTTTGAGGATTCTTTTTTCTAGCCATGGTAAGAACTGCTCGAGCCTTACTCAGGCCATTCATCTGCTCTCTGGCTGCGAGACAGAAAGCCAAAGGAATACACTGGGGCAGTGCTTAAGACCTGAATCATAGGCTTCCTTGGCCTTTTCAAAGTCACCAAGCCGCTCCTCTAGCTGTCCAAGCATCAACCACAATTTGAAGAACGAAGGGAAGAGTTTCAGCCCCTCACCAAGCAACCTCCTTTCCTCCCCAGTATTCCCTAGTTCTCTCTCAACAATAGCTGATTTCATCCAAACTCTTTCAGTGCCTCCTCTTTCTCGGGCTTTAGCAAGAAGCATTCTTGCCCTCTCAGGCTCATGATTCTCAACATCTGCTTGAATGCTGCAAAGTCAAATTTCTTCAGAGTTGGGAATAGCAGCATAAGCTTCTGAAGAATTGCTCGAGCAGCAGGCACATCACCAGCAAGCCACTTCTCCTTAGCACCCATCAGCCACAGAACTTCTCGTACAATGGTCTGTGTTACCGTCTCGAAGAAGAGCATCAAGAGACTCACGAGTGCCATGGCTCTTTCAAGCTGTGCGCTTTTAGCCATATGCTCTTCTTCGTTAAGAACACTGTAAGAGCATGAGCATAAATAGCTCTTGCTGTCTCAATGGAACCCCTTTTCTTGCACTCCTCTGCATCAGCAACCCAGGTTCTCTTCCGATCCTCCTCTTCCACCCCAATGCCAATTGTGTTACGGACTATAGCCTGGCAAGTTGCAACAGACCCTGCCCGTTCAGCAGCCTCAGCTTCTTTCATCCAAACTTCTCTATCAATTTCTAATCCTTCTCTTTGCAAAGCCCTAATACCCCTTTCTATTATCTTCCCAACCATAGCAGTGTTTCCATTGGCTTCTTCCAACTTTGCAGCTGTTATCCAAAATGGCTGGCCTTTGAAAGCTTCTCCCTTGCCTTATTAAGAACCTCTGCATTATCATAGCTTCAGCCTTGCAAGAGCAAGCCACAATCCAACATGCAAAGGACAACATTCCACAGCCCTCTGAAGCAAAAGCCTTGCATCCTCCTCATTAGCAAGCTCTACAACTGCCTTCCACAGCCTCACAGAGTCAGGCATAGTTCAAGCCCTTTCAAGACCTCGTCTTATTCACATCATCATGCTCGAGCTTTGCTGCTTGCATCCACAACTTGACAGAATTGGGTATAGCTTTCACTCCCTTGGATATCACAGCCTTGGCTTCATCAGGACTTGCAAGCCTACATGCCTCCAACCACACATCCTCATTCTTGGGGCACTCCTCACATCCTTTGTGTATTAACTGTCTTGCTGCTTGGATCTTACCAGCAACCTCTTCCAGCCTTGCTGCAGCAATCCACCCAGGTGGATGTTTCGGATTTGTCTGTGTGACTGACTTGAGCAATAATCTAGCCTTCTTAATATCTGAAATCTCCGCATCACTTGTAATCTTCATACTTTTAAGATCAGTCAAATATCCTTTTGGGTCTACAACCGTCAATCCTGATACTGAATCAGAAAGCCTATCTAACTTAAGTGACAAAACTGTCCCTCTCCCCTCTCCCACTGCTGTCAAATCTGTTACTGGGGTTTGTGCCCATGGTGTCTCAGTTCCACCAGCTGCCCTACTCCTAGGATCCAATGCTGTAACATGCTCTTGCTCTTGCCTGGCCTTCTCAAGAAGCGTATCAGGCACAGGCACAAAACTTTCAAACCTTCTCTTCTTATTCCTCAGAGAATAATCCCCAATTTCTGGAATACTATCCCATTCTTGTGCAGAAAGCGTACACAACTTCCTCTTCAAATCTGCAAACTGCTCAGTAATTTTTGGATTAGATGCTCTATACTTCTCTATCTCCTGCTTCAACCTGGCCTCCTCCTATCTCCTTCCTCCTCGAATCCATCCTTATCAATGGCCTCCCAAACAGCATCAGCCTCCTTTATCATCTTCGTCATATTCCAGCCGATGCAAACAACTCCCACATCATTTCCTTCAAATTCATCAAACTTCTGATTTTCATCATACCCCTTCTCTCATCACCATCATCCTCCTCCTCTCCTCACTTCTTTCCTGCCGCGGCCGATACCTCCATGGGTGCAGCGTCTCACCAGTGGTGGCGGATCGGTCCGGAAGGTCTGGGGCCGCACGAGCCGGTCCAATATCGGATCGGGTGGTGAACCCGGTGGCACCACGACCAAGACCCGCAACATAATTCGGCGGCGGCTTGGTGTTCAAGAATTCGAGCCTAGGTTTCGGGGGAACTGGGGCTTGCATGCCTCCGAAGAGAGGCAAGTGTAGGGTCAGCGCCGAGTTAGATCGGACACCGAGCTCGGCGATCAAAGTCGACTCATCTCCGATTAATCGACGGGGATTTAGGAAAATCCGTTGTAGGGATAGAGGTATCCCCAAATCGCGCTCGATTTGGAGTTTTAGGGTTTCAAAAGTGGTGGTATTTGGGTTTAGATTGAGGATTAGTGTTTTGTTGTCAAAAGATTTGACGAAAATCATCGGTTAAGGATTTAAGGCCAAGAGTAGAAAGACAAAGATATTGAAATTAGGGTTTCAACGTACCTGAACGAAAGGGCAGAGACTGCAGGTCTACCCTCCAAATCCAGTAGTTTGAAGAGCAGAACGAGGTGTTGGTAGCTAAAAATTAGGGCGCAAAGTCGGTGATTGCAGAGACTGCAGGTCTACCTTTCAAAAATGATTTTCAATAGGGAAACTTACATTTTAAATCCGGGTTTTTCAAGACTTTGTCATTTAAAAAAATATTTTTTTTAATATGTGAACTTTAATTTAAGTGGCAATTCTATCCTCGGATAATCCAAACCGAAATCATAATCTTGAGGTTCCGAATTGGGATACAACATGGCACAATCAAACGAAATACTTGTCACGGCAAACACGAAGCCTGTTTCGAACATATTGAACTTCCCCACGCCTCAAGCCAAAATCCTAACCCCCGTTGTTGTTTCGAGTTGGCATCCATCGCGACCGCTTATTTAAAATATCTAAGCCGAATTCCGGATATATCGACATCGATTTTTTATATATATCTATATATATCCATGATATTTTACACGAATATCGATATATTCGAATTAAACTGGTTGATTAATCCATAACCGCCGGACGTCGTGATTTCAAATTTGCAATTTAAATATATCTCTGATATATCCCGATATATCCTCGATATATCCCGATATATCTCGGATATTTTATCGAAAAATTAAACTAACACGCGCGTGTGCCATAAACATGATATTTTCAATGGCGTGATCACACCAAAATCGACATATAGCAGATATCGGTCATCGCCGATATCGTGTCGAACATCACCGATATCGGATATATCGGAGATATATCGACGGATATATCGGATATTTTCATCCCTGATCGTGACACAACCAAACGAAAAATTTGCCATGTTAGACACGAAATGTGTTTCAAACAAATTGAACTCTCCCCTTCGATGAAGCTTGGAGGAAATGCTACCTTCTTTCGCATGCAGACCGTAGAAAGATCTCCAATAGCTTAATAAAATTTGAGCATTTAAAGCTATTTTTTTGGCTTCTAAAATAACTTCGAGATTTAAATTTTAAAGATAAAAGCCAAGATGGGGCCCCAATAAAATGAACATTTAAATCTTTAGCCATACTAAAACTATTCCAGTTTTACCATTTCTCTTCCTTAATAATTACATCATATACCCTTCATTCATCTATATCACTCCAAACACTATAAAATAAATATTAATGATTAAAAAATAGTTGAAAATTATTTTCCATATCATATTAAATAAATTTTAAAAATATTGTAGTTCTTATCAATAATGAAAAATAAATAATTTGTCAAATTTTGGATTTTATTCATATTTATGGCTCCTCTCGATTCGTAAAAATTTTGCTCGCTTCAACGCCTATATTGTGATGTCAAATTTTTTTTAACCGCCTCCAAACTGTAATATCACGGCGCAGGTTGATTTTTTATCAGATTGGCCGATAACAGCTCCAAATTTATATTTGTCCAAATATACCGACACAGCTGTTCGTGAGCAATCCTTTTGCTCCACTTGACGCTTCCACCGCATAACCTTTTTTTTCTTATTAACATCTAAATTTCAGTTTTTGCTCCATTGCTGGAGATGGTCTAACCTAGCAATCGATAGACTATCATATGACGTCGTTTTTCACACTTTTTCCCTTCTTTATTGCTAACGACATCCACACCAATTCCTTCCTCAACGTCATTCCACCATTAAAAGTTATCTAAGATTTGGAATTCTTTATGCTTTTGTTTTGTTTTCTTTTGGAGGGGAGCAAATTCGGATTAACCCCATTAAAATTGAGATTTAATTGAGAAAATAATAATGAAAGAAAAGGAAATTGAATGATTGGTAGCACATCTGAATATTTGTTCAACAAGCAACCTCCCATAAACATATAATTTTGAATTATGGAACAATGACATTTGGGGATAAAAGCTTGAACCCATGTGTATATACAATTAATTTCCGTCCATATAGGGTTGTTTTGCAAGCACACTCTTACATCATTCAGACTCTGTTTTTGTTTTGTTTTTTTTTTTTCTTTTTTTGAAAATATACTATTTTTTTTATTGACTTGCTAGTAAATATGCAATTTCAAGATGAAAAGTCAAGAAATCAAATCAATGAAAATTATATATGTTGGATTTTAGGGTTGGTCAAAATGGGTCCATGACCCATGATCCATGACCTAATCCTGATCTTTGAATTAACAAGCAAGAACAGTTAACAAGCAAGAAGCAATGAAAAAATTAAAAATAATACTAATTCACTCCTCTCATACCTACCAAAATAAAAAGGAGGAAGAAATTTAGATTTCAGAAAGAAAAGATACTTACTGTAATTGTCGCTATTTTGATCCAGTGAAGCAAACAAGATCTCAATATTCTACTGTATTTCTTACTCTGGTAAGTATCCATTATCTCTATAATTTATTTTCAACATTGGTATCAGAGCATTTCATGTTTGCTTTCTGGTATTGATTTAACTTCATGTTTGGATGTGTTCTAATGATGGAATTGTCGAGTGATTGTCGAGAGATTCTCGATTCCATGAATTTGTTGTTGAAGTCGAATTCTTGAAAGTTTCAGGATGCAATTGTTTCATGCAATTGCCGAATCGTTTGTTCCATGCAGTTTTGAACTTATCGAATTGTCTGCAAGACAATTTTAAAATTGCTCTAGATCACTTTTTTGAAAATGGCATCTTTGGCCATGGGTTTTGCAATCCGTTTCTAAGAATAGTGAAGTTTTAACATTTTTTTAATTTTTTAATTATTCACATACAACATTGAATTGTGATGATGATTATAATAATCAATAAATAAAATGAGAGGAGTATGTGTACTGTTTTGTGCTGGTGCCGACAAAGCAGAATGCTTTTTTTTTTATCAGGCTCTTCCTTTCATTTCATCCTCGTTCCTTCTTCGACCGTATTTGGGGTGGGGCGGCACTGATGACCACACAAAAACAAAAAAACATTCACTCACCCAAATCAGATTTGGGTGAGAAGTAAAAAGTCCACCTCCTATCTTTAAAACTACTTTTTTTATTATTGTTTTCCATGGCCTTCGAGTTCCGATGGGATGAGAGGCTCAATTCATGAATTCAAAAAACTCAAGCTTCGGGCTTTATTTAAAAAATATATAAACCGAAGCAATAAGTTTAAACCGAAAGCGCTTTTATTTAATAATACAAAAAAATATACAAACTTTATTTTTGTATATTTTAGTAAATCATATGAATTTTAATTGGATAAATGTATCCATTTTTTCAAATATGAATTAGTATTATTTTATCAAAATAAGTGATAAAATAATATACTAATAATTGTCAAATTAAAATTATATGATTTACAATTGGTTAGTTGGACATTGTTTTTGTGCATTCCTTTTCAGGTACTATTATTTTGGGTGAATTAATTGAGTTTTTCTCTCAGATATGTACATAAAATAATGGTTAGACTCATTCGCACACCTCTATTCATACGGACTTATGCGCAAAGATTAGAAGTCATTAGGCTGACTGAAGAGCTCAAAAATCTCCAACCTAATCCAAATATTTTAAGGAAGACTTTCTACATCTTGTGAATTATATAATCAAGCTTCATGAAAAATTCATGAAATTGATTTAAAGGGAGAATTAAAGATGAGTTTGAATTGGATGAAATTGATGGTTTTAAGAAATGCTTTACCAACAGATTACCAAAAAGGCATTCTAGATTTCTTATTAGATAAGAAAATGAAGGGAACCAAACAATACAACTTTGTTGTTCACAAGTTTGTATTGGTCTAAGTCTAAATGTGAAAAGGGAACTTAGGATTCGGGAAATTACTACCTTAAAAATTTCTCATAATCTTCCCGGTAGAAAGAATAAGCCTAAGATTAAGTTTCGTAGAGCCAAATAATAGATTCATTGAAGGCCTACTTCCAATAAGTTCGTGACGCTTGTAAATATTATGAATGTTTAATATTTCATTAACTTGTAGTTGTTTGATATTTTATATATATATATAAAAATATAAATATTCAATTTATTTCTTAGTAATTTTGAGTTGCTTCTCAATATTTACATCACTTGTTGAATTTTATGATAAAATGTGTACTTGAAATTGTATTGTTGATAATTGTCTTAGATAATTCTCGCTCTAATTAATTGGTTTTAGTGATAGTCTCACATTAGGGGATTTAGAGGATGACTGGAAAAGTAGTGACCTTTGATTCTAAAACCTATATGTGAGGTATCTAATGCGATTAATTAGAGATTAGGTAGATATATGTGTATGGATGAACATTAATACTCGTGCAATTTATGTCTTACCATAGAACTGTGTTTCTACAACACAATGTCTCTCGTATCCAAAACATTATCGCCGAGCTTACCAAAGGCAGTGAAAAAGCTAAATGGTGATAATTATGAGATTTGGGAGCAGAAGATTCAATATGTACCGGAAGAGCGCAGCTCTCAGGCACCGGCCATTGTATCGATGAGCCCGAGGCGTGGAATACTACCAACATAAAGGGACCGGAGGCTTATGAAGCTCAGTTTAAAGAATTCAGTTCGCATAACGCTGCTCGCAGTATGGAAAATGATATCATAGAATTCAGAATTATGACGGCAATGGACATGTGGTCCTTTTTAAAGAATAAGTTTGGTGCTACATCGCAAATCCAACTCGGGGATCACTCACGATCAAATTTGACACCTACAAAAAGAAACAGATCATTCAATGAAAAAGCATTTACGTGAGATGTCAAATATGATTTGTGAGTTAAAGGACTGGTCATGTGTTGATCGACGAGCAACAGAAGTCCAAGTCGCACCAGCCTCCGTCTCGCCTGGGAGCATATGAAGATGCATTCGACCCACAAATGAAAATATCTCGAACATTGGATGATGTGGTGCGCCATCTTGAGCTAGAAGAAGAAAGAATTGAATCTTCCAAACTTAATACAAATGTGTATATGGCTTAATCTAGCTCAAGAAAAGCTTATGGGCGAAAGCGCAAGTATCAAGGTGGGTGCCAAGACAAAAACAAGAAGAAAGCTCATTTCAGCAAGAAACATGGTAATGACCAACACGGGAAAGGAAAACGTTCTTCAAGAAAGAAAACATGGCCAAGATCAAGTGCTTCAATTGTAATACCAAAGGGCATTTTGCACTAGGATTGCCCCTCGAACCTAAGAAGGTATTCGCCATACTAAAGTTAGTGAACTTATGTAGATAGTTCTCGCTTTTCTAACATATACATATCCTTTGTGATCAGAGACTCAGGCACCCACCATGCAGCGAAGGATAGAGAGACCTCTCGTGGAATTTGCATGTATCACCACATGAGCAAAATGGATCTATGTGGGAAACAATGCAAGAGTCGTACCGCTGAATAGCATGTTAGTCTCGCGAGCGTGGCCGAACTCCCTTACTATCGCATGATGTTCTTATGCTCCGCAGACTACAAATTTAATTTCGTGTCGTTCCGTTTAAAACTAGGCTTAATATGTATCTCTAAGAACAATATTAGAATTCGTCTCTAGAAACTACTCATTATGATCCGTTATGTATCAATGGTTTTATTGTCATGATACCGATTATTATGCATGTAATTGTTATTCTATGATAACGCCTTCACATAATTATGATCGATGTGAATTTATGGCATGCTCCTACTGGGCCATATTGGTCAAAATCGAATGTATAGGCTAGTTAAACATACATCATTTCTAATTATGACAAAGTAGATTTGTTTACTCAGGAGCACCGCTCGTCGGGTAAAAGTACTAAAACCATTCGTAAAGGAACCAACAAACTTCCCTTTGCAATTGGTCCATTCCGACATATGTGGTCTAATGGAATGTGAGAGTAAAGGCATGGGGCTTATTATTTCATCGCTTATGCATGATTATACTCGCTTGTATTTTCTATTTGATAAATCATAAATCGTAGGCAATAAGTTGCTTCCCCAAAGCCATATGAGCTTAGATGAGAACTCAATCTGTGGGATAGAAAAATTAAAGCATTGGGAACCGATCGAGGTCGTGAATATTTGTCTCGATCGCTTTAGATAACTATGTGATGAAAAGGAATTCAACATCGCTGACTATTTCCAAGGACTCACAAAGGCAAATGGTGTTATGGGAAGAAGAATGTAACGCCCTTGAAAATGGTTAGGCTATCTATGATGGTACGCAGAACACAAATTTGTCAATCACTGGGGCGAGCGCACTATTAACTCCGCCACATTTATCCTTAACTGCAGGCTCTGTAAGTCAGCCCTACCACTCCATATGAGTTATGGACAAACGTAAAAACCCACCATGTTTGCCATGAGACCGGGATGTGCGGTTTATGTCTTAATACCTCGCACTCCACTGGCTATAAACTAAGTGCTTTGGGAAAGAAATGTATCTCTTATAAGATACTTTAACATTCGAAAGGGTATGTGTTTATAGGTGAACACAATAGTGGGAGTCTCACAGAATTTGAATCACGAGATGTCACATTCTTAGAGAATGATTTTCCTCAACAAGGTGATATCAATAAAGACTTGTCTTTCTATGAGACTTCATGGATTTCAAAGTGATCAAGACTCACTTCATTCGAGCGGAGTATTTTGTGAAATATGTTTCTAACTCCAAGTGCGAATGATAATGATCTTGATCAAAATAGAAGTAATCCAAATAGAAGTACTAAACACTTAATGATCCCGTCCAAGTGGAGCAATTTTGAGGATATAGAATCGTTTCTTCCGTAACCTAAATTGCGACGTAGTGGTAGACAAAGCAAGTACCCCTTGTCGTTCGACACGAGGGTGGTGAAGCTCTTTGTGAGCCATTACACAAGATGAAGCATGAGCCAAGGAATGTCACTGCAGGCTCTCTGCCCCGATATGGAAAACTGGACAAAAGCAATTTGAGGAAGAAATGGAGTCTATGAGATCAAATCAAGTTTGGGAACTCATTGGCTGATCTTCCGAAAGGACGCAGCTACTGGGAATAAAATGGGTTCTCAAAATAAAGCCGCATATCGATGGCACAATTGATAAATATAAGGCTAGACTAGTAGCGAAGGCTACACAATACCGTGGAAGGAATAGATTATGAGGAAACTTTTTCTCCTCGTTGTGAGATTCAATTTTCACCCGCTTGACATATCATCTATCGTGAAAGTACGGATTCGAATTACATCAAACGGATAAAGACATTTCTAAATGGTGATTTAGAAGAGGAAATCTACATGCAGCAGCCTGTAGGTTTTGTTAATGAAGGCCAGCCTGTAGGTTTTGTTAACGAAGGCCAAGAAAATAAAGCTCAGACTTTCAAGTCCACGGCCTAAAGCAAACTCTCAAGACATGGTATATTCTGCTTCCTTACAATACAACCATATTAAATTTGGTTTTATTATGATCGACGAAGATCATCGCGGTATATAAAAAAGATCCATGGACAAGTTTATAATTATGTCATTATATGTTGATGATATACTTATAGCTGGTAATAGCAAGGAGTATGTAAATGAAATTAAAGGATGGTTATCATCCAATTTCAAGATGAAAGATATGGGTGAAGTCGCTTATATTCTTGAGCAGATCTCCGTAGATCGCTCAAAGAAATTAGTTGTCTCTCGCTCACAAGAGTCGTGACATCAAGAAGATCCTGAACGATCTCCAATGCAAAAGATTCCAACCCATCGGGAGCATTCCTATTGCTAAAGGTGAAGGTCTTAGCCGAAGAATGTGCCCTAAAACTCCACAAGAAGAAGAGTATATGAAGAAAGTTCCCTATACAAGTGCGGTTGGAAGTCTGATGTATGCCATGATGTGCCAAGACCGACATTTTTGGCTGCCAGAAGTGTTTCGATATCACCCCAACTCAGTGACTGGGGCATATCGGAAAGCAAGCAAAGGACACTAAGGTACCTAAAAGGAACTCGCTTACTTATTCATTGTGTTACGAAGGAAATGGATCCTCGCAATTAAAAGGCTAAGACCGATAGCCGAATGGGGAGGTGAGACTTAGATGAGAGAAAGTCTACCTCTGCACATCTTCTTACTCAACAATGGCTTATATCACGGAGTAGTAAGAAGCAACCCGCATAGCCTTGCTGTCCACAAATGGAAGTTTGACCCTGTAGCTTCACGCAAAGATAAGAAGTATTTCGCTCAAAAGTTTTTTATCACTTGGGAGTAAATGCTAAAAGTGTTGATTCAGTCTTAGTGAACTGTGATAGTCAAGCAGCAATAGCATACACAAAGGACCCTAAGTATCATAGCAAAACCAAACACATAGATATAAAGTATAACTTCAGAAAAGACATGGTCAGACACAAGAAGGTGAACATGGAAGTATATCCCACGCCGTGAAATGGTTGCGCATCCCTTGACAAAACCGATTCCTCAGATATTTATAAAGCGTGTGAAATCTCAAGGATCATGTAGAATATGATATACTTATCAGAATGTTTCCCAACAATGTTCATGTCAGGACATCGTTCAAATAATAAATATGTTTGTTACAAGCCTTCACATATGTGTGAGTGTTTATTTTTATAATACACTCTCGATTTATTGAAAAGTATGTCTGACAGATATAAAGAGATTAGCCCTCTCACACGTAATCGCCCTCATTAATTTTTTAGTAAATATGAGATTTATAGACAATTTTTAAGCTTATTATCTAAGGATAATCGAGAGCCAAGCTTAAAATATGAATGTCGCCTCGTTAATAAACAAGATGAGATCTTATTAAAGATCGTAAGTGAATTAATAAAAAAAAATTAACTTTTATTTGTCTATGTTGCTGTATTTGAGTTCTAATGAACATGGAAAGAAGTAGACAAAGAGGAACCTTCAAGTTAGATATTAAGAATGTCTCGAACCATTATCCGTATCGTATTAATACATTACATAAAAAGACATACACCTAATGTGGGAAAGGAGAAAATACCGTAGCACGGTTTCATACCATGTGTGCAAATTATGGAATTCCTCAATATAGGTAATCAAAGCTTAGGATCTCAAATTTTGATGTGCGAGACCTTAAGGAATAAGATCTTATATTTATACCCCATGACTCTATTCTAATTTAAGACTTGTTCTAATACTTGCTATTTTAGAGTGTTACCAAAGGACTGCAGAGATCTACCTTAACTCGGCACCACTGAAAAAGCAAATTAAATTAAAGTTAAGAGATTCGAAAGTAGGGAAGATCATTAAACGTATCACATTTTGCTCAGATTCACGGTATACCAATTATGAGTGTCTATAATTGTGGAATACAAAGATATGATATATAAGATCGAGATCAGTTTCGAGATTTGAATGTGATAAAATGATCTAGGGTATTGCATACTTAAGTCTACTCATGATCTTTTGTTCACGAGAAGCCATATATTCCCTACCGCATGCATAAAGAAAGAGTTTCCTCGGGCACGCCGGTCACACGATCTATTTTCTAGTATACCGTAGAGAGTATAAGAGATGATGTTCTCTTACAAGATATTGAGAGAGAGCATGGATCCCATTCCTCGTGCGAGTAAGATGCTGATTTTAGGGTCGGGTCGCCCAAAATGGGTCCAAGGACCCATGATCCATGACCTAACTTGATTTTTGATTACTGCTAATTGAAATGGAAGTTAATGCGCTTAATGAAAAAAAAAAAAATACATTCACTCTCTCATACCTACTAAAAATAAAAAGGAAGAATTCTTAGATCATAAAGAAAAGAGTGATTTCATTGTAATCAAGCGCTTATTTCGATCCAAATAAGCAAACAAGATCTCACATTCTCAATGTATTTCTTACTCGTAAGTATCCATTATTCTATAATTTATTTCAACAATATAGAAGTTGATGCTGTCTACTACTTTACATCATTAAATAAGTGTAGAGTTGGTCGATCAACACTTTTTTCCCTTTCTTTCAATTGCAACTTTAACTTACTATGAGCCTATTAGGATCGCGGGTTGTTTGTACTGCCTAAGTCCGTGACATTTGTATGAAATATTTCTCTGTTGCTATAACAGCATTTCTTTTTGTCCCATCAATTATCTTGGTTAGGTTGTTTATCATTGCATTCTCAAATTATACCCTAATGCTTTTATAACATGTTTCTGGGGTATGGGACAAACGAAATCTATATTTTTTTGAATAAAATAAAAAGATAAAAACAAAAGTAGGAATATACATAAGTTAAAATTACAATTAATAAAGAAGATTTGAGCTATTATAAAAATATTATAAATCGATTGGTAAAATATTAGTGCAAGAGTTGGAGGACCAAAGAAAATAAAAGGGGATAAGATCACATGATAGCATCAAAAGAAATATCTTATTTCGGGTCTTGGAGAGCGTGGGAGAGCAAATACTCGACAAGAGAGAAGAGAGAAGAAAGGAAGAAGAAGAAGCAGTTAAGATTAAGGCGACGAATTACTAAATTTGAGATGAGACACTGGAAGAGACGGGTACGGATACATGTCTCTGGGTTGTATGGAACTATGAGTATGTTGTGTAAGTTACGTGTGTATGGAAATTTAGTTTTGGTCTAGAACGCTGATACATGGGTTTGAACCCTTTGTTTTGCGTATGGAGCCTGTCTGGAAACTCCCAAACTCATTTCGTGGTTGAGTTGAGGAGTAGAGCCTCTAAGTTCTAGGATATGTGTTTTGAGAAGGGTCTAGTTGTAAGTTGAAACCAGAAAATTCCCTATTTTTGATCGTATGCAGTAGCCGAACCTTAGAACGGGTTTTTGGGTCATAAATAAAGAGAATTTGGCAGTAAGTCCTTCTGTGAAATTGTAGCCACATCAATGAACTTGATGTTAGGCTTTTGAATTTCTCACCTGACTCCTATAGACCAAGATATGGTCTTTTTACTTTTGGTCACCAAAGTGGGTGAGTGATCGCCAAACAAAGGTCGCCAACACAAAGGGTCGTCTACCGTCGCTCAACAAAGGTCGCCCAACGCTGGTCGCCAAACAGCTGGTCGCCCAACGCTGGTCGCCAAATGTTGATCGCCAAATGCTGGTTGTCCAACGCTGGTCGCCCAACAAAGGTCGCCAAACAAAGGGTCGCCACTTCAAAGATGTACCGTCACCATCAAGGTTGACTGCCAAGCATGACCTGAACTTTGGAAGGTCATATCTCCTTCGCTTGAACTCCGATTTGGTGTTCTTGACTCTATGGAAAGTTGAGTCAAGAATTCATCCATATGACTGAGGAGTGATAATAGATGTCAGACCAAGGTGTTAGACTGAGCTCATCACTGCGTACCGTCACCCGTGTCGCCGTTTGCTGCTTGATCATGCGATGACCTCCAACTTCGGAAGGTCATATCTCCTTCGTTTGAACTCCGATTTGGGTGTTCTTGGACTCTATGGAAAGCCCATTGAGTCAAGAATTCATCCATATGACTGAGGAGGATATTAGATGTCAGACCGAGGTGTTAGACTGAGCTCGTCACTTCAGCAGCTCGTACCCTGTGCCGCCTCGTCAAGATCGGATCGCGCATGACCTCCAACTTTAAGGTCATAACTCTTCATCCGAACTCCGATTCGGTGTTCTCGACCTATGGAAAGCCCATCGAGTCAAGAATTTAATAAGGCATACCTAGTATGATAAAAGTGAATCATATTAGTCCCGGAAAACATGAAAACAGTAGGCCCCTATAGGTAACCATAGTTATTCATATTATGAATTCATAAATAACTCATAAGCATACAGGTAAGTATAGTTATTTACATTTAATGAGACATGAAAATGCAAAAAGTATGAATAATAATGATAGTATATATATATATATATATATATATATATATATATATATATATATAGTATATATATATATATATATATATATATCACATATGATTACCGAATGACAATAATTATTCGGGAATATGAGGTATATACTGAATATAAAATACATATTGATTGTCCTGGGCTAGAACCTAGTAGAAGGGATAGATGGGCATGCCCATGGTAGGGAGGCCAAGTCCGCAAAGATATAAGTCTCCAAGTATGTTCTGCTCTCGATATCGAGGCCCCGCCGTCGACATGTATCCTGCTGGACGTGGCCCCAACGGTCGCCATCAAGGCTGCTACTTTATAAGATGACTGCTCTCTGTCTCGCATAATGACAACAAGGCTCTCACTTTAAGGTCAGATTCACTTCTAAGGTTTATGCAGACATGAAATATAAAAGAAATGACCTAAGATATAAACGAAGTGTAGAGAATATATGATATGATAAGAGAAGGGCATAGCATTGCTATGCATGAAAGTATACACATAAGAATAAGTAAAGTACAAGATGACATGAAAAGTATACAAAGACGACAAGAAATGAAACTTGTTATGAAAAGTATATATATGAGAATGATAAGAATCCAGAATCGTTATATGTAAGTATATGATTTGTATAGAGGTGGGGTGACCCTTAATGGAGGTCATCCATGTGTATTTATTTCCCACTAAGCGTAAAGGTTAGCACAGGTGTTCAATCCGTGTAGGCCGTAAGAAGAAACCAGAGGACCGCAATCCATTAATGCCAGCCAGCGGCCACACATCAATAGTGCCCAATCGGAAGACCTTTAGGTCTATTTTAGTTATGAATTCCTTGTAAACCAATGTAACATCAGAATGTTGAACACTTCCATATATTCGGAAATTAGATAGGTTATTTTGTAATCCAATACATGTAATATAGTCATTATGCAAGTGTAAAGGTTATAAGTTTAAAAAAATATGAATTTCACTTAACACCCTATGAGTCAGCGCCAACTGGCTCATCTTCCAGAAGCTACTTGCTTATCGTTTATACAATACCATAATAATTTTACTTATGAACAATATTTTTGTCGATTGGGGTTTTTAACCATCATGCTAAATTTTTTATACCATACCATAACAATTTTTATTTATAAATTGTTTTTGTTAAATTGAAGCTACCATCATGCTCCGAGAATCATCCTCGACGTAAGAAGGTTCATTCTTTTATCCTTCTTACATTTAGCTCATGGAGGTCTTTAGATTCAAATTTCTTGTTGCATTAGTAATTTTATATTTGAATAAATTTTTTTCCTTGTTACCAAAAGTACAACCATAATCTCGCTTGTAGTCTCCATGGCTTCTACCTCATCCACAACCGTGGGAAGGTACACTCACTTCCCCTTGTAAAAGTTGTTAGAACAATCATGGGAGGATTTATTTTATGCTTCTCTTAAGACTCAAACGTATCCATCTTCATTAAATTTCATAGTATTTTTAACAGCAAAACGTATGGAGAGTGAGAATAGTGTTGACGGTGAAGTTAATCTCTTACTACATTATTTAGGTTTAGTTAATGATTTGAATCTGATGTGAGAATACTTGCCTAATTATGAAAGTTCGTGGGAATAATAGCAGACTACAACAACCTTATAAGTGAAAGTACTGAAGGATGAGCTCATAGCAAATGGTAGTAAGAAACGAGAAGCAAGAGTTGTAAAGAGAAGCATTAAATAAGAGGGAAAATAATGGAGGTGTAGGCTAAGCACTACAAGGTATATTTTTCATTTCAATTTGTTTCATTACTTTAATGTTGTTTTTAATTTATTTAATATTTAATGGTAAATTGAAACATTAGAATAAATTTTTACTGTATATTAGTTGTCAAAATATCAAAGAAACACCCATGGATGTCAAATGAAGATTTCTTGATGGTGATAAGTGATAAATTTCAGCTTAGTAAATACAATGACATCGATGATAATGGAGTAATACACCCTCAAAACCGATAAAGAAGAATTCGTTTGTTGTGCAGAAAAGCACAAAAGGCCCAAAGCTGTAAGACCTTAAGAGTTGATCATGCCATACTTAAGTTTAAGGTTATGTAGAGATATAAGGATGTTGTAGAGTGCAAGCTCACTATGAGAAAGTGGACAATTCTTAATGGATTCAACATCCACTAGGTAAAGAGCATTAGTAGACAGTTAGATGCTCGTTGTCAAGATGGATGTGAGTGGAGATTGTCTGGGAGCATATTAACACATGAGAAGGCTTTTGTCATTAAAACGTTGATTGATGTACACTAAGTAGAAAAGCACAATTCAACATGTATTCTACGAGTTAACTAAAAGTTTTCATTTAATAGTTGTTTATTATTTTGTTCTTTATCATGTGATTTAGTATTATTTAATTACTTTGTATTAATTTGACGATTTAACAAGTTATTGTTGAGTTCATGGAAAATGAATTTATGCCCAAGTTTAGTAGGAATTTGTTTTGGCTAATTAAAGAAATGGAGGCAAAGATGATGGAGAGATACAGAGCAACCGTGAATGTTTAGCAGTGTTACATAGCTAGAATGTTAGCTCAACACATGATGAGGGGCATACTCAAGTAGCATTATGCCAAGTTGCGGAGTTATTTGGAGGAGTAGATGAGCATTGATTCGAAGCAGGATGCTCTTATACTACATACGATTTTAATGAAGTTACGAACAAGTGCTCATTCAAGAGATTTTATTTTTGTTATAATGCTGAAGAATTGGCCCAAGCGCAGGGTTGTAGGAAAATAATTTGTTTAGATGAGACCTTTTTGAAAACGGTGGCTGTGAGTGCTTTACTTGTTGTGGTTGGAAAAAATTGTACCAATAGGATGTTTCCTATTGCTTAGGCAGTGGTGGAGGGTGAAAACCAACTTTCGTGAACTTGGTTTTTAAAGATTTTATTTTGAGAGATAAACATTGTAGATGAATTGGATTGGTCTTTCATTTCATACTAATAAAAGGTATACTACTATGCTAGTTAATTATTATTTTTCAATCTAATAACAATTAGTAACAAATAATTAACTAATTTTTCATATGTTTTTAATTTTTAAGAGCTAATGAATGCAATCAAGGAATTACCAACACAAGCACAAAACAGGTTAGCATATATGGGCAAACTGGAAAAAGAAAAGATTTAAAGGGGAGAAGTTCAAGTCATTATTTTGGGATGCTACCAAGTGTCCAAATCATGAACAATTGAAAGGCAAACTTGAAGAAATCAGAAAGGAGTCAAATGACACTTATGAAGACTTTATGAACAAAGGCCCAAATTTTTTCTTTAAAACGTACATAGAGAGTTGGTGCAAGTTTGACATGATCAACAACAACATATGTGAGACTTTTAATTCTTATAATAGGAATGCGAGGGAGAACCCAGTGCTTAAAATGTTAGATTCTCTTCGAGAAAATTTAATGGAGCGGATGGAGAAGCAGGTTCGATCAATGAAAAGGGTGAAAGATAAAATATGTCTTAGAATAAGGAAAAAGTTGAAAAGTATTAGAAAGAAACACAAGATAATTACATCATGCTTCATTGTGAGAGAAATTCTCAAGTGAGCATGCTCAATGAGCAAATCAAGGTGGACCTATAAGGGTGTCTATGAAGTCAGATGGTGGGCTTTAACAAGTAATAATACTTTTAATTCTTCTTTTATTATGTTTGAAACTTAAGTTGAAAGTAATAAGTTGATTTTAATATTTCATAGGTATTCTTTGTGTGCACGGATGTGCAACAATTCATTATACGAAATGGGATTCGATTGATTTTGTTGACCAATTTTTCAATGCTCAAAACTTTATAAGTACATATGAGAGGTTTGGGGTGTTTCCAGTTAATGGGTCGAATATGCGACTTGTGGCTTCTTGGTGCACTAATGTTGCCTCCACCTTTTAGAGTGCAACCAAGAAGGCCCAAGAAATTGAGATGGAGAGAAGCTGATGAAGCTAAGCACATCGTAGAAACATAGACAACCAAGTTGAGACAATTGGATGTGCAAATGACATGTCAACTATACAAAGGAGTTGGACACAACATCAAAACTTGCAAGGAGAAGGATAAATCATAATCAAAGTATGCTAGTAAAAATTTAGTAAGTTAATAAATTAAAATGTATTAAATCATGTTAGAATTGTTATATTTCTTTTAGTATTAATTGTCATACATACTTTATAGTGGAAGAGGACCACTGTAAAGAATGTAGGCTCCAATTAAATGTTGAATCGCTCAGCCGCTCAAATCCCATAAAAGAAGGAAAATAGAAAAGGACAGAGTCTGTAATGCATAGCCAAATATCCAAGCTCAATTCGATGTTGCAGATGCTGAACAAGTTGAAAATGTTGGTCATTCACCTAGGCGTACATCATTAAGAACTAAACACTCAAAGAGCAATATATCGTAAGACTGAGAAATATTATGGAGAAAATATACTTAGGTGTTAGTAATTGCATCTTATAAAAATAATTTGATATCTTGAAAATGTTTTTAAGTGATTCTTAACAAATTATTGTTTAACATGTAGATGCCAATTATGGATCAAATCACTCGTCAATTTTGCAATGGAAGCTTATGATAAAATTACAAATATCCCTAATAAATAACCGTTAAGCCAAGACCATCATGAAGATGTGCAACCTACAAATGATAAAATCCAAAGTTGAATATGAAAACATTATGGGACACTCGGTTCGCCTGATTTGATTATGTTGTTCATTTTGGACATTTAGGCGAGGATTGCAATTTTGATTATAATTAGAGTTGTTGGATATTTTGATAGTATCTGTGCAGTTGCGAAAGTGCGTCTTTATCAATGCAGGGCCTTTTGTTTCAGCCATCATTAAAGTTTTTGATGGTTTAGATGTAGAGATATTCCATAAAGGTTGTCATTGTGGAAAACCACAAAGTACCTAGCAAAGTGGTGGGAGATTGATTAAAAAGTTTTTTTATAAAGCCACTTGGTCTAATCACTATGCTCTATGAAGCTTTCAGATATTTAAGAAAGAAAAAGAGTTTGGGAATAAATGGAGATAGAGTTTCTGCTTTTCTATCGGGCCAGTGTGTTCTCAAAGAGAAATGATGAAGATTATATTATTAATTAGAGATGATGCAAAAATTTTGGTACAACTTTCTTCAAGGAACAAACAAAGCTACTAGATGTGTTTACAAGTCTAATAAGAAATGACAAACAGAGGAGAAGATAGAATGCCACTGGTTATAAGACTCAAAATTTGTAATCTAAATCCTATTTTCTTGAAATGACTTATTATTGAAAAACATATCGAAAAGAAATGGTTATTTTTACAAGACAACAATGAGAGCATTTTTGTCAAAATGAGGTAAAAATTTGATCAAGTATTATATTTATGAAATTCAATTTTCGAAAGGCCTCCTTAATCAAATCACCCAAGATAGAAATAAGATAAAAGTAGACATACTACGCTCCTGCTTCTGAGGAGGCTACGGGGGACCCCTGGACTCTGGGTCCTCTTAGGTAAAATGATCCAAATCATTCTCAAAGAAAGAACACTTCAAGCCATGTTTTTACAAATGAAAAACGTGACTTTCTTTTGAGTAATATGTCACCTATTTCATAACAAATAAACTAATTAAATACCGAGGAGGCTATAGCTTGGGACTTGGTCCTTTAGGTAAAACACCCAATCTGCTGACAAACAATTCTTTTTTATATGTTTTACTTCTTATTTTTTTTCCCTCTTAGGTACCCATATGATATGGGTTCAAAATTTCTAGTTAGGAATAAAATAGATTAAGCTATGCTCCTTATTGGAGAATTGGGTGTAAAAATGAGTATTTCATTTCTTCATTTAGATAAAAGAAACAAAGAACGATAGAATGTTCTTATGTGCTCTTATGTAAGAGTAATCAATCCTTTAAAAATGATTAAGTTTGTTGCACCCAAGTATTGTACTTAGATTGAAGAGTTTCTTATATCATTTTTAAGGTAGGTGTTTTTATGGGTTAGAGGGCAGTATAATTTCAACAAAAAAAAAAATTATACATACTAATTCATTTAAACCAAAAAATAAAGAAGGAGAAGAGAAATCAATTTTATTCATTATTTTATCCTCACATGCTTGAAATCTTGGCATTTTATGTTTGTTCAACTGTATAAGACAATATATAAACATATTCAAAGTGACATTTAGTTGGCGTTTATTTTTACTTAATGTTGAATATATAATTTTTGAGCTTTAATGTTGAATAGTGTTTGACAAAGATTAACATGCTCGTTTGTTTTTAATATTGGATAGTGAGTATGAATGACAATAGGGCGGGTTATTTTGGGTTTTCACCCCACCACGTCCCGTCCTTAATGGGACGGGTTTTGTTTAATCAGACCCAAGCTTTTAATGGGTTCGTTTATTTTCTAACACAAGGTGGGCTCATTATTGTTATTCCAAATTCTCAAATTCCCAACCCCAATTATATTTTAAAATAATTTTTATTATTTTATTTATACTTAATATAAATAATAATAAATAATAATAATTAGGGAATGTTTTTAATAAATAATTTATAAAAATTATTAAGTAATATATTTATATTTTATGAAATATAATTTATTATAATAAAAATAAAAAACAAATATAAAATTTATAAATTAAGCCCAAAAACAAAAATCAAATGCTTGATAACTGAGTTTGAGAATTTTCTCATCCTCCCAAACACATCTACTGACCTTGTTTAATTTTTTAAATGGGACAGGTTTGAGAATTGAAAAAAAATAAGCAGTAGAAGTCGGAATAGAATTATACATCGAACACCACCCCCTCCCCCATCCATAGTAGTAAGAGTGTTGCTAGTCTTAACCTTTTGTTGGGCAATGGGTGAGCTTTTTCTTGTTTTACAGTGGAATATATGACTTTTTCTAAATAGAAAAACTAATATTTCACTTTTCTATTTACAGAACTTTTGAAATCCTAGAAGCCAATAAGTCATTGAAAATTTTAAAAACAAGCATTGAATCTTGAAAGCTATTTAGCTTTCAGTAAAAAGTCAAAAAACAAACAACCCCTTAGTGATGTACAATAATGACATTCTTTGGGTCCTCTAGTTCTTTTCATTAAGCAAATTGAAGCTTCATCTCACTACTTCCAACATAGGTTTTGAGTTTGTCATCTACTTGGAAGATTACTTGAATATCTCTAGTTCTTCAATGGGTTCTTTTATGAGCAAAAAATGAGAAGTTGGAGAAAATGCATTTAGTGGCTAGCTCAACACAACTAAGACATAAGATGATGTGGCACCCTAAAATCAGAGTGTTCGTTGATAACCCATCAACCCTTGAAATGCATATGGATATCGTGTAACTAGATATCACATCGTTGTGTCCCATTTACTGGGATCCATAATTTAACAAAATTGGACAAAGTCTCATTTGTACGGGGAGCTCTACCCAAAACTCAACTTATACAATATACAATAACATGACCCATCAGGAGTCGATATAACCTGATGACCTCGCGGGTCATTATGATAAAAATTGACCACACCAAGTGCATTTATCCATATTCATACAAAACATGCAAGGCTATTTTAAAAACAGTCCATGTGAGTTCAATTACAACTCTCTTACATAAAAGTACATGCCAAAACTAGTTTGCTCCAAAATTTTACAAAAGGAGTTATAAAAGCCACAAGTTGGCTTTCTTCACCTTTGCGGCCTCGAATGAGTGCCGTCCACCGGTGTATATCTTGCACCTAAAATGTTTTCCCTTATAGGATGAGCCACACCAGGTAGAGTAATTCCTACAAAAGCTCCTCCTCACCTAAGTGCACATGCAATGTTCACATTCGACAATTCATATTCACATCAACATTCCAAGTAAGAATATGAAAATTATGGGTTGGAAATCTACATGTCATGCTATGAAATGAGATGAAACTCACTCGTGCATCATACCCTGAGTCTTCACAAACTCCCACCACACAATGTAGTGACAATGTGTAATAAAATTCGTCATTGATGAATTACATTCAATGATTACTTTGAAATAAAAGTCATGTGTTTATAAACCAAAATTTGTTGGATGTTACACCTCGAATGATCATTTCATAAACAAAACCATGTGTCTTTATGGGTAGTGGATTTGGAGATCGCGCGTCGCTCCGTCAGATTTTAGACTTTCATAGTCAGAATTAATATGAATCAGTAATCGGGTGCTCATAGACGCCGATTCTTTTATGTGATCATCAGACTACAGTGAACACGGTTCAATGATGCCCAGAACCATATCAATCACGAATATGGTGTTTGATTTCCAACCATGCACTCACCCGTGGGATGTGATGTCACTGATGATGGTATGCAAAAGCGCTGCGTACCATATCGGCGTCCTTACTATGTTTTAGTTCTATTTTATATATTAATAAGTGCATTGTTGGCGATATCGGTGTGGATCATGTGTTGCGGTGAATGGTGGTTTTAGAGCTTTAGCCGTCTGAAGAGAAGAAGTGGAAACCCAGCAGCAATGGCCACGGCGTGCTAGCGTCGCGCGGCGTTCGATTGTCTGATGTTGCAAGCGTCCACACGATGTTTGGTTAACATCGATTAAAGTCGAAACGTAGCGTCACGGCGTTCCAAGCGTCGCTGACGTTGCGACATGTGACGTTTAGTAGTTCTGCGTTAGAATTATTAAAGCGGAGACCGATTTTGAGATTATCAAAGGGCGTGCGGACGAGTGGAAAGCGAAGTAGGAAGCGACGAGATAAAAAGACTCGTGTTTTTGTATTTTCTCTTCTCGAAAACTATTAATGATTTATAGGCGTAGCGTATTAAATTAAAGTATGTTCTAGAATTATTTCTAGGGTTTTGTTGAGCCTTACTTCAATTGTATGGATTAAGGTTTAAATCTAATAATATTTAGTTTATTTATGATTTATATCGATTTGCTCCTCAAATGCATGTAGTTTATTTTCATGGTGATTATCGAAGACGACATCGATATGATCTTGGCACGAATTATCAGAGATCGAGAGATATTAGGGGACTCCCAGGGATATGAGTAGAACGACCCTTGGATAAATCAGCGAATAGAGATATCCTGATTTCGAGGGTTGCGATTAGGGTCTGAACATTTAAGCGTTTCAGAGTATAAGGTCGGGGCAGAGATGCATCCAATCCTATTGGCGAGATAGGCGGATATACCTCGAGAGAGGGTATCTCGTAGGCATGATCATCCTGTCATCGAGAATTCATCAATAGACTGAATAATAATTCCTCTAGGTAATAATCCATCAAATGTGGCAGGGGGAGGCAAAACCCAAGTTTTCACAAAAAGTAATTTCACAAGCTAATTAGATTTAGTTTTAATCTGATACATTAGTTAGACATTCATTAAGAGTTTAAGTAAAGATAATATCATAGGGCCAATTCCAGTAGTCAATGCACTTCTCCCTATGGATCGATATTCGTACTTAGGTACATTATATTAATTGATACGACGCATGCACTTGCGCACATAGGCGCTTTACCTAGTTAATATAAATCACACATCATGCTATCAGCCTATCAAGTTTTTGGTGCCGTTGCCGGGGAGAAGTTTTTGTGTTGATATTGACAATAGCGCAATTAGATATTACTCTAGAATTTAATTTAATTTAATTTTTTTTTAATTTTTTTAATTTTGGCTATATAAATGTATGTCCCCGGTCTTTGTGTTTGTCGTGTGACTCTGATGAAGGTTATTGTGAATGTATGCGCCGGATAGAGTCAAGTTAGACTACTCATTTGATCCTAAACGGAAAAGAACCTTACACACAGTACGTAGAAAACTAAGAAGCCGCAATAGAAATCTAGCGACCATACGAGAACAATGAAAGAGCGAGATCGGGACCCGAGAACAAAACAAGTCGTAAGAAGTCACGGTGGGAATAATGGTAGATGCTCCACTGGTAGTTTATACTCTGACTAGATGATAAGTTATGTTATAGAAGAGTTAAGCCTTACCACCTCTGATTTTCAATTTGCTATCCGAAGACCACCCATTCAAGTAAACAATTTCATGATAAAAGCAGTGACCTTACAAGTGCTTCAGAACATTCTGTTCCACGGATTTCCAAGTGAGAATCCGAATATACACCTAACCAACTTCATCAAAGTATGTGACACGATCAAGTACAATGAGGTAAGCGAAGAGGCAGCTGAATTTGAGATTGTTTCGCTCACTAGGTGATAGAGGCTAAACCCTTTGGATTAATAGTCGATACCGGATTCCATTACTTCATGGAGCAGCTTAGTGTAAAAGTTCTATCAAGTTCTTCAGCTGCGAGTGCACGACTAGTCACGAGATCAATGCTTTTAGACAACTAGAGGGGAAGGCAGCGAAGCATGGGAGATTTCATAAAAGCTGTTAGGAGGTGTCACCACGGTGACAGGATGGATGCAAGTCCATTACCCGCCATAGCGGTCACGGGGATGTGGCCGGAACGGTGATAGATGCTTTCTGATAAGGGTGCATTAATGAAAACTACGGACTAAACGCCTTAAATCCTGGAGGATCTTTGCTCTTAATAGTAATCAGTGGCACAGGGATAGGGTGCCAGTAGGGGAGGCGCGGATAACGAGGTTCTGGTAATCCGGTTGGATTACTCATGTCGCGTGACTCACTAAACAACAAGGTCTAGTAAATGCGGGATTCGAGATCGGCCCATGGGAGTTATCACGGGTCTGTGGAGGATAGCACAATAGTCTGGAGTCTTGGTCGGAATGACAAACGGTAGAGCATGCCCAGTATGTGTTGAGGTTTAATCAGCCACAACAACAGGGTTAATATGGGAGCAACAATTATCAAAACCAGAATCAGGGCCAAGGGTGGCGTAATAATTAAAGCAATCAAGATTTTAGATGGAGGAACAATCTGAACAACATGCCACCACCATGAGTAAATGGCTTGCCACGAGGAAGAGAAAAGTGAACTGAAACAAGCCTTTATGAGTAACTACTTCCTATCTTTGCCTTTATGAATGAGACAAAAGGTGAATATGCAAAACCAGGCCACCTAGTTGAACAATCAAGTAGCACAGTTGAGAAACTTGGATGCGCAAATGGGGCAAATGGCGAACATACTTACTGAGAGGCAACGAGGTTCCTTGCCAAGCAATTTAGAGAAAAACCCTAGGGGTGACGGTAGGGAACATGTTAAGGCTATCACATTAGGGAGTGGTAGAGAGCTAGCTACACGGGGGCCACCACCGTTAGAAAGAAGGGGCGAGGTGGTGAATAGTTCATTTCGGGAGATCGGAGGAGCCCGGGAGGCGGCCAGGGGGAGAAGCCGGCGGTGACACGGGATGGGAGGGAGAAGGCGAAACGATGGCCTATTTGAGCCACTATGCACGATACCATATCCTCGGCGATTGAGGCGGGAATAAAGCGGATAAGCAATTTGCAAATTTATGGAAGTGTTTAGAAATTGTCAACATTCCATTCAGCAGATGCTGCATTAAAGACGAATGCCCGGCTAATAAATTCATGAAAGATATACTTTCCAGGAAAAGAAGGTTATCAGAATTTGAGATAGTGAATCTTACTGAAGAGTACAGTGCTATACTTTGGAAATTACCTCAGAAGTTGAAGGATCCAGGCAGCTTTACAATCCCTTGTAAGATAGGGAACTCGATCTTTGAGAGGCCACACATGTGATTTGGAGCCCGGTGTGCCTCGTACGCTTTCCGTTTTAGGCGATTGGGTTTGGGGCTAGACCTACCGGTCCTACTGCTTGACTTGCGGATAGATCCATTGAAACATCCCGGGGAGTGATAGAGGATGTGCTAGTAAAGTGAGCAAGTTTATGCCGGTGACTTCATAGTGTTAGACATGGAGGAAGATAAAGAAATACTCATCATACTGGGCATACGATATCTAGAAACTGGCAGGGCTATGATTGATGTGCAGAAGGGAGAGCTGAAACTAAGAGTGCAGGATGAGGAAGTTAGATTTAGCGTATTTAACGCGGTGAGGCATCTAGCGGAGAGTGATGCATGCTTCATGATAGAAGCAGTAGAGGCTATAGTGCCTAGCCATAGTGGTTTGACTGACCCTTTGGAGGCTAGCCTAGTGCAGAATGCTCAAGAAGAACTAAGTGAAGAAGCTGAAGAGTATGTGAAGTGTATGGACTCCTTTCAGGCGACGGGAGGAAGTATGGCCGGGTTGGGAGAGAGAACACCGGACCCCGGTGCCCTTAGTCGACGACCACCACGGTTAGATAGCCACTCCCCTAGTCACTTGAGGTATGCGTACCTAGGGGAATCCTCAACCCTACCAGTTATCATATTAGCATCTTTGATAGTAGTGGAAGAAGAGAAGCTTTTAAGAGTGCTTCGAGATCACAAGAATGCTATCAGGTGGTCTCTATTTGATTTAAAGGGGATCCGCCCCTCCATGTGTATGCATCGGATCCTATTGGAGGATGAGCCTGAGCCATGATGGCTGCAAGGAGACTAAACCCGACAATGAAGGAGGTGGTAAGAAAAGAGGTGTTGAAGTGGTTGGATGCATGAGTGATCTACCCCATCTTTGATAGTTCATGGGTAAGCCCAGTACAAGTTGTCTTAAAATGAAGGACCATGGTAATCTGGAGGCCCGAGAGCAGCGCAGCTGCTTGCCTTCTCGAATAGTTACATTGTGGAGGATTTGCATAGACTACCGGAAGTTAAATAAGGCAACTAGAAAATATCATTTCCCACTTCCATTCCTAGATCAGATGCTAGATCGACTGGCAAGGCATGAGTATTACTGTTTATTAGACGAGTATTTGGGTTATAATCAAATGCTATATCATAGGAGGACGAAAACAACATTCACATGCCGTATGAAATTACGTTTGCTTTTAGGCGAATGCCCTTTTAGACTATGTAACTCAAGACAGGATTTCGATTGCTGCATGATGGCCATATTCTCAGACATGGTCGAGAGAACAATTGAAGTATTCATGGATGATTTCTATGTGGTAGGGAAATATTTTGATAATTGCTTGGAGAACCTGAGACAGGCACTGATAAGATGTGAGGAAACCGACCTTGTATTGAATTGGGAGAAGTGTCACTTCATGGTGAAGGAAGGCATTGTATGAAAGAGGAATCGAGGTAGATAGAGCCAGGTTAGTCAACGAGAAGCTCTGCCCCCATCTTGAGTGAAAAGGAGAATAAGGAACTTTCTAGGTCCGCGCGAGGATTCTCTGAGAGATTCATAAAGGATTTCTCCCAGAAATAGCTGGCCCACATCAAATCTGCTTGTTCAAGGAGTGCCCTTTGAGTTTGATGATCAGTGCCTGCAAGCGTTCTTGTTTCTCAAACAAAAATTCGTGTCAGCTCCTATTGTAGTAGCATTGGACTGGAATCTTCCTTTTGAACTAATGTGTGATGCAAGCGACTAAGCAATTAGGGCAGTGCTAGGCCAAAAAAGGGCCAAAACTTTTTAGGTTATCTATTATGCAAGTCAGACTTTGAATGATGCGCAACTTAATTATGCAACAACTGAAAAAGAAATTCTAGCTATTGTGTTTGCGTTTGACAAGTTCCGAATGTACTTAATTGGTAACAGGGTCATAGTGCACACTGACCATTCAGCCATAAAGTACCCGATGACCAAGAAGGACGCTAAACCGAGATTGATAAGGTGGGTATTACTACTCCAGGAGTTCGACCTTGAAATTAAAGATAAGAAAGGAACTAAAAATCTAGTAGCCGACCACGCTTCACGATTGGAAGGGCCGAGTAAAGAAATTTAGATAAATGATAGTTTCCTTGACGAACAGTTCTTGGCAATTGAACAAAAAAAGCCAGTACCATGGTTTGCGGATTTGGTGAACTACTTGGTAGCAAAAGTGCTCCCCCTAGAATTTAGTTATCAGCATAAGAAGAGATTTTTCGCACAACTGAAACACTACTATTAGGAGGAACCCATCCTGTATAAGCATTGCGTTGACCAAGTGATAAGAAGATGTGTCCCAGAAGAGGAAATAGAAAGTATTCTAGCTCATTGTCACGCGCTAGCATGCGGGGGGCACTTTTGGGGAAATAGGACAACTGCAAAGATGCTTCAATCGGGATTCTAGTGGCCTACCTTATTCAAGGATGCACACCACTTTATTACACTTGTGACAAATGCCAAAGAATGGGAAGCATATCAAAATGGGATGAGCCGCTTTGCAACCTATTTTAGAGGTAGAGCTGTTTGATATCGGGAGGATGGATTTTATGGGTTCTTTTCCTTCATCTTTCAACAACATATACATTCTCTTGGCCGTAGATTATGTTTCTAAATGGGTGGAGGCCATACCTACCTGAACTAATGATGCCAAAGTGGTAGCAAACTTTCTTCGCAGTCATATATTCACCCGGTTCGAAACTCCAAGGGCATTGATCATAGATGGGGGAACACACTTCTGTAACAAACTCATTGACAACGTGTTGAGGAAATATGGTGTCGGCATCGGATTGCACTTGCATACCACCCATAGACTAATGGCCAAGCAGAAGTGTCGAACAGAGAAATCAAGTCTATCTTAGAGAAAACAGTCAATAGCTCGAAGAAAGATTGGGCGAAAAAGATAGATGATGCACTCTAGGCATATAGAACAACTTTTAAGACACCATTGTGAATGTCACCATTCAGGCTAGTGTTCGGGAAAGCGTGTCACTTGTCGGTGGAACTGGAGCATAGAGCATACTGGGCAACTAGGCAGTTGAATATGGATAGTAAGATGGCTGGTGAGAAACGCATGTTGCAGCTTAGTGAATTAGAGGAGTTCGCGTGAGGCGCCACGAGAGGCGAAGATATATAAGGAAAGATGAAAGCAGCGGCCAGACATATCCTGAGGAAGAGTTTGAGCGAGTCCAGCGGGTCCTCTTGTTCTTGCTTGACCAAGCTTTTCTCCAAGGGAAATTAAAGTCACAGTGGTAGGACCATTTCTTTGTGACTCGGATTTTCCGTATGGAGGCCCGAAATTATGCACCCGGAGAAAGGGCCTTTAAGTTAGCACACAACGTTGAAGCCATACTTTGGAAATGAGTTTCATGCAATCAAGCGAGGCCATCACGAGTCTAAGCACATCGAAATAGTGCCATGGGGAATTCGATGGAGTCCATGATCCTTAAGGAACATTGAGATTCGAGGAAATCATTGTGACATTAAACAAATGCGCCTTGGAGGCAGCGAGCTTTTTGATATTTTTTCTTTACGGAGCGTAGTTTTAGAGTGTTTTTAGTTTTGGCATGTTTTATGTTTCTTTGTAATCAAATTTTCTTTTGTTTGTTTGTTTTCGAACTTGAGATAGTAGTGGCAAAGGCTGGCTCGAGAAGCTCATTCAGGGTACGGCGGGGTTGGAACTTCATTGGGATTTTCTCAAACTGAGGTTTGTAAATTTTTTGAATTTGGCCTTCTCTATAACATCGCGGCGTCCCAGCGTCGCGGCGGCGGCGTGGCAAGCCGAGCCTGCGTCGCATCGCGGCGTTGGATCTCAACGACTGCGGCGTTGGCGGACCACATTTTGAAGCTCTGCTGTAGCGTCGACATTAGATTTCAACATGCTCATGAATGTAGCGACGTTGGATCTCAAGTTCGCGACATTGGCTTAAGTGACTCTCAGGAACGTCGCGACGTTGGATCCTAACGTCACGACGTTGACACTTCCACCTTTTGGAACGTCGTGACGTTGGATCTCAACGTCACAACATTGGCATTATAACTCTCGGGAACATCGGCGTTGGACGACGTTATGCGCGATTTCCCTGTTTTGCCGAATAAAGTGTTCATTCTTCTTCTTTCGTAAACCTTGGAAAGCTTTAACGCCTCCATTTTTGTAGATACCCCGAGAAAACACGACTAGGCTTGTCAGCGGGTCACAAGGAACCCCAAAGCCTTCTGAATGTCCACTAGATCCGCAAATCACTAGTGCTTACCTTCATTTGGAGCCCTTACTCCTGGTTTAGTTACGGGTAAGTGAAGGCTCAAATTCACCTTATAGTGAGTTGTTTTTGTTTTTTTTTGGTGGCTCGTTTATGCTAATGAAGGTACCTTAGGAGTGGTTAGGGATAATAGCGATTTGGGTTAAGTGCGACCCCCCGTCTCAGAAGTGCACACTAGGTGTTCAACAGTTTGCCTAAGTGAGTTGTTGGGCGACCTCATTTGGGCAGTTTGGTCCAACTGCATCACACGGGAGTTAGTAGGTCTAGAGGCCAAGAAGAGGTGAGAAAAACTTTGGTCACCATCTCAACCCGACCTATAAATTACTTGATGTTGGTAAGTAAAATGACCTCGAAATTTGGCGAGAGCCTATGAATAGTTACGATCATGACAAATTTGTCAATGAAAGCACGATCAAGAAGTTTGGCCTCATCTCCAAAAATAGGTCCTTCATTAAGGAGAAGGGATTCCACCACCCCGATTACTTCTTTTGTAAGAGTGTGAATGAGGATGTGACGCTATGCCTGACCTCCTTGCACAGCTACCCGCGAGTGTGGTCTGAGTTTTATGCCAATCTCTACTCCATTAGTATTGAAAAGGGTTGAGATTGGGAGGGTGTTAGTGAACTGAATGTGAAGTCACATCAGCGTTTTCTATAGCACAGAAACCAGGTTAACCACAGGAAACGCTTTGATAGGCTCAGTGAAGCTATTGACTACCACGGGTCATGGGATGTTACCAATGGGCACGATGAGTGGAAACTTAACAGTGGAGGGCACATTGTGCACTTCAAGGCCAAACATTTAGCCTACATTCCTAAGGTATAATACTTCATCACATCGTCTCATTGTCCGACTGACTAATGTGTGAGTAATGACCCGGCAGCCACACTTAACTATGCCATTATCCAGGACATACCCTTTGATGTTAGGTAGGTTATAAAGGATGCAATCCTCTATAACAGATACCCATGAATGAATATTGGGCACCCTTCCCTTATTCTGACCTATGCAAGCAAGCCGAGGTGCCATAGAGGATAATGAGGGCTTGGATACACTCGATCAAGGTGATCTCATGATTAAGAAAATGCGGGTGTACGAGGCCATAGGAGTGTATTTGAAATGAGCCCTCGATGAGGATGGTGAGCTTATCGGTCTGAGTTTGGGATCCCCATAGGGCGCCCGAGGAGAGGCGGGCGGTCCTCACCTAGCCCCACCACCACAACCATTCCCATAAGAGGACCCGGTCAGTCCTTCCACTACCCTAGAGGACCAAGTGCAGGACCTTACTGCTCGATTTGATGCATACTAGGATGAGACCTAGGAGCATCGGGTCCTCATCAGCCAGGATATGGATGCCCTTCGCGCCGACATGTGCACCGTCATGCACAACTAGGTGACCATCCTCCACAATCAGCAATCCCTCTAGGATCAGCCGTGACTCCTCACTTTTCACACCTTGCCTCACGCCATACATGTTGATTGGGGGAAATCACTAAGGAAGTTCACTACACCCTCTCTTGTTCTTCCATAGACATTGAGGACACTGTCCACACTTGTTTAGGGGGTGTGGGTGATCGGTTTGTTTTTGTGTTTATTTTTGTGTTTTCTGCTTTAGTGTGTCTATTTCTATGCTTATTTATGTGTGTCATGTTTAGGGTTTCTTTGGTGTTTATGTCGGCGTCTTCGGTTGTGTGCATTTTGTGTTTTATTTTATGTTACATTTCTTGAGGATTCCACATTTTTAGTTTGTCGGGTTTAGTTTGTTTTAGGTAGTTGTGTGAGTGATGCCCTTGATTGCGCAATCAAAGGATCTCTTTTGACCTCTTCAAATCTTTTGGAAAAACAGGTGTAAATGAGAAAGGATCTGTGGGTTGTTAGATGCTCGGGAATTACTTGTTGGATAGGTAGGGGGGACATAGTAAGTCACCTCCTGGGTATTCAAGAAACCAATTCTCAAGGAGTCTACCGCACCCACACACATATGATCTCCAGGGTATGCCTAGGCTCCAAACCCGGCTTACTAAGGTTCAACAAACCTTAGGGGTTTCTAAACAACAAAGTGATGGGACACCTTAGAAAAAGAGAATTGCCATCGAGCCTTAATTTATTTTAAAAAAAAAGTATGAATAGAATAAGTGGGAGCTTCTAGTCAGAATCCGGGCACAATCAGAGGCTTTTGATATTGTACTGACCAGTGGCGAGACCGTGACTTTCGCGCCCGTTACATGAGACGAGAGGATGAAAGTTTCCAAAAGCTTAGGGCCTTAGGTTTGGTTGAGTGTTCGGGATGACGTTCAAGGGAGGCCCAGGAATGCCTAGTGCCCTTAACACCAGCCCAGTGGGGAGTCACCGCGAATCCCACTACGGGAACACTCGACATAAACTACAGCTCGCTCTTTCTGCAGTGGGTCAGTCTAGTTCTGAATAAAAAGTGCGTTCTTATCCTTCCGTAGTTAGACTCTCCCAAATAGGTAAGTTGAATTCAAGTTTAGAGTGTGGAATTGAGTTATATGCTAGAGATCATGTAATAAATGCACATAGATATAGGAAAGGCTGTTAAACTTAGGAGGTTGAGTCACTTGTCAACCAAGCCGTGTTCAGATTTGAATTCTTTGAAGTTGAACAACCTTATGGATCCTTTGAAATTTATAAAGGAAGATTTGGCAAATTCGGTCCATTTTGATCCTTCCTTTTGGTAACATGTGCATCACAATCAGGTAGTTGAGTTTTAGTATGTTGGTTTCTTATGTGTTTGGTTTAGAGTCTGTTTCTTGCTGGGGGACAAGCAAGAAGCTAAGTTTGGGGGTGTGATGAGTGTACAGCGGCTCGTATCATGTCGTCTTTTCACGTTTTAGTTCTATTTTATATATTAATAAGTGCATTATTGCCCGATATATGATTTTTGGATCTTGTGTGCATTGCAGATGAATATGGTGGTTTTAAGAAGCTTTATGGAAATACGAAGAAGAAGAAGTGGAAACCCACACGTTGCGACGTTCCAACATCCTAACGTTGCAACGTTGTGAAGTTTGGTCAACAATAGTAAAATTTAAGGCGACTGAGTCGCAGCGTTTATGATTCCTACATCAGAATTCTCAAAAAGCACGAGAGCCAAAATTTTCAAGATTATCGAGAAGGATGTATGGAATGAGGAGTGGAAAGCGAAGCGGGAAGCGACCCGAGAGATAAAAAGACTCGTGTTTTTGTATTTCTCTTCTCAAAACCATTAATGATTTGCAGAACTATGCTTGTATTTAAGTGATATGTTCTAGGAGAATTTATTTCTAGAGGTTTTGTTAGACCCTACTTGATTTAATATAGTTAAGGTTTAAATATAATATTATTCAGTTTATTTATGATTTATATTGATTTGCTCTACGTTTGTGGTTTATTTTCATGGTGATGTTTGGCCAACATTGATATGATTTCTTTGCGAGTGCTCCAAGAGATCGAGAGATAAGGACTCCCAGGATATGAGTAAATGACCCTTGGATCGTCGAATGAGATATCCACGATTCCAAGGATGGCGATTAGGGTTTGAACATTTAAAGCGTTTGAGTATAGGGTCGGAGGCGAGAGATTACCTTATTGGCGGGAATAAGGCGGATATCTGCTCGAGAGAGAGGGTATCTCGTAAGCGAGTCATTTTGTCATCAAGAATTCATCAATAGACTGAATAATAATTCCTCTAGGTAATAATCCATCAAATGTGGCAGGGGGAGGTAAAACCCAAGTTTTCACAAAAAGTAATTTCACAAGTTAATTAGATTTAGTTTTAATTTGATATATTAGTTAGACATTCATTAAGAGTTTAAGTCCAGATAATATCATAGGGCCAATTCCAGTAGTCAACGCACTTCTCCCCGTGGATCGATATTCGTACTTAGGTACATTATATTACTTGATACGACGATTGCACTTGCGCACATAGGCGCTTTACCTAGTTTATACAAATCACACATCACGCTATCAACCTATCACCTGTGCATATGCAATGTAATGAACCATTGCATGTCAATGTCATGTCTAATATGTAGTAAATGTTACATAGACAACTTAAACCACATAATTCATCATGTATCATGGACAATCACAACATATGCATATAATCTCCAAATAAAAACTCATCCCAAGTCAATATATTAATACACATATATTAACATTTTATCTGCTGCTTAACAACGAGCATGTCACATAATTAATATGCTTACCGTAATCCTCAAGGCCAAATGTAACATATAATATTCCCACATAATAGCCCCTAAACAAGCCATATAACGGCCCCGAAACAAGCCATAAAATAGCCCACAATTTCAACCTAAAACAGTCCATAATTTTAACCCAAAATAACCCCTTAAATAGACTACCAAATAGACCTGGCATTTCAAGCAACTCCAGCCTTGACTAATCTAAATTCTGGCGAGTATGACAGGGTACAAACAGCCTCGTAGCTCTCATTGTCATGATAGGCCACCTTGCGGGGTCTGAATAAACCTTGATGAATTGTGGAACCACGAATTGTTTCATGATTAGTAAATTTCGTTTTCGATAAGTTATGTATTTGATTGGAAACGGTCAAATGAATAGTATTTTTGAAAACGGTCGAGAATAAAAAATGTTCAAGAATAATAATGTAACAGTCAAGAAATTGAAATATATTAAAACGGAATTCGTTTAAGGGGGTTTTTGAAGCATTCGACGATTTATGACAAAAATGCCCTTTTTACGAAATAGTTTTAAAAATATTCCTTGTAACCTTAGAATTTTTTTTTAAAGCATGTTCATGATAATAAATAAGTTAATTAGAGTATTCCATGGTCAATTTTATGATTGACGATCATGAAATATTTTTAGTTTTATCCAGATAGGGGTATTATTTTCAAGGAGGGCATTTAAGTCATTTAATGAGTAAGTCTAATCTTGGCAAGCAAAGCAAGAACCAATAGAATAAAGCCATGGTGTGAGTTTATAGATCCATGTGATTAAAATGGACTTATGAGAGCTTTTCATAAATTTTTATATGATTACAAAATAGTTAACTTAACTATGGTTAGTGGATGAGTTAAAGTTAACTAGAAATAAAACTTAATCTTTGGTTAGTTAAAGCTAACCAAAGTTAAAGGATATTTGTGTTACTAAACCATGAGGAGTTGAAGGTTTCAACTATGGTTCACGTTAGTGGGATTTTATGGAGCATAAAGTGGAATTAGTTGCTTTTGGACTATATGGTTACATATGGACCAATGAGAATGCAAGGATGCTAACTAATGGCATGGGGTTAATTTAAGGATAATTGGAGGGCAAATTAGGCATGAAAAATGATCATTTAAGTGCATTGGACTTGTCTTTGGGTGTGCATATGGGTGAGACAAGTTTGAAAGGCAAAATGGAAAGTATGGAAGCACTATGGAGAAAATTTCAGCCCCTTCCAAGCTTTTCAAGTGATTCTCATGCTACTTCAAGTGTTCATCATGTCCATGAAGTTCTAGATCAAACCCTATGAAAAAGCAAGTTTTAAGGCAGATCACCTACTAGTCTAAGTGTGGAATTTGAAGGTTAATGGTGAATGGTTATATGATGGTAAATGAGTTTCTTGGCATGTCTTTGTAGATTTGAACAAGAGATTTGGCTGGGAATTCAAATTAACATCAAGACAAACACCTAAGGTAAAGTAATTAGGTTTTATGGATTATTTATCTAAACCTTCAATTGAGTTATTAGTTTAAGGCTTTAGCTATTAAATTGACATGATTCTAGGTTGATTTTGCTAAGAAATTGAAAAGAAAGAATGAGATTATAAGGATTGTAAATTTAGGCCAACCTGGATGTTACGGAAGTGATGTTGTTTGGATTGGTTTTAATTGGATTAATTATTACTACTGGAATACTCTGAAGAAATTAATGGAATTAAAAGTTTAAAAGAAAATGAGATATAGCATGGAGAGGGTTAGGCCAAGAGAGGGTTTAACTGGAAATGCATTGGTTTGATTTAGTTAATTGAATCAATGTCATTGGATGAATTGTTAAATATAATTGTTGAAAGAAAATGGAAGAAATTGAAGAAAGAATGATGAATGCGTGACATGTAGGATTTGACCACCCTAGGAAAAGTAAGAAAATTTTGAGTTTCAATTGATTTTAATCAATTGGAAGTGATTAAATGCCTAATGAAGTGTATTAAAAGTAAGGTTTTAAGAAAAAGAATTGATTATGTATAAATGTAATTTTTACATATAAAGGGCATTATGGGTTTTTTCACTTTATAAGCATGCTAATATTTTGATTTAAGACTTGTAATGATGTTAATGAGCCTGACTAATTTGAAACGAAGTGTTAAGTTGAGATTAAGTTGAATAAGAAAATGCTTAAGGGTTGCTCTAATTTGATAGAAAGTATATTATAGTTACTTATTTAATTGAATATTGTTAAGGTATGAATGTTGATGGATTTTATATTAATGTGACTTGTAGGGGAGGAAAGGATTAAGGACAAATGTGGAAGGTTTTTAAAGGAGGAAATGGCTTAAATAACTAAGGTGAGGGAAAATGTGGGGTCTCATATATAGGATGAGATATATATATACATATATATATATAGGTATATATATATATATATATATATATATATATGGTATATATATATATTGAATGTTAATAAATATATAGGTTTTCATATCTATGTTATAAATTAAGTTTAAATGAAGTAAAATGTGTTTCTTGATCTTTAATATGTTGAGAAAATATGAAAATGATTTAAGATCATATATTTATACATGATTTATGGTTCTTAATATTAAATGAAATGTTTATAATTATATATATATTATATATATGTTTATATGAAATGTTTATGATTGAATCCATGGTTACCCTATAATATAAAGATAAAGTTTGAAGGAAAGTCGACTAAAGTACTTTAAGCGCATGGTACTTTGAAAAGGGATAGGATTTTTATGTATAGGTGAAGAGTAGATTGACATCACAGTAAATTTATGAAAGCACAAAAGATTTACCAAAGCATTTTTATCATTTCATAAAGGCAATGGTATTTAAAAGAAATGCATGACGACCAAGTTCCTTGGCCATCGGGTGATCGTAAAGATCGCTTCAATGGAGTGTCTTCGCCAACTGGTTAACGGTAAGCGGTTCACTGGATATGATGGATCCAAAAAGATGAAAAAGAAAGTAAAGTAAATGTTTATTGAAATGAGAATTTATACAACTGTTTTACACATTGTATTTAAACTATATCTGGAAACATTATTTTCCTATGAATTGTATTCTCATTGAGCTCCTTTATCTCACCCTCTTTTCAAATGTTGTGGCAAATGCTTTGTGAGCAGAAATTTCAAGAATGTCAAGTATCCCTTTAAGCATAGTGACACTTTCGCCACCACTTTTTGAAAATGTATAGACTTTTTTAAAATAACTACTTATGCACTCATCAATGTATATATGTTTTTGTAAAGAAATAAACTATAGAGCTCGATCCTTTTCAGGTGGTAGAGGTGGCGTGAGCAATGCGTAATCCCAACTCGAGCCCAACGGTTATAAAAATATTGTTTATATTTTTATGGTGTTCAGAAAATGATTTTAAATTTTGATTCGAAATTGCTTCATGGGTGGACTCATGTCCCGTAATGACGCAGTAAATGAACATTATCCTGAGTTAAAATATTTTATTATAAGTGTTGTAAAATCAGGAATGTCCAAAAACAGAAACTCACTCAATTTTCTCTCTCAAAACATTTAATTGTATAAAAAGGGTTTAATGTTTAAAAGAAAAGAAAAAAAATTTTCCCACCATGTTTAATAAGATTTTAATGGAAAGCATAACCGTATAAATGGGTCCACCTTACCTAATTCACTTTTGGAAAGTGGTTGAAAAATGTTTTCAAATCCGGTAGGAGTACGAGGGTCCCTCGAGTTAGGAAGAGGAAATCTGGGTTAGGTCCCTTCAACATGCCACAAAATAGGCCTAAAATAGTCCCAATTAGCCCCTAAACAACTCCAAAATCATCCCTAAAACAGCCACATAATTGCCTCTTAAATCAACCCAAAAGGTAGAAATAAAAACCAAAGTAGAAAGAACCTTACCTCTTGGGACGTAGTAGAAACGGTAGGAAACCTCAAGAACACCTCCTAAACTGAAACTTTGATTTCCAAATCTTCTCCTTGGATCTTCGGTGAAAAAATCCTCATTCTGCACGTATAATTAGCCCTCATCGAGAGAGATGAATTTAAATCTTACGACGGATTCTGACACGGAACTCCGAGAACGCTGAAATAAATCTGATTTTTCTTCTCTCCAACGCTCAAGTTGTAAAATCGCAGATATTTTCAGACTAAACATCGTGAGGAGGAAGTGATATACCTCGAGAGAGGGTATCTGCAGTACGATCACCGCCATCGAGACCATCAATAGATCGAATGACACCTTCGGTAATAAACCATCAAATGTGGTAGGGGGAGGCAAAACCCTAGTTTTCACAAAAAGTAATTTCACAAGTTAATTAGATTTAGTTTTAATTCAATACATTAGTTAGACATTCATATTGTAGTTTTAATTTCACACTATATTACTTGATACGACGCGTGCACTTGCGCACATAGGCGCTTTACCTAGTTTATACAAATCACACATCATGCTATCGGCCTATCAGTTCCCATGTCGCCTCCTCCACTCCTCGGTGCTGCCACAATACCTTTACTAGCCTCACGGTCTTGTTCGCAAAGCCTGGCCCCGGCTATCCATGATATGTACCGGTCCCTCCTCGAAGGTTCCATCCGCATCAACGACAAGTTTGCCCTAATCCACCACATGAGTTAGATATGGAGTGTATTTTTGGAGCATGGAGACATAGAATACAACATGAACACCTCGACAGGTTTCACTGCACGCCCAACCTAGTTAACCTGTGACCTACCTCTCAAGTACCTTGAAGGGCCTGATACGCATCGACTATAGCTTTCCTCGCATCAAACTTGACTACTCCTCTCTTCGGCATCACTTTCAAGAAGACATGATCCCTACCTCAAAATCTATAGGTCGCTGTTGTCTGTCGACGTAGCTCTTCTATCGGCTCTAAGCCGTGAGAAGACGCTGTATCAAATCCACCTTCTTAGAGGTGTCCCTAACCAAATCTGGACCCGTAGAGAATCTCTCTCCCGCCTCTGTCCAACAAACCGGAGATCAACAAGGCCTTCCATATAGTTCCTTATAGGGTGTCATTTGTATGCCCAATGAGCAACCCATTGTCGCAACCTAATTAAGGGTAAATACTCTTCCCATCTACCCTTGAGATCTATGGCGCATGCCCGTAGCATGTCCTCTAAAGTCTGGATGGTCTTCTCCGACTGACCGTTCGTCTAGGGATGAAAAGTAGTGCTCATCTTCAACTGTGTCCCCATGACTCACTGGAAACTCTTCCAAAAATGAGCCATAAAGCTGGGATCCCGATCCAATACTATAGATACTGGCACCCCGTGCAAACTTTATACCTCATTTGTACAACCTATGTAATTCTAGAGTGAAGGTCATCCGCACAACCTGCGCAGCTGACTTAGTAAGCTAGTCCACTATCACCCACATCGCGTCATGCCCTCACGATGTTTGTGGCAAGTGAGTCACAAAATCCATTGTGACATGCTCCCACTTCCACTCAGCTACCTCCAAGGGCTAGAGTAATCCCACTAGTCTATGGTGCTCTCAGCCTTACTTGCCGAGACACGTGAGACACGACTCTAACAAAATCCTGTAACATTTCTTCATCCCACTCCAGTAATATTGGCGACGAAGATCATGGTACATCTTCGTGTCACCTGGATGCACAACAAAAAAGGAGCAATGGAACCTCGAGATCTTCTTTCCTCGCACTCACCGACCGGGAACCATAACCCTTCTCGTAAATCAAGACTACCATCCGTGTGAATGGCCCAAATTTTCACACCTATATCCGACCGCATAGCCTTGATGGACAATATTCCTTGTCCCGACCGGACTCGACCACTTACTTAGTGTAGGCATGAGCTACTCAACTCTCCAGCACTCTACCACCCTTGTAATAACCCGAACTCGTCCTACGCCTCCAAGATCCGGTCACTCTGAGAAGCCACTAGCCAACACTCCTCATGACTTCTGGTTGGGTGCATCAACCACCACATTTGCCTTACCGGGATGTTAATGCAAAGTGAAGTCATGGTCTTCCAGATACTCCATCCACCTGTGTTACCTCATGTTAAGGTCCCGTTGTGTAAAATGCACCGACTTATGGTCCGAAACACTCGAACTCCGTCATCAGATATTAGTGGCGCCTAAACCTTCACAAGAAGATAATGGCCACCAGCTTCATGTCATGTGTAGGGTAACTCTGTTCGTGGTTCTTTAACTACCGAGAACCATAAGCCACTACCCTCCCAAACTACATCTACCACGCCCCTACCGCCACCTGAGCGAAGAGAGGGGGCACGACATAGGACTAGGACTCATTTAATTGATTACCTGACATTGGTGGCACCATTTCGAAATATCAATCCAAATATCATAATATAACTTGTAAAACTACCACTGTAGCGGTGTTTAACTGTTCATGTACATACATTCCTGAGTTTCATTTACTTGTACTTACACAAATCCACTATTACCAAAATATTACATTTACATTTCAAAACAAAGTCAAAACCTACATATGATGGACTCCTATCACGTGTCGGGCCTTGTTGTATGCGTGCACGCCCTTGATGTTCTCTTTCAAGACTCACCCAGATGAAACTAATCTCGCCATGTTCTTTATAACTTTGGGCGAAGAAATGTATAATAGATATGACCACTGGGTGGTCCACATTTACAGTATAACATAATGCATATGTCGTGAGTTTACATATAACCTGACTCTTATCATAGATTTTATATAGCATACTCTATGATAGGTTTTGTATATCTATCGTAGGAGTTCGTAACAAAAGATCCATACAGAAAGTACCCGTATACATTACGTAAACGTAACTGGTCCTTATGCTTTCTGACTGTCATTATTCAGATTCTGTATCATATAAATGTTCGTGACATAGACCAAGAATAATGAATGATGTGTGGACGCAAAGACAAATAGGTCCCCAAGGTACGATACAAGATCACGTGAGACGTACTCTGCCCATGTAATGAGGTGTCGTGATCATATAATGCAGAGTACCGTCAAAGATCGACGTGAGACATTACGCCTACCCACGCAACGTAGTTGGCCGTGAAGACTCGGGCCAGTGATCGTCGCCACCAACAGACGTGCTTACCCACGTAATAGAGGTGTCATAGCACAATGCAGGAGTGTCGTCGCACTTATCAGACATGCCTATTCATTCACTATCCAGTCTCCGACAAGCATACAATTCTATATATTACTAAGCTTGTTATATTGTTCTTAATCACATTAACAAAAAGGGGCAAGAAACAATGTTTGCCCAACAACAAGATCGCCGAGGCGAAGCAAACGGCGAGGTACAGAGAAATTTTCATATAATCAAGAGTACTGTAATTTGGTTCTCTTCATTCACTTATTAGGATCCTCATTAATCCAATTTTATGCCTAATTATCTTCCATTAAAAGTCCAAACCAAAGAGTAATGGATTCTAGAATTAACCGAAGAAAGAGCAAAACTGGAACTGTAGCTTAGCCTAGGCGTAACAGTGTTACGCCTAGGTGTAGAGGTTCGCCTAGGTGTAGCATAAACTTCGAGAGGGCCCTGGTCTACTTAGGCGAGCCCACGCCTGCCGTAAGGGTGTCGTGTAAACCGAAATGGGACCCGCTGCCATTTTTACTAGAAATCATTCAATAGAAAACAAACCAACCTAAAAAAAAACTTCAAACAACCCAAAAACACTTTGATTAGGATTTTTCCTACCCAAACCTAGACAGTGAGGGATTTCTATACATCAAATGAGAAATTTCCATACATGAATTCCATACCAAAGTTCCATGCTTATAGTTTTCATACCTTAATCTTCAAAGACTTGAACCCAACTTCTTATTTTCTTCCCACTTGAACAAGGAACACCAAGAAATAGAGAACTCAACCCTAAACTTCTTGCTCCTCTCCCCAAACTGTAAATACCCTAAGTTTCTCTCAACCAAATGGGAAATATCTTCTATAAGGCCATGTTTGGCTTTATCTCAATTTAGACTTAAATTTCTCCTTAGCATTTTAGTCCTTCTATTTCATTCCATTTACACATCATACTTCAATTTTTGAAAAATGCAAAATTTTCTTATATTATACCTTAAACATGTAATAAACTACTACGGTATAATTCGAGGTGTTATAACATCAAAACACAACTAAGTCTATCCTTAGAGGCATCACAATGTAATCGTGTACCCTCGTCTCCTTTTGAACCACGTAATAGAGCCGAAGTAAGCCTCTATCTTCAACTCCCCCCAATGCCTTTCACACGAAATATTCCACTCAACCTGGACCTCATTCTGGGTTAATCTGGTCATAGGTGCAACTAATCAAGAGAAGTCCTCAATGGACCTCTTGTAATACCCTACCAATCCCAAGAAACTGCATATCTCGAAGACCGACTTTGGTCTCTCCCAACTCATAGCTGCCTTAACCTTCTCTAGGTCCACAGATACACCCGAAGCTGACACCACATGCTCAAGAATTTCACCTCATTAAGCCAAAATTCACACTTACTAAAATTGGCATACAACTGATGGTCTCTCAAGGCCTGGATAACAATCCCCAAGTGACTCTCATGCTCCTTCTCAGACTTGGAGTAGATCAAGATGTCGTCAACGAACTGATCTAGGTAGGGTTGGAACACCTCATGCATGAGATCCATGAATGTCACTGGAGCATTCGTTATTCCGAATGGCATCATTACGAACTCAAAATGTCCATATCACGTCCTAAACGCCGTCTTAGGGATATTTGCCTCCCTAACCCTCAATTGATGGTAACCGGTGTAGAGATTTATCTTGGAGTACACCCGCACCCCTCTCAGCTGATCAAATAAATCATCAATCATTGGCAAAGGGTACCTATTCTTTAAAGTAACCCTATTCAACTATCTAAGAGTCTATGACAATGAAGAGAGTTTTGTCCTTCTTCTTAAGGTGAGCACCAGAGTAAACTTAAGGTGAAGTGTTCCTACCTAATAAAAACCCCTGTCCAACAATTCCTGTAATTAGACTTTGAGTTCTTGCAACTCAGTAGATGCCATTTTATGCAGAGTCATAGAAATATGAGATGTACCAGGGTGCAACTCAATAGTTAAGTCTACCTTCCTATGTGAAGGTAATCCCGGTAGTTCATCTAGAAAAACGTCCTCATACTCACTTAAATCAGCCCAAAAGATAGAAATAAAAATCAAAGTAGGAAGAACCCTACCTCTTGGGGCATAGTAGAAATGGTAGGAAGCCTCAAGAACACATCCTAAACCCAAACCTGATTTCCCCCAAATCTCAGCCCTTGATATTTGGTGAAAACTTTCATTCGGTATCGCACGCTTAGCCCTTTGTCGAGGAAATGAATTTTAATTTCGCCCGGAGGTTCGAGCTTGACTAACCCGAGAATCGCTAAAATAAATCTTGGATTTCTCTCTTTCTCTCCCTCTTTCTCTCCAACGTTCAAGCAAGCAGAAAATCAGAGATATTTTGTACCAAACATCTTATTTTTAACCATATTTATAATAAAGATTCGCTTACTGGCACTATGTGTCCACTCTTTAAATCTTTGCCACTAAACGATTAATTTCATCCCTGCGCTTAAGTTCAAATTATTTTATATAAACTTTATTTAAATTATTTTCCAACTTCCAAAATTTTCTTAAAAATTTCGTTTTTTGGGGTCATCGGATACACGTTGTCTCAAAAAATGTGAAAAATATGAGTATCTCGGAATTTGACGAAATTTGCATGGGTAACTAGATTTCGTGAGACAAATCCAATGGTGAGGTCCGTTTCGTCATTTGAGATTTAGAAAATTTCAAGTTTGTGACCCATACTGTAGTGGCAATTTACCGTTTTGCTTTTTTCAGAAAAAGTTCAAATTTATCCGGATTTTACAGATGAAGTAGACTTGAATCAATAGCCAAATAAAAAAAAAATGCAACAAAAGAACTACAAAAATGAAATAAGTCTCATTTAAAGACCATCTAGGGATTAAGAGAATGATTTTTACCTTCTCATTGAAACTACAAAGTTGAAGCTAAAGTTGGTACGTATAAGTATTACTGGGAATGAGAATACCTTTTTCTCATGAATAACTTGAATAAGAAGAATATCTTTGAATATTGAAAGGCCACAGGAGAAGATTTATTCATGCATAACTAACTTGGGTATACTTTCACCCATTTTTTGGGTTTCTCAATTAAAATCATTTTACCTTTGAAATAAAAATAAAAGAAAAAGAAAAAAGAAAAAGTAGTATCTTTAGTATTACATAAATAGAAGACTTAACTACCTTGGTAGGATTTATTAAGATAATTCCCTAGGTCTTAACTATACCAAAGACAATGTGCTTAAAAAACTATCATGGTGAGAAACAATCAAGGAACAACATAATAAGCTACCAACTTGTTTTCCCTATTGCAAATTTACAATACCGCATGCCTAATAAATCGTAATACTACAAAAAGAAGGTGTCATTACACTCCAACCTCTTGCCCCGCGAAGAGGGGCGAGGCACTGACTAAGACTCCTTTAACTGATTTTCTGACATTGGTGGACCCATTTCAATATATAAATCCAAATATCATAATATAACTTGTAAAACTACCACCGTAGTGGTGTTTAAACTATCTTGTACATATTTCTAAGTCTCATTTACTTATACTTACATAAATTCACTATTACCAAAATATTACATTTACATTTCAAAACAAAGTCAAAACCTACATATGGTGGACTCCTATTGCTGTGTTGGTGTTTTGTCTATTAATTTATAGACTAAACCCTTCAATTTTTATGCCTCTGCTGGAGCCTTACAATTCCCCTACATTGGTACCAAAATTGGAGCTAGTTGTTTAAAAATTAGAAAATGGTCTGATGTTCTTGAAATTATAAAATGAGTTTAGTCTAAGACACGTAAGTGCACGCACAAGTAGTAAAAATTGGATGTAAGTCCAGATATCATTCCCTCAGAGATTGACAAGAATTTAGAAATCAACTACCCTAACTACTCAAGATCCACACTATTTGTATCTTCTTGAAACGGTTTTTGGAAAACTAGAGTTGAAAGACAAGATCATCCTATATTATATTTCTCTAATTAAAATAAAATTTGAAATTAAACAAATAAAATAAACTGGACTGAATCAGTTCTCTACTAGAAATGAACACTAAAAAGGATTTGTTGTGAAATAACCAATTTCTTCATTATAATCCATTGATTTTCTCAATCCTGATTTTGGATCTAGATTTGTCAAAGATGCCTAATAATACAGCTTGGATTTCTTCATTAATTCATTGAAGCTGGGGAGGTCCCCAGTTTCTTTCAAAGACATGGATCTAATCTCAAGCATTTGTATTCACAAAACACTCTTTATAAGATTTTGGTATTTTTCTTTTTTAATACTTCATACCCATTTCTTAAGACTGCAGATTTCTTACTTCCCAAGACATGGTCATTGCAAAACCTCTACAAAATGGTTGATGACTCTTCCTTTAGATCTGATGGATTTTTCCCTTTCCTTGATTAGATCTCAGCTAACACAGGATCAAGATCGCTCCATCGACATAATCTCTGATTATTTAAATTGATAAATAATCCCCTTCAACTTCAACTATGAGTGAATTGGAAATTTATTGAAGTAAACTCTTAGAGCTCTTTAGTTCTTCAATAGTAGTCTAACATACCCACAATTTGAATGTTCCAATCTCTCAGGAATCTCCATCTCTGTGTAACTTAGAGGCCCTCCTGGAAATTAGAGCAGGATACAATCATTGAAAGGGTATTCAATACTAAAATTGGGAACAATTCAATTCATAAACAACATCAACCAAATAAATCCAAATCCAGGAAATTTCCTCTAATTTATGTAGAAAAGACTATAACTAACAACATTTCCATTCCAAAAGGGAAGCCGCGCTTCAAAAACTCAATCACACCGGCTGGAGTATTGAACAAGAACGCTTCATTGTAATCGTAATAATTAAAAGAACCGAATCTTAAATTATCTAGACTTCATTAATTCCAGGTAGTAATTGGAAAAGAGATTGAACTATTTGATCCAGCTTCACAATTCAAAAAAGATTGCTAGTCAGATCCAAAAACAAAACAAAAAAAATCAAAACGATTCTAACTAATCTATTCTAAAAATATACAAGCGAGTCTTCTTCAATCCCCAAGGGATCCTCAAGAAGAGTCGCTTTCCTTGACACAAGGTCGAATATTTTATACACTCGTAAATCAATCTGATTCGAAAGCTTCAAGTGAATTTTGCCTAATTCCATGGCCCAACTCATCGCTCAAAGTTAAGTAATTTTAAAGAAGCTGGTCGCGACCGAAGTCGCAGCTTATGAACTTGCTAAGTCTCAAGTAGACTTTACTCACCGTCAGACCCTTCTTTGTCGAGCCAAGCAAGCAGTCGCCCATTGTCTTCTACAACACCGCTCTTCGTTCTTCATTTAGTCAAGCCACTCCACTTGTCACGAATTTCTTAAGTTGTCAGCTATCCCCTTTGATTCTTGTTCACTAAGTTTTCAATTTACATATGAGTTTTGCCTAGAGTTTCTTCTCTTTCTTTGAATTTTGTCACGACATGGAATTTCTTTTGTCGACTTACCCGTTTCACCTCTTTTGTTTCTTTCCTGTGTATGTCGTAAACTTGAAAATCCTTTGTCTCTTTTACTTAGCATTTTTAGAATCATCATTTTTAGTCGGCAATTTTGAATTGTCAGGCCTGACCGAGTCTGGGCCGCGCAGCTTGTGTGTGATTCTTGTCGCGACAACTTTTCCGGGTCCCAAGCATTCGTGTCGCCACCTCAACTCCACGTCAAGAACCCGGTCATTCCTTCCGAGTCTCCCTGCGGTCACGACCTAGTTTTCATGTCGGACACACCCCTCGTTGCCACCACTTTGACTGTGCCACAAATTCCCTTTTATGTCGGACATCATTTGTTTGTATTTGCCTTCATTTAAAGGTACCAAAACCGGTTGATTGCTTAGTTCCTGTCGCGACATGTAATTTAGGTCACGACGCATCATTTCTTTTCGCTGCACTTTGCTCCAGTCCCAAAGGTAGGTCACGCACTGCACAATACGCTTACTCCCACCTTATCGCAGAACCTCATTTCTTAGTTACAAACTATTTTTACTCAATTCGACTTATTTCGGGTCGCGACCCAGAGCATGTCATGACCGGTGGTCGCCTTCACCTTTGCTCTTGTCGCAGTTGCTCAAACTTAGTTGCGACATGCTTTTAACCGTTCAGCCTATTTTCATGTCATGTCATGAAATCAGTGTCGCGACCTCTACTGGTGTCTTCAGCTTGTATTTTGTCGCAAAAGCAAATTCCCTTGTGGAGACCTTGCCAATTCATTAAGGAACACCTCGTCAGGACATTAATTATCCTGTCATGACCAAAGTTGTAGCCTTTTAGGTGTCACGACATACAGAACGGTGTCGTGACAAGATCTTTCTTTGAAACTCCTTCTCTATCTCAGCAACTTTTCTCTTATCGCAACAGCTTTCGTTTGGCCTAGAATTCTTCAAGGCGACCGATTCTTTGTCTAATAGGATTTGCAAGAACATTCTCACTGTGTCGTGACTTAAAAACCTACTGACTTGAGGGAATCCCTTGTCGCGACCTCACAAGTCTATCACCTAGCTGCCTTGACCATATATATCTTTTTCGCTGAACTGCCAATTCTTCGTAAAAAATATGCAAAACATAAATTTGCAAGGTTCCATATTTCGCATAATAATAAGCACTATATTGAACACAGGCCTAAAATGGATTAAAAATCAATGAGTTTTTTACTCATCAATTGACTCTGTTGTATACAGAATACCTAGGATGTCCTCTTCAGCACCTACACGGATGAAACACCCGAGCTAAGCTTATAGCGAGCGGAAAATGTATACGTATATGACCACTGGGTGGTCCACATACATATAACAAAATGGATTTATCAGAGCTTACGTATAACATAAATCTATATCAAAGTTTTCATATAACATAATTCTTATAACAGAGTTTTCATATCCCCCGTAGGAGTTCAGAACATAGATCTTGTAAAGAAAGTACTCGTAGGTACATTACATAACAGAACTGATTCCTTATGCTTTCTTATTGTTAATTATTCATATTCTTATCATATAAATGTTTGCTTGTATAGACTAGTAACAATGAATGACAAGGACACAGCATAATAGGTACCCGAAGGTACGCACAGCACAATGTGAGACACGCCGCCACGTGAATGTAAGGCTCTCAGAACATCACAGAGCGCCACACTGAACAAAGACGTGTCTGCCCACGTAACAGAAGTGTCGTAACACTAGAAAGAGTGTCGTCGCATTGAACAGAGACGTGCTTGCCCACGTAACAAAAGTGACGTAGCACTAGCAGGAGTGCCATCGCACTAAATAGAGACTTGCTCGCTTACAGAATGTGAGGTGTCGTGAGCACAATGAAGGAGCTCGTCGAGACCGGACGTAATGAAAGGCATACATACTAGCAAACCATCAATTGAAGAAATGATTCACATAAAAATAAAGAATAATTTATTGCAACTAAGGGTGATGATAGTTCTAAAGACCATCGTTTCAACTTGCGCTTCTTTCTCGTTATGTCAATGGAAATCGCATGTGCAGTTCCCGAGGGTAACTTTTACTTCGCTTTTTGCGACTTTAATCCCATCAATGAAGCCCTAGATTTTGAGACCTTTGTTGAAAGCTTTCCTAAACCAGGCCTCTCCAAGGTTGTGCAGTACTTCATCAAACATTTCCTTAGCTTGAGCAAGTTTACCTGTTCTGACATACCCACTAGTCATAACATTCGAAGAATATAAATCTTGGTCCAAGCTCCAAGCTCCAAGCAACACCTTTCTAGCCTCATCAACCAGACCCAATTCACATACATTCTTATCATTGCATTAGTAACATATAAATTGTCCTCCAATCCAATTTTAATGGTGTGAACCCAAATTTTAATAGGGGAAATGAGTGTACCTTCCCACGATTGTGGATGAGGTAGAATCCATCGTGGAACTAGTGGAAGATTATGGTTAGACTTTTATATAAAAATACTTCTTCAAATACAAAATTACTAATGCAACAAGAAGTTGATGAGAATCTTAAATACTCATTTTATCCTCATGTTTTGCTTAGGTTTTTGTAGTTTTTATACATAAATAAGTGTCATAATGCTTTCTTTTCTCAATTTTGTGATTAGGCCAACCATTGAGAGGAAATGAGCAAAAAGAGGTCCAAAAATCAGCAAATTCAACATGCAACAACAGCTACCGTATTTTGACATTTTATGCAATACGATGACCTCCAATGGCTCCAACCTTTATATGGATAGATAGTAGACTTCTCAAGCTTTCCAAAAAGTCCTTATTCACTTAAATTGGACTTCAATTGATCAAGTTATGGCTTTTGGAAATTGAAAGAATGAGGAAGAGTGCTCAAAATATGACCAGTTGGCACACTTTATGGATTCAGTATTTACCATCAACTCTAAAGTGTTCACTCTGGATATATCCATATTTTACACTCTCTAAGATTTCCAACAAGACCAAGTTTGTGCAAATCGGAGTTCGAACGAAAAAGTTATGACATCGGGAAGTGAAGAGAAGTTGCAGAAGAGCAACAAACCAAGCTGTAGCGTGATTTCTTCACACTGCAGCGTGGATTTTCATGCTCTAGAGTGATCCCACTCACGCTATAGCATGAGCTTTTCAGGTCGTAGTGTGGTTTGTCTTTGAGGCTTATAGTAGCCCCAATTTTTCACCATGCCGTAATGCCAAATTCATCATGCTACAATATGGATGTCGGGGCCCATGAGTTTGCCAAAGTCCATCTTCTCCCTCTCATTTTAGTGATAAAAGGGAAATTAGACATTTATAAGGGAGGAGTTCAATGGGGAGAGTCAATGAGCAGGAGTTCTCTATGACAGAGAAAGAAGCCCCTGTGGTTTCCAAACCCAAGGGCACAAGGATGAAGAAGAAGATGAAGATATGAAGAGGAGATTGAGCATCACATCTTCCATATAAGCTATTTCTTCTCCTCTTTATGTTTTCTCTCTTTCTTTGGTTGTTTTTCTCTCCATGAGCTAAACTTCATTTCTTTCTAGGGTTTATGATGTAGTTTAACAAGGAATTATGGTGTTGCACTTTAATTTGTAAATATTTAAACCTTGAATCTCATTATATTAAATCTTTCTATTCTGTCTTCATGCTTGTTGATAATTTCTATCATCATTAACATGATTTGTGACCTAATTTGAGGTTGAAAACAATAATTAGGTTAGACCATGAATAGAATGTCATGTTTCTCTATATAATAGAGATATTTGTGGGTTACATGTGGCTTTGTGGGTTTCTAATGCTTAATGCATCCTTGGTTATAATGGTTTGAAGTAGAGATACATTATAACCTTTTCTAAGGGTAGATTGTTATTGCTTAAGAAAGAATATCATGTGCTTAGGTGAAATTTTCCATTAATATATTATTTAGGCATCATTGGGAACAAATAGAGCCTCCCATAGGAATTTGTTAAATGAAATCGACCCTAGGCTCTTGTAATTATATTTTCCCTTTTGCATGTTAGACAAATTATTTTAGGATTTAGTTAATTTAGTTTGTTTTCATTTCAACCTCACATTTGTGTTATCCAAATAAAGTTAGGACTATTCTAATTTAGGTAATTAGTAACTCAATCCTCGTGGGATGATACTCATACTTCCATTTTATTACTTGAGGCGACGCGTGCACTTGTGCGCAAAAGCGTATGCATTTTATATAACACAAAATTGCCTATCATAAGCTAAATCTCAAAGACCTCCATGAGCTGAATGTAAAGAAGGATAAAAAGAATCAACCTTCTTATGTCAGATAATCCCGCTACGACGGTTAAGCCTAATATGACAAAACATGTTTATAAGTAAAAATTGTTATGGTATAGTATAAGTTAACATGATGGTTACTCCAACATGACAAAAACAAATTGTTCACAAGTAAAATTATCATGGTATGGTATAAGCCAATAAACAAGCAGAAGGATAACCAGAGTTGAATTGATAAACAACCCAACCAAGATAATTGAAGGGACAAAAAGAAATTCAATTATAGCAATGGAGAAATGTTTTATACAAATGTGCAAACGTAGACGATACAAACAACCACAATCCTAATGAGTTCATAGAAAGTTAAAAGTTGCACTTGAAGGGGAAAAAAGGGTGTTGATCATGACCAACTCTCTACACTTATTTAATGATGTAAAACAGTGAAATAATATCAACTTCTATATAATTTTCATTGATTTGATTTCCAACTTTTCATGTTGAAATTGCACATTTACTATAAAGTCAACAAAAATAGAGTATATTCTCAAAAAAAATAAAAAATTAAAAATAAAAAATAAATAAAACATATTCTGAATGATGTAAGAGTGTATATGCACATGGGTTCAAACTTCTATCCAAAAATGTCACTGTTCCATAATTCAAAATTATATGGTTCTAGGAGGCTGCTTGCTGGACAAATATTCAGATGTAGGAACATAACAATAAATATTCAGATGTGCTACCAATCATTCGTTTTCCTTTTCTTTCATTATTATTTTTTCAATTAAATCTCAATTTTAATGGGGTGAACCCACTTGTCAGAATAATCTCAAATTATATCATGACGCTTTAACATGTTTCGTGGTATAATAAAAGTAAATGTATATTTTTTCAGAATAAAATAATGCCAAAAATAAAATAAGCAAAAATCGGAATTAATACAAAAGTCAAGGGTAAATTAGTAAATTGCCAATTAAGAACCCAAATGACATAAGAATAAAAAAAGAAGATAAAATCAAGTTGGTATTAGAAGGACAGACATAAGGAGATGTGAGAAAGAGAGCGTGACGAGAGAGAGATTTTAGAAAGAAACTTCTCTCTAAGATCTAATTAAATCGCATCGAGATTTTGTTCTGAAAGCGTAAGGCAAAGCTCGCCCACGCGGCGAGAACTACGGTGGGCACCAAAATCTTAGCTGCTTGGTCCCTGCGGACGCCCCAACCGGGGAGGTCCGTTGACAACCCATCAACCCGCGAATGATCAGCGCATGCCCAACCCGACACTACTAGCGAAAATCTGCAGAAGTCTCCTTTCAGACGGTAACTCTACCCAAGGTACAAACCTGTCCCAATAAGTTTACAATGACCACACAGGGTCCACATGCGAGTAAAATAATGGCCACTTGGACCCCTACATCAATACTCACAAAATACATCAACTATATGCAATAGTTCAAGGGTTAATAAATTACTCTTCATACAAACATATATTAAAATTCACAATTCTAATACATGTTATACAACAATATCAAAGCCACAAGTCAGCTTTCTTCTATCGCGGTCTCTAGTGAGCGCCGTCCCGCGGCACACCTCTCGTAATTCGAAATGGTGATCCTCGATGTGGGTGAGCAGCCCAAGAGAGATAATTTCATATGGTTACTCCCCACTTGGGTGCACATGCATTGGCAAACAATCACATCTAAGCAATTCCCCATGAACCTACTCGAATGTCTACATGCCCAAACCCATGTCTCGAGTCCTCACCGACTTCACACGCCAAGCCATGCTAGTAAATATCCAGCTACAACAAAAGCTTGCTCTTGAAAACTTACTACCGAAGTTTCCAGAAAAATATTAGGCTACCCTCCGAGGTGAATTGATAACTCCCTCCAAACAAGCCACGGTCCTCGTCCGCTGACCGCTTGACGTCCTCCAAGGCAATTCTTCTGGAAAGTCTTTCGTCAAATTCCTTCACAAACATTTTCATTTTTGTTTAATTTCATGTCATGCACTCCACCCCTAATATTATAGGTGCCCCAAAGGCATATAACGCATGACGCCAATCTCCAACACATTCATGCTAATATATTCACATGCATATATTAAATATAATTAAATCACATAAAACATGTTATGCAAATTCACAATAAATTACACCAAAATTAGCTCACATGGGCTAATTAACAAACACGAGCAATTCATTTTGAATCACTCAACCAAACACATTTTCACACCAAAATTTTGTGTCACTATTCACATGAACAGTGAAACCCTCGAGTTACTGTTCACGACCATACAAATAGGAATTTTGTCCACTCGGTTCAAAGCTTTTGAAACCGAATTTACATCTAAAACAAGCCTTAGAACATTCCTAACCATTTACATGGCTCTTAGCCAAAGATTAACGCAAGTAGGAAAAGATCCCTACCTCTTGAGTCGTTTAACTCCACCAAACGGCAATTCTGCACTTCACCACATGTAGCAACTTTACTTTTCGTCTGGCCGAATCGACTGTCCGATCGGCCGAAAATCTAGAGAGAAGGAGCACACTCTCTCTCTAGAAATGAAATCCCAACTTTCTGCATCTCACACGTCCAGCCACTGCACGTTTTGTGTTTTTGGAGAAGAAGACACTATTCCATGTTTGTCTCATACTCATTAAACTTTCATTTAATACCATATATGTCCTCAAGTCTTGGATTTTTGACACTTGGCACTATCTCGGCCATCCATTTACATCCTCTCTCTACTCATGCAACATGTGTCACATGAGTACATGTAGTAGGTGACTTTTATCACATCACATGTCTCTCAAACCCGTTTTACGACACCCGACACCCGGTGCTTCGAAAAACTTGAAATTCTGACTGTCTCAGAATTCGATGAAATTCAACGTGGTAGCTAGATTTCACGATACGATTCCAACGATGAAGTCCGTTTCATCATCTGAGATCTAGAAAAATTTCAGGTTTTGACCGAAATTACCGTTACTGCTTTTTCGTAAAATCAAATTTTCTGCCCATATCTTCCCTCTTAAAAAGAATTTCGTCCCGAAATTCTATAAAATCACTACGAAACACATGCATATGAAACGTGCACTCTACCATGCATGTAAACTAGTCATTTAAATATTAAACGACTAAACTACGTACCTTCATCCCTAAACAAGAAGGGATAGGTGGCCCGCATCGTGTCCTCTCGCTCCCACGTTGACTCCTCCAATTTCTGCCGCGATAGCACCCTCACTAGCCTCACCGTCTGCACGCAGCACCAACCTGACACGCACACCGGTCCCTCCTCGAAGGTCCCATCCGTGTCATCCTCAATCTCTCCCCAATCCACTACACAGTGGATCTCGAGGTACCTCCCAGCATGGAGACGTGAAATACCTCGTGACATCCGACATGCCGGGCTGCAGAGCTTCAACCTAAGACGCCTACAATGCCCACCCTCTCAAGTATCTCAAAGGGCCCACAAATCTCGCGATAACTTTCCCCCGTCACGAACCCGACCACTCCCTCCCAGCATCACCTTCAAGAAGACGTGATTCCAACCCCGAACTCTAAGGGCCCACGTTTACATCCGCATAGCTCTCCGCCGCTCCAGCCGTGAGAGAAGACGCAGCCAGGCTCGGTCATTGAGCACTACCAGGATAGCCCGCTTTGCGCCACGCGCCCGTTGAAACTGGGTCAACCCTGACCATGAAGCAGGGCCTGCGACACCACTACCAACCCGAGCCACTAGCCTGGGCCAGAGCGGGTGGTGTCACTTGGGTACTCTAAGCTCACGGTCCCGTGTCTCGATCCCTAAGATCGACTCGGGACACCCAATGGGAGGCGAAAGAAACTGCCTGGAAAGCAAAAGAGATATCCCGAGTCATGCAAGGTTCTCGTGACCGTGGGGCCTTGACAATAAAAGGTTGATACCACTAAACTGTGACACCCCTCCCATCCGACCGATCATGAGTCCGAACTGCATCCGGATGCTTCACTAAATTGTGATGCCCCGCCAAATTGCGATCGCTTAACTATAGCTCTAACTTGTGACTATGAAACTTGTTTTATATTCTGTTGCAAAGGATACAAAATACATATACAAGTTCCATATTTAATAATGTTCAACATTTACATTGTTTGCAAAAACAAAAAGACAACACATTATACCAAAAAATCTTCCACGGAACTTATGGGATGTCAATTTATGCCGATGATGTGGATCAGTCCCGTCCCTAGCTCCTCTTCCTGTACTACACCTGATGAAACACCCAAGTGCTAAGCTTCTTAATGCTTTAGCGGGAAATACCTCAAAAAAGACGACTCTAATAATAATCATCTCTTTAAACATATACATATACTTATGACAATTATAATCTTTTGCATATACTACTCTTATTTGTCGTATCTATATGCCATAAATGATGTTTCATTCCATAGGCTTTTTGATGTCATTTATACTTTACTGTGGTTCTTGTCATTGTATACTATCATCGCATAAAATGTTATGCTTCCTATATCATATCAAATCATATACTTTTCATATACATTTCTTTTGTATAATCTTTTCATTTTCTTTTATATTCATTGCCTGCAAATACCTTTGAAGCGGATGCGGGAAATAACTGTATGTACCCGAAGGTACTATCACTCGCACGACAGCTGATCTCTATCCTGCGGTGTGTACCCAAAGACTCATCACCGGTATCGAGACGCTGGTCTTTATCCGTGATATACCCGAAGGTATCACCGCACGCAGACGCTGACCTATGCCATGTACTATGTAATGACCCTTTCGGGGCCACCGTGATCCAAACGTGATCTATGTCATCGACCCAAACGAGGCCTCACATTCGTATCTATATGTCATGACATCAGATCTTCCCTATAAAGTATGCCTATCTATCCATCTTCCCGCCATAAGGTGCAATTGGTTTGTATTATGGTTTCTTTCATGTATTATACAATGATATCTCATATACATGAATATCTACTGATATCATGTATACATATGAGATATATTCATGATCAAATAGCATTCTTATGTCTCATGTTACTATACTTTCTTTTCATATAACCAAATTATACATATATCCTCTTTAGCTTTCATATATAAAATTTATACCTATACTTGTATATTAGGAAACCTATAAAAATTTTTGTTCCTCTATGAATCTACTTTATTTAGGAATTGACTCAATCCAATCCAGATCATCCTAATCTAAAGTTATGGTATTTTCATGCCAACTAGTCGACAATGATTACCCTCGGACCAGTTTGTATTACCTTACCTTTTCGGGGTATTAACTTCATTTTTTTTTACACTAGGTCTTTGTACTCATTTAAATCTAAGGTGCTAAGGGTTCTATTCCAATTGGAATCACCCAATTGAGCACCCTGAATCGAAAGCCACGTCCAAACAACTCGAACTACTCTATGATCAACTTGATGCAGGAACTGGTTTGCATACGAATTTACCTCTTTGAGTAGAATTTGTGCTACTTCGATCAGAATTTGACAATGCCTAATTCCTTAAGTTTTTTCTCCTTGAAGTCTGTTTTACGTAGCCACTTGAATCACCTAAATCTATAAGAAATGAGCAAGTTATGGCCAAAATACGAAAAATCGGTCGAAACCGAAACAAAGATCACATGTACGGCACAACCCTAACATAAACAAGTACATGTTGGCCCAAAATGACCAGAACCCAACTTGTACCGGTACATGTTCAGGGTGTACCGGTACATGTCACCGAAAATTGCCCAAAATGTGTATTTTCTCCCCTTTTTCATGCACTTTCATCCATATATCACTCCTAATGCATCCTTCATCAAAAACTAACATGCAATCCCTCTCAACAACTCCACAAAACACTTTTAATTTGGTAAAAGAATCCTAGGTTCATACCAAAATTCACCCAATTCTACAAAACCTTGATATTTTGAAAGGATTACATATCTACCCTTATCAACTAGGCTTTTCAACCAAAATTTCCTTAAATCTAGAGTTAGAATGTTTGCCTAGCAAAACCCTAGAGAAGGGAACCAAATTAATGTCCAAATGAAACCCTAGCAATCCATACCCAAGAAATTCTTGTATCAAAATCATGCTAGAATCCATAATTTCCATACTTTTGCTTGTTCCTCCTCCTTCCCCTTCTTCTTCTTCCTCTTCCTCCCAAACCCGTATGAGCCCTTTTTGTTTGGAGACAAAAATGAATTATTTTGTCTCCATCTCCTTTTTACACTTTAAGTTCTCTTATTTGCCATTTAGTCCTCCTTCATTCCTTTATTTCCACTACAACTTAAAGTCTAATTTTCATCTCTAATCTTCACAACTTCTAAATTTTATACCCTCTTGATAAATTACAATTTGTATCCCATGTCTTGTACAAATTCCTGGCTTTACTTATTTTATTTTTTAGCCTTATTTTTATTCTTTTAAAAATATACTTTTACTTTTATGATCTAAACATGATATAAAATGCCAGCAGATGTTTTCAGGTAAGCTAAGATCGCCGGTCAGATTGCTCACCTTCTCCGAGGTGTCTCTAATCAGATCAAGACCAGTGATGGAGCTCTCTCCCACCTCGGTCCAACATAATGGTGATCTACATGGCCTCCCATACAATGCCTCATATGGCGCCATTTGTATACTCACATGATAACTGTTGTTGTAGGCGAATTCCACTAAGGGCAAGTGCTCTTCCCAGCTACCCTTATGATCCAGACGATGTTCAGCAGTGATGTTCTAACACCGTGATAGTCCTCTCGCACTCAACCATCCGTTTGTTGTGGAAAGTTGTACTCATGGTCAGCCGTGTACCCATAGCCTTTTGGAAATCCTTCTAAAAGTGAGCCGTAAACCTCGGGTCCCTATCCGACACTATGGATAATGGTACTCCATGTAGCCGAACTATCTCTCGAATGCAATAAATCGGCAGATCTCCAATGTGAAGGCTTACCCCGCACCCGCTAGAAAATGTGCCAACTAGAGCCGATCCACTATTATCCATACCGCATTTATGTTCTTGGCAGAGCTGTGGTGGGGTGGGTCGCAAATCCATCGTGACGTGCTCCCACTTCCACTCAACCACTTCCAATGGTCAAGTAGCCCGCTGGCTTCGGTGCTCACTTAACTCCGGGTCGACACACGTGAGACATCGTCGAACAAAGTCCCCTACGTGTCTCTTCATTCCACTCTGGAATACTAACGACAAAGATCCTGGTACATCTTCGTGCCACCTAGATGCACGGCAAATCGAGAGCAGTGAAACTCCCTGAGAATCTCCTTTCAACCCACAACCGGGAACCACTACCCGTCCCTTCATACCAAAGACTACCATCCGCGGACTACCCACTCTCACCTGTACTGACTGCATTCGGGCCCCGATGGACACTATCTCCACGTCCTACCCCTAGACTCAATCTACTACGCTTCACCGTAGACTGCCAGAAATACTAAACTCCCTAACGCACTCGAGCCTCGCTCGTCAGATCAGAACCCAAACTGGGTCTCCACGCCTCGAGCATCCGCCACTCCCGGGAAGCTATACTAGCCAATGCTCCCCGTGACTTCCGACTGAGTGCATCAGCCACAACATTTTACCTTACCAGGATGGTAATGCAAAGTGAAGTCATAGTCCTTTAAGAACTCCATCCATCTGCGTTGCCTCATATTGAGGTCCCGCTGCGTGAAAATATACTTCAGACTTTTATGGTCTGAGTTCACCTCGAACTCCCTCGCCCATATAAGTAGTGGTGGCGTAAATCTCCAAGGCGAAGACTACGCCGCCAACTTCATGTCATTCAGGGGGTAATTCTACTCATGATTCTTCAACCGACTGAACCAAGGTTACTACCCTCCCGACCGCATCAAACACATCCTGGCCTGAAATTTCTCGAGGCATCAATACACCGGTACCCCCTGTCCCTATTCGGACTATCAAGATAAGAGCTGTAGTAAGCCTTCTCTTCAACTCCTCGAATGCCTCCTCGCATCGTCATCCTTAATCAAACTTAATTCGTCAATCTCACTAAAGCCGCGAATCGGGAGAAATCCTCAATGAATCTCCTGTAGTACCCAACCAATCCCAAGAAACTGCATATCTCGAAGACTGACTTCGGCCTCTCCCAACTCATCACGGCCTCTACCTCTCTCGGGTCCATCGACACGCCCCGATGTCGACACCACGTGTCCAAAATCTCACCCCGTTGTAAGCCAAAACCGTGACTTACCGAACTTAGCGTACAACCGATGGTCTCTCAAAGAATCGTAACATAATCCTCAAATGATACTCATGCTCCCACTCGACCGGGAGTGATCAAATGTCATCCACGAAAAACTACGACAAACTATCTATAAGGTTGGAATACCCTATGCATTTAGGTCCATGAACACGCCACATTCGCCAACCGAAGGGCATCACCATAAACTCAAAGTGCCCATAACGAGTCCTAAACGCCGCCTTAGGATATCTCCATCTCTTAACCCTCAACCGATGGTAACTAAGGCGGCGATCTTATCTTGGAATACCAGCGCTCCTCTCAACTCGGTCAAACAAATCATCAATCCCCAGAATGGGTATAGATTCTTGATCGTAACCCTCGCTCAACGTTTTAGTCGATGCAATGGCTGATCTGGCCCTTCTTCTTCGCAAATGTGACCTGAGCGCCCCATATGGCGTTCTAGCCTAACGAACCCCTTTGTTCGCAGCTCCCGTAGCTTCGACTCGAAGTTCCCGCAGAACTCAACCGGGTGCCATCCTATGGAGTCATGAGACGGGCGGGCACAAGGGGTGTACTCGACACTAAGTCTACAACCCTCCGCGGAGGTAATCCCAGAAATTTCATCCGAAAACATCCGTACTGTACTACTCCGAGGTGATCTGGGTTCTAGCCTCACCTTGTCCTCTGTGCAGGCTTGTTAGCTAACTGCCCAACCGTCCCCGGACACCCGACTGCATTAATCGCATGGGGAAAAATATCATGCTTGTCCCCCTGAAATACAACACGAGTACCGTCCTGCGTATAGGCGATAACCCTCCTACGCTCACAATCGATGACGACCCTGTAAGTTGTCAGTCAATCCATCCCCAGGATGACATCGAACTCTGACATGTCCATGATCCTCAAGTCCACTGTGAGTAGAGTTCCATATATCTCTAACTCACAACCACGACATATCATCCCTATTCTCGCCTTAATCCCTAGGGGAAAACTCACATACAAAGGCTCCTCCAAGGCCTCAACCTCTAAGCCCAACTCTATCACAACTGATGTAGCAATGAATGAATGCGACGCATCAGACCAACAACACTCTTTGCCCATAAAAGATAAGAACAACGTATTCGGGAGTAACCGGGTCGATTGATGACTCAAATGGCAGGATGGCGTAGACACGCCTCAACCCTAACGCCCCGCCTCGTGGGCCTGGCCCTCCGCTCGCCCTAACCCGACCTCCTCGGCTCCGTCTGTGTAACGGAGGTTCCGGCAGGTACCAAACTAAACTCGGCTCCTCAGTCTGTGACGAGCCGTGGAGGAATATTCTCAGATCCTCCCGCCCTACCGCCGGCCGGGACTACGCCGTCCCAAAACCCGATCCCCGCCTCTCGAGGGCAATCCTCTCATATGTCCAAGCACGGGTACGATAAGATACCATCCCCGCCCAACACCCGCAACCCTGACCGCCTCGCCCGATGGTCGCGCCCCGAACCCCCGTGGAACTAAGCCCTCTGCTTATTTCCCGAACAAGAAAAAGACTGACTCTCCTTCCTCTTGCTATTAACACCTGCATCTCGAGTGCTCCGTGCGTCCTCGATCTCTCTATGGTCGTGGTCGTCCAACCACGGAGTCCATGTCCGTAGGCGAGTCCCACAATCCCGCCCGAATGGACAATCCCAAACCCCATTCTCGAATCTCCCGACTCGGCCATGTCTGCGGGCCACATAATCATCAAGAAACGGGCTAACTCCGTGAATCTAGCCACATATCCATCATACATCGTCCCTCGCTTCACCTCTAGGAACTCCCGAGCCTCTCGCATGTCTCGCAAAGATCCTGAAAAATACATACCCACGAACACCCTGTAACCCCGCCCATGTCATCGCTCAGTCTCTAGAGGTCTTTGCCCAATTCCACCATACTGGGGCCCTCACCCTCTAGCCGGAACGCACGGCTTAATCCCGGTCGTGGTCAAAGGTAATTCCATAGCCTCTAACACCTTCTCGACCGCAGGAACCAATGGTCTCGCCACCATCGGACTTCCACCCCTGTGGAATGCTCTGGAGGATGACGTCCCCTAAACCCCGGAGGTTACCTTGACCCTCCCCGACCACCGCTACATTAGCCTATGCAACAGCCAGCAGTCGCAATCCCTACAAATTTCAACAAAGGCCCTCGCCGGTCAACACCGTGGAAAGCTCGACCAGCACTGGACTTCACGTCCCGCCTCGAAGCCAGCCATCTACACATGTCAAATGGCAAGTTAAAATTCACGTGCATCTCTAAGGTATAAACATAGCCCCGAGACACTATTCATATAATAAAAATATTTCATATTAATACGTCCTTGCATTCATAGGATATGCAAGATTAATAATTTCATTAAATCATTTTTTAACAAAAAAAAATTTTATTTTAGAAAATTCATTTTAAAAGATTTTATTTCATTTGATTTTTTTTTTTTTGAAAACTCGGTGGAACATAGTTCATGAACAACTTGTCCCAAACAAGCACACCGAGTCAAATCGAGCCTGTGCACTAAGTACACCGCCAACCCGCACTACCACCGTGGGCGCTAGGCCTGGGCCGTATCGCGGCTTGTGGCCGTCGTCGAGGGTCTCGCCACGCCGTGTCACGGCCCCCACGCCAGACGCCGCTCGCCGTGTTACGAGCATCCCTATCAGATTCGCGAAGTTGTCATACTGTGATCGTGAGCCATCGTGATCGCGACCCAAAGTCGCCCCCCGCCCACGATACAAATCTTTGTATTGCGACCCTCGCTGCTCCCAACCGCACGCATCGCGTAGTCGTGACGCGTACTCACCGGGTCGCTTCACGGCCGAGCAAATGGCCCGCTACGCCGTGTTCGCAATACCGCGGCGTCGCCTCCCGTACCGTGTCATGATACAATCCATCAGACGTGACTAACCGCAAAGAGGTCCATCACGCCTCCCGAGCGTAGCAACATTTTTTTTTTTTATATTCCAGCTACTGGAAATACCACAAAAATTTTTTTTTTTTTTCATTTTCCAGTAAACCAAATGAATTTATTAAAATTTATTTTAGTTATTTTTTTTTCCAATTTTACACACTATAAAACCTTAGAAAAAATTTATTTACATCATTTTTTTTTCATTTAATTGACCATTTTGTCCAAATTTTCTTGAACACCTATGGTTACATTTTCTCGACCCTAGTGTTCAACATTTTTCCTATGCTATTCACCAAGCATACAATTCATGTCACACAATCACATAATCACATAAAACACAGTGCTTGTAGTGTTCTAATCCTATCCCGTGATTTCCTAGGTAATCACATACCTAAACCCTAACATCGAGTCATACCAAGCAGTGATGTTCTTATACCTCAATGACCATGGCCTAAGCCCAAGTCCCTCAATCCCTAGGTTTTCATTTACCTACGCTCTACACCCACCGAGCTCCCAAGGTATATACCAAGCTATGAAGATGGTATCAGGACTAAACTTATGGATACCCAAACCCGAGCTCCTTAGGGTAATCGCATCAAGCTCGATACCAAGTCGTGACGCCCAAATCTGGGTGTCCGACAACCCATCAACCCGCTAATATTCTCAATGTCGAGCAACTGACACCACTCATTTAAAATCAGGCGCAGTCCCTGCACGAGTTTCTACCCAGGCGCATAAACCCGTCTCCAACAAGTTTACAATGACCACACAGGTCCACACGCTGAAAATACTACTTCAAGTCCCTACATCAATACTCACAAAATACTTCAACTATATGTGCAATAGTTCAAGAGTTGCACAAATTCACTTTCAAACAAATATATATTAAAATTCACAATTCTAATACATGTTATATTAACAATATCAAAGCCACAAGTCTAGGCTTTTCTTCTATCGCCTAGAGCGTCCCGTGGCACAATTTCAGACTAAATGGTGATCCGACAAAAGTATGCCCAAGAGATAATTTCCCCGCACTTTACTTCCCACCAAGTGCACACATATAAAATCACATATTCAAGCAATTTCATGAACTACTAATGTCTACATGTTCAAACTATGAAACTAGTCCTCACCACTTCACACATCAACAATATGAGGTGGAAAATATCCAGCACAACAAAATGATCTGAAAATCCTATCACCAGTTTCTATGAAAATATTTGACCACCCTTCCGAGGTAAATTGTCGATTAACTCTCCAAAACAACATATCCCCATTCAAGATTGTTTGATCGTCCCTCCCAAGGCAATTCTTCTAAAATCTTCCGTCAAACCCTTTCTCTACAAACATTTCTATTTTATGACTCATGTCGCTGACTCACTGGATCTAGAGTCTTATATATGGAATGAGTGATGCCAATTCAACACATTCATGTTAATATATTCGCATGCATATATATATTAATATAATTTCTAAACTACAAATATAGTTATGCAAATCACAAACTCATCATAACTCAAAATTAGTTCAGCTGGATGAATTAATGTTAATGAGAAATCATTCTTTGAACCCACCTCAACCAAACTACTACTAACCAAATTTCATGTCACTATCTGACGTGAGCAAAGGAAACCCCATATCGTTCAGTTGACCATAAAAATAGAATTTTCTCCTGAATTCCTGTCAAAGCTTGAAACCTGACCACAATAAAACAAGTCCTAACATCTCTAAAACTTATTTATAATGACTTTAGTCAAAGATTAACGCATAGAAAAGGATCCCTTACCTCTGGAGTTGTTTAACTCCACTAAACTATGTCATCATAGTCTCACATGATGTAATCTTTACTGTCATTTAGAACTCACTTACCTGACTACTAAAATTCAGAGATAAGGAGCACACTTCTTGCAAATGTAACTCAACCGTGATCCACATCTACACCCACGCTTGTGGTTTTTGGAGAAGAAGACATTATTCCATGTTATCTCAGCACTCATTAAACTTCATTAACATCCACGCCCTGGTCTATGGATTTTTACACTTACACCTCATCCTCCAACTTATCCATTTACTCATCTCATTCACAACATGCAAGTCATTAATATATTGAAGAGGTGACTTTTGTCACATCATATCTCAACTGCACTTAATCCACAATCTATGTCTTTGGGAACTGAAAATCTCTCTAATCTGTCTAATCTAATAAATTAATTCCAGAAGAGATTTCGCCGCTATGACTTATCTCCAATTTTAATAAGTCCGTTTTTATCCCAGATCAAAATTTCAAAACACCAATTCATCAGAAATATCTTTTCTAAACTGGAATTTTCTGTCTAAGATCACTGAACTCAAGTAGAGAAAGAATTACTTTATTATTTCTTCATCCTTAAAGGTCATTAATGGTTTGGATTTGGTTAGAGGGTGAAAAACATAAAACTAAATTCCAAAATTTTTGACTGAGTTTAGAATTTTAGAATCTTGACTACTTTCTTTAATAACATGAACTTTAATTGGTTTTCATGGGTCGAGTTTAAAACAAATTGAGTTCAAAATAGTCCAAATTACAATTTCAGAACCGCTTAATGACCCCATGGAGTCTGAGTCTAGAATCCATCCATATTTATAATGACAAATTGAATGATAAACAACCATACATACATGGTAATGATAGTTATTCATTTACATAATATGATATGAAAATGCAATATATAAATAATGATTGTAAATATTCTGATAAGATTTACCTTAATATAATAATTATCTAATATGAGACATGTGATTGAACAGAAACACTATGATTTGGTTCATTTTAGAACCCATAAAAGGGACAGCTGATATTTATTAGTAAACAATAAAGCTATAAAGACATCATTTAGTTAGCCCCTGCTAATGGGCCACAAACTTCTGGTCTTATATTATCATCATCTCACAACACATAATAAATGGTCTATAGATGGGGTCATTGTCCTAATAATGATAACAATCGCTGGCCCTTATAGACCACCATATAAGGAGGCTCGTTCTTCGCCCTTATAGTTTCCTTTTTCCTCTTCTAAGGTTTATGCAGGCATGAAACATAAAACAAATGACTTGAATATGACATATTAAATGATAAGAAAAGCATAGCATCGCTATGTGATGACAAGTATATCGCGGATACAACACAAGCAAAGTGTAAAATGATAAGAAATGAAACATGGTATGATAAGTAAATATGAAATATGTATAAGCACGTTTAAATGATATGATATGTTAGATGTTTATGCATGTGTATAGAAGTGTGATGATCCGTGTTAGTGGTTGTCCGAAGTTTATTTCCACTGCCGTAAAGCTAAAGATGGGTGTTTCATCCGTATGTACAAGAGAAGCAGACCGAAGTCGGACACTTCCACATCAAAGAACTACGCCAACACACTACTAGGGTGCTCCACTAAAGACCTTTTTGGTTTATATTTTTATTTTTGTATATGTTTTGTCTTTTGAAAGCAACGTAAATATTGTAAATGTCGAACACTTCCATATATGGAGCTTCTGTATATATTTGTAACCGTTGCTACAAAATATAGTACAAGTTAAATGTTTAACATTATATAGTAAATGAAAACAGTTCTAAGTTTATAGTACTAGTAACGAGCACCTTGACAAAGTTCGAATCACCCAATCGTAGCCTGATCCGAGAAGCGGGGCGCCATACTATGGTATCGTAGCTCAGTTTAGGGCATTTCGAAAAGCCTAGGTTTAGGCTGCTACTCGATGTAGAGTATAAGGATAAAAGCATATGTTTAGTAATGTCAAGCTTGATGTGATGTCCGTGTTTTCAGATAGATGGATCGTCCTCTAAATCTAACTAAAGAAGCAGCCGAAAGTGTTAACCCTAGAGATCAGGGATTATCCGCTTCGGATCCTTCTGAATCTGTTAGAAGTGAGAGCCAAGTTCTGCTAGCCAATGAAGCATTACCGGTGATATCTCGTGGATATGACTCTAAAATAGAAAGATTAATAGCTTAAAAAAGCCCTCCCGATAGACATGGTAAGAAGACACGTGGGCCGAGAATTCACTGGACAAACATGGAAGAGTCCGATAAAGCCAATTTGGCGAAAGGTTATAAAGAATACTGAGGAAGTTAGATGCCTTCCGACCAAAGATATCACGTGCGCCTCACCTATCGTAGAGCGAGGCATATGATCGGGTGGAAACTAATGCATGAGAAGTCCAAGATTCCAAACTTCCATGACTCGGGGGAGTTTTTCATTCAAGAGTTTAAAAAGTATGTACCCGATGCATAAGGGGATTTCAAGTAGAAAACAGCTCCTAAATTTGAAGCAAAGGAACTTATCTGGTCAATATGAGAAAGAATTCAAATTAATCTTAGCCAAGAGATGCATCGAATTAACCACCGAGGCATTTTGGTGTAGGAAATTTGAGGATGGACTGCATGATTCCATCAAGAGAAATTTGGCACCTATGACTTCTCTCCAACAAGTAGATTTATCGCTTGGTCCAAGCCGAATGAAAGTAGAGACTAGAAACAAGCAAGAAAGAAAGATCTCAAAGAAGAGTTTTCTGTAGGAGCCTTCTGGTCCTCCTCAAGGAAAAGAGCTAGAGAGTCTCCAGCTCAATCAGAATATAGTCCCGCTATGAGAGGTAGAAGGCAAGGGTCCAATGTAGCACCTAAGATGTGTGTAGGTTCAATTTAGACAGTGAGAAACTCAGGATGCCCTCATCAAGTATAGAAGACATTTGGGAGTTTGTAGATTGTTGACAAGATGGTGCTTCATATGTGGAAGCACTGAACATTTTATGGAAAATTGTCCCAAAGAGTCAAGAGACAATAGGAACTCGCAGTACAAAGAGAGGAGGTCCGCTCGACCACCGTCGACTCAAGATGAGGTAGAGGTCGCAGGGGGCCAGAGCAAGATGAGGACGAGGGGGCACAGTGTCAAGATAAGATCGCCTCAGCAATTTACAAAGACTAAAGATGATCATATGCTATGAAGGCTCGTGGGGACTATAATGTTCCCGAGGTTCTAGCCGTAAATTTTTCTCTGATATTGAAATGCATGCATCGATTGATCTTGATCCACTCCATTCATATGTATGTATCAAGCATGTGTTCGATAAGATACCAAGAAGGGAACAATAGTATATGACATGCATGTGACCACCATTAGGTACAAAGATTAGCGTGAATAATGTATACTTAAATCGCCTATCATATACAAGCAAGAGAGTTTCTCGATGATTTGATACCCTTACCATTCCGAGAATTTGACTTGATTTTAGGCATGGATTGGTTGTCTAAGCACTGAGCTATCATTGATTGTGGTCAAAAGACAGTAGTGTTGAGATGCTCTGACCAGACTGAGGTGATAGTATAAGGCATTGGATCAAGTGAAATGTCTAATGTGATATCCGTTATGCAAGTTAGGAGATTTATGAGGAAAGGATGTGAGACATTCTTGCCGTGATGCTTGACTCCAAGTCGATGTAGAAAAGATTCCAGTGAGGGCGGGAATTTCCAGATGTATTCCCCAAGAGCTACCAAGCATTCCACTCCAAGAGGAGGTGAACTTATCCATAGAAATCGGCCAGAACACTTATGTCTAGTGGCACTGCATGTGATGGCTCCAACCCGAATCGAAAGAGTTAAAGAGTCAATTGCAAGAGCTTTTGGATAAAGGATTTATCCGACCCAGTGTGTCCCCTTGAGGTGCACCTATTTTATTCGTGAAAAGAAAGATGACACTCTATGGATGTGCATTGATTATCGACAAATCAACAAGGTGATAGTGAAAAACAAGTACCCATTGCCGAGAATCGAAGATCTTTTTGATCAGTTAAAGGGAGCAGGTGTCTTTTCGAAGATAGACCTGCGATCAGGATATTATCAGTTGAGAGTAAAGGAAGTAGATGTGCCGAAGACCGCATTTAGAACTCGATACGCACAGAGCTTTTGTAATGCCATTTGGGTTGACTAATGCACCGGCAGCATTTATGGATTTAATGAATAACGTATTTTGACCCTATGTGGATCAATTTGTTGTAGTTTTTATCGATGACATCCTAGTGTATTTTAAGGATGCACAGGAACATGAAAAGCATATGAGAATAGTTTTGGAGACGTTAAGAGAAAAGAGGTTATATGCTAAACTCATAAAATGTGACTTAGCTAAAGGAAGTTTCATCTCCTAGGCCATATTATACCGGGCCGAGGGCATAAGAGTTGACCCTACAAAGACTGGAGGGTCAGCTGGTGGTGGGAAACCGCCTCAAGTGTGACCATGAGAAGTTCGGGTTTAGCGATATTATGTAAGATTTTGTAAAAGGATATGTTACTGCTTCTCCGTCACCAAATTACTCAGAAATGAGTAAAGTTTGAGTGGTCATATAAATGTCGGTCGTTTTGAACGCTTGAAAGAAATACCGTTGAAGCGCCGTGATAACGCAGTTCTCACCGGCAAAGAGTATACTTAGAGTAGTGATGCTTCCGTAATCGGGTCCTGGCCAGGTGTTAAATGCAAGTATGGGAAAGTGGTCGCTATGCATCCAGGCAAGAAGACATATGAACAAAATTATCCCACTCCATGACTTAGAGTTAGTCGCAATAGTGTTTGCTTTGAAAATATGGCTTATTAATTCACTTATATAGGGAAAAGTGTAGAATTTACACAGATCACAAGAGTCTCAAATATTTGTTAACGCATAAAGAGCTTAATTTGAGACAATGGAGGTTGTTGGAGTTGTTCAAAGATTATGACTGCATAATAGATTACTACCCTGGAAAAGCTAATGTGGTAGCAAATGCCTTAAGTAGAAAGGCAATGACAGCTTTGTTAATACAACACAATGAATGGAGAGTAGTATCTGATGGAGCTATATTAGCTCACTAAGCTCACCGCTTTAAAGCAAATGATTATAGATGCTCGTGTTAATGACGTAAGAGCTATAGAAAAAGTTACAAATGGTTAGAGATGGTGACGAAATTGAGTTTTTAGTGAAATAAGCGGGAAGTATGTATTTCCATAACGAATTATGTGTGTTAGATGATAAAGAGCTAAAGAAAAAGTTACTATTTAAAGCTCATAATACGGTAGATACCATGCATCCTGGAGGTAATAAAATGTATCAGGATTTAAAGCAACATTATTAGTGGAAAGGAATGAAAAGAGATGTGACAGAGTATGTGTCTAAATGTTTGACGTCTCAGCAAGTCAAAGCTAAACACCAAGTTCCAACAGGTCTATTGAATCCCCTTCCAGTTCCTCAATGGAAGTGGGATAACATTTCCATGGATTTTGTGTCGAGTTTTCCCCTCACGCAACAAAAACATGACTCTGTCTGGGTGATTGTTGATAGGCTCACAAAGTCGGTCCATTTTATACCAGTCAGGATTGATTATTCTATGGATCGACTAGTTGAGTTATATGTGGATGAGATTGTGCGGTTGCATGATGTGTTCCATGTGTCTATGCTTCGAAAATACCGTTATGATGAGTCGCACATACTACCCATGCAAGAGATATAAGTACAAGAGGATTTTCCATATGCTGAGGAGCCAAAGGTAATTTTGGCTCGAGATGTGAAACTGTTGCAGAACAAACAAGTACCATTAGTGAAAGTGCTCAAGCATCACAAATGGTAGAAGAAGCTGCTACTGGGAGCTAGGCAACTATGAGAGCACACATCTCAATCTCGATCATATGAATTTCGAGGACGAAATTCTTTTATGTAGAGAGTTGTGAACATCTATAAATTATACCATGACAAACTTGTATAACATGTTTCGTATAATAAAAAGTAATGTATATTTTTTCTAATAAATAATGCTAAAATAAAATAAGCAAAACCATTAATATAAAAGTCAAGGGTAAATTATAAATCACAATTAAGGACTAAATGACATAAGAATAAAAGTAAAAAAGATAAAATCAAGTTGGAATTAAGATCATATAAGAGATGAGAAAGAGAGCCCGAGGAGAGAGAGAAACTTTCTAAGATCTATGGAACGATCAGAGATTGTCGCTGTAAGGCAAAGCCGGGCTCCATGTGGCGAGAGCTACGCGTGGGCTCAAAATCTTAGCGTTTCGTCAAACTCCAAGAGGTATGAAATTTTCCTACTTGGGTTATTTATATCCTAAAGGTCATTTAATGGCTTGAGATTTTCTTAGAGGCCGTGAAAGGCCATAAAATCTAGTCCCAAAATTTTTGGACTGAGTTTAGAAATTTTTAAGAATTTTCGAGACTATTTTCGAACAATCCGAGCTGAATTTTAGGACTGTTTTGATTAAATGTGTTGAAATTTCGTAGATTGTTTTGTGATAAGAACCGATATGATTTTTAGAACTATTTTCGAGTGTTTTTAGGCTCTATGGAAAGCCCTTTGAGTCTAGAATCCAATTATATATATAGCTTGATGAAATTGGAATGATAGTAAATAGCTCATAAGCATACATGGTAACCATAGTTATTCATGCATATAAAGAGATATGAAAAAATGCAAAGATATAAATAAATGATTGTAAATATCGCATATGATTACCGGATGACAATAATTATTCGGAAAAATATGAGATATGTATTGAACATAAAATACATGGATTGTCATTTAACTTGGTAGTAGGGATAGATGGACATGCCTATTAAGGAAAAACAAGTCTCTGCAAAGATATCGATCGCCGTCCCGCTTGGTCATTATAGTGCCTTTCGGGCCCTTGAGATGGTCATTGTCTCATACAATGATAACATCGCTTCGGCTCCTGGGCGATGGTCATTGTCTCTGCATAATGATAATGGGGGCGCCTTTGGGCCCCCATACCACTGTTGCATAATGAGTATAGCGCCGGCCCTTATAGTTTCTTTATCCACTTCTAAGGGTTTATGTGCATGAAACATAAAACAAATGACTTAAAGACATATGAAATGATAAGAAAAGCATAGCAATCAGCTATGCGATGACAAGTATATCAGGACAAGAACATGAAGCAAAGTGTAAAATGATAAGAAATGAAACACTGTGATGATAAGTAAAATATGAAATATGTATAAGCATGTTTAAATGATATGATGTGTTAGATGTTTATGCATGTGTATGGCAGGGGATGGATCCGTGTTAGCGGTTGTCCACGAAGTTTATTTCCCCACTAAGCGCGAAGCTTAGCATGGGGTGTTTCCATCCGTAGGTATAAGAGAAGCATAATCGAGAAGTCCTGACACTTCACATCAAAGACTCAAGGCCAATACACTACTAGGGTACCTGTCACTAAAGAATCTCTAGTCTTCTTTTTTTTTTTTTTTTTTGTATATGTTTTGTCTTTGAAAGCAATGTAAATATTGTAAATGTTGAACACTTCCATATATAGAGTTTGTATATATTTTGTAATCCGCTACTACAAAATATAGTACAAGTTAAATGTTTAACATTACATAGTAATGAAAAAGCTTAAAGTTCTAAGTCTATAGTAATTAGTAACAGAGCACCCCGGATCAGGTTCGGATCTGCCAATTGGGTCGGATTTGAGAAGGGACGCTACATTTGCTCCCCTCCAAAAGAAAACAAAACAAAAGCACAAAGAATTCCAAACCTTGGATAGCCATTAATGGTGGAATGACATTGAGGAAGGAATTAGTGTAGACACCGTTAGGAGTAGAGAAGGGAAAAAGTGTGAAAAATTCACTAGGCTGGAAATTTTTAAATAATAGTGGAGTAACCTTAATTTAGAATTCTTGATAAGGAAAAGCGTGAAAACTACATTGCATGATAAGTCTTATCCAAGGCTAGGTTGCAAATGCCACGATGTCGTTCGAAGAAGGCAAATTTTCTCTTCTAAGCTACTAACGACATCATTCAAGGCCGATACACTTTAAACGCCGGTTTGAAGAAGATAAATTTTTCCACACAACCACGCTTGGCAAACCATAAGGAAGGAAATTTCTTGAGGCATGGGGAGTTCATTTGTTTGAAACATGTTTCGTCCTCGATGTGGCAAGTCTTTCATTTGGTTGTGCCAAGTGTCGATGCCAACCTCAAAGAACCTCAAGGTTAGGGCTTCGCTCGGGATTATCCGACAGTAGATCATTTCACTTAAATTAAAGTTTATATATATATTTTTTTAATCTAGGATTTGAATGCTAAAGTCTTGAAAGTCCAAGATTTAAAATGTGATTTTCCCTTTTTAATAAAAAAGTAAAAGTAATAAAAAATTTCTAAAATTTTTAATTCACATATTAAAAAAATATATTTTATACTCAAAACATCCACATTACAATGACTGAGCCGTAAGATACATTGGCTCTATCTTGATCTACAATCACTATGAATTAATATGTCTATATATATATATATAGAGAGGTATAATATATATATATATATATATATATATATATATATATATATATATATATATATATATATTAATTTATTCACTACCTTAATGTAACTATAAAATAAAGAATCTCTATGATTAGTGCTCAAAAGTATGGCTTGAACCTCATGGCTGGCGTTATGAGCACTCTTGTGTACTAATCAAGATAATTAACCCGATTTGCAGCTGTTAAGGTCCCATATTCTACTAATCGCATTTTGTGGCTAATTTTGTAGTTTTGCAATGCCAATCAAGCGAATCGATTCAAGCACGAAGAATTCGAGTTCGAACTCGTGATTGTATCGTAAATAAGAAGGAAATGAGGAGCAAAAGAGGAGCAGAAGAAGAGCAGAAAAGAAGGAGCAATTTCGCATCGCTGTGCGAAATTTTCACACCCTTGTGCGAAATTTTCTCCTGCACTTTCGACTTTTTGTCATTTTTACTCCCTTTTTCCCATTTTTGCCCTTCATGTGTATAAGTGTGAATTTAGGGTATTTTTGTATTTTTCTTATGAGAGCTTTATATAAGCTCAAACCCTTGTAGAGAAAAACGATTTTTGGCTTGGTGGAAATACAAAGCACTGTAAGTTCTCCCGCTTTTCTTTTTCTGCTTCATTTTCTTTCCTTTCTTTGCTTTCTATTGCCAAACACCCCTGAGGATGACAACTCAAGGGATGGTTGGCTGTAATCAAGCTCCTTGGAAGAGGAGGGCTATCGGGCTAGGTTTTGAGGTAAAATGCATGTTCTCATGTGTTTAATGCAAGCATTTACTGTATTTATGTTTCATTTTCCTACTCTAGGTTAAAATCTCTTAAATGTACCTTTAACTCAGATTGGCAAGTTTTAGTGTGGTTCAAAGGATGCTTATCAGTTAGATCCACCGAGATTCATTAGTTGCCTCTCATAGTTACCGTAGGGTAGATTTAGGGGATATGTTTATTGTCCTTATTATTTATGCTCAATGAATGCTATAATTCAGCATGAGTACCATAAGGGTTCGCTTTTTTATGGCCAAATGAAGATCCGATTCGGGAAATGACTATATGTCATCCTCCCCAACGCAAGGAAAAGGACCCGAGGACCTCTCATTTACCTTAGGGCCTCAACCCCAATAGCCTGATGCTTCAAGGAGTTCTTTTTCATATTTTTTTAGTTCAGTTTATTTTTAGTTCACAAACATTTCAACCCACCGTTTTTACAAAACCTTAAGAAAATCAAATTAAATTCACCATTTCGAGCCAATCGCAAATCATTTACACGAAGAAACTCCATCCCCTCGTGTTTCTGACCTAGAACTGCATCGCAAAGAGCTTCGCTACGACATTAGGAGCTTGGTGATATAAATTTTGTTGATTCCGCATAATTTCCATCGTGGGCATGAATCACCCTAGTATTTTAATCAAAATATAATTTTAAAAGAAAATTTTATTCATTTCTCTCAACTTTTATCCGTTAGCCTTTTCTTTGCCAACGAGGGATGGTTTTATTGGTTATTCTTGGCCTCAAATCACTCATCAACATCTATTTTCATCGTTTTCTTTCTCAATAAAGTGATTATTCCACACAAATCTAGGTTTATTTGTTTTGTCGTGATTGAGTCGTTACCTTGGTGCACGTTTAATTGTCGTTGCTTTCGTGCGCGTGTGGTTGTTATTGTCTTGGTGCGGCGGGTGATTGTGTCGTCTCGATACAACGATTGAGTTTTTATAGTCATTGTACAGTGTTTATTTGTGTTTTGGCGATTCAGATGAGCAAAGTATATACGATTAGAGACAATAAAATCAATGATCACAAGATATCGTTTCGCTCCTCGGATTCTCAGTCAACGGATCGTCTGGGGCATGAACCCAACAAGAAGAACCTCGCAAAATAATCAAGGATCGACATGGTGTGTCGATCCGCTCCAATGCTAAGCAGTTAAGGATATCGAGAGTTCTTCTAGTCAATTCTCAATAAATATTTTTATACACTTATCTTAAATGGCTTTCTTCCCCTTTTATGAAGAAAGGATCATCCTCCATTTTCTATGGGAAGATCCACCTTCTATGGGAAGTGGGTGATTGGTTCCCGAAATGGAAGGGAGGCAGGCGCGTCTCCTGTGCTTCAACCGCTTCCTCGGGTAACTAAGTTAATTCAGTCTTCGCCTCAAAGACGGCTGATCATTTTAAGGGCGCTTCATGCAAGGCTCAGGGAGGATAAGCCGCTGCAAGAATCACCAGAACTCCACCGGGGCTAGCCATCTTCTTAAAGGCAAAGAAATAACTCCGGACAAGGATGTGATGTCCACAATGGACTCGCCCGCATCCATGTCTTCAGGTAGAGACATTTAGGCTTCATCCATTCTGCCTTCCAGTGGATGTTGGGCCAAAATTCATGGTACCCACAATGCCCCCCTTTTTTCGTCTCCGGAGTTCAATCTTCCCCGGTTGGAAAAATACTATGTTTGTGACTTGATTGTCATTTCTGAATCAGACCATTAATGATCAGATGTTCCAACGCACACGTCGAGCATTTTATTTATAAGACGTGATTTAGTACGCCTTTTTCGAAGTTTTCCATGGGTTTTTAACCCCTATAAAAGGATGCAGGGTGTTGAGTATTTATCTCATTGATTAGTTTTGAATTTTCAGTGATTTATGTATGGCTTGTCGTTGGCGGATGGCGCTAGTACTAAGCTTTTATAAGTACCTGCGCGGGTCGAATGTTATGTTGTCAGAGGTCGATCGGCGATAAAAAGGAATGCCCCGGAGCTTTCTAATTTACCTATGGAGGGATATTTTCAAGCCTCATATGCCCCCTTGGGTGGTTCGCGAATTCGGAGGGCAAAAGCCTCTTCGACATCGACGAGACTCTATTTCTCCATGTTTAGCGATAGTCCCTCAGACGCCCCCCCCTTGCGGTGCCCCTGGCCGCACCGTTGATTATACTACCAGAGGGTACCTATTTTTTCTTTTTTCTTAGCCTCTATAACAAATGCTCTTTTCAAGACTCCATGTCTTTTCCTCAACTTTTTTTCGCTTTTCTTTCCAGTTCTCTCATTCTCTCGTCTTTCTTTTTCCTCAAGTTCTCGCTCTTCGACTTAGTTTTCATTCTGATGGGTTATGTACTTAGACACTACTCTGGGCCAAATTAATGCAATATTGATTCTGGGAAATTCTGTGTTATGTCTGCCTTATTTTTATTTTGTTCTATTTAATTTGCCGCTAATAACAAACTTCAAGGGTTATGACATCTGATTGATACTAGCATGCGTTGGAACTAGGGTTATGGCACCTGACGCTGATGCACTCGAGGATGGATCAACCCGTATGGTTCCTGACTGGGCCCAACTAAGTCATTTGACCTAGGCCCATCCATCAAAAAGGGCATAAGGGTACTAGCCTAGGGGCGCACGAACCTGGCCCACACTCGTTCGCTATGCCCTAATAAGTGAAGCGCCATCAGGATTCGAAATGCTTGGAAGAGTGATGCGTTCAACGGTGTATTAATTGCATCTGTAGGGGCTAGACGACCTATTCTAGGGAATAATAAGTGGATTTTACTTGATCCTTTCGTATCTTCCCCCTTTGCTTATTTGTTTTCTACTCAAGAGCTTCAGCGGATATTTTGTTGTGGGGTTGCATGGTTTGTAGATAGTTTTCTTGTTTCGGGCGTTCGTTTGTCCCTATCTACCAAGTAAGCCTTGTTTTGGTCCTAAGTACGTTAGGTTCCACTCGATGGCATATGTCTAGCGACGTAGAAGGGTGTTTTCCCGGTATATCGAGCTCAGGGTTTTTCCCGCTTGTCGGGTTTGTCTGTTCTAAATTCCCTTTTGTCGGATTGGTATTATGGCATGGAATTGACTTCTCTTTCATCTGTCCTTTTGTTGTTGTCTGCTTGCAGTATGGCGAGAGGTCAAGAAGAGACTTCTACTAGTCATGCTCGCGCAGGAGAAGGCCCGGCCTGATACGCCTTTCTCGCAAACAAAGACGTTTCCTCTCCGTCTGCGAGGAGCCGAGTTCACACGCACATTCCCCGACACATCACTCGAGTCATTGGATGGTCTGACTGAATCCACTATCGATAAGGAAGACGATGCAACATATTTCACTAGGGAGCAGCTCACAGCCGGGCTTCGCTTTCCCGTTTCGTTTCTAATCAAGCAATTTATACACTTTTCGGGAGCTCCACCTGCTCTTATCCACCTAAATATCATTCGGATTCTAACCGAATGTAGCTTACTAAAACTCCTCTACCAACTAGATATTTTGTTGGTGGAGGTTTTCTTTATTTACATGTTGAAGCTGGCGCATGGAGGTCGATCATCTCTGGCTGGTCCAGAGCCCCCTACTACAAGTTGTTATGGTTTGATCATTTTTAAGGCGAGGCGCCATATTGGTTAAAGGAATGTGTCATGAGACCCCGGGCTCTTCTTACCTCCCATTCAGCTTGAACCAAGGAATGTCATTCCCATGTGTGTTTGAGTTTCGAGATTTGTTAGTCGTTGTATGTTTGCCCTACATATTTTCTTAATAAATTCTTTTTATTGCAAGGAAAAGCCGGAGAGGTAGATTTGTTAACTAGGTGGAAAAAGCTGGCTTTAGGAAGATTCAGAAGTTGTTAGAGATTTTGAAAGCAGAACGATATGATCGCGAAATTCCTTCTTAACTGAAGAATCGCGTGGAATTGAGTCGCAATCCCTCCTCCTATACTCTACTAGTTATCTCTCGCCTCTTCCCAGCCGTAAGTAAAGGAGGGTGAGCACTACGCTATTGCCGACCTTCTCGACTTAATCTCGCAGCTCATTCCCTGCATGCTTGAGGATCAAGGGTCAGGTCGAGAATTAGCAATCAATCTTCACCTAAGCAACTGCCTTTTTTTCTGTAGAGATCCCTACCCCCCCGAAAGCATCTAAGGAGGTTGATAAGGGCAGCCATCCCAAGCGACTTCCCTTTACGAAAAAGGGTTCCCGTCCTGCTCCCCAAGTATCAAAGAAGTGGAGGCAACATTTGAATCAATGAGATCGCTTAGTACGGGGGTGAAAGATTTTGTCTCAGTTGCCCAATATCAGCTCCTGCCATAGTGAAGAAAAGAAGGACAAGACGACGGTCAACTTTGCCCATAACTTTGGCGCGCAGGCGCAAACGGGTGCTACCAACCGACAACCATAAACATTCCCCAAGGCGGTGAGGTCGATCAACACCCTACCAAGGGTTTAGAAGTGCTGACAATGTTATGGACTCGCCCCGAGATGGGCTTTCATGGTCAACCTACCGTGGAGATCAAGCCATTTATCCGATGAAGAGGTTCCTCCGGAGTCATGAGGAAGCCCCGCGGATATCCTTGAGCAAACTAGGGCCACATCCCAGTTATGTTGTCTCTGCCTAGGGCGAGCAGTCGCCGTCTCAATCACGGTCATATTTTATATTCTGGCTAAGATCAAGCCTCTGGCGGAGGAAAGAGCAGCTCAGGTCAAGGAGCCTTGCAAATTATCAGGCTTGGGAGCCATTCAATCGGGTGGCGAATCCCACCTACTGAGCAAATCGTACCCAAGCAATGCTTGACGTCGCTGGAGGTGAGCCGAGGGAAGATTAAAACATGCCGCTGATTCACCACTTGTAAGGAAGATCTCGGGCAAGCACAGAGCGGCATGTCGACACGCATCGCAATTTCACGGTGGAGCTGGTGCATTCATAATCAAGCATTGCATCGCTCTAACATTATCACCTAGTCATGACTGTATTCTAATGTGCCATTTCACAGCTGGCCACGACCATCCGTAACATGACCTACCAAAGACCGAGAGCTCTAAGCCCTACCGAGGGATGGAGAGGTCAGCAGCCTCTATGCCCTAATCGGCCATTTCTAACCACGTGCCGAGCACTCGCTGGGTGCTCGAGTCAAACTCTCTGCTTGGAGTAACGAGGCTAGAGGAAGGGTGCCGCGGTTGACGGCCCGCGTCGGTGACCGAGAGAGATGCCGCTTCGCGATGCTCGATGGCACGCCCGGATCATGTGCCTGAATGCCAGCAGGGTGAAGTCCGACCGCTAGTGGTGCAAAGAGTGCCTTGGCTGCTGTAGAGGAAGCTAGGCGGAAAGCGGACGACGAGATTAGCCGTCTGACCGATGAACGAGTCTCTCTGCTTTTAGAGCTTTGGACTTGTAAGGATTAAATATCTGCTATTCGGGCAGAGGCCCTTAGAGAGAATGAGGCCTTGAGGGAGGCTTACAAGGGAGGCTTGGACGTGATTTTTAACTATGGGTATGGCTACTGTGCTTTCGCATATAACATTTGTGGTAGCCAACCCGAAGTTCCAGACGGGATGCCAAACATGTCCAAGTCGTTATCTCCAAAGTTTTTTATTAATCCCCATGCCCCCAGCACCAGCCCCCGCCGGCCGGGTGGTCCACTGATGTCCTTCCCGATGAAGAGACCAACGTGCCTGAGAGGGAGGCCCCCGCTAGGTGCTCGAGACAGAAGAGTAAGGTGGAGCATCCTTCGTCGCGAGGTTAGGCAGGAAGGAACCTACTTTCCATAATAACCGAGAGTGACGAACATGGTGTTTCATGGTTGTATGCTCTAGCCATCGAGCCTCATTTTGCTTATATATTGATGCCTCGACTTTCGTTTTGCTGTTTTAAACCAAGTTCAAGAATAAAGCATATGTTATCAATAATGAAGTACTTGTTGTTTACTAATCCTCATGTGTGCTTACTTCAAAACTAAAGCATCATCCGGCAAGAAATGGTACCTGGGTAGAACATTGTTCAGCTTTTGACGACTACTTCGCCAGCTGTGTTCATCGACCTTCTTCCATCAAGCTTTCCCGTCTTGATATCCTACATTGCTTCCTTGCCCTGGATATCTTAATGAACTGCAGCTTGGGTACCAACTATACTGGCCTGGGCAGGACATCAACCTTATCCGAATCCTTTGAAATGAACTCGATATGAATGGGGTTAAAATTGAATCATTATTTATCGATAGTAATTTTCGAGATATAATATTCTACATTCTGCATAAAGCGCCCCGTCTAGTTTGTCTAAAGATACGATCCTGATTCTCTGACCGCTATAGAATATATGGTCCTTCCCAGCTTTGGTCGAATTTTTCTCACTGATCGGCCTATCGGTATTTTCGAAAACTTTCTTAGATTTAGGTCCCATTGAAACATACGAGGTTTCGCAGCTTGTTGCAAAGGCTTATTAGTCTACTGCGGGTATGATGTTATCCGTGATAGCTATCGCTTTCATAGCTTCATCTGTCAGGTCAAGATCTTTGATCATAGTTTCCATTGTCAATCGTTTGGGTAAGTTAGTTCAAGTGTGGGTATGTCGATTTTGTCGACTATAGCTTCCATTCCATAAGGAGCGAAGGGGGATATAACGGCCAAGTGTATAGATGTCGCTCTATAAGCCCATAAGTATTCTGGGAGTTCATCCACCCACTTGCCTCATTCGAATCTAATCGCTTTCTTTAAGGCTGCTAGTATGGTTTTATTTGAGGCTCGCTAGCCAATATTTGTCTACTTCGACACCGCGAGTGCGGAGTATAGATTCTTTCTTCACCCCGGCGTAGTTTCAGATACCACGCCGAATCTGGCAGCCTGCGATCGACACAATTGATCATACCGAACCTACAGACGATGTTCTTCTAGATGAACTGAGCTGACATCTTATCCCGGACACAAAAGCCTCTGGCCATCCACTTGGTCAAATAATCAATCGCTACTAGCAATAATTTTTCTGGGCTGGCGCAAAGAAGAAGTGGTCCGACTATGTCACGCCCTTCGAGTATGGGCCTGTGTGCGAATGCTCGCATCGATGATTCCCATGCATTCCCTTCATGCAATTCGGCTAATACATACTGTCCTTGTTCTGAATTTAGGCACTTCAAGTATGGTTCGGCCCAGGACCGCTTTAAATAATCGCCATTAACCAACGGTGAAACCCAGCCGACCGACTGGATCTGTGGGTTTGTTTCTATCGCCAGAGTTCCCTTCGTGCTGGATATACCGCGACTATGGGGCCCATCCAAGAAGGAGAGACTTCGTCTACCTAGCTTACCCGAGTAGTGACAATTGACGAATCTGGTTGGTAATAGATGGGCAGGATCACTGTTTATGTTATTGGAAATGAAGAATTAAGGGCCAAGGTGTCCGCTCTCGCTAGTACCATCAAAATATGCCTAAGCTTCCGTGATCAAAAGTTGTCCAAGCGTTTGTTTAACCATGATATATTTGCCATTCGAGGGTCTCGCGATTCATACTCTTCGTTCACCTGCACCACAACTAACTGCAAATCATCTAATCAAGCCCGCTGCCAAACATATGCACTGCAGTTCAATCCCGCCAATGTACTTCGTATTCGACTCACGTTGGAGGCGCTCAGTTTAAATGGATAGCTTACTCTATTCTCTCCCTAGCGGAAGATTTAAGTTGCAAACTAATGCCGGTTCCAGTTTGGTGGGATGCCTCGTCTACATTAAGGATCCACCATGTCATGCCACCATAACTCACTCCTGATTAGGGAATTTCTACTAGAAAATCTGCCATAACTTGTCCTATTCTAGCCAGTCTTGGCTTATACCGAATACCGAATTCGCTTAGTTCAATCGCCCATCGAGCCATTCTCCCAGACAAGTCAGGCTTGTGAATGGTGCTATAAAGAGGAAGGTCGGTTAGCACAACAATGGGGTGTGCCTAGAAGCATTCCGGGCCAGCTTCATTGTTACCCCGATTAATGCCACTTGCTCGAGGTGGTCAGACGCTCGTCGATCAAAGATTTTTCCGACAAAACACTGGCCTCTACTTCCTTTTATTCTCATCTTCTTGAACAAAAGCAACACTTACTGATACATCCGAAACTACGTATGAAGAGTGTTTCACCGGCTTCCGGGCTAGCAAGGACTGGAGGTTCTATGAGGTACTATTTGACAGCATTGAGGGCTTCATCACATTCCTCATTCCACCCGGCCCGGTTGGCCCCCTTGGGGGTAGCAAAGAATGTCTTCAGACGGTCTGTAAACCGAGATAAATGTCTGCAAGGTGGCTAACCGACCGGGACAAATTATCAGACTCCTTCTTTTCTGGAAATAATGGAGCCTGGGATTCCGTAATAGCTTTAAGTTGATCAGGGTTGGCTTCGATGCCCCTCTAAGTTACCATGAAGCCTAAGAATCGGCCCGCGCTGACCTCGAAGGCACATTTAGATGGGTTGAGCTTCATTCTGTATGCCCTCAGGAGTCTCTTGCAAGTGCTTAGCATGGTCCGGGCGTTCTTTGGATTTTACTAGCATGTCGTCAATATAAACCTCCATGGTCTTTCCCAGCAATGGTCTAAACATTTTGGTTACTGCAGCTCCTAAAAATACACCTAATGGGGCGAGAATATAATAGGTATGAATAAAGTAATGAAATTTTGGGAATTTAAATCCCAAAAACAAAAAAAAATATACAACCCGAAAAATTTATAGGAAGCCAAATAAATTTGGTAAAAATGTCAAATGGGGACCTAAGGGTCCTAAATGAGAAGTATAAGTGCAAAAGTGTAAATGAAATGAAATAAAATTGAAATGAAAGTGAAATGAAGTGTTAAAATGACAAAAGAGAAAATGATTTTAGTGTAAAAGCCAACAGGCCTTGTGAATGTGGAGACATAAAACTATAGCTGCCTCGAGAGACATCTCTCATTGCTGCATTTTCGTTTTTGAGAAAAATGGAGAGAGCTAGGGTTTTTGAATGGGGAGATTTGTGAATTGCTTCATGAAAATCAAAGGCTAAAGTGATAAAAAAACAAGGAGGAACCTTGGTATTAAAGTTTGAAAGAGATTTGAGATAAGACTCAAATCCTAAACCCCTTTTATTTGTGTTCAGTTAGGAAAACCCTCAAATGTGGATCAAAAAAGAGTTTTGTTTTTTTATAAATGAGTTTAGGCCAAAGGTTGAGTTTTAAAGAGTATTTTTGGCTGGCATAATGACTTATTTATGGAGTGGTTGTAAAAAGAGAAATGTTTGGTTTTCAAAGGAAATGCGGTCAAAATTCTCATGTCTATCCGTTTGTTTGGGCTGAGGATTTAGTTATAATCATCCAAATTAAGGATTATAATTGCAAAGAACTATAATAGATAGAGCTACAAATGTATATATGGACCAAGAGCAAATTGTTCACTAAGGCTCTCTAATATGGGCTTGAAGAGGGTGGGGTCTCTGCAGCTTACGAAGTATGCCATGTTTTGGAGTAGTTGTGGTGGTTTGGCCATAAAATGAGTTTCACTCATCAAATTTGAGTGATTTAAAATTCTAGGTAAACTATACTTCTAGGGGAATAATTTACTTGAAGGAAGTGTATGCAAATTGTAACCCCAAAGTGCCCATAAATCTGTCAAAGTAGAGCTATGTGCAGATTCTGTTTTGCAAATTAGAGTAGCCTGGATGTAACATGCAATAACTTGAGTTTTGATGATCCAAATTGGGTGATTCCACTGAGAAAACTTAGAGCCATAGCTTCAATGATAGCAGAATCATTACCAATTTATGTGGAAAGTTAAGGACCCCATAAATTCGAGAATAACAGTAGGTGATCCAAAGAGCTGAATCTTAATTTGGCATTAAAAATGCCAATCTGTTTGGGACCGTTTTGGCTAAGTGTGTTTTGGAATTTATGAGAATAGATTGTTGAGATGATTAAAGGTCTTGGGAAGGAATATATGGTCTTGAAATATTAACTTTTCATTGACAAATTTATTTGGGAATTTATTTGATTTTTAGAAAGGTTGTCATAAGGTGTCAAAGGGATGTGCTAGGGTTTTTTGTGATGTTAAAGTTAAAAACTGGACCAATTGGTTTATAATATGATTTTGGGTGCTTAAGGGTTGGTTATACCTTGGTCTAACCAAATCAAATCAATGTTTGAAGTTAATTTTGGATAACATTAGGATTGGTTTTGGTGAGACGTTTTAAAGGTACTATCATGAAAAAAACAAAGATGTTTTGCCATGTTCAGATATGTGGTCAAGGCCTTAGAGAAGGAATTTTAAATCTGAAAATTTTAGAGATGTCATTGGATATATAAAATGACTAAAATGGAGAGTTTCCATAATTTTTGAAGACCTTTTGAATAATTTTGGGTAATAAATTCCAGAAAGTATAAAACGAAAATAACCCGCCCCGTATGTGGTGTTAGTGTCTGTCTGAGGTTTTTGACTTAATCTTCCTTTGGAGATGGTTTAATTGATCAAGAGTACTATTGGAAAAGGATTAAAAGGGAGGGAAAAATTTTAGTATTTTGGTTATGTGATGGATTAAAGTTAGGAAACTAACAACCATACTGGGCTTGTATCTTGTCCTTATTTACAATAGACAAGAATACATATTAAGTCTTCAAAATCAACTCCTAACTAAAAATCACTAGTACTAACGAATAATTTTGTTCTTTTAATTGTAGCTGGAATAGGGCTGCTGACGAGGAGGAAAGCCCGAATCGAGATCGATTTTTGCATTGGAATCAAAGTGCAAAGCTTGGCCTGTTTCTACACCTTTTTTCTTCATTATTTCACCTCATCTCCAAAATGTTTGAATTACATATTGATTTGATGAAAATAAATTGTGAAATGAATTTCAAGTTGATTTGCTAAGAAATTTGAGAAATTGATTGATTAAGTAAATGAATGACATAAAATTGCATGGGTATTGAAATGATTTGTTTGTATAAAAATACATACTATATTGTATTTTCCTATAAAATGATTTAATGTCTTAATAAAATGTTAACCGTTAAATTCGAGTTATGATAGATCGGGTATACCAATAAGAGTCGACAAATGTGTTATCAGGGCATACCGATCTATAGCCCAAGAGATAATATGGTAGTACACCAAACTAAGACATATTTTTATAAACCGTGTTTACACTAGCCCTCACACGGACTGCGCTTGATTCGTTATCCCGTGCATCAGCATAGTTAAATTCGATAAGGCTAAAATGCAAAATGATAATGAGAATGAAAAGGGCGATTTATGATCTCGAATGATTTGTCGCGACATGAAAATGCATAGTTTGAGAAGACCAATGAATTGTAATCACCATAAAATATATCTATGTATGTATTGTCGTGACGTGGTCATTTAAGAAAGTACTAAGCATTGCCTATGAAATCGTACGATTTGATTTAACCTAAATAAAGAGAGAATCGTGATAAACCACTAAGCATGAAACACGCATGTAGTTTTTTATCTACGCAAGTACCGAAAGTGAACAGAACGGTTGACAAGATCGAGGAGCGTAGAGTCATCAAGAAAGATGCCGAGTAAAATTATATACTCCGTCATATGCATTCATCCTACTTTTGAACAATTGATGTTTTATGATCAAAAGAGTTAAACTCAAATCTTATATTATTTTGAATGGGCATGGAATGCTTTCATTGTAAATGAATTTGTTAAATGTAAATGTTTATGGGCCTATCAATTGAAATCGCCTCCATATTTGAAAGTGTTTATATGAAAATGGAATCGCCTACCAAACTGCTATTTTGTTTTGTATATGTTTTGGTAAATGACCACGGCAAGCAACCCTGACTCGATCTCGACCGCTTAACCCGGGTGGATCGAATGGGGTGCTTCAACCAAATTCTCCGATATGTCAGCTCGAATTTTTTAATAAACGACATCAGAGCACGTCGTATGGTGCAGATGAAAGCCGTCTTTTCCGTGGTCCCGGCTGGATGCATAGGTATTTGATTATATCCCGAGAAGCACCCGTAAATGATACAACATCCCATGCCTAGCCGACGATCAACGACTAATAATCCGGTAAAGGAAAATCCATCTTTCAGACTCCTTGATCGATCCGCAGAAATTCACGCACACTATCCATTTTTTGTTTTTTTTTTTTTGCGACCACCACCACATTAGCCAACCATTATGGGTACTTTATTTCTCTAATGAACCCCGCTGCTAGAAGTTTATCACTTCCACCTTAATAACTTGATATCGGTTCGGGTGGAAACGCTTAATTTTATGTCTGACCGACCTGGCCAAAGAAATGACATTCAGTTTGTGAGAGGCGTGAACGGGGTTAATGCTAGTCATATCTGAGTGAGCCCAGGTGAACACATCCATATTATGGAGCAGAACCTGTCATAACTGGTCTTTCTCCGTGCCGGATAAGAGGGAACTAACATAGGTGGATTTATCTTACTCAGTGAGGGACATCAATTCTAGGGGGTCAATGGCCAATCAAGCCCTCGCTTTCCACTGCGCTTAGGTGGCGACCGTAGCCTATTCTCGGTGGCCCGAGACGAGGGTCGGATTACGGAGCTTCCGCTTTACGCCTCCCGTGATCGACAACCGGTAGTGACTGGGTTTGCAAATCCAACCGCTGCTCATAATATCAACTCGCTTCAAATACCGGGTCAAATAATTGATCATTCGTGGTGTGGATGGCACGACTTTCATCGTGATGCACCCATGCTCAACTAACAATGGCGCCAGATTTAACCTGTGTCTTCAACAACCGAAATGTAACTCACTGACCACCGCCTCGGGCTTCTAACAAAGTGTAATGTCACCATCATTACCAGGTCGCCCGCTGAAGCCGTGATAGATTCTTCCAGCGAACTCAACCTATCCAAGGAGATGTTCATTTGCTTAAATGAAGATAGTTACAATAGATCAACCTCGCTACCAGGATCAACCAATACCCTGTGCACATCAAAATCATTGATACATAAAGTGAGTACAAGTGCATCAAGGTGTGGGACAAATGACCCCGGACGTTAACGGGAAAGGATATGGGGTTGTCGATCGGCCGACCATTCTCGCCGCTAACCCGGAGCGTGGATCGCGGTTTATCCTGGGCCCGATGGTGCTGCTTGCACATGCTCTTTCTTCTAAATTTGGGACCGATATCGACCGTCACCGTCGCCAAGATATAGTTGGACGGGTGGGCCGAGGCTCGGGCTCTCCGCGCACCCGCTATTCTCTCGACCGCAAGGGCGCCAGCACGCGAACTGCCTCCCGGATATACCTCCCGAGGTGGCCCGCCCCGATCAATTTTTTCCACCATAAACTTCAAAGCCTCGACATCGCTCGGGTCTCGCGCTCCGTGGTCCCGGTAGTCACACCTCAAAGATTATTACGCGGGGCGGATCGATCGAACGGGTGTGGTCCATTTGAATTTGATGATCCTTACGAGTAAGAGTCATCATATGATAAGTTCGTGAGGGGTAAATCATGAGGTTTCTTTCTTTGAATGTCTAGAGCGTTTCGATCTCGCCCTTAGGTTTTGCCGACCTTAAAGGGCCTGGGCTATTAATTTCATGATCATCACTTGCCTAGAGGCAAATCCGATGTTATCCTCAATGTTGAATATTTTTCGCCTGGCCTGTGATAATTCTTCCATCATTGCCAAGCTGATCTAGAGATAGCGAACGGAAGAATGGGCGTGAATCGCCTGCTCTCCGAATTTTCGAGGACTATATCCATACTATATGAATCATTTGTAGATCTAATTTCCAAATCTCCTTATGACTCACTGATGACTCATCTTCCCGCTTCGAGGATGGTCTGTAGAGAACTATGTTTCCCTTCGTCGAACCGGTACGTATATCGGAAACAAACGCCGCCACTCTGGCCATTAAATGTTGATAGATCTCCACTGAGTTTATGGAACTGCTTTCATGTCTTTCAGCACTCAGAACACTTTGCATAATAGATGATCGTCTCCCGTATTGAGTATCATAGCCCGACAGTGCAAGATGTGGTCACTGGGCCTAAGAGCCATCATAGTATGACAAAGCCACGCTACGGCCAGAAATTTAAGATGTGTCAGCTCAACGGGGAGAACAAGATATCTTTCGTCCTCAACAAGAAGGTGTAGCATGTACGAGGTCGTGCAAACCCGAGGGTGGATAATTCAACTGAGTGATGGTGTCTCCCTCTACCACGCGGTACGCTTTCAGGCGGTTTTGACCGCCGCCTCATCATTCGTTTACCACGTTTCTTCTATCAATTCTTCAGACTACGAGGCATGCCAATGGCGGATCTACTGAACGACGGGGGCCTCTTTCGACTCGACCTCCACATTGTCTCTCGAGGTGGCGACGGTGGTCGGATACCGTAAGATAACTCGCCATCCGCCGCCGCTACTACCGCCGTCCGCCAGATAGTCATTTGCCTTTATTTTGTTTTAACTGGGGTGCGGTGGTCACCGTGCATTTTCGACATAATTCTCCTTCCAAACAGCCAAAGAAAGGCCGCTTTTTTCTCGGGCAGATGGTCGCGACGGCTCAGACCGGGAGTTTGTATGGCCTCGCCTTCCCGCTGGTTCCATATCCCGATGCCAACGGCTGAACCGTCTTCCAAAACCGACGGCCGGATTGCCGCCATGACAACCGGATTCTCGCGGAACTCGATGGTCAAGATGAACCATCGATTTCTTCTCGGAAGCGAGGGATCGCTGATAGTCGACAAAGCCTCGCGACGCCTGGCCGATGCAACTTTTTACTTGGTCGTTCTATAAAATGTTACCCACCGGCTGCCTCGATTCTGCCAGCGTCAACGAATTGTCAAGGCATGAATCTAATGAAGAACCCGCGCAAAACAAACAAGGGACCGGCGATGGTGTGCCGCCGCCTTCGATGCTTAAGCATGATATCGGGGAGCGTCTTCTAGTCAATTCTCAATTGAACATTTTTTACATACCTCTATCTTAGCGTTGCTTCCGCCTTTTATGAAGAAAGGATCATCCTCCATTTTCTATGGGAAGATCCACCTTCTATGGGAAGTGGGTGATTGGTTCCTGAAATGGAAGGAATCAGGCGACTCGTGATTTCAACCGCTTTTTCTTTGCAACAGTTGTCTAGTCTTCCGCCTCAGCACGGCTGATCATTTAAGGGCGGAGCCAGGCAAGGTTCAGGGGAGATAAGTTTTCAAGTTGTATGAATCGCCAGAACTCACCGGCCGATCATCTCATAATGGTGGCAAACTGGCCTAAGCAGCGCGGCATGTTCGTAGAGATGTTCCCAGCCCTCTTTCGGGCTTCTCTGATCCGCTCGCATTCCGAGTGTGGATGTCGACCAAAATCTGCGATACCCACAACTGTAAAACTTGAGTCATAGGTATTTTTAGTCACAATAGTAATATCAAATATGTAAACCCAACTACCAAATGCATAGGTTTCGAATCGTTTTATTATGCTATTAACCTAGCTGTGGTTTCATTCTTTATGGTTTTTAGCAATTTGGATTGTATGTTTCGATTGATGTATTGCTAGTTTGAATCAATTAAATTATTTTTGTCTTCAAAAAAAATTCTAAATTAAAAAAAATATTTATCTAATAGTAGCGGTATTAAGAAAAAAAAAAAGAATCATGATTCTAATTTTATATTTTTTAAATAATAAATTTTTATCTCTTGAAAAATAAAAAAGTGATAGAGATTTTAAAATGAGACTGAAATAAAAATATTTGTGAATAAAAAACATTCAACCGAAATGTGCTAACATTGACTACAAAACTTATTCAAATGTCATTCATTTGACTTTGAACATGCCTAAATTTGTAAGCCCAATAAGTTTTACATAAATATTTCCACACCGCGTATAACAATTGCTTACCTTTTCAAACAATATCGTCATGTACTTTGATTATATGGTTATATTTGGCCCCCTTCCACCATAATTTTGAATGGTATTATAGAAGGTAAAATTGAATCTAGATTTAAAGAAATAATCTGACTATAAAATAAAGTTTAGACTAGGTTTGCTTTTTGAAATATCTTCAAAAAATTTAGTCTAAGTTTGGACTAGATTTACAAATTAGATTCAATAAATTATTTTTATTTATTGTTTTATATTTACTTTAACTCTTTATATAAATATCAAACATTTCAACATAAGCTTTTAATTACATATATATATATATATATATGATAATATCAAATATAAAAATAATTTTCAGTAACACTAAGCTAAAAAATTAGGTGATAGAGAAACTTGCCAAACTAATTAGGGTTGTATTTACTGCTGCCCCCATTGTTCTTGTACTTATATCATTTCTCCATGGGATTTTTTTCAAAAATAATTATCTAAAAATATATATACAAAACTTATGACAATTTAAGTTTTTAACACTTTGTTTTTGTCAATTTATCTCATCTTGTTCTTTTAGTATAGATTGATGATTTTTTTGCCATTATTTCTACCGTTTTGTCCATAAATACAATAATCACCCCTCTACATCTTTTTTTTATCATTTTCTTTTTCAATAAAATGGTTTTTCTACGAATATCTGATTTTTTAATTTGTTTTTCATGATTTCGCTCTCATCGCCTCAGGTAACGTGTGGTTTGTGTCAAGGTAGTACTACAAATTGGTTTTCATATCTTATTACAAACAAGCTTATACTGAATGATTTTGAAATGCAGATTCCGAAGACAAAACATCAAATCAAATCACGATAGCGATTACGTTACATAACCTGCTCATATGATTCTGGGCTTATCATAAAATTATCAAACGCTTAAGCTTGGAAATGATTCATATAATCGCTATTAAATCGATGCTATGTTATCTTCAGAACATGAATGACCTGATTATTACATCGAATGTATCGTTACTTTGAATCAAAAAAATTATTCTCCTTTAAAAGAAAAAACGCCTTGTTTTTGTTATGTTCGAATTTCTCTATTCCCAAAAATGTGATTTTATTTTATCCTCACCTCACTTTGTATTTTTTTTTTAAAAAACAAGATCATAAAACATGAAATTTTGAGGGTTTATTTGGTAGTGGTTTTTAAATAGAATATAAAAGCTATTTTCTTTTATTTTTCAAATAAAAATGTTTGGTAAGAAGTTTTAAAAATTAGTTTTTATAATTTTGAGGACTCGCTTAAATGGTAAAATGGTGGGATGGGCAAATCGAAAACCAGAGTGAATCCTCATTATTTAATATACCAAAAGTGGCTTGAATAGAGTAGGAAAAAATAGTTTTATAAAAAAAATTATCTATTTATTTTTAGGAACACCTAGCCCTCATAAAATTTATGGGGTGAAACTAGAAGCCCCATTGGAGGAAGTGGGATCTCTCATTAAAAAAAAGCACTTGCTTATCCATTCTATTACATTAAAAAAGATGTATTTGTCAATTTATTCTATACATCATCAAAATATCAATTCATTACATTTATATGACTCTACAGTAGATAACTCCATTCTTTAAATTAGCGAAATTAATTTTTAATGAATCACTACCACTTGGAATCTGCCATGCACATAGGTTTTGTCTTTTAGTTCTTAATTTTAAAAACTGTTTTTACTGAATAAGAACATGAAAAATATTTTGGTTTCCATTTTTTCTGCCTTATAAAACACTATTTAAATTGAGAGAATACTAAAATAACATTATCTGTAAATTGATATCTAGAACAATTTTTAAAAACAAGAACCGAATATTTTATATAACATATTTTCTCCTTTCACTATATTTGAACATTTAATCAAGAGTTCTAAAATTAAATGATTTTATTTTTAAAAATTTAATGTACCCTTAATATTTTATTTTAAATAAATAAATTTATTAATTTAGGTTAACAATGAACATGATCCTCGTTTACCCTTAGTATTTGATTACATGGTTTTAATATTCAATAAATAATTTGTGAATTCAAAGATAAAACAGAGACAACTCCAATCAAAAGAAGGCGTAGTAAACCAACCAAGCAAAACGAAAAAAAAGTATTCACTCGAAACAATAAATAATAATAATATAAAAAGCCATTTGCTTAGAAAATTAATAATTTTATTTTTGTCGGGTTTCGTGCCAGCGTTTTCATGGAAAGCGCCATTTAAGCTTAATAAAGTGGGAGGTCAATTGCTTCTGATGTATAGTTGTTTACCATTCCATGCTTTGGTGGAAGGTTTCTTGCATGACAACAAGGACCCCACTTGCTGGTCTTCTTCTTGTTTTTTTTTTTTTGGGTTTGCGAGGTTTCAGATCTGAGGAGGCCAATCCATAGCCTTAATTATTGGGGTTTATGAGTTAAAGCACATAAAACCTGGGTCTGTCGTACTTTTCTGTATTTTGAACTAAAACAGGTAGAGATCCGAGAGAAAGCAGATATAGGGTTGGTGGTGTCCAAGAAGAAAATGGGAATAGAAATGGGTTTGTCTGGTGTTTCTTTGGGAGTAAGAACAAGTATAGGAGGATGGATTCTGGGCTGACCCAGGGGAGGAGGATGCTGCACAATCACACCATCGTCAGCTGTCTAATAGTACCAGGAAATATGTTTTTGCTTGTGCCGTTTTTGCATCTCTCAACTCTGTTCTTCTTGGATATGGTAAGCATTTCTCTCCTTTCCCCCCCTAATGTTCTATTGTGACAATTGTTTGAGGGCTCCTTTATTTGTTTATGGTAGGATACCCAGATCCTAATTCGTTATTTATACTATGTTTGGTTGTTGAGAATTTGCTGGAAAAATGGTAAACGTGGAATCCTGTAAAACCCACTTCATACCCTATCTATGGGATATTATTACTAATGGCAGAATACCCAGATCCCAGTTGATTCTTTATTCTATGTTTGGTAGTTGAGAATTTAATAGAAAAATGGTAAACATGGGAATCCATTAATAGCCACTTCAAACCCAATTTGTGGGATATTGTTATGATTATTCTTAATTGTACTAATTATCACATACATTTGAAAACCCAGCAAGCTGAGATCTAACAATGAAAAAAATGCCTAGTTATCATGCCCGGTGAACAGAATTGAAAGATTTAATGCAGTCTTATAGTGGATTAAAGGTTAAAAATTTTGTAGCTGTTTCTATCACTCTCTGAAGCTTTGTTTGCAACCTTCAGATGTAGGCGTTATGAGTGGAGCAATCATATTCATTCAGGAAGAGATCTGAAGATAACAAGATTACAAGAAGAAGAAGTGCTTGTTGGATCTTTGAGCATTGTATCGCTTTTGGGTAGTTTAGCTGGTGGAAGAACATCAGATGCTATTGGTAGAAAATGGACAATGGGCTTAGCTGCTGTTGTCTTTCAGGCAGGTGCAGCTGTAATGACACTTGCTCCATCTTTTCAAATACTTATGGTGGGAAGACTCCTTGCTGGGATTGGAATTGGCTTTGGAGTCATGATTGCCCCAGTCTACATTGCTGAGATATCACCTACTGTTGCTAGAGGCTCCCTCACCTCCTTCCCGGAAATTTTCATAAATCTGGGGATTCTTCTTGGTTATGTATCTAATTATGCATTTTCAAGTTTTCCAGTGCATACAAACTGGAGGATAATGCTTGCGGTGGGAATCCTTCCCTCAGTCTTTATTGCATTTGCACTTTTCATCATTCCTGAGTCACCAAGGTGGCTAGTCATGCAAAATCGAGTTGAAGAAGCAAGATCAGTTCTGTTGAAAACAAATGAGAATCAGATTGAGGTGGAGGAGAGGCTTGCAGAAATACAAGAAGCTGCGGGAATTTCTAATGCAGAAAAGTATGAAGAGAAAGCTGTGTGGCGTGAACTGTTGAAACCTTCTCCTTCACTTCGCCGCATGCTAGTCACTGGTTTTGGTATCCAGTGTTTCCAACAGATTACAGGGATTAAGTGCTGCACAGCTCTATTACGATTTCAAGATCTTCAAAGGAGCTCGGTGAGGTAATTCAAACCTTCTTGCTGCAACTGTTGCTGTGAGAATTTCTAAGACTGTTTTTATATTGGTTGCTATTATCACGGTAGACAAACTAGGGAGCCCTGCTATATATCAGTACAGTGGAATGACTGTTTGTTTGTTCAGTTTGGCGTTCACTTTCACTTTCTTGGGGACAGGAAATGTAGGGATTGCATTGGCGGTAGTGTCAGTTTGTGGAAATGTAGCTTTCTTCTCTGTGGGAATTGGGCCTGTTTGCTGGGTTCTGACATCTGAAATCTTCCCTTTAAGGCTGCGTGCTCAAGCGGACGCACTTGGGGCAGTGGGTAATAGGGTGTGCAGTGGCCTGGTTGCCATGTCTTTCCTTTCTGTTGCAGATGCAATCACAGTTGGTGGAACATTCCTCATATTTTCTGTGATTTCAGCTCTTTCTGTTGCCTTTGTTTACATGTTTGTCCCAGAAACCAAAGGAAAATCCCTTGAGCAAATTGAGTTACTATTTAAGAATGAGCATGAATGGCAAAAGGCAGAAGTAGAGCTTGGGGACGTCGAACATCTAGTGCAGAAAGAATGATTGGGTGGGACGAAGTTCCATTTGATTTGATGAGCTGAAAATCTCCCGGGAATTATTTATTTGAACTATCGGTTCCATGCAATGTTTCTGAAAGTTTTACATCCCTTATGGAACCGTTACAGAGTTTTACTTGCAGCATGTTGAAAGAAGTGCAGGGCACATTGGTACCAGAATATGGAAGAAATTTCATTTCTGTAAGTCTGTGATGAGAAAAATATTATCTTACTTAAATAAGTACTCTTGCTGTTCCAGTCACTGACTTATCTTGGTTTTGTTACAAATACATGTCATATACGGCTCTATTCTTATCGAGTCAATTGACTTGAAAACCCCAAAAATATTCAAGTTTGTATTGAATTTGTAGCATGAACTATAAGCAGTGTGATTCCTGTTATTCAGACTTCTCTCTTTGGAATACTGCTTTGATCTCAGTTTGGTGTTATACTTGGCCTTTTGAGCTTGTTCATATCACATCATGCTCTAAGAATCTGGGGACTAAAGTGGTGTTTGGTCATTTCTAGATTTTTTTCAAGGCATTGAAATAATTCCAGGTTCTTCACTATCTTTGTCGAAAACTTAAGTCAATTGTTCTCTTCAGCAGTTAGACTGGCTCAATCCAACATTTCTGGTGGTTACCTTCCTCTTGAATTAGTTGGCTTTAGTTTCTGCATTATCTTTTTTTGCTGATTTGTGAAGAGAGAAAAGGGAGAATCCCTAATTTTATTATCTTAAAACTAACTACTATATTACATATTGGACTTATATATACATGCTTGTGGGACCCACAATACAGTAAGAAAATAAAGGAAAAGAAAAATAACATTACAATATCTAATCTCTCGCCAGCTGGAGCGTATATGTCGTATCTTTTGTAAATCTGCTATTCTAATGTATTTAATTCTAGGATCTACGAAAGATTTAGTAGAGATGTCTTAGTTAATGATTTGAATTGACAAAACTAGTAGTACACATCTTGATGCGATCTTCTACCCAATGAAGTGACGATTGATTTGATATGTTTGGTCGCTGGAAAGCTGGATTGGATCTGATATGCAATGACGCGGTTATCACAGTTGAGTTTCATCTGTTCATCCTTTCAAATCTCGAAATTTCACGGAGAAGATTATGCCGATATATGAGTTCACATATTATCAAAGTCATATTTCGATATACTGGCTTTAAGTGGCTAGATCTTGCCACTACATGTTGTTTTACTCTTCCAAGATATTAGGTTACCACCAATGAAAACACAGTATCTTGAAGTGGAACGTCTATCTGTGGGTGAGCCAACCCAATTTGCATCTGTGTAACCAATAACATGGGTATGACCTCTATTCTCGTACAACACGCCTTGACTTGGTGTACTTTTGATAAATCAAAGAATGTGGATTATAGCATCCCAATGGCTATCACATGGTGACTGTAGGAATTGACTAACAACATTCACAGGAAAAGAAATGTTTGGCCGAGTAATGGTGAGGTAGTTCGAGTTCCTGAGTGGTCGATATCTAGGGATGCTCTTAAAGACCACACCCCCGGTCCTGAAGTACAAGTTTGACAGCCGATCCATAGAGTGTTCTTGGTTTATAGTATATGAGTTTCTTCCCAAGATGTTTTAAACATACTTCCTTTGGGAAAGGACTACACGAGTTGGATTCGAGTATCTCAATTCCCAGTACTTGAGTTTTCTAAAGTCTTTGTAGTTTGAAGTGGGTGAAAATGTGTTGCTTTAGATTTTTGATTACCATCACGATCATCGCATGTAATGGCCGTGTAGTCCACATAAACAACTAGATGATAAATACAACATAAAAAAAGTTATGATGATAGAAACTAAATGGTGCCAGTGCTGAAGCATGCGAATTCTTGAATAACATAACTAAAAGCATTCAGCCATGCTCGAGGATTGTTTCAAGCCATAGAGAACTGATTGTAACACGCACGCTAAACCAAACTCCCCTGACGACAAAACGGTGGTTGCTCCATATAAACTTAAGCGGCAAGATCACCATGAAGGAAGACATTTTTAATATCTAAGCGATAAAAGAGGCCCGGCCCACCGCCATGTACGGGAGAAAGTAGGCGGGCATAAGCGATCTTGGCAACGCCAAGTGTATCACCATAAACCTGAGTATATCCTTTAGCAACCAAGTAGGCCTTAAGGCAATCAACTTGACCATCAGGACCAACCTTAACGGTGAAAACCCATCGACATCAATGAAAACTTACGGAGAATTAAACTATGGTCCAATTGGGTTAGTGAAACGACCATTCATCTTATTGTTTGTGAATTAAATTCTCGGATGGGAAAGAGCCTCATTGGTGTTCTGGGGAAGAGAAACAAAAGATATAGCATAAACAAATGCAGAGCAAAGAAAAGAGCAATCGACAGAACTCAAAAAAATTATAAATGATGAGATTACTATATCGGGACATCTTTCCAAAAGCAATGGGTAAGTTATTAGCAGAGGGCAAAGCTTCTGTAGAGAAGGTGGAAAGAAGGGATAGAAGTTGAGCTCCATAGTGGACCCCGCCAGGCGGAGAGGAACAACGGTACCTGACGGCGACGATAAACCCGGTGGTCGAAGGCACAACATCAAATACAAGCGGGGAGATGATGGAAGGTAAGACTTTGGTGGAAATGTGAAGAGACTCTAAGGAGGAGAAGAAGGGTGAGTCCTCAAAGAAGGTGACATCAGCAGATAGAAAGTATCGATGAGTCTCAAGGGAATAACAACGATAACCCTTATGTAGTCGGAAGTATCCCAAGAAGATGCATTTCGTGGTTTTGGCGGAAAGCTTGTCTTGTCCTGAAGTGAGAATATAAACAAAGCAAGTACAACCAAAGACACGAGGAGGAAGGAAATAAAGTGGTTGGTCAGGTAAAAGAAGTGAATGAGGAACCCATCATGTAACACATGAGGGCATACGGACACTCAAACAAACTCCAGAAGAACAAAGTTGTCCCTCAAAACGAAAAGGAACATGATAATGAGGAGGAGAGTACAGTCATTCCCAATAAGATAGCGATTCTTACGTTCAGTTACCCCATTTGTTGGAAGGAGTATGAGCACAAGAAGATCGATGAAGGATCCCATGTCGGGACATAAATGAAATGCAAGGGTGCGTAAAATATTCCCTGCATTGTCACTATGTAACACACGAATATAAATATTAAACTGGGTCTGAATTTCAGCATAAAATTTTTGGAAAATAGAATATAACTCAGCTCGATTTTTCATTAAAAATAACCAAATACATCGAGAATAGTCATCAATGAAAGTGACAAAATACTGAAATACTAAAGTAGACGCAGTCCAACAAGGACCCCAAACATTAGTGTGGACAAGTTCAAAATGAGACTTTGCCCAATTATTCAAACGCTTTGAGAATGAGACACGAGTATGTTTCCCAAGCTGACGGAACTCACACGCAAGTGACGACAAAGTGGAAAAACGAGTGACCATCTTTTGGAACTTGGAAAGACTAGGGTGACCCAAACGACTGTGAATGAGGAGAGGAGCATCAGTGGAAACGCAAACTATAAGAGATGAATTCGAGGTGAGGTGATAAAGGCCTTGAGACTCACGTCCTATGCCAATCGTCTTTCCTGTACTTCGGTCTTACAAGGTCACAAATTTATCAGAAAAAGTAATGGAGCAGTTAAGAGTACGAGTGATTTTGCTGATGGAAATAAGATTAAAGGGACACTCAGGTGTATAAAGGATAGAAGTGAGAGGTAGGGAAAGGAGATGATGTGCCAAACCAATACCTTTAGCCACAATTTGAGAACCATTAGCTAAGATAACAGTAGGTAAAGCAGAGGTAGTAGTAAGAGAAGAGAAAAAATCTTTATTACCGGATATGTGATCAAAAGCACTAGAGTGTAAAATCCAAGGTCCAAGAGAAGATGTATGAGTAAGGCAGGCAGAGGTATTACCGGTCTGGGCAACAAAAGCAACAAAAGCTAACTTAACTGCCTAATAGCGAAGATAGTCATCATACTCACTATCAATGGGGGGAGTACCCTGAGATGTGGAAGAGCTCGAAGGCTGGGGCCGCTGAGAATCAAAATCAAATGACTGGGCCAAGTGGGCAGTGCGGGGAGGCCGTCCATGTAACTAATAACAATGATCACGCTGCGGTGGCCAAACCATTGAACAGGTGCAAAGGGAGGACGTTTATCCACTACTCCTAAGTACCACTCCAGTCCCCTCGAGGGTTAGCTCGGCGAAACGAAAAACTAACACAAAAGAATCTCGAAATGCTATCAGCCTACAAAGTCTCGAGTGGAGAGATACAGAGGAGGCGAAAGCAAACACACATCATCCAAAGATGAGACTCGATGAATCGTCAATATGATCTCTGACAGCCCAAGACTCTCGACGAGGCCAATAAGAGTAGCGACCATGAAGTTAACTTGTCGATCTCGCCTTTGTTGAGCCCCCAACATCACTTTAGTGTTAAGCATAAATGTCAAGAACTCCTCCTTAAGAGAAGCAATCTGGTCGATATAATTAGATAAATCCATGTCCTATTGTCGGATATTGACAATATCAGAAACCACCTTATAAAGGTGCTGGATATCATTTGTGTATAGGCCTTTTTCTTGATTCCAAAACTTAAAACATGTTTTGTAGTCCTGAAGATGAAGCAAAATTTTTGGATCAACCGACTGCCATAATACGCTACATAGTTGTGCATCTATTTTCTTCCATTGTACCTTGTCAACATTAGGTATAGCATCCTCTAGTGTAATAAGATGATTCAATAACCCTGTCCCATGAACTAGAGGTCCACAGAAGCTAACTAGGAAAGATAATTCTCACAACCAATCAATTTTTCTGATGTGATACTAGGAGATCCAAAGATAACAGATGTAAAAATAGGATTTTTAGTCGCCATATCCACTTAACTGGAGATTGAATCGCGCTTGATTGTGCTACAGAGCCCCTCACAGAGGGCAATCATAGTCGTGGAACTTGAGATGAAAAAGTGACTCAAACAGTGGAGAAGAGTGACTGGAGATGAAGATGAGGCCTTCCCAAGGCACACACAAGACCCGACAAAGGAAAAGAGTTGCTGTCGAAGGTCGAAAGGGATTGACGGAGGTGTCGCGGAGTTGAAATTGCCAAAAAGGTGGAGAAGGAAGGCTTGGGGAGGACCACAGAGGGATGGATCAACAAGATGGCGCCAGATGAGCCTGGAGATGTAATCTCGGCGTCGGAAAGTGGGTCACGCGCCCACACGCGTTGGCGTGTGAAACTCAAGCCGCGGGAGAAGATCGACGTGTGGGTAACTGGTCGCCGACGGGGTTTCCTCCGACCTGTAGATTGGCCTCGCAAGGCGCCTTAACCGAGGTCTCCTACCGGAGAAGAGTCATCGAAAAGTCACTAGCGGCGAGGAGATCCAAAGGAGACGCACGCCGTCCGGCTGCCAAGAGACAGCGACCTAAGGAAACACGATCACCGAAAAAAATTAGGTTTTCCCTTCTAGCTTTGATACCATGTGAAGAAAGAAAATTGAGAATCCCTAATTTTATTATCTTAAAACTAACTACTATATTACATATTAGACTTATATATATACATGCTTGTGGGACCCACAATATAGTAAGAAAATAAAAGAAGAAAAATAATTGTACAATATCTAACATGATTAACCCATATCCTTGGGTACTACTAGGACAACAAAGTGTTTGGATGCTCAGAAAAATAAAAACCATTCCTTTTTTTTGTTACACTTTGGATCCTCCTTGGTAGTGCATTATAGATTAATATGGTTTATTTCATTTAACTCTTAGATTAGTTTTTAGGTATGTATCTACTGGAAAACCGGACCAATCACAATGCATCATGTATGCATAACATAATTAAATCTCGTTTGTACCAAATGACGCAGCGTGTAGTGTGATTGATCAACAAAAATAACATGTCTCAATCCAGAGACCAATTCTCAATCTATAAAAGCTGTAAAAGTCCCTAAAACAAATTCTAAAACATCTATTTATATCCTAGACAAAATATGGGTATAAAAGGAAATAAAATAATATCCCAAAACAATAATGGGAAAGAAAATAATACTCCTAAAACAATAATGTAAAGAAAATTATACCCCAAAACAATAATAGGAAAGAAAATAATACTTCCTAAAAATAAATATAATCCCAAAAAAATTAAGATAATATCTCAAAACAACAAAAATAGGGATTTTGGTTGATTTGATTTAACGCTCACATCGACACCCCACTTCTAAGACTTGTCATCGAAGCTACTTTTGGATATCTTGAACAAGGTAGGATCAACTTATTTCCTTTAAAGATCTTTGAAACTATGATCCAACTTGGTAAGTCACCATATAAGCATTGTTGTCGATATTTTTAACATTCTATGATCCCCATACTTTGCTCACAAGGAAGCTTGTTAGTATCATCATTTGTTTTGAATGTTGTCTTCCACCCATCACCTAGACGGATTCTGATTTGATGATAGTCACCCCTCGAGTCAATCTTGTTAAACACAATCGCTCCACTTAACTGATCAAGCATACCATCCAACCTTGAAATAGGAAATCTATATCCAACGCTAATTTTTTTTATCGCACTACTGTCAACACACATTTGCCAACTTTCATATTTCTTAAGCGTCAACAAAGTTGATATCGCACATGTGCTCATATTAGCTTGAATAGGCCCGTTACTTAGCAACTCTTCTACATTCTTCCTTAAGATTTTGTTCTCCTTGGAACTCATCCTATAATGAGGCACCTTAGGAAGAGAAGCACTTGGAATCGTATCTATATGGTGTTGTATGTTACGCATATGAGGTAACTCTGTCGGTAGATCCTCAAGAATCACATCATCAAACTCCTTCAACAAAGTCTGCACCTCCACCAGAGTTTGAGCCACAACTAAATATCTACTTTCTACTTCTCCCTTCACAACCATCAAATGGACTAATTGGGTCTCCTTACACTTGTCCATAAGTGAGGATGGGTCCTGAACAATAGTTAGAAAGTTCCTTCCCTCTGCTTGTAAAGCCTTAGGTTGGTTCTCACTTTTTGGTAACTGATTCATCTCTGCCAATCTAAAAAATTCAACAGTATATTCATTCATCCTCCTGCTACCATGTGTACATATATGATAAGCATAAGAAATCTATTGTTTATAGTGCGGAGGCAAAAATCTATCTCGTAATAATTGTTTCATCCTATGTCATGTTTGAACCATATCTTGTCCTTCTCTCATCCTCATCTCCCTCAATCTATCCCACCATACTGATGTTCTCCCTTTTAACTTATAAGCAACAAATTTAACCTTTATGTCATCAGAAACTCAGTATATTCAAAGAATCTGTCTACCCCGGGCCAATCAACTTAAAACCTCAATATCAAGATCACCATTGAAGTTAGGGATATCTACCTTTTGTTTGTATTTGTCGTCGCCTCTATAGTCACTGTCAAACCCGCCTTCCTTCTTCTTGTTCACACAAGATCACAATTCCATTCAAAGCCTGCTATCCTCATCAACAAGTCATCAAATCCTTACTCATTAACTTCTCATTCCCCATTTGTCATCGGCGCGCAATCACAAACACCCCGCGCTATCTCACTATTCCTCACTGTCCGGTTTAACCCAATAACGCCGGTAATTAAATTATATTATTTCAACCAATCCAGTTAATTCGATTTCGACAGCCGCTTCGTTTTCGTTAACGATCCAAACGCAAATATAATCCCATCAACGATCTCAGATCGGTCACATCACTAGTACCAATATTAGTCATCGATTGGGAGAAACCTACTTTGATACCACCTGACGCAACGTGTAGCACAATTGATCAATACACGATTGATCAACAAAAATAATACTTCTCAATCAAGAGACCAATTCTCAATCCAAAGAACAAAATAAAACAAAAGCTTTGATTTTTATTGATAAATTGATAAAAGCGATAAAAGTCCATAAAACAAACTCTAAAACATTTATTTATACCCTAGACATAATATAGGTATAAAAGGAAATAACATAATATCCCAAAACAATAATAGGAAAGAAAATAATACTCCCAAAACAATAATGGAAAGAATAAGACCTAAAACAATAATATGAAAGAAAATATTACTTCCCAAACAATAATGAAAAATAAAAATAATATTCCAAAATAAAGATAATATCTCAAAACAATCCAAAATAAAGGATTTTATTGACTGATATAACGTCACGCTACCAAACCATGTAAAGTTAGTCTCTCAGATTTTGAATATTGTCTCATTCTTTTGCATGTTGACCCGTCTAGATTTTATCTTGCATTTTCAACAATTAGGATGACAAATTCTGCAGGGGTACCACCTTAATACCCTGGCATTTTCCCAAATTTTCTTCAGTATTAATAATCTACAACAGTTCTCTAACCAGGTGAAGCAGCTCCATGTTGCTGATTCCCTTCTTTCTGCAGCACACACATATGTCAAAGTGTGATATTTGGGTTGAAAGAGGCTGCAAATGCTTGGCACTTTTTTTTTTTTGATTTGATAATCGCATGTTCGCCAGTTTACGTAAAGCATCTCGACTAATCCCATGCGACCTTGAGCTTAACGACGGATAAATCTTTAAATGACTCCACAGAAATGTTTTAAGACTTTTGGAGTCCTTGCATTGATGTTCCCATAATTTTGGCTTTGTTTGTTTCCATAAAACTAAGCCCCTAACATAAATGCAATGTACATTTGCATGATATGAGGTGAATCGAAGTCTTGAATTCCTTTTTAAATTTTAATAGGGTCAAATTTATTCAATTTTGATATAAATACACCTATTTATCATCTGTTCTAAATTTAGTTTAGCATCATATAAATTTATTTTATTTATTTCAGTTAAAGACATTCAAAATGAATATTATATGACAACAAAACATTTCTCGATCTCTTTAATTGAAAAATGATTTTTTTTTTCTAAAGAGAGTTTAAAATCTGGAGAATGATCAGTCAGAAATAATTTTTAAAAGGTCCAAAACCTCCCGCCAAAATGATTCTGATTGGGTTTAGAAATATCTCTTCTCTCTCTCTCTATATATATATAGTTAGTGGAATGTGTGTTAGGCGTGAGTCCATTGGTTTCTATGTCTCTTGGTCATCACTGAAATTTTTTTTATAGAATTTATCAAATAATTCGAGTTTTGGATTAAAAAAAAATATTTTTTAAATTACATTATTACCTAATTTAATGCGTTTGGGCCACGTAAGCGACACCTTAACCAAGACCACTGTCCCGAACAGTTGTTTTATTGGCTTTTTTTTCCCTTCCCATTAACCTATTTTTTAATATTTAAAATTTTTTTCGAATGTAGTTCTCAAAATATTACCTATATTTATAATCTACATAATAAAATATTTTTAAAATCCAACAAATTTTTTATATATTTGATATTAATTATTAAAAAATTATTTATTTTACATTATATTGTCAATTAATTTAAATTATTCTTTTCAAATTGTTTTTCATATTTATATACTAATTATTTAAAAAATTATCTTATTTGATATTAAAATAATCGAGCTTTTATGCAAAAATCCATTGTTTTTCAACTATATTTTCTTTTATTTTATATTATTCTTTTAAATTGTTTTGTATATTTATCTTATTAATATATTTTTTAAAGAATTACCTTTACTTTAATTTTTATTATTATTATAATAAATCTCCTAAAAAAACAAGTTATTTAAATGGTGAGTAAATAGTATCAATAGGTGAATCAAGTAAGATATCATTAATTTTAATAATTTGTATTTGATTTTTGATTGATTCAACAAATGCGTAATAGTGGATTTTCTTACAAAATTAAAAAAATTAAGAACATTGGCTTATTTTCAGGAAATTATTTTTAAAAAATCATTTAAAAAAATTAATTAATTTTAATTCTCTTTCTAAATATCCAAACAACTCATTTTTCTATCTCATAGTATATGTTATTATTAACTATGATGAAAATTATGTAATTAAATTTCAATTTTAAAAATAATAATAATTGAATTAAATAGTTGTTGTCATATGCTAAAACAAGTTTTAATAACATTTTTACTTAATTTTTTTTAATAAAATATTTTCTTCCGTATGCACTAGTTTGTAAAAGAATCAATTATTTTTGATACTACAACAAATATTTATATTTTTAAAGCAGCTTTAAAAAATTCCCATGATGAAAACTTTGAAAAAATATAATGACATATTAGGAGTCTTAGATAAAGTTCAACTTTGAGATTAGCTTGATTTCTTGTAATTATCTTTACTTAGATATCATCTGTGTTTATTTGAGTTCATTTTTCGGTGAAAATAGAAAATTATTACCTTTTTTTATGCCAAATTAGTAGTTTAATTGATTTTAAGCATTTTGAGGTTTTACCCATCAATATCAATACCCCTTAAAGATTTACCAAATTTTAATTTCTATATTTTGGTGAGGTTAAATTCAAAATGTTAGCCCCATAGATTGATGGTTAGTTTTATGGGTTGTTATATGAAATTACTTGAAATGTAAACATTTCCACTTTTAACAAATTAATCAAATCCATATCTTTTATATAACAAACATATATTTTGATTAACGATAAAGCCGCCTTATTCAAGACAACATATTTATCTTAGTAGGGGGTCAGTTAGCAGGAGATACTTAATTTTGAAACGACAAATTGCACCATCCCCCGACAAACTTTATCCAACTTTGAGCCATAACTTCTTCTGCTTAACCCCGATTCAAGCCTGCTACTAAGTCGAAAACCCTTTTCAATATGTAACGCAACCATGGGCGAGTTGAACCATTTGATCTTTCAGGTGATACAGAAAAAATTATCTTCCCAATGACACATTGTGAGACACCCGGTTGACTCTCATTTTCGGTAAATGATAAGTCAGTTATTTCAAATCACTTTGTTTTCCACTATATTCTAAAAACTAGCTTTTGCATATATTATGAGTTTTACACAGAATAGATATATAAAATTGATAATACCATTTTTAATCCTTATAGAAAACGTGATGAGATGACGATCAAAATATTTATATTTCTTAAATTTATATTTCTTTAAAAAAATTAATCTAAAATTTTATTAGGAAATCATAATAGATAACATTGAAGCTTAAAACTCATAAATTATATTTAATAATTTATTTTTAGTAAATCGTATTAATTTATCAAATGTTTGTTCGAATCCATTAATTTATCAAAATCTTATAACTTCATTATTCTCATTTCAATAATTTTTAAATAAGTTAGATGTAAAAAATAATAATAATAATTTTTAAATAAGTTTGTATTTTAAATATTTTAAAGATAATTTATAAAATTAATAAAATTAAAGTGACAAAGTAGAGATATAATTATTATTATAAATCTTCCCAAAAACAAAAACAAGTTATTTAAATGTTGAGCAAATAGTACTGAAATCATGAGATATAATTAATTTTAATAATTTGTAATGCATTTTTTGGGATTTCTGATTCAACAAATGCATAAAGAGCTTTGACTTAATAATTATTATTCTTTTTTGGAGAAGTAAAAGTCATTTCCTTAGGGTGCTAGTCTAGAAGATCCCCATATTTATATGAAGGGAAACCATAAGAGGGATTTGGTGGCTTAATGGGAAGGAGGCAGAGACTGTAATGCTGCAAAGAGCTTGAGGGAAATTTAAAACAAACAGGCAAGCAGGAAAGGATATTCCAGAGGATTTACTATCTTTGTATCCGAAAGTCTCTCTTTTGATTTCAAAAGTAAAACAAGGCTCTCAAACCAATGTTACTAGGTGGTGCTTTTGGTTTTTATTTAATGCTAAAAATAACTATTTTGCTTAGTGGTTAGAATAGTACTGACAAGATGCGACAGTTTTCGTTTGCTTACTATTAGATAATAGAGTGTAGATGCATAAAACTTAATAAATTATTTTGCCTCCTCATTCCGCCGCTCTTAACGACAATAAAGTTCGTTTAATTTAATCGGTTAATCAGAAGGTTTATTTTCTTCTCAAATCCAAACGGTTCAGCGTGTATTGTTACCCTCAGAAACCTAAAATTGTAAACGTGTCAGAAAACGTTATTAAAATAACAAATTTTCATATGATCCAAGGAAGCCTGAAAATTTTTGTGATCTCTAACACAAAACCCGATCGCACCGTTGAATTTGGTCTCCCCGCAAATCTTCTAGTCGACCATAAAAAGTTTCATTAATTATGAGACACGTGAAATCTTTTCATCTTTCTCGATAACATAACGACCATGATAAAATTTTACGAAAATCCTTAATGCGAACGTTTCTGTTGTCTATTTAGTACCAATGAACCTAAAAACAAATTTTCAAAAGACAAACTTGATCCTGAATTCTAAGAATACTTAATCATTATCCAAAATAATTAACACAACAGCTCGATTATATATTTTGGGAAAATAATTTTCTAATATTTTATTTTATACTAATATAAATAATGGTCAATTATTATTATGAATATTTTTAACAAATAATTATGGGTTCAAAATTATTTTATTTTTATGAAAACATAATTTTACTCATAATAAAAATAAAAAAATACTATAAAAATAAAAAACAAAAATAAAACAAGTAAATGGACAAGTTTGAGCAAATTCAAATGAGATAAAGCTTTTAGAATTTAAAAATAAAATGAACCGATCGACAGACTCCGCCGTCCCAAACCCTCCCACACATCCCAAAGAATCAAAGCACACAAATTCCTCTTCTCATTCTTATTGAAATTCATCAATTTTCTGGTTTTTATTTAAAATACTTTTTCCTAATGTAAGGCTTAAATATTTTCACTTTTCTATTCGCGAATTTTAAAATTTTGAAGAATAAATCGTGAAAATTTTAAAAAATAAATGTACACATCGAAAAAGTTATTTTAATCCTCAGATAATGGAAAAAATTAAACGGTGACACATTAATTTTTCATAATTTTCAAGACATGCTTTAAGTTTTTAATGTGATGCACGAACCTATGCTTGTTGCTGGGATTCGGGCTTTGTAATGATTGAGTGCATTTAGCATATGGGCCGGAGGTTGTAGGAAGAAGTTTTCCTGGGTGGTGTTGCCTTGTGCCTTTTTGTTATGAGATTCAGTCTATAAAAAAAGGAAAGAGAAAACAGGAAAAGAACTGAGAGAATAGATCCTGACAATCTTGACGTAAAACTGGAGCTAATTATCTCTTGGGGGTTCTTTCCCTTTTCACACGTAACTTCAAAGTCAATGACCACAAAATACTGGAAATCTTGAAGCTGGAACTAATAGGGGGTAAACTTGAGAGAAAGTACTGAATGAGGCATTGAGGCATACACAAATTGATTGTCGATGGGAAAAATAATAATATTGGCTCTCAAAAGCATTCATTTGGCACTACTGCACCTTTTGAGAGTCAGGATAGAAGGTCGACCATGAACGAAAATCACTCTGATAAATAGAATTGTTGTGAAGCTCATTTGAAGGTTTTATAGACTCACCGTTAAAAGAACATTCTTTGTTCTACGCTATCTCAATTGGGCCCTTTACCTGGTATTTTGTAAGGGAATTCTTGCTCTGGAGGCATTTTAATACTGATGCCTCATTAATTTCCTTGCATGGTTTATGCAATCAAAAGCACGAAGCAGCACGAACTACCATATAATGTGATGGAATATATGTAACAAACGATATACATAAACCAAAGGTACCAAGACTCCGATAGTAGTATCAAACCAAAATTAACCACAGCACACAAATCAAGGCATTGAACCTTAACGTCCACTAGCTAACAGGCACACTTTAACATTTTGCTAACATCCTGCACACTTTAACATACTGTTTTCAATATTCTATTATGTTTTCAATATTCTTTTTCGTATTTATTAGAAATTCTTCATCTATTAGTATTTTATTATCAATCTCTACCAATTCCTCGTTCTCGTAGTCTATTTGATCATTTGTTATATACCTTTAACCTTTATCTCAGTTACCTTAATCCATTTACCTTAGGTTTAGCCTGTTTTGACCAACTCATATACCTTAGGTTCAAGCCCATTAGTTATCCAACCCAATTACAACTTAGTGCACTCGGTTTCAAAAATAAAACCTCAAATACAACCTAAGGAATTGAACTCAGATCCTTTGAGTTATAAGTAAATCCCTTAAACCCACCCGTCTACGTCTCTTTTTGTTTCAAAATTTTGCTAGTTTTTTAATAATATTTATAAAGCTTCTCTATCACTCTCAACTTTCTTAATACTACAAATAATAATATTATTATTATTTTAACTTTCAATCTATTACTTTTTGTCATCTAAATAAAAATTCATTCTTTAATTTCAAAATTTTTAAAAATTATTTTCCTTTATAACTAAATTAAAAAATTTAAAAAACATTCTTTAATTTAAAAAAATTCAAAAATCAGTTTTATAATTTCTAAATTTTCAAAAATCATTTTATTTAATTAAAAATATATAAAATTTATGATCTTTATATTTAAAAAAATTCTTTAAAATTCAAAATTCACTTCCTTTAAATTTTACAAATCAAATATTCTTTTCCAAATATCCAAACTTCAAACTTCTTCTTTTCTAAAGTGACATTTTTTTTTGTTTTATTTTTTTTAATTCCCTAATTAAATTTTCATTGTTCAAATTTCATTTTTTTTAACCTAATTTTCAAAACTCCAAATGCACAATCAATTTTATAGTTTCAATAAAATGGAATTTTGTGGACATGATTATGTGCTAAATACATGGGCCTTGATGGGGCCCAACATCTCATATATGCTTCCAATAAATAATTTGGCTCTTGGTTTCTAACCCAATTTTCTAATGTAATCATGAATGTTTCTATATTTTTTATTGCACTAACCTTGTTTTCTATCGATAAATTTTCTATCGCCATTGCTGAACACACACTCTTACTCATTTGACTTTTGATTTGATTTATTTATATATTACATGTTTAATGTGCCGCTCTAGTGTTAATTGCTGATTGTTTCTCTAGATTTAGCTAGATTAATTAATCACTTGTCATACTTACCTTAACTTAATTATTAGAGACACTGCCTTTAGGGGGCTTAGAGGGGGTGCTACATCTTCACTGCATTCCTTCCCAATATAACTCGACCTCATCACACTGGGTTTTCAATGCACTTGCTTTTCCTATTATAAGTCACATTTAGGGTTTTATTTCTTATTTAGGGTCCTCAAGGTTAAAATGAGGAAATTGCGTCCATATTGCAGCAGAGGACTCCAAGGAATCTTCATAAGCTGGAAGGTCGTACTAATGAATGAGAACCTCAAGATCAGTTGTACCTTGAATGGGGGAGGGGCGAGCAACAAGAACAACAACTGGTTGTACAAGTTGCTCCATATCAATTGTTAAAGAGGAAGGAATTGATGGTGAAACTGGTTGAGACCCTGTTCCCTTTTTGAGGAGTGAGACGTGGAAAATAAGATGAATGCGAGCCGTAGTCGATAATTCTAGTTTATATGCAACTGGTCCAATTTTTTTTAAGTATTTTGAAAGGGACTATAGAAGCGAGAAGCAAGTTTTTCATTCACTCTTCGGGCTAAGGAGGACTAATGGCAAGGGCGAAGTTTGACGTAAACTGATTCCCTAACAGTCTAGTGAATGTCTTGATGCTTAGAGTCAGCGTGCACTTTCATTTTATGTTAGGTGTGATGCAAGTGACGCTTGAGCTCATCTAGGACAAAATCTCGTTGTAGTAAGAGGGATTCAACCTCATGGTAAGCAATGGAGCCCCACTCATAACGAATTAAAGGTGGCGGGTCGCGGCCATACACCACCTTAAATGGAGTTACACATGCAGCCATGTGGAAGGAAGTGTTGTAGTTATACCACCTGCCAATCATTCGACTAGCTGGAGGGTTTATCCGGGCCGAGAAACGTGTCAAGATAAGTCTCTACACAATGACTGACCACTCGGGATCTAGCAACCGTTTGAGGATGATGTTTGAGCCGCTACCGGAATTTGATCCCATAAATCTAAATATCTCACTAAAAATATCTCAAATATGAGTTTTGTCCCTATCCAACACGATATCAAAGTAAGGCACCCCATGAAGTCTTATGATTTCCGAGACAAACACTTGAGCCAGTTGGGGAGCTGAGAAAGGGTGGGAAAGAGATAAAAAAATAGGCGTATTTGGATAATCTGTCTACCACGACCAGAATAGTGTCGCACCCCTTTGATTTTGGAAGCCCCTCAATAAAGTCCATTAACACATCATCCTAAATCTAATGAGGAACTGGTAATGGCTGCATGAGTCCGGCGGGGGTAGTGGAATCATATTTCGTGACGCTAAGTATATATCACAACTCGAATACAAAATTCAATAAATTCGCTTGATACTCTCCAATAAAATTCAAGATAATCGATGATAAGTGCGCCCGACCCCACTATGCCCCTGACTACAAAGGAAATTCCCAGGAGAAGATGGGGAATACGAGAGGCTAATGCAACACTACTACCCGACCTTTATAACGCAAAGTGTTACTGACCTTAGTAAAGTGAGGATAAGCGGCCTGGTCCAAGTAGATTACTACCAGGATGTTTGCTAAGAAGTGGTCGTGTGCGACCTGATCTTTCAACTCCTTAAAATCCAGAACAAACGGTAGAGATAGAGTAGCTAGTGTCATTTCCATAGGGAGTCGATACAGGGCATCTATGAGACAGTATTATCCTTGTCAAGGCTTGTATTGGATGTCCTTGTCACCCTTTACCACCCGCTGCTCCAGAAGGTACTTGAGGCTCCGCTGGTCAGTATGAATGATAAATTGGCGCCCTAAGAGATAAGGCCGCCACTTCCTGATTGCTAATACCACCATTTGCATCAACTCCCTCTTATATACCAATTTGGCATGAGCTTGCGGGACTAAGCTTAGGTCAGCCAGGGCTAGGGGTTTCTCATCCGCATTAAGATCGCCCAACCTAATACCCACATCGGGCCCAACGATGAATGCCTTAGAGAAGTCTAGTAGTGCCAAGACGGGTAAGGAGATCATGATCTCTTTTAGCTGTTTGAAAGCTTGTGTAGCCTCTTCATTCCAAATAAAAGCATCTTTCTTAAGCTGCCGAGTCAAAGGCCAAGCTATTCAACCATAATTGGTGACAAAGCGATGGTAATACCCTGTGAAGCCTAAAAAACCCCTGTAAAGCTTTGAAGGTTTTAGGTAAGGGCTAATCGAGCATGGCCTGCACCTTGCTTGGGTCTGCAGAGACACCATCCTCACTGATAATATGGCCCAAATATTCAATCCTGGACTAGACGAATATGCATTTCTTGGCGTTAGCGAATAATTGGTGCTATCTCAGAATTTGGAACACTTCCTGTAGATGAAAAAGGTGAGTTTTTCAGACGTACTATATATCAAAATATCATCAAAGAAAATCAAGACAAAGTGGCGAAGATGATCCCTGAAAATGTCGTTCATGAGGGATTGGAACATTGCTAGAGCATTGGTGAGGCCGAAGAGAATGACTAGAAACTCATAGTGCCCATCATGCGTTCTAAACGCTGTTTTCGGAATATGTTCAGAAGCTGCCCGGATTTGGTGATACCTCAACTTCAAATCAATTTTACTAAAAATTTTAGCCCCATGTAATTTATCCAACAATTCTTCGATGACGAGAATTGGAAACTTATCAACCACTATAGCCTTGTTGAGTACACAATAGTTGACATAGAATCTCCAGCTTCCATCTTTCTTTCGAGCCAAGAGTACCAGATTGGAATAAGGGTTGGTGCTAGGCTGAATAATCCCTGCTTGTAACATTCCCATCACTAGGCGCTCAATCTCCTTCTTTTGAATCTGGGGATATTTATAGGGTCGAGCTGATATGGGGGATGTTCCTAGGTGTAGAGGGATGGAGTGGTCCTAAGTGTGAGGTAGAGGAAGACCCATCGGTGTTTCAAAAATGTCTTGAAAGTCTTGCAAGAGTCGAATAATTTCCGGGGAAAGAGGATAGGTGGGGACCGAATTTAGTTCAAGTTGGGCTTCCGGAATGGCTGATTGTAGTTCTATCAAAACACCTTAGCGTTCCCATTTCAGTGTGCAGACCAGGCTATGCAAAGAAACTTGAGATTTAGACAGGGTTGGGTCCCCTTGGATCATAACTTTAGCCCATTCCAAAGTGACCTGCAAACATAAGTTTCTCCAATTCATCAATGAATCGCCTAAAGTGGCCAGCCATTGGAAGCCCAAAACCACATCAAATGCACCTAGTTTCAAAGGGAAAAAAAAATCAGTGACCACATTTATCTCAGAAAGTTGAAGGCAAAGGTCCTTGACATACCCCTGACACTCTAATTTCATCACCATTGCCCATTTGAACACCAAACTAGTTCGTAGGGGTGCATCGGATTTGGAGCTCCGACACCAAGTCAGCCGAGATAAAATTATGGGAGGTGCCTGAATAAATGAGAATAACAACTTCGCGAGACATGATCTTACCGTGAACCTTCATAGAGTGAGGGGAGCAAAACCCGACCAAGGAAGAGACACAAAGCGCAGTAGATACAGAACCGTCAGCAAGTTCCTCTCTCGTCGGGGCTAGATCCCTTGTCAGGAAACTCCCCTCAGTCTCTTCTTCTTCATCCATAACCCATAACACCTATAGTGATTTTTGCTTGCAGCGATGGCCTGGTGCGAAGCATTCATCGCATCTAAAATAGAGACCCCTTTCTCTTCTTGCTTGCATCTCACGTTCTGTGAGTCTTCCAAAGGGAGGTGGAGTTAAACGAGGTGGAAGGGGAGATGTTGGGGTAGTGGGGGGGAGACCTTCCTTGTGGGGAGGTGGGTTGTGATGCTAAATTGATGGTTAAAGCTGCAAGTGGTAGAGTGTGCGTGGCTCAAGGCACAGCTAGCATCCTATTCTTGTGCGCTGCACGTTGGCTTGCAAAAGAATCCAGCTTGGTGGGCTTGGGCTAACGCTGCATATGGCCATCCTGATAAGCCCATAGGGCTAATTGTTTATCCTCTATTTTTCTGTAAGCCACCAAGCTTTCCTCTAAGAAGTCGACAATCTAGCTATGGAAGTTTTGCCTGAATATCCGATCGCAAGCCATTAACGAAAGCAGCTTCAAGTACCAAAGATGGTAACCCACGAAGAGGGACAAACAACATCTCAAACTATCGGCGGTAATCATGTATAGAATATTTTAAGAAGAGACATCAATTGCTCTTGTAGAGTTCCCTCTTGGCTTTACCTGAACTAGAGTAGCAACAACTCCTTAAACTCCTCCCAACCTCGAAAAGGTGTTGTCCCTGTTCCCAAATGAACCAAGCTAGGGCTTCTTTTTCCATACATACCATCGTTGCTCGTAGGCTTTCATCTGCGCGCAAACCGTTGATGTTGAAGTATCGTTCAGCCCGAAAGATCCATCCGTCAGGGTTAATTCCTTCGAAGATTGGAAGCTTAAGGCGCCTCAGTAAATAATCTGCCTCATTTCCGATGGTCTGTAATGTAGTGCATGGGCCTTTGCCATGATCCTCCATCGACCATTGTGGCCTTACATCCTGGGGATTTAAGTCGATTCTGAGGGTTGAAGAAGATTACCACTGGTGAGCAGCAGTTTTTTAATCTCTTGAATTCCTTCATTGAGAGCATTCATCGACTATTTAAGGTGAGATATCTTGGTCATCCCTGCATTAACTCCTTTGGATTTAATTGGAGGATTGTGGAATGGAGCCCATCTCATTCTTGTCTGAATTTTGATTGTAGATTTACCATTTGCGCTTCCATCCTCTCAATCTGAGAGGCCACTTCCCTCACTATCACCATGGCCTAGAAGGGCGTGCTCTAATACCATTGATGGGGTCCTAAACCCTCCTCACCACAAGTAAATCAACCTCAACTTTTTCATGTCCCATAAGGGGAAAAGAATTACATATTTATAGGACACCCAGCTCACCACTCATAACAAACTCATTCTAGAAAACCCCACGAAAAGATCCTATTGACCCTTTTCAGGATCATAAGCTATACAAGGCAATTATCCCTAGCAAAGCCATAAAAAAAATATCATAACCACAATCTCAATTACCACTAATATCACTTGAGAGGCTCTTTCCCTTCTTCCTCATTTCATAGGTTATTTGGATTGGGGCCTATCAAAATAGTACCAAACTATTCTTCACTTTTTAATCTAAAAACAGAAAATAAGGTGCATGTGTTTTTTTGACATATGTCCACTTAGATTCAAACCCGATTTTTTCACACAGCCCATCCCATCCATTTATCACTTGTTCGACTCCTCTGGGGCGACAAGATGTTTTTAGAAAATATATTTAGTTGTTTTTGATGTTCCCATTATTATTTTAAAATTTAATTTCAAATTTAAAATAGATGTTTTTGTTTTTCAAACACATTTTAAAAAAAAAATAATTACTAAGACCTTGATTATCCATGACCAGAGAAAGTCTACTGCCAGCCAGGCCCATTAATCAAAATTCAGCAATAAGTCAACCCTCTTATCTCTACAAATGGGACTTCTGCTAAATCTCTCAGACAAAGGAAAAAAAAAACAGAAGGAAAAGATGGAGCAGATAGAGCATAAGCATGTTGAAGTGAGCGGATTGAAGCTCTATGTGGCTGAGTTGGGCACAGGTGAAGATCAAACCTCATTCTTTGATACCATTTTGAAGTTTAATAATTTAATTTTGTATCCATTTCATTCCTCTGAAAGAAGTTTCTGTGCAGGTCCTAAGGCGGTGCTGTTCCTCCATGGATTCCCTGAAATATGGTATTCCTGGAGGCATCAAATGGTTGCTGCTGCCGCAGCCGGATACCGAGCAATCGCCTTTGATTTTAGGGGATATGGTCTCTCCCAACACCCGCCTGAGCCAGAGAAGGCGTCTTTTTATGATCTTGTGGCTGATGTCGTTGGAGTTATGAACAGCCTGGGCATCATTAAGGTACCACATAGTATGCCATTAATAAAATTTTTAAAAACTCGGAACTGATCTTCATGGTTGACTTTGGTGTTAGTTTGGTAACTTGAGGTTTTTAGTTTGATTTTACATCTCTGATTGCTTATTTTCAGTTTATCAGTTTCTCATCTCGCATCCAACCATATACATATGGCTTTAAAACCCGTGTATTACGTTGAGAAGAGAATACTTGTATATTGCTAATGACTTTTTCTCAAAAAAAGGAAAGAATTTGTTAGAGAGTGGAAAAAGTGTCAGAAATAAAATCACAATTGCCATCGTCATTTATTTCAATAGAATGATGTTGTGGTATGTGGCTCATATTAATAGAAACATATTCATGGAGGAAAATGCGCAAATGAGGAGGTGTTTCAGGGTATTTTTAGAATTTTGTGTTACCTAATATTAACATAAATACTTTTTATGCAATAGTGGAAAGATTTAACTCCAGTTCCATTGGTATCCTGTCGAACCATTTGTGTAGAGATTTGCTGCAGGGGAAACAACAAACGATAGTAATTTGATCTGATTTAATTTAATTTTGATTAACTTAAACAAAACAAAAAAAAAACGATTTCTTTTGTAAACTAAATTTCCAATCTTCATGGTTACATTTGAAATACTAGTTGTTGATGATGATGATGGTAGGATTGTCGAGCTATGCATTTCTACCGGAAGGCACTTCTGAGCATTTCCTGCATTCCCGTATGGGCTCCACCCATGAGGTCTGCGTGGTCGTGTTATTTAACATTTAAACAAAGACAGTGAGATCACATGTCAACATTTAAGCGCATTTATTGTAGAAAAACTAAATGGTTACCCCGGATCGATGCCACGGTGGGCCATCCTTTCTCTCAAACTTACCACCGATGTTCCTCCGCTCGCTTCCTCCCGGTGCGTGATGGTCCAAGAATGAGGGACACGAAATTTTCCCTTTTCTCCCAAGATTCCCATTCAAACCGAACGCTGCAGCACTACAAAAGCCAAGTAAAAATGGATATCTCTATCTCTATATCTCTCTCACACATCTCTTTATATATATATATATATATATATATATATATATATATATATATATATATGGTCATAATTTTTAGTTGGACCACTAATTTAATGCAGCTAATAAGAAATTAGGGTGAGCCCATAAAAATCAAAACAATAATATGTTTCCGTACCTCCATTATGGTTCACAATTTGTAAATGAACTAACACCGATTATATCTGGTCGGGACATGTGAATTACTACAAAATTCCAACAATTCTCCCACTCATTCAAATAATCAAAACATCACAACATACATATAATCATAAATCAATGTCTCATAGAATCTCATCAAAACAAATAATCAAAAGCAATCATATATGCTTCATTGCTTGGATTTATAGAGAAAAGTACAATAATAGCAATCCTTCCAACAATAGCATAGTACGATGCCAAAAAAAAATGGCTCCCAACTTAATACAACCTAGGCTTCCAACAACCCCATTTGAGATACATGTTCCTAAACGCAAGTACGTAAGCCTTTGTTAATGGATCCGCCAACATACCTTTAGGACATGCATTCAATATCAATAAGAGACTCGCCACTTTCTCCTTAACAAAATAGAACTTTACATCAATATGTTCGAGCGAGAAATACTCCTAGTGTTCTTGAGAAAGCAATAGCCGCGAATTATCACAAAATACTCTCAAATGTCTAGGAAATGGAGTCAACAACTCCCAAAGCCGAAACAAAATTCCGCATCCACACAGCATGACAACAAGCCTCATAACATGCCACATACCGGGCCTCCATAGTCGAGGATGCCAGCGTTCGCTTAACACTTTCCAAGATACAGCCCCGCCATCGCGCACATAAACAGAAGTGGGATTTCTTATCATCTACGCAAATTTGCAAGAAAATCAAAGATCACAAAACCCAACTACACTGCAGCCGCGCTACCGATATGTCAACATTAAGTCCTTATTCCTGCAAATACCTAAGGACCTTCTTAGTCGGCTCCAATGCCGATTCTGTGATTTGCTCAAGTACCTTCCCAACAAAGCCCACAACAAAAGCAATATCAATTTACATACTGAAAGCATACTAAGGTCGCCCACCACGCATGAATAAGGAATGGTCCTCATTTCCTCTCTCTCATCATCGGTTTTGGGGACACCGAGCCTTTGAAAACTTATCACCCTTCACACCGGGCGTCTAGTAGATTTATTAGCTCAAGATATATCAACCTCTTCAATATCCTTCAATATAGTTCTTGAGATAATTTAAGCACTCCATTAGCCCTATCAATGTAAGAATCTTTTATGCCCAAAACATAAGAAGCCTCACCAAGATCTTCATGTCAAAATGGCTTACAACATGTGCTTTGTCTCAATCAACAAGTCAGATCATTTGATGCGCAAAGAGATATCATCAATATATAAAACAAGGAATATGTAACTACTCCCATCGACCTCAAATATATGCATCTATCAACCTGTATTCTCTTTAAAGCCATTTCTAGCGATAATCTTACTCAAACTTGGGGATACCATCGTCGAAGCCCGTTTTAAGACCATAAATGGACTTATTGAGCTTGTAAACTAAATCTTCCTTTCCAACTTCTACAAAACCAGTAGGTTGCTCCATATACACCTCCTCATCCAAATCACCATTCAAGAACGCTGTCTTGACATCCATCTGATGTAGCTCCAAATCAAAATGAGCTACTATGGCCATAATCACTCTAAAAGAGTCTTTTGGTCACACAGTGGGTTTTCTTTGAAATCAATTCCTTCTCTTTAGTATAACCTTTAACCCTGAAGTCTAGCTTTATATCTTTCTACTTTCCCGTTAGAATCTGTTTGGTCTCTTAAAGACCCACCCACATAAGCGGTTTTACAACCATGTGGCGAGTTCGACCAAGTCGAAACACCCGTTTCATATGTGAATTGTTCATCATCCATGGCTACTTTCCGAAGTGAATTGCAAGGGACGATGAATTGCTTCTCGATAAAGTGGCTGGATCAAAGCATCGCCGCCATCATACCAAGCGCATGCCAAACCGGCCATATAATCATGAAATAGGCGCCTACGAGACTCTGTGATCTTCTCAAAGGAATCTCACTAACAGCAGTGTCATCTGCAGGAAGGCCAGATTCCATTTGATCACCATGTTCTCCTTGATTGAGTAGCTTCTTTACATTTGAATGTGAACATCCACATATGGAACATGAGATGTAGGAGAAAGGAATCCTGACATGCTCTTCTCTAAGAGGTATCTCACGAGCCTGAAATTTGGATGAGCATCAATTTCATCCTCAAATATACAGCCACATCAGAGCTCAATGATCTGGTGGTATGCGATGGACGATAAAATCTAGAGCCCACTTGATCGATGCATGCTTGACAAAGAAACCACTAATGGTTCTGGGATCAAGTTTCTTTATTTGTGGGTTATAGGGCTAACCTCGGCCTTACATCCCGAACATGGAAATGGTGGTAGGTTTCTTTCACGACCATGGCGTAAGGTGTCTTAGGCACGAGACTTCTTGGGCATGATTCAAAATATATCTGTGATCCTTAAAGCTTCACCCCATAGAAAATGTGAAGATTGCCTCGACATGCACCTCACCCATCTCCCCAACAATGTACGATTCACTCTTACCATTCCATTACATTGAGGAGTGCACGGCATTGTATATCTCGCATTAATGCACGTTCAGCGAAACTTAGCAAATGGTCGAGTTTCGTCCAGGTCTCATCATATCTTCCATAATACACTCGCCACCTCCTATCGGACTTTCACGGCTTTAATGGGCTTTCTAAGCGCAGCTCCACATAGCCTTAAAGGCTCTAAACACATTTAGGGAGTCGGATTTCTCATGGATTAGTTCAAGCATAACCGTCTAAATCATCAGTAGAAGAATGATGAAATATTTATAACCCCCTAAAATGGTTAATTATTAAAAAGGACCTCATATATACATTGTGGATCAAGTGCAAGTACTTTCACACAATCGATCTTCTCCTTTTACGGTCTTCTTGTCATCTTCCCCTTTAAGCAAAACCACCTGAGTTTAAATACGAGAAATCAAGATTAGAAAGCACACCATCTTTACCAATCTCTCTAATCTTTGCCTAGAAATATGGCTTTGGCGTTTGTGCCACAACATGGAAGAACTCAAATTCATTCTAACACGCTTGCAACCAACAGAAATTAGCGAAGATAGAATCGCACAACAAACCATGATGCAGGCGAGAGACGATAAAAGATTTCCAAACAAAACACCATTACCCATTAATTCGAGTTGCAAAAATAATAAACTTTTCCATCTCAGTGAAAGAATAGCCAAGTCTATCGAAAGAAGACACGAAATCAGATTCCTCCAGTGAGGGTATAAAGCCACATTGTGTAACAACAAAAACCTTCGTGATCAGCTTTCGAAAGCTTTATCATGCCAAAAAATTCCACTTTTACTTGTAGTGTACCCGTATACACATTCTTCACCTTTGGCTGGCTTCCTTCGACATCATCTCACACCGAAATTAGTGACATGAATAGTAGCTCAGTATCTAACCACGAAATTGACATGAACATCCAGTAATATTTGTCTCAATCATGTTTGCATTCAACTTAATCCTTAACAACAATTTCACCTTTCTTTTTCTTTTTCTAGCCAATTTTAAATTTGGAAGCAATCGACTTGCTTGTGGCGATCTTATGGCAAAAGTTGCACTTCCCTTTGAATTTCTCACTCTTTGCGTGTTAGAAGAAGCATGAGCATTAGGGTTCCTTGATTTGAATTCCACTTTCTCTTGAGCGCTTAAAGCCTCAGAATTCTTGTGTAGAGGTTTTTCTTCACATTGCGACTTGATCGGTTACAAGAGCAGGGAGTGGAGTCTCATTTTCTTCAATGAGACTTCATGGTTTCTTCTGATAGACATCAACTCTTCGAGTCCATTCTTCCCTTCAAGGCATTGTATGTCAACTTCCTTTGCATCAAAGGAAGCGAGGGAAGGGCTAGTATCAACCACTTGAAATTTTTACTGACTCCACTTTCATCTCATTTGCCTTGTTGAAGTAGTGCCTTAAGCTTGATGATATGATCTCGGCACTCCACTTGACTCCATCATATCTTGTAGTTGTAAGAAGCTTTTAAATGAGTTGCCATTACGCCTTATCAACCTTGGTATAATTGGCCTTCATATTCTAAAGTCTTTGGCCCTTTCCATTTTGGCACGCATTCTTTGATAGATTTATCATAGTGTATCTCATCAGTCAAACGACTCTGTTGGAGTGCTCTAGCATCTTTCATAAAATGATCTTTCTAAATCTGTAGAGCTCTCATTAGTGGGCTTACTTGGTTCATCAACCTGAAGCCAAGTCAGTTACTGCGAGGATTATATGCACGTTAAGGACTCAAACCATTCTTCAAAATTATTTCCGGTAAGAGTTTGATGGCGGGCGGTGCGAAATGCGGGAATGCTTGTAGCCGGAAAATAGCAAAATTCAACAATATGCATGTTGTTACAATATCATGCATTTGCTAGTTTCCATAATTTCTTAATTTAGCAATAGCTTGGAATTAAAAAAATTTACGCATGATATGACAACTAATTAAATATTACAATTGTAAGATGTGTACTAATTTTATCGAAAGGGCAAAGAAAATTAGTACGGTTCATAATATACAATTAATTTCCTTCATCAATTTAAGCATCCTACCAAGCATTATTATCATCGATAGGACAATTGAACACCTGCAGGATCTAGTAATCACAATAACAGCAAACTAAATGTGGAGTCAAAAAATTGACATATATAGGGTCACGATAGGCAACTACATATATGTTCATTATTGTCATGATAAGGTTAAATATTTAATTTGCACAATTTGACACACTTGGAATTGCGATAGGTAATCACACAAGTGTTCATTATTACCAGAATAAATTAAATAAATTTAACGGGAATTGACCTTGACAAACAACAAATGATTATAATAATTGTCCTAGTAAAATCAATTTTAACAAATGCATAATCAATCCAAGTATACCACAAGAACACAACAAAAAAAAAAATATGGTTTTTTTATTCACTACATCATGCGATGACGCCATGATGACGCCATCATGTCACTGCTCTCATCTTCTCCTCCATATGAACACGACTTATCTTAATATATTTTTTTTATTATTATTATTATTATTTAACCGAAATACTTAAATATTTAAATTTCCTTCAATACAAACCTAAGAATGCACAAAAAGGGAAAAAACGCATAATAAAGCAAATAACTAAATGTGTCTTAATTAAATACTAAGATTTGAGTCTAAACCACAAAAGGATGGGTTTCTGGTTCAAACAACATTTCACTGTATCCAACCCTCAATCGGGCTAATACCAAGAATAAACACCAAACGGGCAGAAAAGAAAAAAAAAAAAAAAAAATAGCTTCCGTAACCAAAAAAAAAAAAAAAAAAACGAGAACCAAAAAAACCCAAAATCGCAAATAGTTTGGCTTTCCATGCGCTCCGATACCACCATCGAACATTTAAACAAGACGCGATCACACGCCAACATTTAAGCATGCATTTAATAGAAAAAAAGAACGAAATGGTTACCCGGATTGATGCCATATAGTCATCCTTTCAATCTTACCACCGATGTTCTCCTGCCGCTCCAAAAGCGTGATATTCAAGAATGAGGGATCAATGAGCTCTTCCCTTTCTCCCAAGATTCGTCCAAACCGAACGCGAAAGACCCAAAATGTTAAAAACTGATATCTCTATCTCTATCTCTCATTATCTTTATATATATATATATATATATATATATATATATATATATATATATATATATATATATATATATATATATCACACTTTACTTGACCACTGACTTAACGGGCGCGCTCAAGTAAATTTGAAATGGAGCCCAATGTAAAATCAAACACACATGCTTCCGGGTCCCATTATTGGCTCACAATGCAAACTGAATCAACACTTAATATAATATTATCGCTGACATGCGTTCACACATAAAAATTCCAACAGTCGTAACATTAGGCATCCCTTCATGCCACCAGGTGTCTGGGTGTCCTCCCAATGCACTCCTTCCTAAAGGCTTCTACGTATTGAGGTGGCTGGTATGGGTTTTCCGCCGCCATTACCTTTTTTTTTCTCGGCCTGATCTTACTATTGCTCACTCCCATCTTCATTACCATTAACGTTTGCTGATTTTCAGGAGCCAGGACGAGCTGAAGCTGATTTTGGCCGCTTTGATGTCAAGACAGTGATAAGAAACATCTACATGCTCTTATGTGGAAGTGAGCTCCAAGTAGCCAGTGATGAGCAAGAGATCATGGACTTGGCTGACCCATTTGCCCCTCTCCCGCCATGGTTCACTAAGGAGGACCTCAATGTTTACTCAAGTCTATATGAGAATTCCGGGTTTCGGACCGCATTACATTTTCCATACAGGTAAGAAAGCTTTTCTTATGAGGAATTACTTCTTTTTTAGATGCGGGGTGTTTGTCATTGCACACACCTCATTAATCTCTACGTGAATTTTAAAGTTAATGAGCCGAGTAAATCTTTCGGCTTAACTCATGAACTCGAACCAATGATCAATGAGAAATAAACTTAAGGTCGAACCAATTAAACTACCCTTGAGTAGTCAAGAATTCCCTTACAAGGAATTACGTCTTGTGGCTTAAAACACCTTAACGGTACAGATTTTCTTTGAAGTTGCTTGACATAATACATCTTGAAATCAATTTTGTAAAGACTATATTCATATTAAATCTAAAATCTTACATGTTCGAGATTTTAGAAAGTTGATAGTTTAACTTGTAGGCCACTTAACACGTACGCCTGGTGATCACCATAAGAAAACAAACACAATAACGGAGAGAATTGTCGATTCAAGGCACTGGATGAATCCATCATGTTTTACGCGAATTAGCGACGATCCGCGAGATGAGAGCTTTCTGTGATCTCTGACAAGGAATAAAATGCCAGATCATTGTGTTGGTGATGACTCAAAGACTATTTATGTAGCCTTCGACCACGGCCCTCTCATTACGGGCCTAGTCGTACTGCCCACACCAGCCGCCCCATTAGATCGATTAAGAATCCATATATCTCACCTTTATTGCATTCAAACTATTCAAATAATTTTAATTCATATACCACATTAAGAAATTCTTACATTCTCTCACTCGGCGATATTAATCAAAACAGAACTCGCACACAAGACTTCATATCGGGTTCTGTATTACTCTAATGGGCCAATCCCATCCCATAAAGTCTCGAACACCGAATCATGGCTAGAATCGTACGTACTGCCAAAGCCTTCCATGGTCAATGGTGAGCTTTCCACTTCATCGATATGATTCAATATAGAGCGTGTTAAATTTGGACAATACCTCATAATGAGTGATACTTCATGTGTTATCCATTTGTTAGTCTAAATTCTCTCCTTATGTCAAGCAAAACCTAGCCATGGTCACTGCAGAATATCCATCATGGTTCCAACAAACCCGGATATGTCTTACCTTGATGGGCTTAACTCGTACTTTATGTGTAACAAGACATATTGTTGGCGCTAATGTCGCACGCCCCATAAAGATGTACTGCGTTTGGCACACGCGCCTCTCGAGATTTTCAATTATATTACTAACTTGATAAATCTACATTCACAAATACCTCATCAACGCAAAGAGTCGATACATATTCAAATATTACAAAAAATGTAATGAAATTAAATACAAATCATAAGAGCAACATAAAACTAAATAGCCCTAATTAATCGACAAAGATCCCAATGACATACTCCTTAAGCCCATGTTAATGACATAATACAATCAAGATTGCGAATATTTCTATACGATCATATACATCATCACATAACGCCTCGTAAGGTAAAAATATGACATGCAACAGACACTCTCCACATGACAACTACCATGAAAACACATTCTAATCTTTCTTAAATCACCACCGACGAACCACCAAGATTCGCTCATTTCGCCACATGCCATACACGTATCTCCATTTAACCAACACAAGATCACCTCCCTTTGAGACTCATAATCACGCTGAATAAACAGAGACATCCCACCACACATGACACCGACATTTCAAACCCAAATGCCTGCGGCCACTGTGGTCACAACCCAATTGAATCCTTTGAAAATCTCCTCATACTGCGATATAAACTTTACGTATCACACATTCACTATATATATACGTGAATGCCGCATTTAAAACAGGGATGTATGCCTTTTACATTATATGTCATGCTAATTATACTGTCTAATTCATTAATAGACAATCCAAATAGTAATTAATTAATTACCTTAATGAAAAGACGCGAGGAAATAATAATGGTAATTCAAATAGTAATAATTAATTACCTTAATGAAAAGACGTTATGAAAATAATACGATAATTCAAATAGTAATTAATTAATTACCTTAATGAAAAAGACGCGTATTAAATAATACCCGTACCGTGTCAAAATCCGTATCACCGGATCCGGCCCTGGCGACGCCGCGATGACGTCATCAGAGCACGGCCGAGACGCACCTGTCGAACTACCGCCGCGGCGCTGCGGGCGCTGGCCCGCTCCTCCCGCGATCGTGCCACCCATCAATATTCTCGCCTCGACGAAAGTAGATTCCAACATGTAATAAAATTTAACTTTCATCTATTAAAATTTAAATCGACAAAAACCTCTTAACAAAACCTAATCCGCACAGTGCCGCTCTAAACTATGGTGTGGCCTGATACCGCATGTAAAGCCACGAACACGGCATGCCTGTAGATCACCATATTAGAAAACAAAAACACAATAACTGAGAGAATCGGCGACCAAGGTGACCGATTGGAATCCATCATGCCGCGCTGAAGCAGCAACGATCCGCGAACACCTAACTCAAGATCTTCTCCCCTATCCCCTTCGCTAAAAACACTAACTCATCGAGACTGCCACCACGGCGAGAGTTTTCCTGCATCTGGGATGCCGAAGCAAAACGTCAGATCATTGCGCTAGTGTATGACTCGAAAGACTATTTACAGCCGACCACTGCTCCTCTCATTACGAGCCGGGCCGTACTCGGCCCACACTAGCCAAATTTCATTAGACTGATTAAGAATCCATACATCTCACCTTATTAGAATAAACTAATTCAGCTTAATTTCAATTCATATAAATTCTACATTAAGAAATTTTTTACATAACTTTGCAGATAAATTTTGCTTGCGAGGTCAAGTGGTCGAATCACCTCTTCATAATTAATAATATTTGTTCTCCATAATGTATACTTTGAAATCTATAAAGGACTCATTTGGTTTGTTTGGTAGTAAATCAAAATCTATGCTTGTTGCTGCTTGCATGCAGGACTGTGCCTCAGATTTACGGATTGAAAGATCCGAAAATTACGGCTCCAGGGATGCTAATCCTGGGTGAAAAAGACTATGTTCTGAAATTCCCCGGGATGGAGGAATACATAAAGAGCGAGAGAGTGAAGGAGTTTATGCCCAATTTGGAGATCATTTTCCATGAAGAAGGTAACCATTTTATACAGGAGCAACTTCTAGAGGAGGTGAATCAACTACTTACCACCTTCCTTAACAAACATAGTACCTGATGAAGATGGTGTGTCATGTGTGAGAGGTCAGTCTTCATAAACAGAACAAAGGAAAATATTTATACAATATTTGTATCACATCTAACATATTTATAAAAATAAAAATAAAATTATTAGTGATAAATAATTTTCTTACAGTTATTTTAAAAAAATAAAATTTATACACCTTCATATATAACCTAAAATAAAATAAAATATTAGAATGGCGAGCAATAGAGAAGAAAGGTCATCGGAGAAGGTTGATCTCCTCCAAAGACCAACGCCAAGAAGATTAAAACAACAGAGAATGTGGTAGTTTCTGAATCTGTAGAAGTGGTGATGAGAGCATTGGGGAGACCAATAAGACAGAAACACAAGAAAAAGTATCTTAAGAAGTGCTAAAACCTAGGTTGCTTTCCAAGGGGACCCTTTTGGGGATTGGTGAAACTAGTGGCCCTTCAGATTTCTTGACGATGAGGGGTTTATCTTGGACGATGAGGATTTTTGCGAAGAAGATGATGAGGAGGACTGCCCAACCATAAGAGTTTCCAAAACAGAGAAGGCTAGATTGCATCGACCATGGCGTCAAACTCTTATTATCAAACTTATGGGGAGATTGGTAGGTTATAGTTATTTGGCTAGGAGTCTGAAAACCTTATGGAAGCCAAAATCTCCCATGGAAATTGTTGCTATTGATAATGAGTACTTCCTAGCAAAGTTTGAATATGTAGAAGACGAGGGGCTTTGATATTTAACCATTATCATTGTGAAGAAGTGGGTCTTATTTTTTATCTAATTTTGATCCCATTGAAAATGTGTTGATAAGGGTTTGTTTTCCATGTCTGCCTATTGAATATTATGACCGTGAATTTTTGATGAAATGGGGAGAAAATAGGAAGACTGTAAAGGTGGATCAAGCAACATATTTAGTGAGCAAAGGCAAATATGCTTGATTGTGCATTGAAGTGGATATTACAAAGCCCTTGTAAACTAAATTTCGTTTGAGAAGGAGGATTTGAAAAATAGAATATGAATTTAGTATGCTTTGACTATGGTATCTACAGACATAAGAAATAAAGTTGCCCTTCTGCAAAGGCATAAGAGGATGAAGGGCCTACAACTACAGAAGAGGTGTACCAAGGACGACTGGAGACTAAATCTAGAAAGGTGGAGGAAACAAGGAAGGTAGTGGAGATCAATAATGAGATTATGGAAAACTATGGACCTTGGATGCTTGTCAGCAATAAGCCTAGGAGGGATTTTCGACACGCCTTGAAGAATTTGTTACATGAAAGAAAAGTTGCCTTGCATGAAGACCACGTTGTGAAAAAAGGAACCTTTGTTGTCTTGGAAACTTTGAAGGATTCTGTAGATCAACAAAATGTAAATGGGTCAATTAATGAGAAATTGGAGACTAATAGACCAGGCCCTAGTCAGTTGTATAAACGATGGAGAAGGCCTAATGTGCAGTTTAATGAGAAAGTGATTATGAAGAGCAGAGGCCCGCTAATTGTTCCACCACGTGAATATACCTTGAGCAAACAAAGAGGTTCTATGAGTTTGAGAATGCCAAAACAAGTAGCAGTAGAGGATGAACATACAGTGGTTCGAGGGTCTCAGGGGGGCAAGACTATTTGTAAGGAGGTGATCAGTCATGAGACTCTGGCTAGAACAACTATTCATTCAAATATTTATCATGATGGAGATGGTCTTGAACGCCATCAAGATCTGCTTGGACTAGGTGAGGTCAACGAAAATTGTGATGAAATGGGCAAGGAGGATGAGATTGAAGAGGACGAGATCGGGATTGACAACGCCCATTAACTACTGTGATGATTAGGTTTTCTTTTTTTTTTTTCTATATATATATATATAACTATAAGAAAAATCGGAATTAAACAAAAATTAGAGACGGATTGAAGACATAAAAAACCTTAAAATTACAAATTAATTGCGATTAACGATTTTCGTCTCAACGAATTTCCGCCTCTATTTAGAGACGAATTTTCATCCCTATTCGAAGACGATCACTCCGTCTCTCGATTCGGTACGAAAGTAAACCCATCTCACTTAAAGACACTTCCGTCCATAATTGCACGGACGGCCCGTCCGATTCAGATTTTAAAATTGCTAGACGAATTTCGCCTTTAATTATTGTCCTCTGAAAAAAAGAAAAGATTTACTAAAATCTAAAATTTCTTTCTTGTCCCACAAAGAATCTGCGCTTTTTCCCTAATATTTGTTTTACTTTAAAATATCCTATTTGTCCATCTATCTTTCGGTCCTATAATATCTATTTATTTTTCTACTTTTATAAATAATGCTTGTAAAAACATAAAATGAATAAAAAGAACTAAATAATTTGTTTTTTAAATAGAAAATCTAGAATCATAACATATACTAGTTAGCTGAGTCTAAAAACATACCCCAATAAAAATAAATTATGAAAGGGTCCAAAAATTTCCTCACATCATATCCAAGGAAAAAGACTTGCAAATATGCACAAATAAATTATAAATTAGTCATTTTAGTTTTAAAAAATGAATGAATTAAGCTTTCTTAATTCAAAAACCAATAATTAAGTTTTTTGTCTACTATTGTTAGCTATGATTAATTTAAAATTTGTTTCATTTGTCTATCTATCTTTCGGTCCTAATATCTGCATTTTTTTCTACTCTTTATAAGCAATGCTTGTAAAAACATAAATGAATAAAAAAAACTAAATAATTTGTTTTTTAAATAGAAAGTTTAGAATCACAACATATATTAATTAGCCCAGTCCAAAAACATACCCCAATAACAATAAGTTATAAAAGGATTCAAAATTTTTCCCATTTCATATCCAAGGAAAAAAACTCTTACAAATATGCGCAAATAAATTATAAATTAACATTTAGTTTAACAAATGAATGAATTAAGTTTTTGTCTACTATTGTTGACTATGATTAATTTAAAATTTGTTTCATTTATTAAAATGCTAAATTTGCCTATCAATCTTATTTATATATATATATATATATATATATATATATATATATATATATATTATTTTTTATAAAAATGTTTGGAAAAATAAAATGAATAAAAGAACCGAATAATTAGTTTTTGAAATTGAAATGACTAATTAATTTACTCAACACGTAACTTAACTCTTTTTCGTAAAAAAATAAAATAGAGAAAAAAGAACCTTCAAGAAAGGGACACAGACAGACATAATTAGAAATAGCAATAGAGGTAGTTAAATGATTAATTAGTGAATTGTAAATTCAATTTTTTGACAAAACAACATATTTTGAAATAGTTAAATAAAAAATAAAGACTCTTTATCTCTTGAATAGATCAAAATCTTATTGTTGTCATAAAGAATTACGAGAGGATTTAGAAATAGAGTTGGCAATTTGAGCCTTGGCCATAGTTAGCCTAACCAACCCTAATTAGACCATGCTGGCTCTAATTTTATTGGTCGAAAATCAATAAATTTGCCCACCTAACAGTCTGCTAGTCAAAATAGTATCCGATCTGATACTAGTTTTTTTGGGCTGTCTGTCACAAAGTAAAAAAAAAAAAAAAACCTTATTTACTTTACTTATCCTTCCGGGCCCGTGAGGCATGACTTAATGCATAAATGGATTGAGCAGACACTCCGGAAGAAACAGTCTCGAGTCTACATGAGAAATCGCATTACTACAAGTTTGTAATTTGTCGGTCATATGCTAAATAAAAATAAATAAATTTTTTGAAGAGAGAAAAATAAATTTATTGATTCAAACTAGTAATATATTGATATAAACATAAAATCAAAATCGTTGAAAACCATAAAGGATAGAACAACATCTAGGTTAATAACATATTAAATTGGCTCAACGCCTATATATTTTATAGTTGAGCTTACACATTTGATATTACGGTCGTTACTAGAATACCCATGATTCAAGTGATCCAGCATATTGACGATCATTGATTTGATTTCTTGTTGGTGATAAGATAAATTTTGTTTGTCTGAATCGTTTTCACACAAATAAACGTCATAGACAACCACACGTCGTAGGAAAACGACAACTAAAACACGAAAAAACAAATAAAAACCCAAATCTCGTGGAATAACCATTTTATTGAGGAAGAAAATGGTGTAGAGAGGTGTAGAGGAGTGATTCATGCCAATAATGACCAAATAATCACCGTTCATTAATAAAAGGAAAAGAGGCTAACCGATAAAAAGTTGAGAGAAAAAGAGACTAACATGTTATATGGGTATGGTTGTTTATAAGGAAATAAAAATAAATAAAAAATAAAAAATACATGAGAGAAAGTAGGAGTGGCAATTTGTGTTCTCTATTGTTACCTTGATCGTCCAAACCTCTAGGCATCGGTAGTGCAACTCAAACCTGCAAAAGGGCGATCTAACGACGGTGGGTCGATCGCCTTTTCACACGACAAGCTTAGCAAAGATTTGCAAGATGGAGCAGAGTGCCAAGACTCATTGAATTATGTTACCTCCCTCATACTGTGGTTTTCCGATTTATATTATTTAACCTCTCCTTCAATTTTTTTTTTTGTGAAAGATAATTCAGAATTTTAGCGATAAAATCTCTCGTTCCTTATCAAGAATTAATTCTTCCTTATCAAGGATTAATATTTTCTTTGAAAGCAAAGAGGAGATTTTAACAGTGAAATCTCGTGTATAACATCTACGATTTCCGCCTTCATCCATTTATCCATAGCGAACTCGCCATATGCAAAAGGACGACAGGCTGGGGGACTTAAAACTCTAGATGGGGCTGTCTTGAAGCTAGCCTTTGGGAGAACACCTTATTCTCAATGCTGATTCCCTGCCTAGGTAGTGCCCTTTCTGGCTTTAATTTGGTAGTGGCTTCGCAACACATCGCGGCCGTGTGCCTCAGTCAAACTGACTGGGGCCTATTAAATAATGGGTTTAAAGACCATGGTACTACAATATCCCCATTTTCCCCGGCTAGAATTTTTTGTTTTTTCGGGGCTGGGAAATATCGTTGCTTTTTAAATTCAGCCAGATGCAGAAAAGATCGAAAATTTATGCATTCCTCGAACGCTCCAGAAGGTGAAACGTGTTAGGTCACAAGGTGTGTGAGTAATGCACGACTCCTAATATGTCTACGACGCATGATGATCTGACGGCACAATTAATGCAGTTGTTGATATTTCTCCCTTATATATAAGGGTTAGGTTACGAATGCTGCTTCTTTTACCATTTCACAAAGGCTTTCACCTATTGCAATTTCTTTTCTCTTGTGCTTCTGCTAATTGTTGATTCAAAGCCATCATTAGAGCTTGCTTGACGTCTTTCAATTTTTCAGTAACTTTTTACAAACTTTATTTTGCATTGTGCCTTCGAGGGTGCGCTCCACCGCTCATCGTTGGGGCTCTAAGTGGGACGGCCATGTGTGCATTTTAAGGATTAAGTCTGGGGGTCATCCCCATTAGGTTTGGTTGTTAGTGTGTTGTCAAACCTCCATAGGGGGTTTCCTTTTATCGCTCCCGGGTTTTGATGCCTTCACTCCTTTAAGGTCCTCAAGTTGACCCCTTTCTTTTCCCATAATTTTTTTGTTTTTTTTTTGTTTTTTTGTTTGTAGTATGGAGAGAGGTGAGGAAGAGACTTCTACTACTGCCAGCAGAGGGGAGCTCCTGAATCGCCCACCGCAGCAGCCTTGTTGCTACTATGTTTATGGAGGAGTTGAGATTTGTTTGCTGTCCCTTAAAATTAATCGAGCTGGGCTAGACGGAGCGATTGTCTCAATCAGAATGGGTAGATAATAAGATCTACTTCCACCTGTGAGTAGCTCACGCGAGACTTTACTTTCTCATTACGTCGTTGGTGAAACAATCCCTTCACTTTACCTGGGCACCTCTTGCGCTCATACATCTGAACTTCTTTTGGATTCTAATGGGTTGTAGTGTGTTGAACTCTTTCTACCAGTTGGATATCTCATTGCTAGAGATTTGCTTCATTTACACTTTGAAACTTGGGATTGGGGGCCGCCTATCTATGTCTGCCCACAATCCCCGGCTACAATTAGTAACCGAGCTCCCGAACTCCCTGAGACTAAAGAGAAAGGGGTCGTTTTGGTTAAGGGTTCATGGTATGAGACGCCGAGCTCTTCAGGTCTTCCCTTTGACTTGAACCAGTCTCTCTCCTTCCCAGGTTTGTCTCAGCTTGATGGGGCTCTTTCTTTTTTTTCGAGATCTCCCACTGACGCCCTTTCGACTTTGCAGTAAGCGTAGACGAGGGCTAGTCGGGCTTGGGTAGAGAAGGCAATGAGTGTATCGTATGATCGCTTGAGATTATTGACGCGGAGCGTAATCACGAGCTTCTTGTCACACCTATGAAGCTAGCGCTAACCCCTTTCACTACATTGTCCCAGTCATCCCTTGCCCGTTGCCGGAAGAGCTTGTTAAGGGGGAGCATTTTGTTATTGTTGACCTTTTCAAGTCAATCCTAGGTAGCTCTTCGCAAGCGGGTTCTACTCAAGCCGAGGTTGTCGAAGGAGCCTTGGTGAAATTTGTTCGACTTAACCAATTACCTTTGGCCAAGCAAGATCCATAACCTCGCCCTGTGCATAAGAAGAAGAAGAAAAATACAAAGAAGGGTGATGTGCTGCTTCAATGCAAGACGGACTAGAGAGCTTCATGGATTGGACGGATCCAACTGCTAGTGAGCTGTTTGAGGAGGACGATATGTCCAGTCTTGCTGTTGGGTTCACCGCATGGATGCTCAAGCAAGCTGCAAGCTCTCAGGGGGAGGCTAACCCCGACCCTGAAGTACTGGGCAATAAGCGCCCCAAACAGTCTGGTCTAGATGAGGAGGCTTAAAACAACCCGACTATAATCATCGTGGATTCTCTGGAACGTGCCTCAGGCTCCCTATCAGTTTTGGAGGGTGCTACCTAGGAGGCTCCTAGGGCGGCTAGTGCATCATTGGAGGATGGGGTTCCAAACGGGGGGGCCTGATGTCGATGAGCGTGGAGGAGGCCTCCACGAGATAGCCATCAGTTGTCGCTCTCGCCTAGCTTGCAAATGCCTACCCTATAGGCAAAAGGGTCTTAGCAGGTTAGTGCTCAACTCACTCGTCATCCCAATAAATTGGGAGCTGCCTTCAACCGGCGTATAGTCCTGTGTCTCGATACTCACCTAGTCAGTAATCATCACCGCCGGAGCCCTTCCAACCAAAGGGGATAAGCCAGAGCTAACATACGCGACCTCACCCCACCAAATATCAAGAGATACCGGTGGTGGCGCTTTAGGAAGAGTACTCTATTCCCTTCCCTAGCTATTTAGACAATAAGTCCTACCAGCGCGTGGTCGAGGATGGAATGCACATGCGCAACCATGACTTCAACGAGATGCATGGAAATGTATGTTCTAACCTTGAATTTTTTTGTTTAATGCGACTGTGTCACAACATTCATTTTTTAACATTTCTCGCTTCTCCTCGCAGAAGTTGTCACGCCATCCTAATATGGTGCGCCAAAGATAGGAACTCATCTCCGGTTAGATACGCGGCCTACGACATTATGTCACCCGCCGTTCTGCTAATAATGTTCTAGATGACGCCGACAAGGCCGTGGCCAAGTCTAGGTAATCGAATCAAGGGCAAGGAGGGCAATGAAAGAGCCACGGGCGCGGAGAATGAGAGGGATGAGGCTAAGGAGGAAAACACGGGGATTTACAGAAGTAATTGCACTTAATGAGGCGTCAAAGACGACTTTCATAATAATCAATAATACCTTGTGTATACCTGTAGCTAAAGTTCTGTCGCCCGAATGGTTTCTACATACCCCTTCATGGAGTTCGGCTAGTATATATTGTCCTTATTGAGTGGTGAGACACTTAAGGTACAGCCCGCCTAGAGACTACTTGTACAATTACCCGTTCACTAAGGAAAATCTTGTCGCCTGGACCTAGACCTTGTGGGCTTCAACTTTGTTATCCGGTAATTCTCTCGAGCTCAAATAATGCATTATAGAGCCATTTAAGAGGGGCTCCGTCCGTCTCCATCCGACTTACTCGATCGCCTGTAATAAACGCACCTGACCGATAAGATTAGAGGAATACGCTTTATCGGGATGGATGCGCCCCATTGCCGCCAATGAGTTTCCGGTCCTTTCATTCGAGTCCTTCGGGGATATGTCTGCCTCCAAACCAAAACTCCCTAGTCGCCACTGACTGCACCCACATACCGCCATGCTGGTCCGTCAGATTCCCATTTACTTGTCCTATTACCAGTTGAGAGTCACTGCATATGAGGATTTTCTCTGATGATACGAATTGTGCAAGATCTACCCCAGCTAGGATTGCTTCATATTCAGTCTCATTATTGGACGCGAGGAAGTCGAACAGATAGCCTCGCTCTACCCTTTCCTTAGTTGCAGCTTTAAGCCGCAAGCTGATCTAAATTCAGACGGAAAGAAGCGATGTCCACATTAAGAATCCACCAACCATCGATATCCTAATCCACATTCGATTGGGGAAGTTCTGCTAAAAAATTCTCCAATACCTACCCCTTCAATCCCAAGCGAGGTTTATACTGGATACCAAACTCGCTTAGCTTAATCGCCCACTCCGCCATCCTTCTGATGTGGATAGGGCTTGTGTATAATATCGCAGCGAGATCGTCAACACTCGACAATGTAGCGTGCCTCGGAAGTGTGGGCGGTTTTTCACGCGTGCGAGGTCACTACATTGCTCGGCATCGTGTATCGAAGCTTCTACTCAACAAGGGATTTGCTTATTAAGAATATCGGGTCTTTGTTTTCGCGCTTCGCTCGCCTTCTTTGAACAAAGCTACACTTATTGAGACTTTTGATATTACTAAGTAGAGATAGAGTGTATCGCCAAATTTCTGTAGCTTAGCCGTAATCGTGGTTCGGCTGACATCGTTTGATTACCATGAAAGCTTTGTCGCATTCCTCATTCCAGCTAGCCCGTCTAGAGTGATAAAAAATGGCTTTAGGCGATCTGTGAAACGGGATATGAACCGCTCGAGGGCTGTTAATCGGCCAGTAAGTTGCTGTACTCCTTTCCTAGAGGTAGGAGCTTAAGAGTCCATTATAGCTTTGAGTTGCACAAGATTGGCCTCTATTCCTCTCTAGGTCACCATAAAGCCTAGAAACTTGCCTGAACTGACTCCGAACTCGCATTTCAAAGGGTTGAGTTTCATGTCGTACTTTCCCAATAGCTCAAAGGCCTCCTATAGATGCTGGATGTGATCTAAGCGTTCTTTGGATTTCACAAGCATATCGTCGATATAGGCTTCCATGGTGTTGCCCAACAACGGTCGGAATATCTCGGTTGCCAAACTTTGATAAGTTGCCCTAACTTTCTTCAATCCAAAAGGCATCACATTGTAATAGTATAGCCCGTGTAGTGTAATGAAGGTTGTATTCTCTACGTCAGGCGGGTGTATGGGAATATGAGGATATCCAGAGAAGGCGTCCAGAAACCACAGTATCCCATGCCTGGCTGCAAAGTCAATAATTTGATCTATATGCGGAAATGGGAAGTTATCTTTTAGGCACACTTCGTTAAGGTTAATGTAATCTATACATACTCACAGCTTGCTGCTCTTCTTTGGAATCACCACTACGTTGGCTAGCCATTCGGGGTACTTTACTTCTCTGATGAAACATGCTCTTAGTAAGTTGTTTACTCCGTCAGATTATCTCGATGGCGATCCGATGAAATCACCTACTTTCGTCTCACCGGGCTCGCCTGAAGATGATGTTTAGTTTAGAGAGGCCACCATCTGACACTAACATATCCGAATGGCTCCAGGCGAACACATCTATGTTACTCAACAGCGCGAGTCGCAACTATTCTTTTTCGTCATTGGTCAGAAGAGAACTGGCATAAGTGAACTTCTCCGGCTCGTCCAACATTACTTTTTCTAGGGGGTCCACAGCTAACGGATCCTTCTCCTCCGCCCTGATCTAGGTGGCGAACTGTGATTGCTACGCTAGGGTTTGATCCTCGAGGGTAGGACTTTTGAGGTTCTTCTCCCCTTTATGTTCCCGCATAGATAATTGATAACACTGCCTCGCGACTAGCTGACTGCCCAAAAGGTCAACCTGACCATCGTTAGTAAAATAACTGACCATTTGGCGGTAGGTCAAAGGAACAACTTTCATCGAATGCAGCCAGGCCCGCCTCATTATGGTGTTGTAAGGACCCAAGTCTCTAACGACCGAGAACAAAACTTTCTAGGTGACTAGGCCGACCCTTATAGGGAACGTGACATCTCCTAGTGTTACGGTAGTCGCACCATTGAAATTGGAGAGAATTCGCTCGACCAATTCCAAGATCCCTACTAAAGCTTCATTCGGGGTCAATAAGTGGGTAGCTGAACAAATTCATCGCATCGCTGTGATCCACCAATACCCTGGGCGCACATCAAAACCGCTAATAACAGAGAGTGAGTACTAATGCATCATAGTGGGGCACAATAATCATGTTCAGGTTGACATGAGGGAAGGATATGGGGCAATCCATGGGCCTAGTTTCTTCACAACTGCCTTCTGTGTGGATAACATTTACCCTAGCTTTGACTGTGATAGCCCTTAAGATTTTCTTTTGTTGGCGCTTCGACTAATACTAGTCGTCGACTAAAGTCGCCAATATATAATTCTTATGAATGGTTCAGGTTCACGGAGTCATGTACCCAATTGCAATTTATATGTTGCCACTCGACTCTCTCCGGATCTACTTCTTTGATATACCTCTCGAGGCAGGCCTAGCTTTGACAAGTTTTCACTAAGAACTTTAGCCGCACCGCCGGTTTCATGCCTATGATCCCTATGATAATCGCATCGTAAGGACTTGTTTCTTTGGGAAGGATCTATCTGGATCGGTGCACGCCATTTAAACTCTAGGAAATCACAAATGAGGGGTAAATAAACCTTCGCTACGAGATGTTCAGGGTGGAATCGTGGGGGCTCTTTTTTCTGCGGATCGGGTCACTCTGATCTTTCTCGATCTCTCGCTTTGCCCCTTTTCACCTCCTGATGGCTTCTTTCCAAACGACCATGTCCCCGGTCAGGGCCGACTCGTGACCACGATAGTTCGCTGTCAACGAACATTGTCCTCCAACATTGAATACTTATCGGCCCGCCTGTATAATTCTTCCATTGTCTTTGGTGGGTCTAAAGATAACGACTAGAAGAACGGTGTGGACAACCTAAAGCTTCTCTTAAAGTTCTGGAGAACCACATCCATGTTGTAAGATTCTATCTGCTAAACGACTTGCCCAAATCTCCTCGTGAAGTCTCGAATAGATTCCGATTCTTGCTTCAGAATAGGCTATAAGGAGTTGATGTTCCTTTGCCGCACGTAACAAAAAACAGATACAATGCACCCATAGGTCATTGAATAGTTTACTGAAGGCGCGGAGCTTATGGAACCAGTTAACACGAGCCTCCGCAGCTCTCGGTTTCTGAACACTTACATAACACGGCTATTGCTGAAGCTTAGTATCATTGCTTGATTATAGCGGAGCATGTGATCATAAGGGTCAACATAACCATCGAACATGGCAAAAACCGGTATAACAAACCTCGAGGCATTAGTCGCACGCGCACTTAAGGGCGAGAGAGCATGTCGTTCGGGTCTCGAATTCGAGATACCGCGCATGTAAATGTCGGGCTCAGATCAAGGTGGATGTACAACCATACTGATGGCATCAGGTTCGCAAAGACAGACAAGGTCAGAAGGCGTATGACCATTGGTTCTACCCCTACTTCGTTTTTCTCGCGCCGCCGAAGCACCACTAACTGCATCGCCAAGGCAGTGCGATGGCGTCCTTATGACAGAGCCTTTGTGTTCTTTGTCAAGCAGAGGCCCAAAGGTAACTACTCGAGGATAACTTGTCATCCACGGGGAATCACCCTCGTCTCGGGATAACTGCCCCTTTTCCCTCTGGTCAAGAGGACCGGATGTAAAGCCCAACCGCTATCTTGCACATCTCCTCCATCAAGATTGAGTCTTTTCTACGCAGCCCGCAACTGGCCGTTTTCACGTCAGTAGCCATCCTCAAGAACTCCTTCATCCGCCTCGCCTATTCCTTTTGCTTCTTCCTCCATGTCCCGGCGCCAATGGAGTGAACTGATCTTCCCACTGACGTGATCACTCCATGTTTGACATCGCAACTACCTCTAACGAGTCAAACATGGGAGGGGGAATTGACAAAGCTACCGATGGCGAAGGGTTGCTAGACAACCATCGCTGCCCCCATAAATTAGACGAATTTTGTTTAGTTCCCACAAGACGACGCCAATTATCAAGTACTCACGCCTAAACCTTTCGTAAGATTCAGAAGAACCCAACCTCGCAGTGGCGATTTAAGAATCTGGCAACATTCTTCGACGACAAGCTAAGAAAAGCTCGGTACATGGAGAGAGTTAGCACCATCAATTGTCACCTCCCTCATGTGGGGTTTCGATTTATACACGAACCTCTCCTGACAGAAAAGATAACTAGAATTTGAATGATAAAATCTCTTATTCCTTATTAAGGATTAATTCTTCCTCATCAATAATTAATGTTTTCGAGAAGAAGGAGATTTGGAAATTATGAAATTCGCGGATAAATATCTTTTGCTTATTTCTCAATATCCATTTATCCAATAACAACCTCGTCAGATGCTGGCGACTACGACTCGGGGACTTAAACCTAAACTGGTCGTCGAAGCTCAAATTTCTATGGAAAACACCCCTAATCAAGCAACGAGCTTTTGAATTCTCCGGCCTAGGCAGCCCTCCTATTTTAATACTTGTGATGCGTTTCGCCGTCACGTGTCAAGCTGCCGCCAAACGGGCCCCGAGCTCATCAACAGTGGCCTGAGCACCAGACTCACATTCGCGACCGTGTCAATAATGTGCTCTTTCTAATATATTCACTGCAACCCAACACGCATACGAATAATAAACATATTAGAAATAACAAAATTTAAACACGATTCAATTAGTAATCATGTAACATGTTACGACACTAGTAACTTGTTTATTAATTTAGTAATTTAAAATAATATAAATTATAATTAATACATCAATATTTAATAATTAATGAAGTCAAATTGTAGCATATGACCGACACAAATCTAACTCGTTTATTAAACAGATTATGAGAATTATATAAATTTGATAAAAATATGATTATACTCAATTTAAACTCATAAAAATTATGTCGGGCTCGTGTGGTGTTAAAGAATAGTGTTTGCCGACCTTAATTAGAAAGGGGAAAAAGAAAAAGAAAAGATTCATGTAATGCTAAGATAGTAGGAGAGATTCCCATAATTTAAGTTTTAATTTATTTATTCAAAAGATTTTAATTTATATTTTTGAGACCAAAAAAAAATAGAATTCAGATTCGTAAACGTTAAGATTGTGCCACATCAGATGGGGTCCACAAGCTTTTTTCCAAAACGAAGACGTGGCAAAATCTGAGCCGTGAATTTCATTTCACAATGAACCAAAGGGCAAAGTAAAGTTACCGCACTTGGGGTTTATCTGTTTCAGTGTTCTTCGTACACTGAACAAAACACCTCTCACTCGTCAGAGTCAGCCACCGAGTTGCCCACTTAGGCAGGGTTGGCCCTATCTATAGGCAGGGTCGGCCCTGTCTATAGGCAAGCAGAGCTGCTACCTAAAACACTTTATAAGTAAGAGGACCCCACTTTATAAATGAAATCTCATTTCAAATAATAAAATATTATATATATTTATAATTAATTAATTATAATAAAAAAAATTCGACATAATGAATAAAACTCACATTAAATACAATAAAGCCTCTCTCAGTTATTTCCACTTTAAATACAACAAAGAAAAGCCTCACATGTACCCATTTCATTAATTTATACGTCTTTTCATAGAACTTTTCTCAAATTACCGATTACTTACGCTGAATAATTTCTTTTATTTCATGATTTTTTAGCTTAAACACTATTTCAAAATCAATAGTTTAATTATTGATTTTTTATCTAAAAATGCTTATAAAATAAACTTACAATAAATTTTTATGTAATGTTGAATATATTTGTTCAATAAAACTTTATTTTTAACTTTTATATATATATATATATATATATATATATATATATATTTATAATAAGGCCCAAAAAATAGCCTAGGCCCTATAAAGTAAGCGGCCGGCCCTGCACTTAGGGTTTCGAATCCACCTCCCCGGCTTGATTCACCTTCCTCGCCCCAGAAATATGCTTTCTGGGCTCTCCATCTTCAGGTACGTTTCCTGGGAAACGATTTGCATTGTCAAATCTGTTTGGTTGCTAAGGAAATGTGGTGAATTTCTGGAAATTGGCGTTCTGGGTCTTGGGTTTTGCTTTGTTTCTTTTCTGTTTTTAATCCCACCTAGAAAATGGTTTGTGGGTTCGACGTCTTGAGGTGAGTGTACGTGAACATATGTCATCAAATCTGTTTTATTGTTGAGAAAATGAAGGAAAATTGTAAAATTAACATTCCTGGAGAGGGTTTTGAATTTTTCTTTAATCCTAGCTGAGAAGAGCTGCTGCATTTCCATGAAAATGCATCATCAATCTGTTTCTCGGAAGTTGGTGAAACTGGCGTCTCTGGGTCTTTGTTTCTAGTTTCTATTTCATTTCTATTTTTACGGAATTTTCAATTTCTGGAAGCCTGATGATAGAAACAGCAAAAATTGGAATTTTGCTACTGTTCTTTTGTTTGTTCTCTGGGTTTTGTCTGCAGTCACTCAGGATTTATAAGAAATCATTTTTGCTAATCAAGTGTTTTTGTTTTTGTTCGATCATTGGCATTTTATCATTTGTATATAGCTTTCTGAACGAGGGTTTAATTTTAGTTTTTTTGTGGTTGCAGGTTTTGGGTGTTATGTTAATTATTATTATTTTTTAAATTGTATACTTTCCCTGCTGCTTAAGAGTAGTTAGAACCTTCTGTGTTAAGAGTTTCTTGCAAAAAAAAAGTTAGAAACAAACCAAACACAAGCATGGCATCAAGCTCAGGTTATTGGGGGATTTTTGTTTTGTCGGGTCCATAATAGTGTGCTGAAGTTCCTTATTTTCAGGGAAGCAGTCAACACGGTGTCTGTGTCTGGGGTATTCTCAGGTTCTAAGTCTTGATGTGTCTGAATCCAATAATGCGAATAGTAGAAGTACAGTTCCTATATTTTCTCAGCACACAGGGTTTGGGTATTCTCAGGTTCTAAGTCTTGATGTGTCTGATCCGGGTCAATGCGAATAGTGTAGTTGAAGTTCCTATATTTTCTCAGCAGTCAAGCAGGGTTTTTGGGGTATTCTCAGGTTCTAAGTCTTGATGTGTCTGATCCGGGTCAATGCTAATAGTGTAGTTGAAGTTCCTATATTTTCTCAGCAGTCAAGCAGGGTTTTTGGGGTATTCTCAGGTTCTAAGTCTTGATGTGTCTGATCCGGGTCAATGCTAATAGTGTAGTTAGTTCCGTATTTTCTCAAAGTCACAGGCTTTTGGGGTGTATTCTCAGGTTCTAAGTCTTGATGTGTCTGATCCAGGTCAATGCTAATATCTTTCAGTACCGGATTTTTGGTATTGTTTCTTTCTGTGGTAAAACTAGCTACTAGAAATATTTTCAGCCACATCTGCAGTAATTCATTTTACTTAACTTTGTTCTTGCATCCTGAAAATGTTTCACTGGTTTTTTGGTAATTCTTTTTTCCGGAACAAAGAATGTGGGCTTACAATGCCCAGTAGAAGAATTATAGGAAGACTGTGCTTAGGAAAAATGTTCCGATAAAAGAATATTGCACATCTATAAATTTGAATTCTAATTGTTTTGCAAAGATTCATTATTGAGTAAACCCAGATTGGGGATTATGTAGATACTGCTTGTATTGCATCTATTGCTACAAGGATACTGGAAATTGTAACACTTCTGAAATGAATGCAATCTGATCATACTGTTTTAGGCTTGTAACCAACTGCTAAAATTTATTAGTTGATTTATTTTCTTTATTTGGTGTTCCTGGATTTTGCCCGCTTCCAGTTAGAGATTCTTCTTTGTATTTTTTGAAGAGTTCTTCCTTAAAAAGATAGGGCGAAGAGTTTGTGGAAGGCGGTTCCTTGTGCATCTTTGATCGCTTGGAAGGCTTGCAACAGCCGGCTCTTGTGTGGTGCTTTCTCTCCTGTTTTTCAACAGTTTTTCGTTACACCTGTTTCCATTATATGCTCTTTTTACTTATCAAATTTTTTTTTTATTAGAATGGCTGATGTGGTTGGAAGAAAGTTTTGTGAAGATGCAACCATCATAAACATCTACTTCAAAATTTGTTGCGATTTAGGTTGGATTCAGGTTTGCTTGGCTTTAGACAGCGTCATGGTTTTGGTTTTGGGTTTTTTTATTAATCGGAAACAAACTTGTATTATAATTTATAAGTGAAAGGATGAGAAATCCTTCTCGTCTCCTATCACCATCCACTAGCAAACACCTCCCAGAGGTCACCACAACCAGACCTGCCTGACCCATTCCTCTCTCTGACCCGAAACCGAAAGCCCTTCCTATAAATTGAACTTGATCCAGCTCCACCCTTACCAGTGATCTCTTCGTCTTTGACCACGACACAACTCAGGCCACCAACCTATAGACCCAAAAAAAAGCAGTTTTTTTTTCTAATTTTTTTAATTTTTAATTTTATTTTATTATTTTATTATTTTATTATTTTTATCGTTTTTTATCGTTTTTTTAATTTAGAATGTTGAAACGTGTTAAAAAATAAAAATAAAAATGAGTAAAAGACAAAAGGGAGGAGATTTTTTCTTTTAAAGAGGAGACAAGGATTTTTTTTGGGGTGGATGACCTGAGAGGAGCCGTGGTTTTGGGAAAAGAAACTCCACTTGAGGGAGATTTTAGGGGCAAACGGGTGGAAGGAAGAAGTGAAGGGAGTAAAACAAAAAAAAAAAAAAAAAAAAGAGAGAAAAGAAAAGAAGGAAGAAGAGAAGGCATGAGAGTGAGATTCGAAGAATTTGATTGTCGATCGACCATCAAACTCGAGTCAAGGAATTGATGCTGACGGACTATCAAACTTGAGCCGACGGACCTCAAATTCTGATATAACGCTTAATTAACACTGTAAACCACCGATGGTCTCCAATGAAATTTCAAATTGGCCGGATTGTAGCTCGTAAGCTTATTTTGAGATTAACCGATTTGACGGCAGTTTCGTCAGTAGCAGGTTCGTTTTCATTGTTTAACCGCATCCTTCTATATTTTTATATGTTTGAAACAATACATGCATCCGCATACGAATCTAGACATATTTGTAGGTTCTATTTGAAAGTTATACTAGTTATAACCAATAGTTGTTGATTCGATTTCAATTTCGAACGATTTAGCGTAAGATTTCGATAATTGTTTTTAACCGTCAAATCGTTTCTAATTTTGGGTATATTTATGATACACATGTATCTAGATTATGAACGTGGAGATTGATTTGAGTCCCGAATAAATATATTTTTACTTTTTAAACAAGAGACTTATATTTCCGGTTTAAGATAGAAAATCGTTTTTCTTTCACTGCCCGTATTTCATCGTAGTCCGGATCCCACTCGTCTGTGGTGTGATATATCTGAAATTTTGGAGTGAGAAGCTTAACTCATAAATCTTCATTACGAACAGCCAGATTAGGATTTGATTTAAAACAAGAGTGTTTTTGGTCCAGAAACAATTATTCGAATCAGAGATTTTTTTATTTTCATTTGGGCAAAATTGCTTTACATTTAACATACGATTGGATTATACTCTTATTTGTAAATTTGCGTAGTTAATTTTACTTAAAGTTCTAATAAGATCAATACCGATGATAAACTACTCAGCCCAACCCACAGGCCAAAACCCATTTACTTGGTGCTCAAACCTATTAATCCAATCCCAACATATTTAGGCCCATCAACTTTGGTCCAACCCATATTAATACAAGCCCAACACATTTAGGCCCATCAACTTAGGTTCAAACCTACAATGAAACATCAAAATTGTACCACAAACAGCCAACTCATACCTGGTCTACCAAATTTGACCTAAGCTCACTATATGTGTCTAACCCATTAATCTCAGCCATCCCATATTTAGAGACCATCCAATTAGGTCGAATTGGCTCATCCATTTGTACTAATACATTAGTTTATGCCCAACCCATTTGAAAGACATCCCATAATTCTCAGATGCTTCATCCAATTGTACACATTTATTAACTTAGACCTCATATTTAAGCCCAACATAATAGGCTCAAATACATTTAGAAGCCCAAGCTCTTTAATCCCACACATTCCATTTTAATTTATTCATAATTTATCATTTTTCTTAAAAAAAAAAAAAAAAAAAATCGAAGTCTTCAAAACCAATTTCTAAATTTTCATTTTTTTTTCATAATTTTCACTCTATTTTTTTTTATGCTTTTAATTTTAAAATAATATTTTTGAATTTCTCAAAATTCATAATTCAATTTCTAAAAGTTTAATTTCCCTCACGTATTTTTATTTTATTTTATTTATTATTATTTTATTTATTTATTATTATTTATTTATTTTTATTTTATTATTATTTTATTTTATTTTATTTTCTCTCATTCCTTATTCAAGTTTTCAATTTTAAAATTCACTGCCCATTTTTTCACTTCATTTTTTTAGCCACTTCAAATTTACAATTTCACTTCAAAATTCAAAAGCCATTACAAATTTCAAAATTCAATATCCCACTTACCTCCCAATTTCTAAATCTCAAATTCAAATTTATAAAATTCAAGCTTCCACCAAAATTCTTAAGCTTCAAATTCATTTCGTAATTTTTAATTTCCAATATTTCAAACTACCAACTTTAAAATTTCAATTTCAAATCGCCAAAAATTCCAAACACGTGATTAATTTTATAGTTTCATAAAATGCGATTCATGAATGATCATGAACATATAAATTGGGGCTTTGAAAATGACATCTCTACATGTATCATTTTAATAAATAATTTGACTTCTAACTGTGAACCAATTTTCAATTAAACGCGAATATTTCATATTTGTTATTACACTAACATTGCTCTAATTAGGCCATGGACATATCACCCAGTACATATTTTCTCATCAACCATTTTTATTCATATATTTATTTATTCGGCTCATCATTTCTATATGCCTAAAGTGTGCTTTATTATCGTTATTACTGCTTTCGTGATCTACCGACGGACAACAAGTCGCATTTTCCTAAACTTATTTAGTAGAGACCGCTTTACAATGTGGTTAAAAGTACGCACTACCACCATCGCATCTTCCCTATAGCAGAACCTAGACCTCCGAACCTGTGACTTCGCTCCCGCACTCATTTCTTTCTTATCGTGAAACATATTTGTAGCTTTTTCTTTTTATTTCAGCGCTTCCACTTTGAAAATAAAACAAATATCTACGACTCCAAACCGTTTTAAAGGTTTTTTCAACGAATAAAAGCGAAGTCTCGCCATCTAGTAGGACGACGCGAGAAATGAGGTCCACAAAATGGCGACTCGCACTGGGGACCTCGCATTAAGTGGACCCGTATTTTCTACGCAAGGCCCCCACTCACGGCAAGACTCGCTTTGTTGCCGAAAACCATTTTAAAAAAACTATTGGAAGGCCGCACTTATTTTGCTTTTATTTTGTTTTAAAAACAAATAAGAAAGAAAACCCTAAATATGTTTCTCGATAAGAAAAGATGCTTGGGAAACAAAGCTCTGTGTTCGCAGGTCAGTTATCTATCTGGGACGACATTACGATCCTAGCAAGACCCTTGCCCTCGTAGATAAAACGGTCTCTACTAAACAAGCTTGTGAAAATACGACTTTACTAATCGATCGCAGATACCAAAAACAAGTAAGACATATAGAAACGAATGTACACAAATAAATATGAATAAGCCAATTAGATGAAATGTGTACTCCGTGATATATCCAAAGCGCTACTAATTGTGGTATTAACGTTAGTTGCATTAACAAATATGAAATATTCACATTTAATCAAAACGGCGATGACAGAGTCAAATATTTGCTAAAAGGATACGGAGATGTCGCCCACCTGTGTCTATTTATATATCACACAAATTAACTCCACAAGATCCCTTTTAGAACTGATAATTAATCACGCGTTTTAAATTTAAAACCGACTAAAATCGAAATTTCGTTGGTAATCGAAATATCGGAAATTACACTGAAACGACCAAGCCTTAAGAACTTTAATCAGATTTTGAAATCTGTTCTCAATTTATGTAATTTGAGATTTGTAACGGATATTCGAATTTCAAATTCGCGATATTTCGAATTTTCAAATCGAAATCAGAAATTTAAAATTGAAAACCAAAAAAACAAATCAAAACGGCGAATCGAATTTAAAATCAAAACCAAGAAAGAGAGAAATAAAATAATAATAACAAATAAAATAATAATATATAAAATAATAAAATAAAATAATAATAATAATAAATAAAATAAAAATAAAAATACATTATTTAAATCGACTTTTAAATTATCATTAATTTCAGAATTAAAAATATTATTTTGAAATTAAAACATAAAAACGAATTGTACCAGAAAAATGAAAATTTAGAAATTGATTTTTGAAGACTTTGGTTTTTTTTTTTTTTTTTGCTTTTTTTAAACGACAAATTGCGAATAAATTAAAACTAACGCGAATTTAACCTAAATAACTCGAAATGCAAATACGCTGGTCTATTACGTCGGGTTTCAAAGCACGGCGCCCCAAGCTATCAAATCGACCCAATCGGACGACTTCACATGCGATGCGCCTAACTACAAGATAACCAACGACAGCCCAACAGATACTAATCGATGACCACGAAGATTCAACACGACGCCAGCTTAATTCGGGCTAGGGACCTACGTGAATGGAAATCATCAAATTTAGCGTCAGGTATGAGGTCGAGCTCAATTTACCAGTCTAATTGATCGCCAGATTAACGGTTCAACCCAAGTCATTAATCTAAATATGTCGGGGCTTGATTAATGGCACTGTTTCATGTTTCTAAATATTGCCACTTATTAATATGTTTAACTAAAGAACTTATTGACTACAGTAGCTTTATTATCTATGATTGATCCTATTGCTTTAAATAAATTAACTACACAAATTTCTAATGGTGAAAGATAAATCAATCATATGTTAAACGTGAACAATTTTCTTTAAACAAAATAAAAAAATCTCCCATTTCTAATAACTTGCTCCTTTAATTAAAACACTACCGTTTTGAAATCAAACTTAATCTCCACCGGCTCATAATGAAGATTTATGAGTTAAGAACTCTCCTCCAAATTTCGCGCATCACACCAATGCACGGCCGACCTGATTCGATGAAACTGACGCTGAAGAGAAAAACTTCGATTTTCTATCTTAAACCCGAAATATAGCTACTAAGTCACACCGGGGAAGACACTTATTCGACCAAAATCCACCTCCACCGTCATAATCTAGATCTACGCTCTTATCATAAAACATACCCAAAATTCGTAACGATCCGACGGTTAAAAACACGTGATCAAAATCTTACACTAAAATCGCTCGAAATTGGAACCAAATCAACAACTATCGGGTTATAACTCGTGATAACTTTCAAATCTTAATCTACAAATATAATACGCACTGCTCACGATCTAGATCTATGTATTAGTTCAAACATATCCAAAATATACGATCTAACTGCTTAAACAACGAAAACGAATCCTTACCTCAACTCGCGCAACGCTAAAACCGATTTCAAAATCTCCAAAATAACTTCCGAACTACTTAAAACCAAACTCAAATTTTACCTGAGACCATCCAACGCTTCTCGCTGCCGAAGAGAACGTTATATCAAAATTCGAGATCGACTAATAAAAGTCACTGGTCCGACGACATCAAATCTCTCTTGATCTCCTCTTTTTCCACCCTTCTCTTCTTCCTTCCTTATTTTTTTTTTTTTTTTTGTTTTGTTTTTCCTCCTCCCTACTTCTTCCTTCCTTCTTTTCTTTTTTTTCTTTTGTTTTTCCTTCGCTCTACTTCCTCCTCTTTTTCACTTTTCTCACCTCATCGCCCTCATCAAGAATCCTCTCTCCTTCTCGAAGGGAAACTCTAAAAAAACCTTCTCCACTTCCCATATTTTACTTAAAACATGGTGCCGAGGTTTCAAAGTGAAGAATGTTGTAATATATGCGGACCATGTCCCCACTCACTATTTTTATTTTTTATTTTTTTTTTAACGTTTTCGTCAAACTTCTCCTCAATGAAAACACACAGTAATAATTAAAAAAAATACTAAAGTCTTCAAAATCAATTTAAATTTCATTTTTTCATAATTTTCTAATTTCATTTTTTTTATGTTTTTAATTTTTAAAATAATTTTTTTAATTTATCAAAATTCAAGAATCTAATTTCTGTGCTCAATTTCCTCAATGATTTTTATTTTTATTTATTTATTTATTTATCATTATTATTATTTTATTTTCACTTATTTTATTTATTTTATTATTTTATTTATTTATTATTATTTTATTTTATTTTATTATTTTACTTTTATTTTATTTTATTTTATTTTCTCTCATTCTTTTTCAAAGTTTAAATTTTAAAATTCAATTGCCTCATTTCTCAATTTCATTTTTTTTTAGTTTTCACTCTAAATTTACAATTTCCCAATTTCAAAATTCAAAGCCATTACAAATTTCCAAAATTCACATTCTCAATTTCTAATTTTAAATTTCTAAATCTCAAATCTCAAATTTATAAAATTCAAGCTTCCAATTGCAAATCTCAATTCAAAATTTTAAGCTTCAAATTCATTTAATTCTTAATTTCCAATATTTCAAATTACCACTTCAAAATTTCAATTTCAACCGTCAAAATCTAAACACGTATTAATTCTATAGTTTCTAAAAAATGGGATTCAGAGTTAATTTGTAAAGATATATAAATGGCTTCTGTGTGGTAATGACATCTCACGTATCATTTTAACAACACTAATTCTAATCAGAACTAATTTCCAATTAACGCGATACCATATTTGTTATCACACTAACATTTGCTCTAATTAGTAGCTTGGACATATCACCCGTGCACACATTTTCTCATCTAATTTCGCTTATTCATATATTTATTTATTCGTCTATTCATTTCTATATGCATAGTGTGTTATTATATTGTTATTATTTGTTTTTGGCATTTACTGATCAATTTGTCAAAAGTCGTATTTTCCCTAAACTTGTTTAGTAGAGACCGTTTTTATACGGGCTTAAAGGGTGCTACTGGATTATCATCAGATTCTTCGACAGTAACCCGACCTTCGAACCTGTGACTTTGTTTTCCCGTGACTTGTCTTTTTCTTATCAGAGTCATATTGGCTTTTCTTTTATTTTGTTTCTTCCTCTCTTTAAAATAAAACAAAAATAAGTGGTGACTCCAAACCGTTTTTTTTAAAATGGTTTTTCAACAACAAAAAGCGAGTCTCGCCATCGAGGGGGACGCACGTGAAAAATGCGGGTTTACAAAATGGCGACTGGGCTGGGATTGTGGAGGGTCAAGCTCAATACAAATCGGGAAAATGTGGCTTGACATCCATCGACAGAGCACTCATTTTTGCGTTTTTTATACTCTGATTATCAAGCGCATTCGGCAGTTTTCGATTTATCGATTGCACTTTCACACGCCAATTGTACCATTAATATTGGTCAAGCTGACATCCCGTTTATTCTTCATAATCTAGCTATGTCACTTGTTTCTCATGGTTCTTTATATATTCATCTTGTCCATCTTATATTTCGCTTAGATCGTGGTGGTAGATATGGATGATATACTGCGGCTTTGCATGATTGATTGCTGTACGCACTACCCATCTCTTGCTCGACCGCATGTTGCGCGGTTCAATATGTGAGACACACATTTATCCTTCCATTTCCAACTCCCTAGTCTCTACGACTATGTGTCTTTTGTTGTCATGGATTGATATTTGATTGGAGACTCGGTTGCCTCTTGTTTGCTCTTCGACCGAAGCAATGATTAGGAGTAAGGTCTAATGATGGGCTATACCTTTATTTGGGAGCATTCCAGAGGTGATCAACGTATTGATGCTGAGGAGTCTGATCTTTGAAGTCTTGTATAGCCCAGAGCTAGATTTCAAGATATTTGTATGACTAGTGTGCTTTTCTTTGTGTTAGATTTATTAGGTTTTCGGATGCACCCACATATTCACTATACACTTAGTTTATTCACGAGTCTTTGAGAGTGGGAGCCTTCACCATAGGCCGCCTGGGATGTCGAGAAGTGCATGTGTGGAGGTGATGGCCACCTGCCATGGGCGCCCAGTCACTTCGACGTGTAGGAGGGTTATACCAGAAAGAATGCGATGTTAAGCTCCTATTAGGGACCACCAAAAGCCACTTCTAATTGTTTCCACCCACGAGCCTTATAGGTTTGAGTTTGATCTTATTGATCGGGACTCCCATCCTACACGTGAAGGTGCATCTATGAGCCTTCTAAGTAGATTTGATCATGATATGGATCCAATTACTCCATTGTGGTTTCCTCTCGAGGGGTATCTGAGATTGTCAATTATTGGAGTTTAATTAGGTAGTTTATACATGAAGTGAGGATTGCTTATTTCAATTTCATTATAGCAGCATTCTTTTGGGTTCGACTTGGACTCCACCTTATTTGTTTTGGTTACACTTTTAGGATTCACCATTATACAGTTTGAGACCACCTTAGTGAATTACAGAAAGGTTGAGCTTCTTGGGTAGATTCTGCGGTATGCTCGGTAGATTTATTGCGGACCAATGATATCTGTGAGCCGTTTTGGATCTTGAGGAAGAGTCGTCTTGTTGGGATGATCGATGTCAGGAAAGCGTCGAGGATCAAGGGTACTCTGTTTTCTCCTCCAGGTTTTGGTACCTCCTACACGGGCCGTCCCTTTGCTCTTATATTTATCAATCTCGAGACCTTAGCATTGGGAGATGTATGTTGGCTCATTTCGATGATTTAGGCAGGAAGCGGTATTTACTATCGAGTACAAGGATGCGAGTCACGAGACTAGATACTATCGTGATTGAAGACCTTGTTTGGCGTTGGTGTGGATTGCCGGAGATTGAGGCATTATGCCAATGAGTGCTCGATTACATTGGTATCCAGTCTTGATCCTACGAGATATTTATTCGATAGGCACCGCGTGATTGGTCGACAGAGATCAGTTTGTTCGCCGACGGAGTTTGACATTCACTATATTTTCGAAGTCCATGGAGGAGCATTATTCCGCAGATCGCCCGCAGCTTCATTGCCAGTTTCGGATGATAGAGCAATAGATGATGATTTCCCGGATGAGGAGATAGACTGCGGTGACAGCCGATTTACAGTTGCTTTTATAATACTTGATAGTGCGATAACCATTTGGATATGGGATAGAATTATTAACGTTATCCCTCATGGAGATCATATTGAGATGCATTCCGTTTGGCATTTTAGACATATATCGCCATGAACAATATAAATGAAGTATGAGAACTGCATGTTGGTTAGAAGCGGCTCTTGGAGTTGGGAGTTGGATAGATAGAGGGTGTTTGGAGACTCTAACTTGGGTACTTAGGCAGTTCGGGGGTTGGAAGACTAGGGATGTGAAGCAGGCCGTATCATGCTTGACTTAGTTCTTTTGGTGGGAGGTTTGATGTCCGAAGTTTGTTCATCACCGGAGCATAGAACCCGATTTCTGCAGGTGCATGGCCCCATACGGCTTCTATGATGCGAGCTTGTTTCAACAGTGTTGTTGCTCGTCCATTGATTATATTGGTATGCACCTTCTTTATTGCTTGGTTGATGAAGGCGGGGGTGCCAGGGATGGTTTGTGGTATCATGACATTTTACACGAGTTTCGGGTTAAGTGCATATCCCGAGGTACACTTTCCCGTGACGAGATAGAGGAGAGCTTTGGGCGATTGTTTGTCGTTGTGATTTATGGGGACCTTGTATGGCGTTTGTCGATGCTTGTGTTACTTTTTATGTTTGGATCGTGCCCTGCCAGGTAGGTGATGAGAGTCCGTACGGGGTTTGCGGTTATGGGAGGACATATGTTGCCACCTTGAGGTGCCGAGGGGTAGCTGGTTGACCATGGAGTGGTGTTGTCGGTTGTTCGGAGATGTTCGAATGCTCGGATGCATGGCGATCTCATTCCCGTACCACCTTAGTTACATGCGACTTGCAGGTAATGTTTTGGTATGGAACGATATCGCGGGAAGGTTGCGAAATATCTCTGGCGTGGACATCGTTCATCTTAATTGCGCCATTGATTCGCCGCCTGATGGGTGGAAGCCATTATGCTAGATTAACCATGGCGAGGTTGCGCGCGCTGGTTTCATTAGGTCACACATCATTTGCGGACATGGGTCTCTCGCGGGTTGGACCCCGATACGAGGTCGCATTTGAGGACGGCGACTACTTTATTCTGGAGATATGGTGTGCGACACCATAGTCATCGCATGGCCGAACTAATGGAAGCGGTAGGCGACAACGATAAGAACATTAAGAGGATTTTGAGGAAGATGGTTGAGACTTCTCGTGATTGGTCAAAAAAGCTCCCTTTTGCATTGTGGGCTTACCGCACTTCTTTTCGCACCTCTGAGGCCACACCTTATTCTCTAATTATATGGTATGGAGCGAGTGCCACCGGTTGAGATAGAGATGGGATCTTTGAGTAACACTAGGCGGATATACGAGGCGAGTGGGTCCAATCGCGTTTTGATCGACAGTCTCTTAGATGAGAGGAAGTTGAAGCGGTTGACATGTTCAAGCCTATCGAGAGGAAGATGGCTCGTGCTTTCAAAGCGGGTCAAACCTAGGCCTCTGAGAGAGGAGATGGTTTTAGGGTTCTCGGAGGATTAGCATGAGACCACTGAGGGAGATTTAGGCCGACTTGGGTGGACCATACATCATCGAAGAGTTGACCCGGAGAGCGCGTAGTTGTGATTTGGATGGAAATGTCGATTCTTAGAGCCGACTAATGTAGATCAACTAAAAAAGCATTACGTTTGAGACCATGGTCGTAGGATGGGTGGCCATCATTTTGGTTAGCCATATACCTTTAGCACCCATGTTGATTTCTAGACCGTTGATAGCCCATTGAGCCTTGCATGTACATTATAGCCTTTTATTTCTTGTAACCTTGCTTACATTTTTTACACTGGGATAGGGGCCCTTAGGTGTATATGTATGCTTTGCTAGGAAAGTCTCATGAGCTTTGGACTTTTAGACCCGTCTTCTTTATCCTTGTTATTGTCACCACATCACCTCATTCTATTATATTTCACTATCATCTCATTTTCATCTTTCTTTATTTTCACCAGTATTTGTTTCATTCTTCTATTTCCTTACTTGGAGTGATGATCCTTCGCATTTTTTTTTGTACATAGAGGATAGTCATATCACCCCCCTTTTTTCATTCCATCATTTGGCATTGATTCAGAGATTTTAGATTGAGAGTTTACCTTATGGGTGAGGATTCGTGTGTTCATCCAGTGATTGAGGAGAGTTTTATTTATTTCTTATGACTTTCCCATTGGAGTTTGATTTATTGATGATCGAAGTACGCACTTTCATTAAAAAAAAAAAAGTGGTCTAAACAAAACGAAAAAAAAAAGCTGCAAAGATATGTTTGTGTCTCATATCTTACTCCATCGATTTTTTGTTGTTGGGTTCATCATTGGGGGTTTGAGTGAGATTTTTATGAGAGATAAGGTTACATGAGAGTTCTTTGAGATCTTTTGTTTCCTTGGATCATGAGCGATATGTCGGGATATGAGTGGAAGTATTTTACTAGGGTTTCGGATCATTTGTTTTCTCTACCAATTCACCATTGGTGATATGATCTTTCTTTATTTATCTTGATTCGTGTTGATCGTGACTAATTTTACTTTCTTCTTGTCTTTGCTTTCTCATCACATCTTTCCACTTTGTTTTGTTTTGTTCCACCTTTATCAGCTTTTCCCAACATTGATCTGGCTTGACCATTTGTCATTTCTCTCTTTTCATATTTGACATTTCCTTTGGATTACTTTTAAGTCCATGGACTCATGATATATTTCTCTATACATCACATCTTATACCGAGGTGTGGGTTTGATCGTTGGGCATTGGCCAAGGTTCCTTCATTTCTTTCACCTTATTACTGACCTACGTTACGTCCGTGTCATAAAGACCATAAGGCCATGGTCGGATGTTACCTTTGATAGCCTCTACTTAGGGCATTTGGTGTTTGGGATTTGGTTGATATCCTAACGTCACCTTATTTCCTCTTCTTGGTTATGCTTCTTTGATGATTGGAGCGTGGTGATGGATGTAGTTGATCTGAATTTACTGAAGGATATTTGTCACTATCGGCTCCTATTCTCTTGTCGCAAGCTACCATGTTGGGGGCATATTTCCCCTATCATGGGGTCCCGATCGTCTTCAGTCTTTGACTTCGCTACTTGTGATTGTTGAGTTTTGTATATTGACTAGGGCATATTTCCTCTTGGGCCTTTCTTTTTCAAAGGCGAGATGAGTTCGGGAAGGCTTACTTTCTTGGTTGGGCGTTCATGGCCGTATCCACGATGGATGATTTTCTTAATTGGTACCTTTCTTCCAGGTGACTTACATCGGTTGTCGTCTTGGGGCATATTCTCAATTTGTTGATGAGTTGGTTTTATAAAGGAGCTTTTCCTTTCAGTTTCTACATGGAGGATGTTTTAAGTCATCTGCCCAAGTATTTTGAGATGTTGCCCTAGTTTTTTGATAGGGTGTTTGGGCTTGATCTCCGTGATGTGGTATTGCTTTGATAGTATTGTATTGACACACATGCGGGATATTTCCTACATGGAAGTGTGGTTTCATTTTGATTTCAGTCGATTCTAGACATAGAGAGTCAGCGTTCATAGCATAGACGTTCAGAGCTTATGATTGATCAGGGGTTTGTGTATCACATTCTCCTTCACGGCCGATTATAGACATTCAGAGTCAGCATTCAAAGCATAGACGTTCATAGTTAGCATCCGAGCCGCATAGAAGTTAGTCGACGTGAACATAGGCGTTGAAGTCGTGTTGAGCTTGATTGATCGGGGTTTGTGTATCACATTCTCCTTTACGACTGTTACTTCAGGCGTTCGGTCGGCGTTCGGAAGCGAAGGCGTTGAAAGTTAAGCGTTAAGCGTAGGCGTTAATTGACATTCAAGCATAAGACATAGAGTCAGCGTTCCGGCATAGACATAGAGTCGTTTAAACATAGGCATTGGTCGACGTTCGAGCATAAATGATCAGAGTTATCGTTCAGAGCATAGACATTCAGAGTCATTGATCCTTCATCTGTCTATCTTCTTTTTGTTAGCCAGTTTCGTTGCTTTTAGTTTGATCTATAGAATCGTTATTTCCCAAGTTTTGCTTCCATAACTTTTCTTTTAGGTTTAGTGTCTAGAATCTTTCCTTTCCTTTGCCAGTATAGCCCTTTGAGCGTAACATATTTTGATCATATTGTGGGATACCCTATGCTTCACGTCCTCATTTTGTGTAAGTATAGACTTCCCTTTTGAGTGTTTGTTTTCATGCTCTTTGGTGGTTCGACTCTTACTTGACTTTGACATTGGTTCTCAAGCCACTTTTGGAGACCATTTGGGGGTCGTTGAACTTCACATGTGGCTTTGTGCTTTAGATATTTGCTTTTGTTGCTTGCTTTTGGAAGTGTTTTTTAGAGGCCCTTCCTACTTTTGAGCTTAATTGGTCGTGTTCTTTGTGGACACTTTTTAGGGGAGTCTCTTTTATCTTCGATAGAGTTAAATACCATTTGCGTCCTTTATTTACACACTTTCACTTCATTTCATTACTCACATTAGATTCTGCTCATAAACTCTATGTCGAAGAGGGTCGTATTTGTAGACAAAAAAAATCGATTTTTAATTATATTATTTTATTGTTTTTAATTTAGAAGTGACGAAATGTTAAAAAAAATGAAAAGACAAAGGAGAGATTTTTAAAAAAGGAGACAAGGATTTTTTTTTTTTTGGGGTGGGATGACCTTTTTTTTTTTTTGGGAGGAGGGCAGCCCTTGGGTTTTCAAGGGAAAGAGGCACTTGAGGGAGATTTTTTTTTATTTTAGGGTGGGGGAGCCAAAGCAGACAGAGGAAGAGAGAAGTAAAGAGAGGAAAATAGAAAGAAGGAAGGAAGAAGAGAAGAGAGGAGGGAGAGGAGGTAAAGGAATTTAATGTAGAATTGGATTTATCGAGCTTGAGTCGATCGATCTCGAATTTTGATATAGCGTTTTCTTCGACACGAGAAACCGCTGGATGGTCTAGATGGAAATTCCCGATGGTTGGATTTTAAGTAGTTCGAGAAGTTATTTTGGAGATTTTGAAATCGGTTTTAAGCGTTAGGCAAGTTCAAGGTAAGAGTTCGTTTCATTGTTTAACCGTTAGATCATTCTATATTTTGGATATGTTTGAAATAATACATAGAACCGGTCATGAGCAGTCTGATTATATTTGTAGTTAATTGAAAGTTATACAGTTATAACTTGATAGTTGTTGATTTGATTTGATTGAGCGGTTTTAGTGTAAGATTTTGATAATTGTTTTTAGTCGGATGGATTACGATTTTGGGTATATTTATGATGAGCGTAGATACAGATTATGAGCGGTGGAAGTTGGATTTTGGTCAGGATAATTAAATATTCGTTATGGAAGCGTTAGGTATATTTCCGGGTTTAAGATAGAAAATCGAAGTTTTTCTCTTTAGCATCCCGAGATTTCGTCGGATGTAGATCCGCTTAGAGTCACATGGTGTGATATATCTGAAATATGGAGGATAGTTTATTAACTCATAAATCTTCATTATGGCAGTGGAGATTAAATTTGATTTAACCGGTAGTATTTTGGTCAGGGAACAGTTATTCGAACTATGAGATTTTTTTTATTTTGTTTTAAGAAAATTTGTTACATTTAACATATGATTGATTTATACTCATATTTAGAAATTTGTATAATTAATTTACTTAAGCCTAATAGGATTTAGATGGCATCAAACTACCTTAGGTCCGACCCATTTTACTTTAGGTTGAAGCGCATTAATCAATGCAAACTTGTATTTAGGCGTCGACATAGTTCGACTATATTAATGGCGACATATTTGGGCGCTCTGACTTAGGTTGGCCAGTTCATCTAAGTCTTAATTAATTAGTAGATTAAATTCATTCAGCCTCATCTTAGAAACTACCAAATTTGGCCCATTCATTACATAGGTCCAACCCATCAAATTAGATTCAAACGATTAAGCTTGGAAGCCCATCCCCATATTTAGAGACTCATCCAATTAGGTTGAATTAGGTCGTCGTTTAAGGCGATACGTTAGTTTATACACGACCCATTTAGGCACATCGCATGTAGAGGCTCGTCCGATTGGTCGATTTGATAGCTTGTGTATTTAGAAGTCCAGCATATGGTAGCAATATTTAGAAACCTTGAGGCTCTTTAGTTGGTCGCATTCTTGCTTTAATTTATTCGTAATTTATCATTTCTAAAAAAAAAAAAAAAAAAACCTAAGCCTTCAAAAATCAATTTCTAAATTTTCATTTTTTCCTAATTTTCAATTTCATTTTTTTATCTTTTTAATTTTAAAATAATATTTTTAATTTCTCAAAATTCAAGTAATCTAATTTCTAAAGTGTCAATTTCTCATGTATTTTATTTTATTTTATTTATTTATTATTATTTTATTATTTATTTTATTTATTATTATTTTATTTGTTATTATTATTTTATTTTATTTTCTCTCATTCTTCTTCAAATTTTCAATTTTAAATTCAATTGCCTCATTTTTTTTCAATTTCATTTTTTTAGTTTTGATTTTAAATTTCTGATTCCCGATTTGAAAAATTGAGAAGTGTCATAAATTTCAAAATTCGAATATCACCGATTTAATTCAATTAATCCGAATCCCGAATTTATAAAATTCGAAACTACGATTTACGAATCTGATTAAATTCTTAAAGAACTGAGTCGTTTCAGAATTCTTAATTTCAATATTTCAAACTACCAACTTCAAAATTTCAATTTCGTCTGTTTCAAAAATTCCAAACGCGTGATTCGTATAGTTCTATAAAATGGGATCTTGTGAAGTTAATTTGTGTGATATAGTAGAACTGGGTGGGCGCACATCTCATGTAATCGCACTAGCGAATAATTTGACACCAATACGTAACGATTTCTAATTAAATGTGAATATTTCGTATTTGTTATTAAGTAACATTTATGCAATTAGTAGCGCTTTGGATCATCCTTTCCGTCTGGCATTTTTACCGTGAGTTTTCAACTATTCATTATATTTATTTATTCGTCTTTTTAATTATATTATTTATAATTTTTTGTATTTTATTATTGTTTTTTTTTAATTTAGAGTACAAATGAAAATGTTAAAAAAAAATGAGAAAAAGACAAAAGGAGGAGATTTTTTTAAAAAGGAGACAAGGATTTTTTTTTTGGGGGTGGGATGACCTTTTTTTTTTGGGAGAGGGCAGCCGCGGGTTTTGGGGAAAAGAAACCCACTTGAGGGAGATTTTTTTTTTATTTTAGGGTGGGGGGGAGCCAAAAACGGGTGGAAGGAAGAAGTAAAGGGAGGGAAAAATAGAAAAGAAGGAAGGAAGAAGAGAGGAGGAGAGGGAAGTCAAGAGATTTAATGTCGATCGGACTAACTCAAACTTGGTGATCGTCTCAGAATTTTGATATAGCGTTTTACTCGACACGAGAAACCCTTTGAATGGTCTCAGGTCAAATTTGATGGTTGGATTTTTCGTAGTTCGAGGAAGTTATTTTGGAGATTTTGATGGTTTAACGCATTGGCAAAGTTCAAGGTAAGGTTACGTTTTCATTGTTTTAGCGGATTAGGTCGTTTCTATATTTTGGATATGTTGAAATAATACATAGAACCGGGTCATGAGGTCTCTTAGTTATATTTGTAGATTCAAATTTGAGGATTATATACAGTTATAGCAAATTAGTTGTTGATTTGATTTGATTTGTTGATTTTTAGTGTAAGATTTTGATAATTGTTTTAACCGTCAGATGGATTCACGATTTTGGGTATGTTATGATAAGGCAGTAGTCTAGATTATGAATGGTGGAGATTGGATTTTGAGTCCGAATAGTCACATTTGATTATGGAAAGCATTAGCTATATTTCGAAGGGTTTTAAGATAGAAAATCGAAGTTTTTACTCTTTCTTGTCGATTTCATCGGATGTCGATCCAGCCCGTCTATAGTGTGATATATGTCCGAAATTTGGAGGATAGTTTCTTAACTCATAAATCTTCGTATGAGCGGTGGAGATTAAATTTAATTTCCAAAGCAGTAGTATTTTGGTCGAGAGCAGTTATTGAACTATGAGATTTTTATTTTGTTTTAAGAAAAATTTATTTACATTTAACATATGATTGATTTATCACTTCGTATTTAGAAATTTGTATAATTAATTTCGCAACTAATAGGATTATCACAGATGGCATGTGCAGCTACGCTAGGTCGTACATTCTTTGGGTTCAAACTTATTAATCGAGCCCAGCGTATTTAGGCGAATGAGCTTTGGATTTCAGCCGTATTAATCCAAGCCCCGCTTATATTTAGGCCCATGGCTTGGGTTGAAGCCGTTAATCACAAGCGTCAAATTAGGCCGTTAAATTAGGCTCGGCGCCAAATGCACAAGCTCTGCAAGATTTGGCTTCGAGTTTCGGCTACGTAGGTCAGTATTCATCAATTAGGTCAAACCCATTAAGCTTGGAAGCCCATCATATTTGAGACTCGTCAAATTAGGTTGAATTAGGTCCGTCCGTTTTGGGCCGATACATTAGTTTATGCCCGACCCGTTAGGCGTCGCTATCTTGGGGCTTTCGTCAGATTAGGTCAGGTTATTAACTTGGGCTAGTATTTAGAAGTCGACATAATAGGCTCAACGTATTTGAAGCCCGGACTCTTTAGTTAGTCGTTAAACTTTTAATTTATTCGTAATTTATGTTTTTAAAAAAAAAACCTATAAGTCTTCAAAATCAATTTCTAAATTTTCATTTTTCCTAATTTTCAATTTCATTTTTTTTTATCTTTTTAATTTTAAAATAATATTTTTTAATTTACCGAGAATTAGTAATACAATTTAAAGTCGATTTCGCCGTGTATTTTATTTTATTTTATTTTATTTATTATTATTATTTTATTATTTATTTTATTTATTATTATTTTATTTGTTATTATTATTTTATTTTATTTTCTCTCATTCTTCTTCAAGTTTTCAATTTTAAAATTCAATTGCCTCATTTTTCAATTTCATTTTTTTAGTTTTCTAATTTTAAATTTACAATTTCCCGATTTGAAATTGAGAAGTGTCCTTAAATTTAGAAATTCAGACTATCTCAACATTCAAATTTCAAATTTCCTAAATCTCAAATCTAAATTTATAAAATTCAAGCTTCCAATTTCAAAATCTCAATTCAAAATTCTTAAGCTTCAAATTCATTTCAGAATTCTTAATTTCCAATATTTCAAACTACTAACTTCAAAATTTCAATTTCAAATATGTTTTCAAAAATTCCAAACACGTGATTAATTCTATAGTTCCTATAAAATGGGATCTTGTGGAGTTAATTTGTGTGACATATAAATGGGCTTGGGTGAGGCCTTACATCTCATGTATCCTTTTAACAAATAATTTGACCTCTAATCTGTAACCAATTTCCAATTAAATGTGAATATTTCATATTTGTTATTACACTAACATTGTCTCTAATTAGTAGCGCTTTGGATACATCACCTAGGTACACATTTTTCTCATCAAATTTTGCTTATTCATATATTTATTTATTCGTCTATTCGATTATATATAGTGTGTTTATTATATTGTTATTCTTGTTTTGGTATCTCTTGATCGATTTATCGAAAATCGTATTTTCCTAAACTTGTTTAGTAGAGACCCGTTTTATACGGGCTTAAAGGGTTGCTCTGACTCCCTCACATGCCTTCCCGGAGATGGGTAACGACCTCAGAACCTAGGCTTTGTTTTCATTGCTCTTTGCTTTATCGGGAGTACGTAATTTAGAGTTTTAACATTTTGTTTTTCCCCTTTAAAATAAAACAAAATCGTGGCGGCTCAAACGTTTTTTTTAGTGGTTTTCAACAATAAGCGAGAAATGCCATGTGAGATGGGGGCCTTACGTGAAAATGCGAGGTCCACAGCCTGATAAATACCTCCCCGAACTAGCCAAAACTATACCTCATCGAACAAAATCCAAAGACCCAAAAACCTGTGACCCCTCACTGTGGAAACCCAATCTAGCAAAACCATCACCTCTTCTTCCTCGTCTCTGACAATCAGCCACCGCAGAAGGCATCACATCGAGCTAAATCCAACTACTCTCAACAAAACCCAGCTTTCAAACGTGAACTTTGGCTGACCATATGAAAACAAAATCTTGACCCCGCATCTACAGGCCTCCACCTAATCTCCGCCTTCCTCTCCATGGAGCCGACCCAAAAACCTGTGACCCCTCAACTGGCAGAGTGATCTAGCAAAACCATGCTCTTCTTCCTCGTCTCGACAATGTTACCGCGAGAAGGCATCACATCAAGCTAAATCCAACTACTCTCAACAAAACCCAGCTTTCAAATCGTGAGAACTTTGGTCCCAGCCATGGCAAAACAAAATCTTGACCCCACCATCCCTCTAGGCCTCCACCTAATCTCCGCCTTCCTCTCCATGGAGCCCATCAACACCTTACTCTCCCTGTCAAGGTAGGAGCGCACTTGCGTGCGAGGCGTAATTTTTAGCATTTTTCGGAAATTTTTATTCATTTGTTTTTGCTCTTTTTAAATTTAAGGGATTGGAGCTAATGGGTTTATTTTATTTTGATTGAAATGCAGAGAATGTGGTGGGGTTGGATTGATGGGAGTCTGAGGAGGTTTATTTGGGACCATTTTGTGCTTGACAAAGTGTAAAGTACAGATTATGTGGCCTTTATTTAGTAAAGATTGGAACTTTTGTTCAAGTTTAAAGTTTTTTCTTAATCGATGACTTGAATGTTGATTTCTTTATGTAAAGATTGGTTCAATTGTGTCATTAATACCAGGGTGAAAAAGGGTATGGGCCTTGAAGAAATTTGTAAAGAAGCTTATTTTTGAAGTTGGGTTGAGAAATGGGATCGTGTTGGATGAGTTATATGCACAATGTGGTTTTTACATGAGTTCGTTGAAGGTAATAAAGAATTATGCATAAAGAGCCAATTGTGTTGTGGAGGTTGTCATCTTTAATTACTTGATTGGTAAGATTTTTGTTTTTTTGTAGGATGATGATATGGTTAAAGGAAGTGTGAGGGTCTGCAAATGTATTTCTTTTCTTTTTCCTTATAGTAATAATTAATTGGTCTCTGATGTTGAATCTTTTGATCTATGCAGTTATTTGCATAAAGTCTTTTTTTAATAATGATATGGTAATTGTAGGTTGTGCACTTCCAAGTTGTCCAAAGTCAAGCAATCTGGTGGTTTCATTGTATTGTTCACTCAACATGCTTGAAGGAGACATTAGATTCGAATTTTATGCCTTTTCTTGAATTTTTTGTCTATGAAGAAGATAGTGATTATAGATGTATACTTGAAATCATCTATATTTCTATGTTTATGGAGAGCGATCTTGATGTGATTCTATAGGAGCACTATCTCTTTTTCTTGCTTTTAACGTCCAACCAAAAGACTTGGCCGCCCCAAAATAACTACGGTTGTAGAAATATTTCTCCTTTAATTGTAATTAATTTACTTGCACCCATGGACAATACTTAGGTTCCATAAGTGTACTTAATCATAATTATGAGTCAATAATTTCTTGTAATTGCTTTAATATTAATAAATGATTTTGATTAATTATAAATAAACAACTTTAGTTTTGCGGTTGTGCATTTAATTACTTTTTTATTAAAATAAAATAAAGTTTTAATGATGGTAATTTCTGTGCTTATAATTATTTCATGTAGATTATTAACTTTGAAAACTTTGTTGCAAGTGCATTGTATCTCTCAATAAAACAAAATAAGGACACTGCTTAATAACTTGCTTTATGGTTTTAAGTAATACTATAGCATTAGCAATAACATAATGTAATTGACAAGAAAGTAATTTTCATCACAGGTTGCTACGCCACGAAAAATGTTCATAGAAAACTACCAGGATTTTTAAGGAGCGACTTCTCAATGACAAGTATACTTGGAATAATGTTCTTGAAGACACTAAGAATTTGTAGTTTGATTAATTGTGGTTAGTATTTACAATATTTAGTACGACATTGATGTACTATTTTGTTATCTCTTGCGTGCTATTGATTTTATGATTAATGAAAAATATAACAAACATTTAATATATATTAATTTAATTCTTAAATATAGAACTTTATGATTCACAATATAATTGAATAATAGGTTGATTAGTAATAAAAGTATTAAAACACACGTCGAAATTAGACTCAGAGTATTTACAAAAAAATGGAAATGGATTTTAAGTTTACGATTAGAATAGAGACGGAAAATTTTGTCTCGATGAGATGGTGTCGTCTTTGATCGAAGGCAGTTCTTTTACTGTCTGGTAGAGGCCGAAATTATTATGTCTCTAATTAGAGACAAAATCAAATCGATCTCTAATTAGAGACAAAATTCTCGTTTTCGTGTTAGGGACGGAATGAAATCTGTCTCTAATTTGAGACGGAATTTTTGTCTCTAATATGTCTTTAATTAAAGACTGAATATTTCCGTTCCTAATTAGGGACGGAATTGAGACGAACACAATTAGAGTATCTTTAAAAGAGTTCTATTTTTTACTCTATCTCTATTTATAGAGATTTTGGAGCAAAAATCATGCTCCAAAAGTTTTCTATTTTGATCTCTAAAATAGAGATATGAATAATGCATCTCCATATTTGGATATTTCTGTTAGCATGCTCCCAAATATAGAGATGATGGGATTTACTTTATCTTAATAAGCCTTATACATTATTTTATTTTATACTACTATTATTTTCATTACTTTAATTATATTTTATAACATATTTTATTTTTTGACATACTTATATTTATTATTTATTATTTTATTAATATTGGTGCTTTTCATATATAATATTGTAAAATGATTTTAATATATTGATTTTGTAGTATTAATTTATTTTTTAATAATTTAAATTTTTTCCAAAATAAATAAATTTAAATTAATTTAATTTTTTTATTAAAATTATGTTTTTGACAATGATATAAATATATTTTATTATTTTCATTTATATTGAAAATAAAGATTGTTAGTTGAGTTAGAGTTGGATATAATAAAATATTAAAATTTTAATTCATTATTCACAATAATTTCTTTACAAAAAAATACAAATTCATATTGAAGAAAAAAAGAATATAGAAATTATATCACATAATGTTTTGTACATCATTTACTTAAACTAATATATTAACTACAAGAAACATTTTTACTATATCTTTCCCATAAATGCTCAATTAATGCATTTCGAAGTGCATAATTTCCTTATTTTTAAATCTTGACTCAATTTTTGATCCATTTGAGCATGAGTATTTCAAGATGAAAAAATTTGAGATTATTAAAAAAATGACTTGCAAATCCCAACAAAGTGGATCAAGTGGTCCTAGTGATTGTTAATTTTAGTAATTATAATGAATAAAATGGTGGAAATTATGGAGGTGATTTACCACATATTAGTTTATATTGTATCTTTATCATTTGATTAATGTATTTTTAGTATGTAGCTTTTATTAATGTTGTTTTATTTTATAATGTAATATGATGCTCTATAATATAATATTTATTAGTTTAAATACATTTTAGGTTTTTAATATAATATTTTTTATTTATTATAATTTTATTTATTTAATATAGTTTTATATTTATATTTAAATATAAATAAAATTATTTCATATATCATATTCTTAAAATATTCTAATTTAAAAAAAAAAAATGAATGTTTGAAGAATAGATAGTGATTGAAGTTGAAAATAGATATTCTTTTTTGGAGTTAAGTACCACAAATGTAGAACAAAATCGTCTAAATATAAGAAGATCTTGCGATTTGGAGTGAAAAAAAGAGATTTCCTTTTGAAGAGGCTCTTAGATACCAGTGTTTTAGAGACCGAAAATTCCGTCTCTAATCCGTATGGAATTTCGTTTCCAGACGGATTAGAGACTGAATTCTCCATCTCTAATTTCGATTTTTCTTGTAGTTCTCTTATGAGTATACTAGTATGGAATTGCCAAGGGGCTGCGGGTATTGAAAAATTTATTGAAACTACATAAACCAGGTATTTTGGGGTTGTAAGAACCTAGAGTTTCGGGTGATCATGCAAATAGAATTTGTGGAAATGTAGGATTTGATAATTGGGTTAGGGTGGAGTCAGTGGGGTTAAGTGGAGGAATTTGGGTGTTTTGGAATACAAATTTGGAGTTGGAGATTATTCAAATGCATCCTCAGCTTATTAGTTTTAAAGTCTTACAACGATGGGTTGACCAGTGGCATCTTTCGATTTTGAAACTAAGAAAATGTTTATGGAATGATTTATGTTCTAAAAAATTGAATACTTCTAGTGTATGGCAAATTGTTGGAGATTTTAATTATGTTCTTTCTGTGGAAGAAACCAGCTCTAAAGAAGCTTTCACTGATCAATGTTGTATCAATTTTATTGATTGGATTTTTTAGCAAAATCTTATCGACATAAACTCTTCGGTCAATGTTTACATGGATGAGGGCCTCGGTAGTTTGACCTTCAAAGGAGCATGATTGGAGCCCTAAATTTGTTACCATATCTGATTTAGGAGTTTATACAATTTGGGACTCTATTATTAATTTGTATATATCATCTTACGTACATATTCTAAAGATTAGGAATACATTATAGATGCTAAAGATTAGAAATCTGTTAGTTACCATGTATAGATGCTCAAGACTATATAATTTGAGAGACTATATATATGGCAGATACTGACGGAATCTAGGAAGGAATTTTTCCAAAATCTCCCTTCGTATTTTTCTGTTATCTAGTATTTTGACATGGTATCAGAGCCCAGGTTCTTGATTTCTGGTCTATTCAAATAATTTTTTCTCTTGGTTTTGTGTGTTTCTCTTGTTTGGCGCACTTTGGTTTTCATCTTGGTGAACCCGACGTGAATTTCTGAGGTGTTCTCTTGTTCTCAGCATCATCTGCGGGTGTTCGGTTCTTGCTCTTATTTCCAATGCCTTTTTCGGTTGTGGCTTTTGGCAATTTATAATTTTCGGCATTCCTAGTTTGTCTTTTCTAATTTTCAGTGCAATATATTGTTGTTCTGGTGGGTGTTTGTTTGTGTGTTTTTTTCTCACGATGCAAGCTACAATTTTCTAGTGGGATATTCTTTGTCTCTTGGTTGCATCATATCATCGGATAAGTTGGAATCATTCCCTATTCGATTTACTAGTAAAAATTATTCGGCTTGGAAAAGTTCCTTCCTTGATTCCGTTAGTATCTGCCATACATATAGTCTCCCAAATTATCTAGTCTTTAGCATCTATACATGGTAACTAACAGATTCCTAATCTTTAGCATCTATACATGGTAACTAACAGATTCCTAATCTTTAGCATTTATACATGGTAACTAACAGTTTGCCGCAACATTCGCTATCTTCGAGGATCACCTACTTGTGGGTTGTTTTTTCCTACCGACACCTCTCTTCAACTTGTTGCCTATAGTGATGCTGATTGGGTTGGGTGTCTGGATACACGTCGATCTACTACAGGTTGGTGTATGTTTTTAGGTGATGCATTAATTTCTTGGAGATGTAAGAAACAAGATCGTGTTTCTAAATCCTCTACTGAGGCTGAGTATCGTGCCATGTCTACTGCTTGTTTTGAAATTGTATGGCTACATGGTCTCCTTGAGGAGCTTGGGTTTCCTCAGACTACTTCTACTCCTCTTCATGCTGATAACACCAGTGCTATTCAGATTGCCTCAAATCCTGTTTTCCATGAACGCACCAAGCACATTAAAGTTGATTGTCGTTATTCGAACTAACTTTTGGAAGAACTCGGGTGATATTTCTTCCTCATATCTCTTATGATCTCCAAGTTGCTGATGTCTTCACCAAAGCTCTAACTCGACAACGACATCAATTTCTTGTTGGCAAATTGCTTCTAACTGACTTACCAACATCAATTTGAGGGGGATGTTATCATATACAATTTTAGGAGTTTATGCAATTTAGGACTCTATTATTAGTTGTATATATTATCTTACCATGTATAAATGCTAAAGATTAGGAATCTGTCAGTTACCATGTATAGATGCTAAAGACTAGATAATTTGGGAGACTTATATGTATGGCAGATACTGACGGAATCAAGGAAGAAACTTTTCCAACATCTCTCTTCGTATTTTTCTGTTATCTAGTATTTTGACACTAGGTACAGTTGATTGGAAGTTAATGTTTCTTGAAGCTTTGTTTCCCACTTATCACGAGTTCAATCGGATCATCTTCCATAATTGATATCATTCAAGAGAAACCCTTTGGTACTAAAGACTTGTTTCCAGTTCCAAGCTGCATGGTTATTTCATAAAGATTTTTTCGATCTTGTTTGTAGGGCTTGGACAAAAAGTACAAGCTTGTAGGATAATGTTTCTAAAATGACCATCATTTTGTCAGAATGGAATCGATCTACATTCTGTCGAAAACATTTTTCGAAGAAAGCGCCAACTGATTGCGAGATTGGAAGGAGTTCAAAAACTGTTAGCAATGAATCTAATTAAGAAGCATATTAAGTTTGAACTAAAATTGCAGAAAGACCTTGGGTTAGTGTTAAAGAAAGAGGAGCTCTTGTGGTATAAAAAATCTAGAAAAGAATGGATCAAATAAGGAGATTGTAACGCCAAATTCTATCATGCATCTACAATGGTTAGGAGGAGCCGAATTTGCAGTGAGGCTCTTCACGATGGCTCCGGGAACTGGTTATTTTAACCAAATCAGTTAAAAGAACATGTGCAACAATTTTTTCAGTCTTTGTTTGGTGTCTCTAAGGAATGTGATACATTGAGTGCTTATAAAGGATACTTTCCCAAGCTAAAGGAGAAGGTTCTTCACCAGGCTACACTCTTCTTTTCAAAGGAGGAAATCAAAAAATCCCTTTATGATATGCCATCCTTTAAAGCTGTAGGACCTGATGGCCTCCACATCGGCTTCTATAGAAAAATGTGGAACATTGTTGGAAAGACAGTATGCAAGTTTGTTCTTGATTTTCTTAATACGAGAAGGCTACCTGATGGGGTGAATGATACTTTTATTTCTATAATTCCAAAAGTAAGGAATCCAGAGGTGGTCGGTCAGTTGAGGCCTATTAGCTTATGTGATTTATGTTATAAGTTAATTACAAAAACATTGACCAATAGATTGAAAACAGTGACACTGTATCTTGTCGCTCCTTATCAAAGCAGTTTTGTTCCCCGAAGCCAGATTACTGATAATATTGTTATTTATCAGGAGATGCTACATTTAATGAAGAATAAAAAAGGTGTTGATGGTATTTTGGCATTGAAGATCGATCTTGAGAAAGCATATGATAGACTTTCTTAGGATTTTATTAGAGACACTCTACATGAGGCTGGTTTGAATTCAGACTGGGTTAGAAATATTATGGCATGCATAGAAACGTTCAGAATGCCACTGTTGTGGAATGGCTCCCAACTGGATTGGTTTAATCCAAGACGAGGTATCAGTCAAGGTGATATGATTTCACCTTATTTATTTGTCCTTTGTATTGAACGAATAAGTCATATTATTGCTATAGCAGTTTTAGAAGGAAGATGGAAGGTTATCAAGTTGTTAAGGTATGGTCCAAATATATCACACTTGATGTTTGCTCTTTGCAGAAGCGTTCCTTGAGCAGTTGTAGGTTGTCATTGATTGTCTTAATTTATTCTATGCTTGCTCTAGGCAAAAGGTTCACTTTCACAAGTCCCAAAGATTTGTTTTGCCAAATGTAGATGCTGGGTTGGCTTTATAATTGTCTAAAAGTTCAAGCACTCCTCTTACAGAAAATCTGGGGAAATACCTTGGAGTTCCTTCTCTTTATGGGAGAGCTCATTTTGACTTTTACGAAAGGTGACCTAGAAGAAAATTCATTCCTTGATTTGAATGGATGAAAAACAAAGTATTTGACTCTTATGGGAAGAAAAGTCCTTGCACAATCGGTTTTGTGTTCCATTCCTATGTATATGATGCAAACTGCTCTTATTCCTAAAGGAATGTGTTATAGAATTGAGCAAAGGATTATGGAACGGTGTTGTAGCCTTGTCAAATTAGATGTTATTGTGAATGCAAAGGATTATGGAGGGTTAGGCATACACAAGATGGATAAAATGAATCTTGCATTTATGTCTAAGCTTGGTTGGAGAGTATTAACCAAGAATGATTAGTTGTGGGTACATGTATTGGTGGATAAGTACATGCATAGGAAGGCATCGTTGGTTGTTTATACGAGAACAGGTGCTTCTATTATATTGCAGGGATTAAAGTTGTCCCTTTTCTAGCTAAAGGGTTTGATCTTTAGTCCCTAATGGGAGGGATACTGTTCTGGTTAGATACTTGACTTATAGAAGAACCTTTATCAAAGTGGCTACTTGAGGAGATATCGCTTGTGGAGCTATATGAAAAAGTTAGTGACTAATGGAACTCGGCGAGTGGCTAGGATTAGGGGAAATTGGCTGGGCTTCTACCAATGAATCTGGAAAATAAATTGGCTGGCTATTTTATTCATGAAGATGCAACTTATAAGGATGGGCTATTGTGGAGTGAAAGTTGTAGTGGTGCCTTTTCAATTAAGTTTGCATATGCATTATCATTTGGTAGTCAACAGGGGAGTTATGACAGTGTTTGGCGAGAAATATGGAAAATTGAGGTTCCTCATCGTGTTCGTTTCTTCTTATGGCTAGTAAAACATCAAAGAATCATGTGTAATTTTGAGAGGGCTAGTCATGGTTTCACTGTAGTGAGCACTTGCTCTAACTATGTCAGGGAGGAGTGGAAGATGTGGATCACCTCTTGCGTTGATGTCCTACAACAGAACAAATTTGGCAAGCTTTAATATTGGTTGAGGAGCTTCATAGGCAACAAACTTTGAGTTTTGGCAAGTGGATTAAGCACAATACTTGTGAATCCATTACGTGCGATATTAATAGTAAATGGAATGTGGTCTTTGCTACAACTATTTGGTGGATGTGGTGTTGGAGGAATAATGTTGTCTTTTGCTACAACTGTTTGGTGGATGTGGTGTTGGAGGAATAATGTTGTCTTTAAAGTGGAAGTTAAAGCGTTGGATAGTAAGCTTGAGTGGATAAAAATTCAGGTTTCAAATTTTAGTTTGGTGTATGCCAAAGGTTTGTCCATGGAAGAATGACGATTTTCTGTAACCTAGTATTTAGTTTGAATGGCACCGTAGGATGATTGGACTTGTCTGAACACTAATGGATGTCTGAAAACCAACACGAGCCAGTCTGGATGTGGAGGGTTGTTGCGGGAAGCTTCTGCAAATTGGATTCACGGATTTTCTTATAATCTTGGTAGTTGCAGTGTGGTTGAAGAAGAAATACGGGGTATTTTGCAAGGCTTAAGACTCGCATGGAGTTTGGGCTTTAGGCGTTTATCAGTGGCAACATATTCATTGCTTGTAGTGAAATGGTTTCAAAGGGCTTATGAATGTGCATACAAGTTCATAATTTGTTTGTAGCCATTAAAGAATTATTGGTGAGAGAATGGGAAGTGAAGCTTGAACATGTTTATAGGGAGCAGAATAGGGCTATTGACTATTTAACATCAATATCAATGATGCATGATCGTCGTGTCCAATTATTTCAAGAATCTCCAACTCAAATCAAGTAGATTTTATGGGAGGATAGAGTGGGTATCGTGTGGGCAAAAAGAGTTCCTATGAACTACGTTGAAGCCTTTGTTTTGTTTATTTAGTTTTGTTGAGGTGTTCTCCTCCTTTGAATTGAAAAAAAAATCATATATAGCCTATGAAAAATCAGTATTTTATCAAAATTTGAGAAGTAATTTTTAAATACAAATGTTATCATATTTACCTATAAAAATCAATATTTTAATTTTATCTATATTTTGAAATTTTTAAATAAAAAATTAAAATTACATGCTTTTATTTAATTAGCATGAAAACCAATCATAAAAAAGTTTTTAATTAGATCATAGAATATGAATTTCTCATGCTATTTTAAGAGTTTGAAAATTTGGGTTTTTTCTAAATAGAAAAAACATTAAAAAAAATCAAATATTTTGGATTTTTTTCATTTAGGCAAAAATTTAATAATAAGTCATGAAAAAGTAAAAAAAAAAGGTTTGTAAGTTTAAAAGCAAATTGCTTTTAGCAAAAAACCAAAAAAGTAAACACCACCTTGGTTTAATAAAGGTATAAAACCCGTGTTGGGACTTCAAATAAAAAATTATCTATTGGAAATATTTTTTTTTAAGAGAAATAATTTTATTAATATAAACTAGCAATATATAGATAGAAGCAATATAAATTAAAATTCTTTCTGTGTAGAGGATAAAACGATATACAGATTGATAACGTAATGAATCTATTTCAGCGTATATATTTAATAGTTGAATCTACTGGCATTTGATATTCTTATTGTGGCCCAAAATCTTTATGGTTAAAGTTCTGCTAACATGTGCAGCCAGGTGATTTGATTTCTTGTCGTTGATAAAATATATTTCTTCCTTTGAATCGTTTCGCGCAAATAAGCGATCGCATCTGACAACCAAACAAAATCTGCATGGCAAGACGAGACGAACAAATGTAAATGCAAGAAATAATAGCAGTATATTTATCTGAGGCGATGACTAAAATATGCTAAAAAAATAAATGAAAACCTATATATTGTAAAATAATTACTTTATTAAGGAAAAAAAATAATGGAAAAAAGTGTAGATTAGTGATTTCAGGAAAAAAAAAAAGATAAAAAAAGCACACCTCCTTACTTAAAATAAAAGAGATTAGCTGATAAAAAGTTTAGAGCAAGTGCGGCTAAGGTTTTTTTTATTAGAAACATTCTTTACTGACTTCCCAAAAGCACTATTGAGTACTTAAACCATTTGTCAGCGATTCTACTCGAAATATTTTTACAACTATTTTCAGAGTAATCACCTATAAAGGAGCATCTAATGAATCATACGGCCACGAATGACAGAAATGATCTAATACCAAAGAAAAACAAATATTAAAGCTTCATTTGACAATTATTTTTTTCAAATAGTTTTCTTTTTTTTTAGAAAAATTAAATAGAAAAATAAATCCGAGAATTATAAAATTTTCATTATTATTATTACTAATACAAAACTATTCTTCCCTCTTTACTTTAAAAACAAATAAAGTGTTTTCTTAAAATATGTTAAGCTGTTTAGTTCTTATTATTGTTTTAGAAATTAATTAAATAAAAAAGGATAAAAAAATTTCAAAGTCTTAAATAGAGCTTTTTGCTTTTTCAGAGTGAACACTTTAAAAACTAATTACAGCAAAGAGAAAGTAAACAGGTAGCCATTAATCAAAATTCAGCAAAATAGTCAACCCCTCTTGTCCTACAAGAAGGGCTTCAACTAAATACCAATCTCTCGGAAAAAGGGGTAAAACCCCAGGAAAGATGGAGCAGATAGAACATAAGTATGTTGAAGTGAGCGGACTGAAGCTTCATGTGGCTGAGTTGGGCACAGGTGAAGATTTATATCAATCAAACCTTATTCTTTGATACCATTTGAAGTTAACATAAATTTTGTATCAGTTCATCAGGTCCTAAGGCGGTGCTGTTCCTCCATGGTTTCCCTGAAATATGGTATTCCTGGAGACACCAAATGGTGGCTGCCGCTGCCGCCGGATACCGAGCAATTGCCTTTGATTTTAGGGGCTACGGTCTCCCAACACCCTCCTGAGCTTGAGAAGGCATCTTTCTTTGATCTTGTGGCTGATGTCATTGGAGTTATGGATAGTCTGGGCATCAGTAAGGTACCATTGATAAATTTTCTAAAACTTGGAACTGATTTTCACGGGTGATCAATTTGATGCTAATTAGTTTGGTAAGTTGGGGTTTTTAGTTTGACTTCGGATCTCTGATTGCTTATTTTCAGAATCTGTTTATCAGTAATCTCATGGATGGGTATGTGATACGATCTCATATCAATTCTATAAGAAATTTTGAAGCGGTACTTCAGCTTAAAAGGTTCTCTCATTTATCATGCCGATCTTTTGAATTGAGCTTTCCTATTGAGTTTGGGAACCTATCATTAATACTTTCATTGAAAGTCGTTATGGGAAAGGGTTATCTAGTACCCAAAATAATGGTCCGGAATGAAAGTTATCTAAAGTGAGAACCGTCCGTGGAAGTCTAAATTATCTAGTGGTGGGTAATGATATGATCTCCACATCAGCTTTATAAAAAATTGTGAAGTGATATTTAAACTTAAGAGGTTCTCTTACCAATAAGACACAAGGATGGTGTTCGATTAGATTGCAATAGCCGTTTAAACTTTAGAATCAAATTGGTAACTTAAATATCTTCAAACAGGCTAGGGAGGATTCGGGTTAATAAATATATACAATATCTCCAATGATATAAGGCATTTTAGGTAAAACCCAAACCCAAAAACAAATTTCATAAGTGTTTAGAGACCGAGAGATGATTTCAATATTTCATTAGGTTCTGCACCGGTCATAAATCAGATTAACTTCTCACTTAAACCAAAAAAAATGTGATTCATTTGTAAACTAATTTTCCAATCTTATATCTACAAGTAGTGTTGATTTCACTAGTTGTTGATGATGATGATGGTGGGATTGTTGGAGCAGGCTTTTCTAGTAGGGAAGGACTTCGGAGCTTCTCCGGCATTCCTAGTGGTGGGGCTCCACCCAGAGAGGGTGTCTGGAGTCATAACATTAGGCATCCCTTTCATGCCACCAGGTGTTTCTGTCATCCCATTCCATCTCCTTCCCAAAGGCTTCTACTTATTTAGGTGGCAGGTAAGTGTTTCCGCCGTCATCATCACCTTCTTTCTTGGGCCTGATCTTTTACTATTGTTCTCTCCCATCTTCATTACCGTTGACTGTCTGTCTAATTGCAGGAGGCAGGGCGAGCTGAAGCTGATTTTGGCCGCTTTGATGTTAAGACGGTGATAAGAAACATCTACATGCTCTTCTGTGGAAGTGAGCTCCAAGTAGCCAGTACTGATGATCTAGAGATCTTGGACTTGGCTGACCCATCTGCCCCTTTACCGCCATGGTTCACTGAGGAGGACCTCAATGTCTACTCTAGTCTTTACGAGAATTCTGGGTTTCGAACCGCAGTACATTTTCCATACAGGTAAGAAGAGAGATTCTCTAGAAGAAATTAGGTCTTTTTTGTTTTTTTTAATAAATGGAAGTATTCGGGTCAATTTGCACACACCTCTACTAATCTCATAGAACCATGAAGTTAACAATCTGGTAAATCCTCCAATAACCTTGAGGGAACTCGAAATAAGTAACATTAGGGAGCAAAGCTAAGCCTGGACCAACTCAAGTACCCCTCCAGGTTCTCTGAGAAGGGATTAGGTCTTTGTGGCCTAAAGCACCTGGAATGGTATCAATTTCCTTTGAAATTGCTTGTGTACCTTCGCTTACACCTCCACTAATTCCATGGGGTTTGAAGTTAATGATTCAATAAATTCTCCAATGGCTCTAAGGGAACTTGAACTGGTAACCATTGAAGAGCAAACCCGAGATCGGATCAACTAACCGACACTCTCAAGCTTCCTTCAAAGGAAGTACGTCTTGTGGCCTAAAACACCTGGAATTAATGGTACCGATTTCCTATGAAGTTGTTTGCCAGAATGCATCCTGAAATCGATATGTGACTTCGTTGCTGCTGGCATGCAGGTCTTTGCCTCAAGATTACGGATTGAAAGATCCGAAAATTACATCTCCAGGGATGCTACTCATGGGTGAGAAGGACTATGTTATGAAAATTCCAGGGATGGAGGAATACATAAGGAGTGAGAGAGTGAAGGACTTTATGCCCAATCTGGAGATCATTTTCCTTGAAGAAGGTAACCATTTTGTCCAAGAACAACTTCCAGAGGAGGTGAATCAACAACTCATCACATTCCTTAACAAACATAGTACCTGATGAAGATGGTGTGTGAGACCATGAGAGTTTAGTCTTCAGAGGCAGAACAAAAAGATGACAAGTATGATGCCCAGTCTGTATTTGGAAAACTTCTCTTACGAAATGCCTACTTTTGTTACATATTTTTCACTTATTTTAATAAATTAATAAAACCTTGGTCGGATTTTTTTTTTTGAAAGGAAAATACGAACAAAGAGAAAGCTACGTAAGGAAAAGGTAAATCAACACAAGCAGTTTGACTTGCACATAGGGGAATAACCCCTTTCCAAAGAACAAAGGACTTATAGGAGATAGCCATTTTTTCTAAAACATGGACATTCCCCACAAGCAAAACATGAGGCAAACCACAAAAATTGAGAACATTAACAACTCTAACCACATCCTGAAGGATGTTTCCAAAGTCACATAGGGGGTTGCCACCCCTTTTGGCAACATTAATCACCTGAAGACAATTTGACTCCAAAAGAAATCTATTCACCTTTAAATCCCTAGTCGAGCTCCAAGAAGAAGAGCTTTAGCTTATACAACATTAACTGATATAGGTAGATTCCACTACTCATGAGCTGCTCCCCGATATCCTTCATTCACCATCTCTACAGATAGCTCTGACCTATAGGCTGGTTTGTCAAATCAAAGAGCTGCATATATATTTATTTGCATTCCTTCTCAGGTGGACACCATTTTATATTCTTCAATGGTTTCTCATACCCTATAGTCACCTGGCTATTATGGAACTTAGAAAGGGACTGCTTATCCACTCAACAATGAAAGGAGAAGGCAAATGACTACTACCATGCAGTTGGGAGTTTCTATCATTCCAAATCTACCAAGATAGCACTAGAAAGTGTTCAAATTCATGAGAGTGGATTTTTTTGGCAATCAGAAACAAGTGCTCAAGAGGATCCCAAACATCTTGCACCTTGATTGAATCATAGTAACTACAAATCTTCCAAATCGGTTTCACAGAAGGGCAATTCCAAAAGTAATGAAAAATGAGTTCTAGAGCCATACCACACCTAAAATAATAAGGGTTTGACTGACATACCTCTTTTAGATAGATTATGGTGTACAGGGAGCTAGTTTTTACTCACCCTCCATGCAAAAAGCTTTATCTTAGGAGGGACATTAAAATTCCATATAAATTTCCACAAGGCTTTGGTTTCCTTAGGATCTGAAGCTTCATCAAGATCTTTAGTCGAGAAAGCTTTTGTTAGGTTGAGCATGACCTGCATCATGGTTAGCATAGAGGAAAAACAAAAAAAAACCATGCTTGATCCCTTCCATGGATCTCTTGGACCATCAAAATCAACCAACAAGCATAGAAGAGGAGAAATTTGATACCTTTTTGAAGTTTCAAAATCCCAATGGGTGTACACGGTTTCCCTTGGTGTAGATAAGCCCCCAATGGAGTAGATTTGCAGCAAGACCACAATGACCAACACCTAGACATCTCTAATGGTGATCCACACAAAGGTCGGAGAAGAAAACCTCTAAGGAAATGGCTAAGTTTTGATTCTTGGTGCTACGAAGATCAAAACCTGAGAGGGAAGCTGAGAGAAATGTTTTCTCTCCTCTTATTTGAGAATGACGGTTGAATTTTTAAGGTTCAAATATGAGGCTTTTATATAAGCCTGCAATAGGAGAAAAGGACTATAGTACCCCTCATTAATGAGGGTGGTCAGCCATATGCATCTCCATGCATGTGTTTGGCCATCTCATGGGCTTTAGGCCCAAGAATGAGCTCGATGACCCTTGTAGCCATCCAAATGGCCTTAGATTTCTTCTAACCCCAAGTTGGTCCAATTCCTAAACATTCTTGTTCAATTTGGATCATATCCAAATTACTTTCCCTCAGCTTAGATCCCATCCAAGACTATTTTATTCCTTCTTCATACCTTCTATGAATGTGACCCGCTCGAAGCTTAGAGTTATGTTGGCCTTTGAAATCAACCCGTGATCTTGAAGCGAGTCGTAGGTGGTATCTAGCAATCTGTCATGACACAGGTGTAGGAAGAGTCAATGGTTTGGTCTGAGCCTTTCCATATGCAATATACTGCTCTGGCCTTTTCCTTTCACCTCATTACATACCGACTTGGTTTTAGAGCGTGGATATGCATCCAGCTCAACAAGCCCAGTTAGCTACACCACTCATGCCTGAGCATGTTTATCTTATCTCCGAGATCTATTACTCATAAAGCATTCCGCTAAAGACTCTCTTCATGACATTTCCACTATGGCCAGAGATTTCGACTAATGATCCGTATAAGAGGCCTAGGGTATACCCTTCTTAAATCAGGAGTGGTGAATCCTCTATTGACTACTCAATTACCTTTGAATACCTCAAGTTGTACCCAATCATCATTCTATGAGCAACCTCATAGAGGCAACAAGGATCGACGTCAAATTACATAATCAACATCTAAGATATCCTTGAACATCTCAAATATAAGGATATTTGCACCATTGTTATGATGAGACTATCATTGATGTTTGAATAGATAATCCATATAATTGTCTCATAGCAGGTCTTTGATATACTTAGCTACTCTTAGCAAGGATCCACATGTTAACTTTAATCATCACCATGATCACAGTTTATGAGATCTATTGCCTAATCCAATCAAGAAGTATAACATGTGCTAGTCTATTTGAATCAACAATGTTCAGTCTTGTTGATCCTATGACTAGGGATCATTTAGATACAAACATAATTACACATGATAGGAATCTTATTATCATGATCCCATCATGATTTCCTCCATGTTATGTTAATGTATTATGTATTTCATTAATTAATTAAAGATCGCTATCAATTCAAATTATGAATATCATGTTAATGAAGATGCGTTTATAAATATAAATTGGGTGTACAATAAGTGCTAAAGGTGATTGCCTTTACAGCACTTCACTAACAGCTTCTCTCTACCCACTCCTAACACTATAGTTCTCATCCATAGAATGACTCTAAATCAGCTCATCATCATTTTCCAATGACCCCACAAGCATGGAAATGATTCTAACCACATCATTAGGCTCAAAAGGCATCTCTAGAAAGTCTTTGTCCCACTCCCCATTGCCAAGCCTCAAATCAACAATAGAAACATCTTTAGGGTTATAGGGAGGGTTTGCAAAACCAATTCCATTTTCACCAAACAGCCAGTAATCATCCAAAACCCCAATATTCTCTCCCGAACCCACTCTCCAATGACAACCCCTCTCCAATAGCTCTTTTCCCCAAAATAAACTTCTCCAAACATAAGAGGCCTTATTCCCGCACTTAGCTTCTAAGAAACTACAATCTTTAAAATAGGCTTCTTTAAAACTCTCTTTTGATAAATAACTCTATCTTCTTAAGGACTCTCCACCCTTGTTTTGCCAAAAAAACTTGATTAAATGCTTTTAAGTCCTTGAAACCCAGATCACCAAGCTTCTAAGGCCTACAAAGCTTGTCCCAACTATCACCCAATGGGTGATAGGTTCCCTCTCTCTTCTTTCCACCAAAATCTAGCCATCCAACTTATAGAGGTCCTTAATTAAACTTTTAGGCAGCCTGAAACAATTCATGGAATAGTTGGGGATAGCCTGAACCACAAATTTCAAAAGCACCTCTTTACTAGCTAGTGAAAAGAACTTGCCCACCCATCCATTAATTTTATTCCAGACTCTTTCTTTAATGTAATTAAATAGATATTTTTTCTTCTAGTAGAACAAGAGGGGATCCCCATGTATCTCTCATGACACTCAACATTTCCACCCCAAAATGCCTTGTAAACTTCTTCTTTATCATCCCTTTCTCTTTTACTTAAAACACATTTCTGACATCAAAAAATTAATCTTTTGACTAGAAACTTTGTCATAATTGGCAAGAATATCTCTAATGGTGTTACATTCCCCAATCTATGACAAAGTTTGTCAATTATGGACTGAATTCATTTATAAATGAGAAAGAGATATTCTAATGGTGTTACATTCCCCAATCTTTTGACTAGAAACTTTGTCATAATTGTCAAGATGGAGAAAGAGACTGAATTCATGCATGTCTCGATATTTTGGATCCACTAATCAGCATACCCCAACTTTCTCATCACCTCAGCAACAAAAATCCACTACATCCTATCATATGCCTTTGCCATGTCCAGCTAGAGAGCTATAGTGTTACCATTACCATTGCCAAAACTTTCCTGAATGATTTTTGAGAAAAGGTGCATAAATGTCCATAAGTTTATACCGGAAGTCTAAGTTTTCCCTCAAGTATTTTTTTTGGTCCACTCGTGCCCTTGATTTTTATGTCTGTAGCTCATATATGCCCCTATCGTCACCAGCTTGCTTTGTTGGACAAACAGTCGTTAAAACGATACTCACATGGCTGCCCACATGGCTAATTGCGTTTGGGACCACATTTTAAACCCAAAATCAAAATTGATTTTTCCCTAATCCTCTCTAAATTGAAATCAAGGCGAAAATGTGTTCTTTCTCAACCCTAATTTCAACTTGACATTCGATCCTCTTCACTGCCCTAATTTCTTCCCTAAATTGAAAACAAAACGAAAAGGGGTTCTTCTCAACCCTAATCCTCTTCTAATTTCATCTCGACATCGATATTCATCTAGCCTTAACTCCTATTGATGTTTTGCTCTAGTACTTTTGTCATTAGTAGACTACAGAATTTCTTCTCTAATTTATGTTCTTAATTTCTCTGATAAATCAATAGTAGAATTTGTCCTTTCTTAGTTTCTATTTTCCCTAATTTATGCTCATCATTATTTTGCACAAGAAGAAATGATTAGTATGCTGAATACGAATCACACATGTGCTATTGTGGTTTAAGAGCCAAAATGTGGACCTCTTGGAAGGAAACCAACCCTGGCAATAGGTTCTTCGTATGCCCTAAAAAAAGAGTAAGTGTTTCCTAGTGTTTTCCATTTTCATTTTTGTTAGTGTAATACAATGTTACATTGACTGTGATGTATTCTTGTTGCAAGATAACTAGTGTTGGTTCTTTCTATGGCGTGATCCTAAATTGGGTTAGAGGGCAAAGGTGGTGATCAACAACTTGATCAGGGAGAACATGAGTTGCAAGAAGAAATCAAGGATACAAAGAAAATTCTTCATTGTGGACATGATCAATTCAATTTGTGGAAAATTGTTTGTATTGTTGTGTTTCTTATAGGAATTTTTTTTTCTTTGCTATTATTGTGGTTAAGAGAGGGATGGTTGAGCCTAGTTGAGTTAATGTGATAGCTGGGGAGTATTTTGGGGTTGTATGTTATCTCAAGTTGAAGTTTAATGTAATTGGTGTCAAGTTCAAGTTAAATGTATCCTTGATTATATTTTTGAATGTATGTTATTTCGTGTGTGAGATTGATTAATATATCTAAACAAGTTCAATGTCAGTTTTGTTTTCCAAGTTCAATATCCAGTTTACAAAAGGCAACCCGAAATGAAAATAGAATCTCTTGTTTAAACTAAATATTGCATAAGCATCTACATGACCCCGAGTCATGTTCCTTACTACCAAACCAACCAAACAAAAAATGCATTCCAAACAATGAACAATAAGCTTGTCATATACATTAGCAAGTTTATGTTCTTTATAATCAAAATGAGCATTTGTAAATGAAGTTGTTTACATTTCCAACTTACAAAAAATGACCAAAACCAAAAAACAAGTTGTCAAAGTACCCTTCCAAAACATCTATACAACCAAAGCAGCTTACAAATAATGTTCAAGGTCATGTTCCCCTTAAAAAAATGACCAAAACGAAAAAACAAGTTGTATATCCAAAGTACCCTTCCAAAGAATCCAAACAATCAAAGTACCCTTCCAAATAATCAAACAAGCTTCAAAACAACATTTAGCAACACTAAATTATCTTCAGTTTTATAACGTATTTTGGGTATAATAACGGCTCAAAACATATTTATTAGAATGAATAAAGATAAAAAAACAAAGAAATTTAGGAATATGCATAAGTTAAATTGCAAATAACTAAAGAAAGATTTGAGGCTATTGTAAAAATATTATAAATTGATTTATAGTATTATATGAGTTGGAGGACCAAGTAAAATAAAAAGGGATAAGATCAAATAAGGATAAGACGAAAGAAATATCTTATTTTTGTCTTGGAAAGGAGAGCAAATAAGGACAAGAGAGAAGAGAGAAGAAAGGAAGAAGAAGAAGAAGAAGAAGAAGAAGAAGAAGATCACAAGTATGGAATTTGAGTATCGGTATGGAATTACTAAATTTGAGTATTGGTATGGAATTTGAGTATTGGTATAGAATTTGAGTATAGTTTCGTATGGAAACTATGGGAGTATGGAAGTCTAGTTTTGGACTATAAAGTTTAGATCGTAGTTAAACCTCTATCTTGTGTATGGTTTGGGTTTGAAGCTCACAAGCTGCATTTAGTAGGAGTTGAGTTTAGAAGAGCTTTTAAAAGGCTCCCCCAAATATGTGTTTGAGAAGGGTGGTTGCAAGTGAACCCGGAAAATTCCTATTGTAGATCATATGTAGTAGCCAGATCTCGGAAACAAGTTTTTGGGTGTGGTCAGAAATACAGGGAATTCAGAAGTGAGTCCTTCTAGTAAATTTAGCCACATCAATGAACTTGATGTTAGGCTTTCGAATTTCTCGATTTGGACCTCTGTAGACCAAGTTATGGTCCTTTTTCCGAGGTCAGTCCATTTAGATCTGGTAAGAAGTCGGTTACGCGAATTCGGGTCAACTAGCCGGACCTTAGAGCAGGTTTTTGAGTCGAAATAAAGAGAATTTAGAAGTAAGTCCTTCTGGAAATTGTACTTACATCAATGAAATTGATGTTAGGCTTTTAATTTCTCAGTCGGTTACCATGGACCAAGTTATGATCTTTTCACTGCGAGCAGTCGAATGGGTGAGAGGTCGTGGCGTAGAAGGTTGTCAAGCGATCGACACACTCATCGCGGTCGGCACACCTCATGCAACTAAGGTCAGCAGACCTCATCATGTAGAGGTCAGCAAACCTCGTCCTGAAGAGCTCAACTCGTCACGCCATGCACGAGCTCAACTCGTCGTATGGCGGCTCGTCGCCGATTGACTCATCGCCCCGGTGTTCATTGAGAATAGCTGCGCATGACCTCCAACTTCGGAAGGTCATATCTCATCCGTTTGAACTCCGATTTGGGTGTTCTTGGACTCTATGGAAAGCCCATTGAGTCAAGAATCATCCATATACCTGAGGAGGATATTAGATGTCAGACTGAGGTGTTAGACTGAGCTCATCACTTCAGTTCAGCTCGGCCGGTACAGGTCAGCTCGTCAGGTGACTGCGCGCGACCTCAACTTCGGAAGGTCATATCTCGCCGTTTGAACTCGATTTAGGTGTTCTTTGACTCGTCCCATTGAGTCAAGAATACATTCATATGCCTGAGAGGATATTAGATGTCAGATTGAGGTGTGATGGGCCCCAAGGCTCATCACTTCAGTGCAGCTCGTCGAGTTCAGGTGACTTGTCAAGGCGGCTATCGCGCGACTATCAACGGAAGGTCCTTATCTCCTTCTGAACTCGATTTAGTGTTCTTAACACTGGACTCTATGGAAAGCCCATTGAGTCAGAATCATCCATATTCCTGAGGAAAATATTAGATGTTAGACCGGGTGTTGGGCTGCAGGCTCATCACTTCCAGTTCCACATTTCATCGATTCGGGTCGACTCGTCGAGGCGGCTGCGCGCGACCTCGAAAGCGGAGTCATATCTCCTTCGTTTGAACTCCGATTTGGGTGTTCTTGGACTCTATGGAAAGCCCATTGAGTCAAGAATACATTCATATGCCTGAGGAAGATATTAGATTTCAGACCGAGGTGATAGATCAAGCTCGTCCAGGACAGGTCAGCTCGTCAGTTTAGGTCAACTCGTCAATATTGACTGCGCATGACCTCCCGACCCGGAAGGTCACTTTTTATCTCCTTCGTTTGAACTCCAATTCGGGTGTTCTTGGACTCTATGGAAAGCCCATTAGTCAAGAAATCCATCCACATAGATAACTTGATAAAAATTGGAACTTTATATTAGTTCAATCATGAAACAGTAGGTCTTGGGGTAACCATAGTTAGTCAGTTATGAATTTATCATGCTTCAGCATCGTAGTAAGCGTGGTTATTTATACATCTGTGAATATGAAAAATGCAAAGATATGAATAAATGATTGTATATTTATATATCCCATATGAATACCGAATGACAATAGTATTCGAATAACAAAGATATCTTGAACATAAAATACATATTGATTGTGCAGAGCACGGTAGAGATAGATAGGCATGCCTATTAGGGAAAAATAAATGCATGACATACAAGTTTCTGATGCTCGAGGACCCGTTTGGTTTGGGTCGATGACATAGATCCGTTTGGATCGCGGTGGCCACGGTCACCGCAGCGCCTCTAGGCCCTCATGGATAGTCCTTTGTCTCGTACAATGATGATACGCCGGGTATCATATTCAGGAGCATAAGGTCAGCGTGCCGTCATTGATGACTACCTTTCCGGGTATAATATATCCGCGGTGCCTCCGGGCTTTTATAAATGATCATTGTCTCACACAATGATAACAGCGCCTTCGGGCCCTCATGGACCACTGTTTCATACAGTGAGTATAGCGCCGAGACCCTCATGAACCAACATTTCATAGTGAATACAACATAGCCAGACACTCATGGTTCACATATCGCATTAGGTTTATCTGGACATGAAACATAAAGAAAATAACGAGGTTTGTGCAAATGAAATGAAGAGAATATGACATCATTATTTAGCATGTGATGATAATTATCTGATTACAAAACAGTAAATACAAGTTAGTGAAAAGTATATGGATGATGATAAAAATGGAAGCGGTTATGATAAGTATATATGAGAAATGATAAGAATCATGCTTGATATATGTGTTATATGCATTTATGTAGAAGTGTGGTGACTTAATAGAGGTCGTAGTGTGTCATTAATTAAAATTTAAGCGTAAAACTATGTGGTCATTCAGTCGTGTAAGGTGCGAGAAGGGGCCAGAGGACGAGGCCATCCACATCATCAGGTCAAGGCCACCACGGCAATGGGTGCTTGCTTGGAAGACGCTTTAGGTGTATTTTTGTATATGAAATTTTGTAAAACAATGTAAATATTATAAGATCTTAATTCTTTAATATGGGCTTGTATATATATTTTTGCTTAATCATTTACTCACGAATATAATACAAGTTAATTGTTTAACATTATATGAATGAACTAGCTTAAAGTATATACGTGGAAAAAAAAAAAGAGTGACCCTCACTTGACATCCTATGCCGAGTTGGGGCGTCACAACATTTGTGTGGCTGTTGTGTACATTTTTATAATGAAAACAATTTACAAAAAGTATAACTTATCAACAATGAAGTTATATTCCTAAAATCTTCATTTGGGTGGTGAATCAGTTAATAGAGTCCCTTCCAAATCCCTTCTCTTCTAAAGAAGTTGGCTTCTTCCCAAGAATGGTTTGCCCCTCCATGTCCTTAGAGGTGGTCTAAATGGCGTGTTAGCCATGTTAACTGGACCACCATCACCTCTAGCCATAATTCTTCTATTGGCCGATGAAGTAGAGGTTTGTGACTAATTTCCCTCACAAATCAAACTTGATGTTGTGCCACTTGAAATTTGAAAAAAAAAAAGAATAATAAGTCAAACACTTTAATCAAGGTGAAATGTCATTTGGCGCACCGACTTGCAGGCGCGTGGAGTGCCGCAGCATAGTTGTGTTGAGCTAGGACTCTTTAACTGTACACACTTGCTTTTTCTATAAATAAAAAAACATTTGCATTTATTATAAGTACCCGCGCTAATTGGTATTCATATTCTATACACTTCGAGTCTCATTACTTCTCCTATACAAAACCATACCTATTCAAAAAATACGAGAGATTACTGAAGCGAAGTCTGGTGGCTTACACCTATCTCTGGATTTGGCTTTGCTTTCTGTGATGTGGGATGTCTGTCACTCTATCATATCATACCTTCTGTACTACACGGATTAAAAACTCGTGCTAAACTCGGCTTAGTGGAAAACATATCTGAGGGACGACTGATAACTATGATCGTTTCAACAAATACACTTATCTTATCATTTTCATATAACATACACTTCTATCATGTGACGTTTGACATATAACCTTTCATATCATTTATTTCTTATTCTAATACTTATCATTTAATTTATTATCTTTCTAATGGTTCATATTACATATCCTATTTTGTGCATGTCATATTCATATACATATATTACTTTCATGGTTATATACTATACCATTTGTTATGTTCTATTTTCATATCTTTATTATCATGTACCGTCATCGGTATCTTGTTTTCCGTCTTGTTATCCGTATCTTATGTTCATATACTAATTTCATATCTTTGTATTCATGTCTTGTTCATGTCTCGCATTTTCATATCTTGTTTCTTGTTATACTTTTCATATTACTTTCTCTTTCATGTCTTGTACTTGTTATTATCTTTTAGGTATTACTATCTTTTAAATTTCCATATCTTTGTTTCATGTACTATGTATTTTTCATATATTATCATATTTCATATACTGTCATCTTGTACTTTTCATATATTGTATTACCATATCTTTTGAATCCATTTTACATTCTTATACATTTTTCATATATCATGTCGGATCGTATAATCTCATGTTCTAAGAGCTTATCATCACATAGCAATGCTATACTTCTCGAGATCATATCATATCTTTTCATGTCATATTCAAATAATTTGTTTGATTCGTGTCTGTGCTTGTGAAGTGGATAAAGGAAACTATAAGGGCTTTAAAGGAGGCGTTATCGTTATGCGAAGACAGTAATGCATTTATAGGGCAGAAGGTCTTTGTTATCATTATGCGAGACAATGACCATCTATAGAGGCAGAAGGCGCTATAATGACCAACGGAGCCAAGCGTCGATATCTTTGTGAGACTTGATAGGCATGCGGCTCTATCACTGCCAGGGTTAGCGGACAATCCATTTATTACATTTTACGTACATATCTCATCTACGTAGATAACTATTGTTATACGTAACATCGATGTGATATACACTAGTATTATTTAAATTACGCCAATACCTTCACATATTTCTTAACCCATTGTGTTCTTATATTTCATTACAATCGTATATTCATATCTTTTTCTATCATTTAGTTTGTCTTCGTATCATATACCTGTAATCATCATATATCATGAATGCATTTATGCACTCTTGTATTCATATATTCGTATATATCTTTATACATTAATATCCCTTTATATCCTTTATGCATCATATCCTTTATACGTTTCTATCATGATTTAGCTAATTCGTATTATCTTTCTATATTTCTATCGTAGTATGCTTTTACTCATTCATGTGTTCACCATCATGTTCCATCTATTAGTTTATATATATGATCACCTCATTCATATCATATACTCTTATATTCATATCATCATCATCCCCCATCTTGTCTTATATCTTGTGCTTTATATCTTACGTATCTTTGCTCAGTATCGTATCTTTATGACATATACCTACCATTCCTATACTTGTACGTTTCTTGTACTTTATTAAATGCGGCATCTATATCTCCCATAAGTCTGAGAGCAGAGACTCTTCCTTTGATACCTGTAGGTACTCTTATCTATACTCCTTTGCATATCAAATACAAATATCATTCTTATTTATTTGTTCATATCTACTCATTTCTTACCATGTATTCGATTAGCTTTAACAAGCGATTAATGCGCTTGGTACAAAAATTCGAATTTTCAGACAATATGTGGGCACCAAATGCCATTAAATAGCATATGGTTAGATTCTAGACTCGATGAGCTTTCCATAGAGTCGAGAACACAACGGTCTAACGAAGGAGTTATACGAGTGCAAGCCATGAAGAAATGACAACTTACGACACTTGCATCGATGCGGCTGACCACTTGTTTTGTCATTTTCGGACTTATTATAAGCTCAAGATTGTATCAAGATATATATGGATGGATTTTATTCGAAGAACTTTTCTAATGAAGTCGAGAACACCCAAAAGGAGTCTAACGAAGGAGTTATGCAGAATTGCAAAAACCATAAGAGAATCGGCAACTGCGGCACTTGCATCGTGCGGCCGACCTTGGTTTTTGTCATTTCGGACTTATTATAAGCTCAATATTGTATCAAGCTATATATGGATGGATTAGACTCAAAGGCTTTCATAGAGTCGAACACCCAAAGCGGAGTCCCTAACGAAGGAGTTGTACAGAATTCTGTGAAGTAGAGAAATCGGCGACTTGCGGCACTTGCATTGGTAGCGAAACCACTGGTTTTGTCATTTTGGACTTATTATAAGCTCAAGATTGTATCAAGCTATATATGGATGGATTCTAGACTCAAAGGGCTTTCCATAGAGTCTAAGAACACCCAAAACGGAGTTCGGACAAAGGAGTTATGGCCGTTCAAAGTTAGAGGTTTGGAAAGTGTGCAGGGGCTACGCAATTGCGTGGAAACTCCTTTAATTCGTGCCAGAAGATTCTAAATTTGAGCCCGTGCGCCAATGGCGTGACTTCCACGCACCAGCGTGCGGAGGAAGCTCATGGCTATTTCGGGTATGAATTTTGACCGAGAAACCATCCCAGGAACAATACTTGTCCACCGGCCCTAATATCTCCCAATTAGGGGCCACAAAACGTGCCCTGAAATATGGCACCAAACATGCAGCTGGCGCTAAAACAATCCTACAATCACTCCAAAGTAGGAATAAAACCAAAATTCAAAATCCATACAAATTATACACCAAAGCATAGCCTCCATACCCAAAACCATACTAATTCCATACAAAACTAGACTTCCATACCAAAAATCATAGAAATCCTTACTTAGTTCCATACTAAAAATCATAGAAATCCTTACTTAGTTCCATACAAAATCCACACTACTCCATAAAAAAACCCATACTAAAATCTTAGTTTCGATACCTTTATTTCTCCTTCTCTTCTTCTTCTTCTTCTTCTTCTTCTTCTTCTTCTTCTCTTCCTTTCTCCCTTCTTCTCTCCTTGGCCTTCACGTTGGAGCTCTCAAATGTGAGACCAAAAATGAGATATTTTTGGTCTCATCTTCTTTTATATTAAAATTTTCCTTTTATTGCAATAGGGTCCTCCGACTCTTGACCATTTGCATATCAACTTTATGCTATTTCTACAATAGCATACCCTCTTCTTATATTATGACTTCCATATCCTTTTTAACAAATTACAAATTTGTTCTTGTGTCTTGTAAAATTTTCGGGTTTCTCAATTTCCATGTTTCGCATTTAAATTACGAAAAATTCAAATTATGCCTACAAAATACCCTAAATATGTTGAAAACGATTAGAGTATATTTCGGGGTGTTACATGAAAACATGCATGTATGGGATCCAAGCTGGAACATAAGTACTGACATTGTACAAGATTCCAACTTAAGTACCACTTGAAGCATGCTTTGCTGATGATCTAATTTGTAACTTGCTCACCCTTGGTCTTGATCTTAGAGATGAGAAATATGTTGGTCTAATTGCAGACTAGGTGGAATAGAAGTTGTTGGAGGCATTGAAGGTGGTTTGTGCTAGCATTGGCCCCGGTTGTATTGTTCAAGTCTAAACTAGTTGTGATGGGCGAGGAGTTGACTATCTTTGGTTGAGGCCACGACTAGGGTTGTTCAGGAGATGCAATTGATAGTATTTCTAGAGCTGGAATGGTGGTGTCAGATTGAGATTTGTTAAATTTGCAAATAATGAATATTAGTAAACATTACCATAATGCACAAACTATAGGTGTTACATTTGAAAAGGAAAAAGTCTAAACACGAGCTACGCAAAGTTCTTTGTTGTGGCCTTGCTTATTATAAAACACTACATGTAACATGATAACCTTTTCTAGTAAATTTTTTTCTTGAAATTACTAGTCTTGGTTCATTTGCCCCTCTCATTCTCTTGGTTTGTGGTCTACCTTTCTTCTTTTCTACATTAGAATGAGCTATAGGAAGATAGTTTGGAGTTTATAAAATCTCTTCTCCCTTACTAGCATACTCTTATACATATAATCAACTTCCCATGAATCCCTATGATACCATCTGGATATGTGATCATGTGGATCTTGTTTGTTATGAACCAAGGCATTTATGGCATGTTGGCATGTTAGCAAGGGATTCTAGTAAGATCACATACCCTACATGTGCAAGAATTTGCAGACAAACAAACTGTATGGATATCATCTCCCTCACTTATCTCATGATCAGTGTCTCCATTAAATAGCACAACACATCCAGCAACCAATCCCTTATTTATTTGAAAGATTTCATTACATGAGAGACTATACTCATTAATCCACTTCTACATTGGTCCATAATGGCTAAATTATTCATGGTTTTCCTTCTAATGAACTCCAAATGGACCTAATGGGTTTGTATCTAGCATTAATCATCCAAGAATTGGAACTTTCATTGAAATTGTTATCAATTGCCCAACACTTACATCTACTGCTAAAATACGCACGACACCATGTATGGGGTGGGTAAGCCATGAGGGCCCTAGTAGCATCACTACTTATCTCATTAAGTTTCTTCATGTTATCTGTGAATTCCTTTTCAAATGTTGACCATACTATTTTCCAAAATTGCATATGTAATTCCCTCCATGTTTCTTTGACCAATTAGCATAGATTTTGCCTGGCATAACTTTATGCTCTATAACCAAATGTGAACATTTAAAAACTTAACATTGATAAATAATGTAAATAAACAAATTATTACAATATAACTTAAATGAATGCATGATGTTTAAAATGATATTTTACCTTGTTTATGTTAGAAATAAGTGCGTAGTTCTTTACATCATCTCCAATGCAGTTATTTGCTGATAGAAGTGAACCATGACCAATTACATTCTAATTCATTCTTCACACAAGCCTAAGCTATAAGGAAAGTCTTGTCATCTCCATCTCTCACCAACAACTAGCTAGCTCACCATAATTGCCTCTTTAAAAACCAGCCATCAAGACCTATGATAGGCCTACAAACATCCTTTTAAACACCCTTCTACATTCTCTCATTTCATCCCTTGACAACTCTACCAAGATTGTACTCCCTGGATTACTTCACTTTAGCTCATTTGCATAAGCCTCCAATTCTGAGTATTCAGTGGTGAAAGTACCCTTAAATGCATCAAGCACCATCCTTCTTACTCTTTTACCCTTAGAATATGCAATTTGCTTTCTCAATTCTTTCTCAACATCTTGTTTTAAGTCTTTCACCTTGTAATCATGCTTTTCCAAAAAATTTGCTTATAAAGTTTGGCTAAGAACTTAACAGATGTTCTTGGGTTACTAAATATTTTGTAACAATTGTGCTCTAGGACTAAAGTATTCACTGCTAGTCTAAGGTTAGAACCATCTTTACTCACATATAACAAGAAGGGATACCCATCCTCAAACTTCAGCCTTATTATCCTTGGTTCACTTCTCACAAATTTCAATGCCACACCCCTAGAAATGGCATACTTGGCTATTTCTTCCCTCACCTCATCTGCACACCCAAAAGTCATTCCTAACTCAAAATACTGTCTTTGGTCATCAACATTAAAATGTACTAGATTACTTTTTTTTTTAGGACCTCAAGATTATTAGCAAGGTCCTAGATGTCCTCACTCCCATCAGACATTCACTCCCCTATTCACTGTGCTCACTCTCATTAGTGTCATAATTGATCTCTTCACCTACCCTGCTTGTTTAGGTATTTGACAATCCATTTGGTTCATCAACTCCATCCTCCAATGAAGGTGCATTAATATCTTGATTTTCAACTGAGTGGATGTTGGGAGCATATATTAGAGCATCAATGTCATGAGGATTAGCAAAGAACAATACATTAGTGTCACCATTCATTTTACTTAAAATCTTTATTATCCCATCATTGTCCTCAACTAAATATAGGCCCTCAGTAATGCTCAATCCAAGTTCCATTACATACAAATTTTCTACATTCTCATTGTTTAATTGCTCTTTGTACACATTGTGGATGGAGGCAACATCTAGATGATCAATTTCAAAATCCTCCACTATAAGAACCTATTTTCCCACATAACTTAAACTAGGCTCTAGCCCGAGTCCATAGTGTATATGCAAATAGAGGCTAGCTGATTCAGAGTGATTGGTGTTTGCTTCACATCGAGACCCAGGGCAAAATCGAGTCGGGCCTAATTTATATCAGGTTGCCATTTTATTGGCCTAGCCTAGCCCTATACCAGGCCAACAAGCTAGTGGGCCAACCCATCCCTATGTATACAAAAAAAAAAAATCCTAGACGGCACTTCCTCCCTTCTCTCTCTCAAATCAAAAACCCTAGTCGAACCCTTCAAAGAAAGAAATCTCCCATCCCAACTACTGGTGCGTTTCTTCTCTTTAAAGTTGAGGAGTTTTCTTCTCTTTATCATCTACGACATCTCATTTGGTCAAAGGTAAGGGCTTTTCTTTCATCTTCATTTTTTTCAAAAAGCTCTTTCTTCTTGTGGTTCATGTGTTGTGTCGTTGGTTCAAAAAGAAAAGTTAATCAATCGAGTCTCCGAACCTACTTCTCCATTCTCTTTCTAGTCCCTTCAATTCTCCACCCTATTTATTTACTAGAAAAACTACCCATCATATTTTGATTAGGAATTCCTATAGAATAACTTTCTGATTATACACTTAATTACTATGTATTTGATCCTTCATATTCTAAATTCTTGGAGTTTAGACCATCTGTTGTCTTTGTATCAGCAATACGATGCTGTTCAAAAGAATTACTTTCCTTAAAATCAAATGCCAGTCTCCTGACTTATATCATTGGTATCATTCCTCATGAACAAAAGGTAAATGTGCATTAAATTTGTATGAGTTTGTGCATATGATTGAATGCTCTATGTTGTTTTTATTTATGGAGGGTTTTCAAATTTTGGGACGATCCCCAACAAGGAGCAAAGATCATGGAATTTAAGCTGATTGATCCGGTATGCAAAGATGGTCTCTCTGACAAGAAGGGCCGACAATTTTTTTAATTAGGCAATCATTGCTTAGGCTAACGATGATTGACTTAATTTTTTCAGACCAATAAAATTAAAGTCCAACCAAACCCTAATTACAAGTTGGTTAGGCTAACCTAACAGTGAAAATTCTTGTATATACAAATCTACTACCTCCTCAATTACATTGATAGCCTTGATACCTTATTATTCAATTTATCAATGATATCTGGCGCTTGGTAATATAAATTAAATAATCAGTCCAGAATACATATATCCACATAGCACACAACACAACAGGTTCCAACACATGGTGTTTGTGCTATCCTTTTGTATAAAGCACCACAACATAATCAAATACTGGACCACATAGTACACAATAATAAAGCACATTGATTCATCAACTACAATTCATAACAAATTAAGGTTGAACCGCACATTGAATATGATATACAAGCAACTTTCTAGGACCAGATATGATACGACCAGAACAATTAATCAACAATTTGGATGAGAAATTACCCCTAAAGGCACAAATAGTCGACATATATATGATGAAACACAACACACGATACCTAGCCATATCAATTTTTAAGACCACATGTCCCCAAACACAAAACAGATTAGGGACCACATCCATTTAACAAAATTTTTGGAGTCATTACCAGAGACAAGCAGTATGCAATCACATTTCGAAGAGCTTTTTGTTATAAGCACTACGACTTTAAGAACCTTACTTTCACTTGTTGATCTCAAAATAGGGTTTGAAGTTAGGGAGAAAATCCACCTTTTGATTATGTTGACATATTAGAGTGGATTAGGGCAAGAAAAATGATACAGTGATGAAGTTAAGAAGAACTTGATTTGGTCTTCCGGATTATGGGGAGTCGGGGCAAGAAAATGATGCGGAGTCTCGATTTGATTTAATCGATTAGAGGCGATGAAGGATCAAATGTTGGGTTGAAGTTAGGAAGGATTAGGGAAAAATTGATTTGATTTTGGGTTTAAAATGTGATTAAACTCAATTAGCACGTCAAACGGCCGTATCGCGTCATTTACTTGACGGTTGTCAAGTAAAGCAAGATGCGATGGCGGGGGCATCATAATTTCTGGACATAGAAATACGAATGGACCGAAAAAAAAAAAACTTATTGACAAAATTAAACTTTCGGTATAAACTCAAGGGTCCCATGATTTTTCAAAATCATTGTTAAGCATTTAAATCTTTCCTGATTCTATTTAAAATGCTTTTAATAGAAGTGTATTCTTTATAAAGATTTTTTAATAAATAATGTAAGTATTCTTTTAGATTTTTAAAAATATTTCCTTAATTTTATCAAATCTCTATTATTTTTATAAATACACTTTTTTAACTAAAAATACTTCGACATATTGTATTGACTTTACTACGAAAGCACTTTTGACAACAAATATTATTAACTAAAAGCTTTTTCTCTTATTGATCAATCAACAAACTTTAATCCTAAAAGAAACCTATTATGCATATTAATTAAAGCAAGTGAATTTTCTTTTTGAATACACTCTAGTTTCAAGCTAGTAAACTGAAAGTTGAATATGACTTAGCCACTAAACCAAGAGGGGGTGAATTGGATTTCTCAAAAAATTTATACAAATCATTAAGAAATCTTCAATTTAATTCAAGAACAATAAATAAAGAGATAAGGATAAAAAATGCAAACTTGGATTTATAGTGGTTCAGCACACCCTTGCCTATGTCCACTTCTCGTCAACCTTCAACCAGTGAGGGTTCCACTAGTATCAAGCTCTAACCCGAGCTTCTTCCTTTCACACTTGGATTTTGGCTCCAATTGGCACTTCACAAATCCTTCAAATTATACACACTTGAAGCCTTCTTTAATAATCAATGAGACTCTCTCCCTCTCTAGCTTTCAAGATAGATCAAATACATCTCAAGCTATGATGAACACAAAGGTGCAATCTAAAATATGCAAGTGAAATGAATGTATCAAGAATCTAGATTGAGAATTTATTTAGTGAGTAAATAGTAGTCAGATAATAATGCACAAGTCTTATGGCACAAATGATCCTCAAAATAAGAATATATAGAGGAAAAACTCAGCAATGATTAATGCATAAACGACATTACCCATCCATGTTGACCGCTCTTACAGTTAAAGTATTTAATGCTGTAAGTTACTGCTTTATGAATGACAGATTCTAACTATTAATAATCGTCATTTGCTTGCTCGATCAATTGATGGAAGTAAAGCCACCGATCTAAATCAATGGTGCTACACATCTCATATGGTGCTCCAACTAGCTTTAATTTATTAAACTCTGATTGATCAACCAAGACCGAGACGTACAATTGGTTTCTTACAAAAATTGTAGATTTGGGTCTGTTTCAACTCTTTTGCTCCAAATCAATTTATAACTTTAAATAACTCTTTTAAGCACTTTTAAATTCCAAATTACCAAGGTTTGATTATTAAACTTGAGTATTAAAACATTTAATCAATTAAAAGTTAAATCGAGCTAAAACACAAAGTTTGCAAAGAATGTCGAAAATGACCCAAAAATGGTCACTTTAAGTTCTTTTCATTCTAAAACAATTTAAAACCTTAGATAACACTTTTAAACACATTTTAAACTTCAAACACCTAAGGTTTGATACTCATGCTTGAGTTTTCAAAAAGATATTCTATTTAGACATAAAAATCGAGTAATGAAGAATATGCATGTAAGATATAATATATCCTAAAGTGCATCAATGCATTCATCTTACATAGATTCCTAAGCTTACAAAATTTTCATTTGATCATTGAGCTTGGAGTCTTGGTTACTTGTCATTTTAGATTTGAAATATGGGTTATTTGATTTGAGTGAACTTGACTTCCAAGAGTTTGATCAAATACACCATTCATCTTAAGCCACAGTTCCTCTCATTCGATGCCTGGACACTCTAACCTATCATTTAACCTCTGCTAACGCTAAGCCATGGTCATCAAAACTTTAATTTGTAAGGTCACTAATATAACTCTCCTCCCCCCCCTTATGCCTTTTGTTCATTTAAACTGGTGAAACATACCCACCACTTGCCTAAGATAATAGACAATTAAAGCAAGTGATAATTATATATTTTATTGAAAAACCTACCAATTTTCTAGGATAAGAGAAACAAAAAAGTGAGACTTCCTAGTCAGTGGCACCCACAACTCACCAATTTTGGGGGCATTTAATGACTTGTTTGGACCATCATTTAAAAGTAAATCATTTTTATTATATTTTGTTTTTTCATATTTTGCATAGTAAAATCAAATATGAAAAAATGAACCTTTTTTTCACTATTTTAGAGGATCATGTAATTATTATTCCTTTTCTTCTTTCATCCATTCAAAATCAAATATAATCTCAAATGAGTACTTGATAAATCACATACCATACAAATGTCAAGGTGACAATACCAAAGAAAAATGTAAAGGCTTACTTGATAAATTATTTTTAAATCGCTTTTGAAGTTTTCTTATTTTAAAAAAAGAAAATACATTGCATAATCATTTTTTTGTATATTCACTAAAATATGCTATAAAGATTTTATTCTTATAAATTTGTTTCTTATTGGAACTCAACTCAATCCCCTCTCCTCCTTATGTTTAAGCTATTAACAACTAGAGGAAGGTCTTATTAACACAATCATACATTTATTTATTGTACTAATAATAGTATAAAATCATTCTTTCTTTTTAAATTTAAAAACAGAAAATAAGATGTTTTCATGAACATCTTTGAGTTATATGTGTTTTAGTTTTACTGTTTTCCATTGTTGTTTAAAACTAATCACAGATTCAAAAAATAAAAAATAAAAAGATATTTCTAAATTCTTAACAGAGATTTTTGTTTTTCAAAGTCATTTAAAAAACCTTGAGACCTATCTCAATGGTATCAAGGTGAAATGGATATATAAGAGAACTAGGATGTATCATGATCTAATCCTTGGAAGGAGAGATTACTACGTAAAAAAAAAAAGTCATTTTAAAAAATAATTACCAAGATCTGGTTGTCCATGAATAGAAAAAGTAGGCAGATAAACTATCAACCAACAGTCATCATAAGTCGCCAAGTGTCATCCCCTCCTATCCGATCTCTACAAAAGGGTTTCTATTAAACTCTCAGAAAAGGAAAACCTAAAGGAAAGTGATGGAGCAGATACAGCATAAACAGCAGTTGGAAGGAGCGGATTGAAGCCTGCTGTGGCTGAGTTGGGCACAGGTGAAGATCAAATTAACCTCTTTTTTGTTTTTGACTTCAAGATCAAACCTCATTCTTGATAATATCAGTTATTTTAATTTTGTACCCATTCCCCAAAAGCAAGTTTCTCAGGTCCTAAGACGGTACTGTTCCTCCATGGATTCCCTGAAATATGGTATTCCTGGAGGCACCAAATGGTTGCTGCTGCTGCCGCCGGATACCGAGCAATTGCCTTTGATTTTAGGGGATATGGGCTCTCCCAACTCCCTCCTGAGCCGGAGAAGGCTTCTTGATGATCTGTGGTTGATGTCATTGGAATTAGTGGACGGTCTGGGCATCAGTAAGGTACTATATAGTGCCCTTAATAAAATATCAAAACCTTGCAGATCTTCAAGGATGAATTTGTGTCTGTTTGGTAACTGTGGTTTTTAGTTTGAGATTGATCTCATCGTTTATTTTCAGAATCTGTTTCTCAGTGATCTCAAGTGTGGGTGGGTATTACTTAGTATTATAGTATATATAAGATTTTATTTATTAATAGGTTATAATTATTGGGGAAGTATGTTTTAGGTTGTGGGACCTTATATTTATCAGAGTGTATCAAATCACTAAAATTAAATATAAGGCTATATAACTTGATGAGACAAAAATACCCTTTAATAAGTTAACTTTATTCCAACTAAATCCATCCCAACCTCCAACAACCGACCCGTCCTCCCCCACCCACCCAAGTCCAAGACCTGGCCAACCCATCCAATATTCTTCTTTTTTTTTGAATGTACAAAATTTATGATTTTTAATTTATTTAGAATTAACTTAGATAACATAATATCTTATTTTCATTTATTTAGAAGATTTACTAATTAAAAACTATTTTTAAATTTTTATTTATTCATTTTTTTATTTTTTTATTAAAATTTATTTTGTATAATAATATATTAAAGTAAATAACTTTAATATTTAAATATATTAACATATATCAATAATTAATCTAATAAATATTAATAATAGATTATATATATATATTCATAATACTTTTTATTTATGATTGCTTTATTTTCTTATTTTTAATACTTTTATATTTTAAATTTTATAAACTCAAGTTTTAAAACATAAATAAAAATACCATCCACAAGTTACATTATTCTACACAGCAGTAAAAAAGTAATATACAAACAACAAAAATAGAATAACAAATAAATAAATTTTTAAAGAATAATCTTTAATTAAGTGGGAACTCTGAAGTCCTCTTCAACTTAAAAGGATAAATAAAAATAAAGATAACAGGTGATGCAGAGCTTCTATAAACACACCAACATTGGGAATTCAGCCCTAATTATTGGGAAGAATTGAGATCGGGAGGTCAAGACGCATTGAATACATGTGAAAACTCTTTTCGACCTATTCGGGCTTCCTAAGCAAAAACGTAATGATCAGACAAACTCCTCACGAGAGCTACCATATGATTTTAGAAAGATTTGCCACAGATTTTCGAGGATTTGTTTGGCACTTGCTGTACTCTTTGTATTGTTCAAATATTTATTCATCCTTTTAGGAAGATTTGCTTTATTTATTTTGTAGCTATTATTTATTTAAAAGTTTCGCTTATTTTATTTTAGGAAGATTCTGTCTTATTTGATTTATGTTTCTCTTTGTGAGTTACCTTTCAGAATTCCAAGTTTCTTCAGCTTGAAAGAGGCTCGCTTTGATTTAGAAAGCATGGGGCCATATACACCTCCCACCAGCCTTTGAACTGGTCTGCCTAATAACATTTCAGATTTCCTTTAAGAGTTCTCTCTGTTCTCTTATCTCACGGATCCACTGTGGAAAAAAAAAAAAATTTTTTTTTTTTTTTTTTTTTTTTTTTTTTTTTTTTTTGGGTGTAAAATGTAGCCTTCTCGCGCTTCTCACCCAGGATTCTCGTGTAAGATTGTCCGCTTATCAAATCAACTCATTCATAGTCAGATCAGGGAGCTTTCACTCTATCACATCGATCTGGTAAAGCGACGTTTATTAAACCTAGCAGAACCACTTCATAAGAACCTCTACTCTCCTCACCATCTCATCTTTTCTAAACTCTTCCATAACCAAATTTTCAACCTCAACCCAAAACTTTCCAAATTGCTCCATACTACTAAAACCTTCCTAAATACTCCTCATTCCCTTATATATCATAAATTCAATCTTTCTTAACTTAGAAAATCTCCAAAATTGTCCATAACCTATTTTTGGCTCAAGAAACTACCCCAAACCCATATTTTGACTTAATTAAACTTCCTGATCATCCATCACTGGCCCAACCTTGCACTCAAAGTAACTCGCAGCCCCAAGGATCGATACCATCATAAGCCAAAGAGTATTCTTGGTTCCTAGACAAGGAGTCCACGGGTTCAAGTAGTTCTAATCTCGACAAAACGCATTGCCGATCTTGAATCTGGTTCAACGTCTACAAAAGCAGCATGGCTATCAATGATGATCCTATGATACAAAGATCTGCTGGAAGGTGAAGGTGATGAAAGTTTTGATAGGAACCTGTGTCGCCTATCCAAGTTCGGATTACTTGAGTTAAGAAGCCTAAAGACAAGCATTCAAGAGAATATGATTACGAGGAAGGCATGAAGATCGATACTGCTGATGATGATTACTATGAGAAATCTAATAATGATGAAAGTTCAAATTCAATCCAAAGTTTGATATTCCGAATTTGAAGCGAAGAATGGCCGTCGATGACTGATTTGGTTAGCACTGGCTGAACGCGCTTTTTGAATATTATGATCCCCGAGAAGCAAGGTAGTTATGGCTATCAAGATGCTACATGAATGCTTTTTTGGTGAAAATTTAAAGAGGCAGCGCCGCAGAGATGACAAGCAGTTAAGATTGAAACTTGGGAAAAGATGAAGAAAGAACTAAAAGGGAAGTATCTTCCTTCCATCGCCAAGATATCTTCCTGTACCCGTAATTTGGCAAAGAGGAATCTAACTGCGGGAGTGGCGGTCTGCTGAGTTTGGAAAATTCACGATCAGCTGAGACGGAAGAGGCCGAGGAGCACCATAGTCCGCTACCTTGCGGGTTTGATTTGCAAACATATAATACTCCTTCAAGATGATAAAGTCGCCTGTGTCGAGGTCTTCAAACAAAATGGGGTTTATCAAATCAGATTAAAGAAGGATTTATCAAGAATTCGACCATGGGTCCTAGTGTGCTAAAACCACCCTTAAAACCTCAAGTAAAAAGGTGAAGTGCACAAGCCACAAGAAGAGTCTACCTTCTAAGTCAAAGCAAAGGCTTTAAATGCTGGATTTGGGCATATAGCTTCTCAATGTCCTGCAACGACGAGTGCGGTTGCCTCAGAATTGAAGAATAAGCCGAGGGAAGAAGGATCAAGAGGGCAATTGAATCCACCATGAAGATAAGGATGAACTTGAATATGTCCCACCATGGGACTTCCTTAGTTGTTCAAAGGAGTCTTAAGATACAGGCAGCCTTGTTGAGAGAATTGGTCATGGTCCAATGTCTTTCACACAAAGTGCACATCTAATATCAGGTTTGTTTGGAGTTATTATTGATAAGGGGAGCCTAGAATCAGGTTTCCTGAGATGGTGCAAAAGCTTGACGGAAGATGGATCCACATCCAAACCCTATAAACTTAGCCGTGGGCTTCAAGAGGCAGTGATATCAAGGTAAAGCATAGGTGCCTTGTCCCTTTACAACAGAAAGCACCACTAAGATCTAGGTATGCAGTGATGTCAGTTCCACCCATGTTCATTACCGCTACTCGAGGCCATGGCAATATGATGTGAATACGAAGATAGCTTCAAGAACACTTACACACTGGCAAGGATGGTTAAAATTGTCTTAGCAATCATGAAACCCAAGAATTACCCAAATTCTCCAAACCACAGAGCAAATTCTTGTCAAAATCCGGAAGTTGAGAAAGAAACGAGTCGGTTCGGGATGTGATGGTCGGTTGCTATTGAAGAAACCGAAAAGGGAGAAGGAGATCCCAAGTTAAGTAGAGCACCGCGACATCTTGTCGATGTAGTACCCCGAGATCTCCACATACCGCTTCCGTAGGTAGTTATTCAACATCAAATGCACTTCATACCGTGTCTCCTCGTTTTGCCCAATAAAACCACCTTTATAGGATGAGTCCTAAAGAACATGAAGACTACAAGACAAGTTGATGAGTTCTCAATGTGCGCTTTATTCTGGCAAGAGCCTTCATGTGGTTCCTCGCCAGGTTAGTACCAAAGAAGGATGGATTCGAGGATGCGTGTTGACTTGCAGATGTACCAACAAGATTACTATTGAACATCGATTTCCATTCCAAGACTCGATGATTTGTTTGATCAACTCTATGGTGCATCCATCTTTTCGAAGATTGATCTGAGGAGTGATAACAAATCTTCGGGATGAGTAGAAGGAGACAATGGAAGACGGCCCCTTAAAACTCTCGATGACCCTTATGAGTGGGATGGCATGCTTATTTGGACTATCCAATGCCCTAGCACTTTGATGAGGTTTATGAATCATATCCTTAAGCCATGCATTGGAATTATGGTGGTATACTTTGATGATATTTCATCTATAGCAAAAATTCGATGGAGCACTTGGAACATTCGAGGCAATTGTTCTCATCCTAAGGAGCAACGATTATTTGTCAACTTGAAGAAGTGTGACTTCAAGTCGGTTTAACTACATTTCTTGAGCCATGTGGTTACTAAAGATGGAATTGAGATGGACCAAAGCAAGATAGAGGCAATTACGAATTGGCTAACTCCCACTTCATTCATGATGTGAGAAGTTTCATGGCTAGTCTCTTTATAGAGATTTATTCGTGGATTTAGCTCTATAATGGCTCCTCAGAATCGACGCTTAAAGGAGACAAATTCAAGTGGACTGTTGCCAAGAAAGCTTCGAGTTGATTAAGAAGAAAGTAATTGCAGCCCCATGTTTGGTTTCACTATTTTCAACAAAGTCTTCAAGGAGAGATATGATTCAAGTTGATTGTGCCACCTAGTCAAGAAGGAAGACCACTGCTTTTCTTCAGTGAGAAGTTAAATGAAGCAAGTACCCACCTATGACAAGAGTTTTATGCCACTATGTATTTCATTCATCGAGTCAATACTTGCTTTACAAGCCATTTGTGCTTTTCCTGCATCATGAAGCACTAAAATTCATCAACAACCAAACATTAAGTTGAATCAAGATTACTTAATACTTAGTAATCTTGCTGCTACAACTCACAAATCATATAAAGCTGCAATTATAATCTGTCATGATGCCTTATAGAGATGATGTCCCAGTGACCTAAGGCAAGTCCGCTAGTTGGATTCATGTGTCAAAGAACCATACGAGGAGGATGCTGATTTTTTGGTGAACTGGAAGGCATGCGCCAACAAGCCTTCAAGGATTTTGTAAGGATGGACGTGTTTTCTTTAAAGGAAACACTCTATGCATCCCTTCGTCTTCGAGACATCAGTATTTTGACGAGTTTCATATGGAACATTAGAGGACACTTGGGTGAAGCAAAACCTTAGCTCTAAAGCAAGGCAAACTTTCTTCGTCTGGCTAGAGAAAGACATTGCTAGATTTGTCAAGAAGTGTGTTAGTGCATGATGGCTAAAATCATGGAAACAATGCTGACTATATACTACTATTGCCAATCCCAAATATGCCAGGAGGAGGTAAGCTCGATTTTGTTGGGATTACCTGAACACAAAGAAACAAAGATCGACTCAAGGGTCGCTGATGCTTAAAGATGTACTCACTTCAGACATAAGGCACATGTCTAATGATGCTTCAGATGCTACGACTTGTACTTAAAGAGATCAGAATACATGGTCCCTAAGACTATGGTTTCGGTGATCAGGACTCTAAGCTTAATACTTTCGAGAACTCAGAGGAAATCGACTTTTTTACCTGTTTCAAGCACTTATCACCCTTGCTAAACCATGGTCAAACCGTTACTTAATAAGTCGAAATTTATAAGGAGCTATGGAAAGAACGTGAAACAATGGGATTGATTCTTAATTCAAATTGAGCTTTGCCTACAATAGTCCATGCATTTAACCGTTAAAAGCTCATTTGAGGTAGTCTATGGACTACAACCGACTGACCCATGGAATTAGCACCCCATCCGACTATTCAACAATTTAGTGAGATGTGTCGACAAAGAGAGATCAGTAAAGCTGCGACATTATTCCGCTTGAAGATCATATGAATGCCAGACATGTGAAATACAAAATGTATCGCCGTGAAGTAGTATGGCCCTTCAAGATTATAGAGAAAATTGGAGAGAATGCCTACAGGCTGCACTGCTGCGAATATGAAATTTCTCCAATGTTCAATGTTAGTGACTCGAAAGCCTATCACGATGAAGACTGAGGTGTTTTTCCCACCATGATCGATGCAGGAGCTTCATAAACACACCCCAACATCGACCGTACCCTACTCATCGCTATTAACTGACCGTGGCGGCCGGGACACGCATCACACTTAAAACTCTTGACCTCATTCGCTCTCGTATAAAAACGTGGTCACTGACAAACCTCAATGCGACACCATATCAGATTTTGAAAGATTTATACACAGGATCTCTCGAGGATTTGTTTTATGACTACAGGTTTCTTTAGAAATATTTGCTCCAATATTTTATTCTATCCCTTATAAGATTTGCTTATTTATTTGTGAAAAGCCGTTTATTTATTTGTAGAAAGTCATTTCTATTTATTTTATAAGATTTGCTTTATTTGCAGCTTTTCTTTTATGAATGCTTTTGTAATTTGTTTCTTCCCACTTAAAGTAAGCCGTTTTGATTTAGAAAGATGTTATAAATTTCCTAATGCATTTTGACAAATCGGGCCAAGTTTAATAATATTTGATTTCTCTTTAAGAGTTCTCTCTGTTCTCTTATCTCTCTGGTGATCCCCACGAGTCTGCATTTCATACCTAGGTGGATTCCTTGGTGGCTGTCTTTGTCCTACTTATCAATCAACTCGTCCCATAGTTGATCGTGGCGCCTTCACTCCATCATCGATCTTGTGTGGATCGCTTCATTAAACCTATAACCACCTTGTGCAACTCTACCCTCTCCATCTCATCTTTTTCTTTAAACTTTCCATAACCAAATCTTTCAACCTCAACCCAAAACCTTTCCAAATCTTGTTCCACACACAAACCTTCAACACCTCTTTCCCCCCTTTTTTATATACCATAGCAATCACCTTTCTAACTTAGAAAATCTCCAAAATTCATTCCATAACCTATTTTCGCCTGGTTAAAATCACTCCAAACCCATATTTTGACTTACCTAAACTTTCCCTGACTATCCATCACTATCCCAACTCTTGCATCATATGGGTTTACAAATAGGATTAATTAAAAAAATAAAGATAAATAAGGGTTTATTAAAGTGTACAAGGTAATTATACTAAATGTACAACGAAAATGTACTAACTATACAAAGGTGTACAAACTTGTACTTTATATGACTAGAATTCTTTTTAATCAAAATTCCTCAGAATAAGATGTTAATACACTAATCTATGTCATTTATTTATATGTATCATAGATACAATACTTAGCTTACACAATAAATAACTCCAGAACCTAGTACAAGTTATATGTCATAAACTTCAAATTAAAAACATATAAAATATAATTTGATCCATTTTTTTCATTATTCATCACCAAAAAATTCTAGTATGCTCATATTAGTTTCTAATAATAATAAAAAAAGGATTTTGTTGAAGTGTGTACACCTATACACTATGACACTAACTGAGTAATTGTATAAGACAAATGTACTAAATTGTGCAAGTGATGTACACGCTTTTGCATTTCTTATAGATTGAATTCTTTTTTATCAAAACTTTTTTCTATGTTGTATGTTAATACACCAACTTTACTTATACATATTCGTTGAATCATGCAATGAAAACATATTATATTAATTTTTGTAAAGTAATATAGGATTTATTGTATCATAGAAGATGATTTCATACTAATTGTAATACCCAAATGTAATGAAAATACAGCAAAGGGTCTATAAGCTTGCATTTCAATTCTTAGGATTTTGATTGTTTTTTCAAATATTTTTTCTAAGTCATATGTTATTAAACCAACATAGAACATACTATAAACTTATATTTTTTAAACATTAATGAAAGATATTATCCTATGGCTTTTATTTCATATAAATAAAAATAATAATATTAAAATCTTCTCAATTTGTTAATTTATTTTTGTTATAGGTGAATGTATTAATATATTAAAAGTTGATTTGTTTACTACATTTATTAAAAAAAAAACAAAAATATAATAAAGAAAATTAAAAATAATGAATAAATAAAATTTTAAAAATAGTTTTTTAATTAAGTACATTTTATGAATAAAATTAAGTACATTTTGAAAATAATGAAAATAAGATTATTTTATAAAATGGATTAAAATTATAAAATTTAATTTATTTAAAATGTAAAATGGAGGTCAATATCAATGACACATATAAAAAGAAAAAGACCAAAATAGAGATTAAAAAAAAAAAAAAGGGAAGCCTGTGGTAATGGTGAGGGATAAAGGGAAGAGCACATGAGAGTCAAGAGGGTCTGTGAGTGATATCTCGAGGTAGGTTGAGCTGGATATTTTATGTCCTTCTTGTTACACTTGTATGTTATTATGGGTCTCTGAAGCTTTATCAGATTACGGACTCTATTAAAACACGATCCCCTCTAACCCCAAAGCATAATTTCTAATAACATATTGGTCCTTGTATTATAAATATATATGCCACAACTCTTTCAATAATAATTAAGTTTCTTTCATAATATGGTATCAGAGCTTCAAGCTTAATAGCAAAAATTATTAAGCCTAACCCTAGCTACCACCGCTACCATCCATCACATGACATTGTGATCCGTCATGCGCCGCCGCGCCGCCCCTCATCATTTATCCACATCGCTCACCGTCACCTCTTCTCACGACCGCCATTCTTTCAACAGGTCGAAGAATCTTCTCTGTCACTACTGCTGTGTCTTATCGCCATCCGTCCATCTTGAACGGGATTGATGCTTCTCTCAAATATCTAATTGTTCTCACACGTTGCTCGTGCACCACTAAACTCGCAACTACTTAATTATCCAAAGTACTAGCACCACCTTCATATTTTGAGTATGATTTACTTGGCTTCATCAAGGTTGTTTATATCCTCCAAAGAACGATCACTCTACCCGATGCCACTTCTCGTAAACTGAACTATATTCTCTAGCTCATACCAAATCAATGTGGCTTCTCAATGCAATTGGTATAAGTCCATATCTGCCACCCGTATTTATCTCTACCTCCACCATTGCTCCATACCATTTGATTTCTCGAAAAGACGGTGTCACTCCCTTCCAAGAACAAATCACGACCATCGCTTAAAATCTTGTTAGTCCTTAGCAAGGTAACCGTGACTATCACCAACTATATGCAAGATGCCAACCAATATTAACTTTCTCTGCTTTTAAGAACGTCTTTGTTGACATCGACGAGCTTTCATCCCGCTTCGAACAAACTCGCTCAACCTACTCAAACATATCTCATGGCTATATGTTCGTGAAAACTCATTACTTTGAGGAATTGTTCGAGCAACCATTTAGTTGCCTAGATAAAAATCTCAGCCTTTCACCACCGTTTCACTCCCGCCAATGCCTTGCTTACTCCAGGTCCAGCCTCTTCATCATATCACCAATCGAACTGGGATAAAGTGCAATAATAACCTATTCAATAGTCATGGGCACGCCCCACCAACACTTCCTGAAAATATCAAACTCAATCTACCCCACCACCTCGGCCTACTCCACCGACCTAGCTATAATACCTGTGTCAAGTGTTAAACTCAGGGTACCACGAGTGTTGACTCGCCTCACCAACAATTATCTATCTACCCTCGACACTTGCATCCTTCCAATTCAGCTTCAGCCCATGTGATCTACACCGACTTTCACCACACCACATGCCCTCATCAGAGTGCACATCTAATCTTGTCGGAAGTCACATGATCATGGTTGGATTTAGCGCCTCACTATGTGACCACGAGATCTTGCTTATTAATTTCATCAACTCTACATCGCTTCAATATTATTATCAGATATCGTTTACCTATTGCTAACATTGGTCTCTTTTAATTCCTACTTTCTACCTACACCATTATTATTTACCGATGTGTTACATATGCCCGCGATGTCTAAAATCTTACTCGGTTTCTGCCCTTTATGTCGATAATCCTGTTAATATCCTCTTTTTCTACTCTTTCTTTCAGGTGCAGGATCGTCACACGGGGGTCACTCTGGTCCACAAGCAACATAGAGATAGTGAAGGACATCAGCCAAAATCAATTCCCATTCACGCCTTTTTCAGGTTTTAGCTCCGTCTTCGTGAGTGGCTCGCTTTTCATGATCTCTATGGCATAGTCATCTAGGTCTTCCGTCTTTACGTATTTTTTGCAAATTTCTTTATGTTTTAAATGTTTCCTTTCCTAAAGAACATTTATTTCTGCTATATGTAACTCTTGCACATTAATAGAAGTCACAAAATTGTTCTTTTTGATAACAAGACATTTGTTCTCTCTCCCTCCTCACATTACTTTTATGATGTTTCGACCTTACTCAGTTTCCATCTCTAATGGTTTTAGCTATTATGTTATTTCTTTTGTTAACTATTTATACTTCAAGTATATTTAACTTACTGCTACATCAAAATCTACTGTTCATTTAACCTTTATCTATTTACTAAATTTGTTGAAAACAATTTCACCACACCACAAAACGTTTTTTAATATATAATGGGGGTGAATTTTTAGCCCTTTGGTCTTTTCTCGTGACCCATGATATAACTCATCTCACTACACCACCACACTCTCCAAAACATAATGGGTATTCTGAACTTTGGCATCAACACATTGTCAAAACTAGTCTCACTCTCCTCATCAGGAGTCCATCCCTCTAACCTTCTGGCCTTCTGGCCATATGCATTTGCTATGGCTATCTATTTAATAAATAGAATGCCTGAAAGTGGTATTTCCTTTGGTTCCTCCTTTGAAAAATTATTCAACAAAGTTCTTAAGCATCCAAACTGTGGTTCTAATTGTTTATGTTTTCCCCGGTTAAGGCCTACTTTCCCACAAACTCGATCCAATTCACCATGTGTCTCTCTTTGGATACTCCTACCAAAGTGTCTTTCATGTTTTGACCTTACACTAGAAAAATCTTATGTCCCAATATGTTATGTTTCAGGGAAATGTATTCAGTCGTATCTCCTCAACCCCGCACACACGGTAATAGACACAGACTGGATTCCTTGTTTACTGTCACTTTATGGGACTCCTCCACTGTTCGCCCCAATTGCCCGCTTTCACATCTGCTGCCAACCAAACACACATTTCAATAGGGCTTCTACATCCGCTGATTGTCAGGGTCTAGCTCCCAGCACAACTTTCAAAATTTTCCCGATGCCTTACCCTTTCCCACCATCTCCCGCACTAAACCAACGTTCTATGCAAACCTGCTCCAAAAATGTCATCATAAAACCTAACCCGAAATATGGCCTCAACACAATCATTCCCACCAACACCGAACCATGCACTGTAAACCAAGCTCTCAAAAATCCTAAGTGGGTTAAGGCGATGTAGAAAGAATATGATGCTCTCATTCGGAACAAAACTTGGGATCTCGCCTAACCGATACACTAGCAGAAATGCAAGAGGGAAACAAATGTGGGTGTTTCACGCTTAAACGAAACCCGACGGATCTATTGAACGGCATGCGCCTGCCTTGTTGCTAAAGGTCAACACGACCAGGTATTGATTTTCATTTCATTCTATGATAAACTCCGCAACCATCCGGTGACAATGCTTAATTCTGCGGTTAACACTGTAATCTATAATCGATGCAAATAATATTCTTCTCATGGTACTTATGAGGAGGTTTTATGATTTTATGAACTATTGTGTCATTCGAACGCTTTATTATCCGTAGACGATGTTTGTCATTTTACCAAGGCTATTTATGGGCTTAAACAAGCTCCACGAGCTGGGTATCAAGAGCTCCGTGCCATGTTTCTCTCGACTTTATCATATCCCATGTAGACTCTTCCTCTTTGTCTCCTCGTGCGATAATGAGCTCATATATTTTCTGGTTTATGTTAACAATTTGATTATTACAGATAATAACTCCTTACTTGTCAAAACTATTATTCAACAACTCGACTCTAAATTCCACAAAGGATCTTAGCACTATCTTCTTTTGTTGAGTTAAGGTTTTATCAGTTCCCATCGGGTTCTACCATTCTAAACAAAAGTATGTCATGATCTTCCTCAAGAAACATAACGCGGTTAGATTTCAAACCCGCTTTACATCACATCAGAGGTACTTCTTAATCACTCACGATGATACCACGTTGGTCAATGCCACCATGTACCATCAGGTAGTTGGTGGACTTTAACATCTCCGGATGACTAATTATAGTTTTTCCGTGAATAAACTCTCACTTATGCACGCACCATCCAAACACCATCGAGGATGCCAAGCGGGAACGCCCGCTTGTTATCTAAATGGTTCGAAATCTTTGGTATTCACCTTCTATAGACCCTCCGGCGAACCGGCTGCAACTCAAGATCGAACATTTCCACGTGTTTTGTCATTTTCCGGTGCTAATCCAATCTTCTAGAGTTCTACAAAGCAACGCATCATTACAGGTCTTACTGAGGCTAGTGATCGTCATTGCAATTGTCGCAACAACTGCTACCGGGTCAAATCGTTGTTACGAATTTTTGCACCGTCCAATCGCCGCTTCACCTTGTTCTTGGATAACCTTGGTGCAACTTATCTCTCCGTCAATCTTGTATTTCATTCTCGAATGAAACATCTTGAAATTGACTACCATTTTGTTCGCGGACTGCTCCAACAAGGCCTCGAGTTATATGTTGTTCATGTCCAGCAAATGACCAATTTGTTAATGCCCTCACTAAATTTCTATCACCTTATACTCATTTGATTTACGTAATGTAAGATTTGTGGCTATTTCCGCTTTCTGTACTATCTCAGGGGCGGGACGATAGGAGTATATTTAGGATTTTATTAGTTTTATGCTATTACTATTTTGTCCTTTGTGCATTGAAAAGGGCATATACCACAACTCTTTCAATAATAATCAAGTCTTTTTCGTAATAATTAGCAGTTTAGCCTTTTGAATCAAGTTGAAGATTTGAGTAATGGGGTTACGAGAAGGGATTAAAGGAAATAATTTGATGGTTGTGCTTTTCTTGGTCACGTGGGGCAGGCAGGTGGAAAATACTATATCAGACATATCTATAGTCTCACTGTCTGGTTTACATTGAATCATCCTTTGAAAATAATTTTCGTGTAGTACATGTTTTGTTCAACCTGTTAGTATATGTAAAATGTCTTGGGTCAGAAACTGTCATATATTAGTATATTACTGAAGAAATAGAAAGACATAATGGGCATCTTCCATCGGAACTGTTCACGTTGGATTATATAGTCTGCAAATATTTGAAACCTATTAATGTAACATCGATGTCAAACATGGTGGGATTCTTGAGCAGTTTTCGGTGGGGAAGGATTCTGGAGCTTCTTCCATATCCAGGAAGCCGTGTCCAATTCTGAAAGGGTGTCTGGAGTCTTAACATTAGGTATTCCTTCATGCTGCCAGGTGTTTCTGGTTATCCCAATGCATCTCTTCCCAAAGGCTTCTAAGCATATTGAGGTGGTAGGTTTGTTTTTAGCCATGACCGCCTCTTATCTCATTTTCTCTTACATTGCTCATTTCACGCTCATCGCTCACCATTAATGTCTGTCTAATTGCAGGATTGAAGGTTTGAAGCTGATTTGGCCAGTTTTGATGTTAAGATGATAAGAAACATCTACATGCTCTTCTGTGGGAGTGAGCTCCAAGTAGCCACTGATGAGCAAGAGATCATGGACTTGGCTGACCCATCTGCCCCTCAACCACCGTGGTTCACTGAGGAGGACCTCACTGTCTACTCAAGTCTATACGAGAATTCCGGGTTTCAGACTCCATTACAGGTTCCATACAGGTAAGAAGAGGACTTCCCATGAAGAAATAACATGCTTGTGGTGTAAAACACCTGGAATGGTACTCATTTCCTCTGAACTTGCTTGCCAGAATACATCCTGAAATCAATCTGTAACTTTTAGCTGCTTCCCTGCAGGAGTATGGGGCAAGATTGCGGTTTGAAGGATCCGAAAATTACGGCTCCAGGGATGCTAATCATGATGAGATGATTATGTTCTAAAATTCCCAGGAGCTGAGGAATACATATGAGTGAGAGATTGAAGGAGTTTATGCCCACTTGGAAATCATTTTCCATAAAGAAGGAAACCATTTATTCAGAACAATCTCCAGAGGAGGTGAATAACTTTCATCACCTTCTTAACAAACATAGTACCTGATGAAGATGGTGTATGAGCTCAGACTCCTCAGAGCAGAACCAAAAGATCCAAGAAGAATGAAAGCACCCACTGGTAGCCTCCAATAATGATGTATTTAGAAGAACATCTCTCATATTCACTGGGCTCAATATATGAGTCAGCTGAGATACAGTTTAGGTTGCTGCAATAGAGAAAATTCCACTATAATTAATATTGACTCTTGATGTTAGTTAAGATAATACTTTACGTCTCTTTCTCTCTCTCTCTCTTAGTTATGATTGTATGTCATTTATATAATAGGTCATTATTCTCTTTCATCAAATGCTTAGTTGAATACCCTCAGAAAACTAAAAACGATGGTAAAGCCCTTACTGCTGAGGAATTCATTATCCAAACAGACGAATTTAATATCATTGAAACATCGGAAGATCTGACCTTCAACATCCAGGAAACTAGTCGATTCCTCCGTGGGAAGAAGACAAGAGTTGGGAATTTGTGACTCCCATCAAAAGTCAACCCTCTCCTTTCTACAAAAAGGGGTTGTCTTAAACAACTCAGAAGAAGAGAAGATGGAGCAGATTCAGCACAAGCATGTTGAAGTAGGAGGGCTAAAGCTTCATGGCTGATAGCACACAGGTAAAAAAATAAACCCTAGCCTCTGGGATATTAATTAGATATGCGATATAACGATTTTGATCATATGCAACTATATGCGAACCAAAACAAAAATCTATGACATCCCAAAGTGGTGCTGTTCTTGCATGGTTTTCCTGAAATATGGTACTCATGGAGGCACCAAATGGTTGCTTCTGCAGCTGCAGGCTACACAAAGTATCGCCTTCGATTCTCGGCTATGGGCTCTCCTAACAGCCCCTGAGCCTGAGAAGGCACTCACTAAGATCTGTGGCTGATGTCATGAGTTGATGACAGTTCCAGGCATCAACAAGGTACTATGAATTTTGTTTAGGAAGAATTGCAATTTTATTTGAATCAATAGTTGACTCTGGAATCATGAGAAGAATGGTTCTGAATGAATAAATCAATCAGGTTCCTCTCATAATCTGTTTGCATCAAAGTATATTGTGATCAAATTCACATTCCAAGAAACCAAGTAAAAATAATTGTGAACATATATTGAATCAATAATTCTCTATTAATGCTCTTTAATTTCAAGAACTTACTTTATTTGTTTCACACTAATACAACAGCAATTAATAAAAATAATATTTAGAAAAGATTAGCATTTGATCCAAAAGGTTTATGGGGGAAGAATAGGGACACATTCAGTGCAAAGATAACCATGTCGCAAGTGGCCCACATATATATTGTAATACACTGTAATCATCCCAGTTAAGAACTAAGATAGCTGGTTGCTTCTTCAACAGATTGTTGGAGCAGGCTTTTTCTAGAAAGGATTTTGAGCTATGTCAGATTCCAAGTGATTACTCCACCCTGAGTGTGCCTGTATCATAACACTGTATCCTTTCCTTCTAGCAGGTGTATCTGACATTGCAATAGATCATACTTTCCCAGGGGCTTTTGCATTCGGTATGGTAATAAAAATTTTTTTATCACCACATCATTTTCATCAGCTTCTTTGATATCCATGATTGCTCATGGCATCCACATCAATGTTCACAATGCCTCATCTAAATGTGGTGAGTTTGGTGAGGGTTTCAGCTGGTTTCGGCCCGCTGATGTTGCTAAGATAGTGCTGAGAAACATCTACATTCCCTTTCAGGAAGTGAGCCCAAGTAGCCAGACATTCCAGATCGCTTGACCCTAGTAGGATCCATCCACCCTCTTACCGCCAGTAGGTTCACTGAGGTAGAAGACCTGAAAGTCTACTCAAGTCTATATGAGAATCTGGTTTCTGTACTGCACTGCAGGTTCCATACAGGTAACTAGAGAATCACCACTAAAAAGAAAAGCATTTTTAACAATACATAGAATACTTATAGATAACATTACATTTCAGAAAATAGATGGTAATAGAATGCTCTGAATTAATACCATTAAACTCCTATTAATGATTAAATCCACACTAGAACTCCAAGAAAATCAATGAAAATTTGAAACACCTACAGTAGTGCTATTTCCTTGAGTCCCTAAAATCAGCCTACAGTTTTGATAGTACCAATGTTCTCCCTCACACATGTTAACTAATAGAAATCCTGAACTAATCTTTTCTTCATCCACGCAGGGCTGTGCCTGAAGATCGTGGCAATAACTGATTCAAAAAATTACAGCACCAGGGCGCACCGTGGTGAGAAGGACTATATTCCAAAATAATGGGATGGAAGGATACATACGGAGTGAGAAAGTGAAGGAGAGCATGACAACGTGAGATCATATTCAGGCTGGCGGTGAAGGAAAACTACTTCAGTCTAAGAACTTTTAGCAGCAGAATCAACTACTCATCACCTTTCTCAACAAGCATAGCAACTGAAGAAGATGCTGTGAGAGTTAAATTGCAGACTAAGATCATCTATGAGAAGAATAAAATGTCCACTGTAGCAGCTTTAATTATGTACTTCTAAAAGATCTCTTATGGAGTTCTTCAGTCTGATTGCTGTTCCAATTGGTCAGCATCATTCCAAATTTAGCTGAACTTATGGCAGAATCAACATGGTTTTAGGTCCAACTTTGCTGAGAAACCCTGAAGGTAAATCTCACCTGATGAATAAATAAATGTGTTGAAGCATTCTCTTTTGAAATTTAAGAGGTTTAACTTTCCCACTTTTCCTCTGTTCTTATTTTCACGCAAACAAACAAAAATGATGCAACAACAATCTCCCAAATAGTCCAAAATATGCAAGTCAGATGTAAATAAATTTAAGACTTCCAAACAAGAACATTTTTTTTTTTTGATCAGTAAAAAACAAGTATTATAAAAAGGACTTCCAAACAAGAAATATGGTATTAATCCTATTGAGCCATTCCTAAGTCATGCATTAAGGCTTCACATGCAATTTTTACATTTAACCTCTCCAAACATAGCAAATTGAATTCAACAACCACTTGAAAGATAAGAAAGATTTAAGAAAATCTTTAAAAGATAAAACCATTATTCTGTAAAATAATCACAACATTCCACTCAGAAGAAAACACACAGTATAAGGTTTTACTTAACCCAAAAACTCCAATCCCAACTTCAGCTTAACACCATCTTCATATGGACCATGCTTAAAATGACAACGAAGCACAATCTTAGCCTCACCTTCATATATACCCAATCAAGAAGACATTTAGGTTTGACCCCAATAGATAAGAAGAACAAGAGTACAAATGGGAAACAAAACTGAATCAACTTATTATTCATGATTTCGGGGCAGGTTGAACTAAGACTCAGAAATTTTCCCCAATTAAATGTTACCCCAAGTTAAAATTTTTAAGTCAGTGGGGTTCTCAAGGCTATTTTCCTCTTACTTAAATTCTTTGTACATTTAATTATTTAGCACAGACCCATCTTGTGCGGAACAAATCATTTTAAAAAAAAATTAAAATTTTGCATTCATGATCAAAACTTGATCAATCCATTCATCAGCCTGAAATTTTCTAAGATATAGTTGATCTATCACCATTGAAGGAGTCAATCAAACGTTCAGCTAAATTGATTCAAATCCAAACATTTTGAGTTACCCCAGCTTTGACTATATTTTAAATTAAAAACAGCTAAAAACTTTGGTTAAACATTCTACACCTATCCACAACTCAGAGATGCTCATCCTAATAGAGATTCTGGAGGATATGAGGCATCCAAACTGAATCCATATATTAAAATTCTGAAACCAAATTAAGTACACAGGTATATTAATCCAGTACCCATTAACTTATAACTTTAAAAATAGTTCACATTGGAGTCTTCTCGCTTCCTTTGACTAACATTCATTCACGAGGGAATTCTTGAGCCTAATAACTTTTACTAAATTAAATTTGTAATATAGGTTCTATTATGAAGACATATATACAAGTTAAACTGAGTAAAGATATTTAAGAGTGGTACAACCATTCAGTTCATGGAGGTTGTTTCATGATAACTCTGCTAATGTCAAATTCCTGTTATTTTAAAAATATGGAAACTGAATTTAAGTGATGCAACTAAAAACTTGTTTCTTTAGAATAAATATAATGGCGACGTCAAATCGAAGTAACAAACTGTTTCTACTACTTGCATCCAAAATGAGCGGCAAAATATGATTACTTATACATTGTTCTTCATCTAGTTATCTGCAGTAGAGCAAACTTCCAGAATTGAAAATTAATGAAGAAAAATTTATAAGCAAAGGAAATGATATGATATATAATATGAAATGCACAGACATTCACTTGCAAGATTTGGGTGATCTGATTTAAAGATGCAAGCAATTTCATATTAATCCTTCTCTCCATGATAGATACAAATTTTGCAAGGAGTTCATAAGCTGAACCTGATAACAGTTATTCAACATGTCCAAAAAGATGAGCCATACCTCCTGACCCTTCAAAAGAGAGCTATCACCATACCCTGATCTGATATGTCAGAGCTCTATCGCAGAAAGCAAGCAAATGGGCCATTCTACAATTCCATTTTGCCAATAATGATAGAGGAGAGAAACATGTAAGCATTCCCACTAATGCCATGGCAAACCCACTCTGCTTGAGTTCCAATGATTCTAAACCATTACCTCTGCTTTGCATCAAACAGCTGCTTCCAGAATTCTTCATCTCCTCCAAAAGCCTACATTTGAGATATCTTCATGGTAAACATGAGAGGCACTGCAAAAGAAGCTGCTTGAACAAACATGAACAAAAGATAACTTTAAAAAAACTAAAATTCATTTCTTATTGTTTACACCCTAAACTGATGCTACTTCCCAGATCACCTAAGTGTTAGGTGTTTACTGCTTTGATAGTCATACTTACTTTTAAATATTCAAACTCTTTCTGTTTGTTAAGCTCAGTTAGTGAGAAAGCAGGAGCAGTTAAGTCACATGATCTATAAAATTTAAATACTTATTACTTTCAATTCTCTAGAGGAAATATCTTGAAAGAAAAATAGGGAATTTAGTCAACACACATGTAGGTTCATGAGAGAAACCATCTTCAAGGCTTAAAAGGAGTAAGAAAGAAGAAGAAAGAAAATCAATTTTAGCAACCTTGATGGCTAATAAATAAGATTACTCTAGTTGTTGACAAGCGTGAGAGCAACTCCAGGAGCTCCAGTGACACCATGCACAAGAACATCCCTGTTTTTGTCTTCTGACAGGGTAGAAGTTCCACATTTGAATCGATTTAAACGCAAAATCGTAGGGTACCCTTAAAGACCCTCTAATCAACAATTTCAATTCATGCATTAAAAACATGTACATCCCTGTTGTCATAAGAGTGCACTCAGATTTTTTCATATATACTATCTAAAACATTAATTTGCATCTTCCTTACAATAATTGTCTCCCATTCTTGATAATTTCTGCCATAACTGCTCCCAAATAATATAATTTAGAATATCACCAACAACCTATTTTTCCCATGCAAAACAAATAGAAAACTCAAACATGGCGTATCCTTACATGTAGGTAGAGGAATCAGTTCCTTGGCCTATATGTTTGTTTCAACAAACACGCCCATAAGAACCCAACTCTCCATATTAATCATCAGAACGTGCAATGATTCAAATGCTGTCAAAACTGTTCACTGATCAAAACACCAATATTAAAAACAAAACTGAACAAACACAATGGTTAATAGATCAACAAGTATTATTACCCTTATTAATTAGTTTAATATAGTCTCATCAGTTTTATATTTATCGCCTTCTATTAACGCACCATGAAGGTTAAATAACAAGTCATCCAAGAGAATGTAATGATCCTTAATGAGAAAATTATAATCCGATCCATTTAGCCAATTAATAATGGTGATAAGAAAAACAAAGATAGAAAAACCAACCCAAAACAAAGAGAATCGGTAGTTATTGTCGAACCATTACAGATTTCCGGCGTAACCTGCAAAAGTGAACTTGTCCAAAAGAAGCAGAACTGCAAGCTCACACTTTAGAGAAGACTCAGATCAATCTTGTTGGCAGCACAAGATAAGCCTGAACAGCAAGTACAGTCCCAAGAACCCTGAATAGAGAGAAACTGTACATAAGCTGCTCGAGTGAGTCCCATGTCTCTATCACAACCTGAAACAAAACACAAACACTTGGTGTGCTCCCTGACTTGTCAACTCATCCATATTCACAGGTAGTTGGTGAAATTGAAATGATTGGCGGCTCTTTGAGATCGAGGAGTCGTTTGAGCCTCTGAGTAGAATAAGGTATGGAGAGAAGCTTCATAAGTTGAGTCCTCACCAACTGGCGTTTCTCTCTGTTGGTGTGGGTTTCTACATGAAATCCGGGTATAACATTTGAAAGAAACGATCGGGCCATGGTCTGATCCAGGATGGAGTGAAACTGTGGGGACGCACGGAGGAAGACAGAAGAATGGATAACCCTCCGTCATGGCTAAGAAGCAGCGCTCAGAGCTTAGAGCTAAGTCCACACCACACGGAAAGCCTCTTGCACACTGGCGACCGTTTGCTGCGACCCGCCGGCTGACTGGTCTTCTCCAATATCATTAACTCTCCAAAATGTGGGCTTTGGCGATTTTTCATGAAGCCCAGCTTAATGGGCAAGAAATTTGTATGGATCAGGAGGTCTTCTATATGAGTCTTCAAATGGGCTCCCACATCGTTTAGGAATAGAAAGTTTATGAGTATAAACATTCATAGACCATAACATCCACTTCAGATGAGTTCCTTTTCATATAAACCCGAAACAAACCCATAAAGACCAGATACTGAAGAGAGCAAAAAAATAAAAAAAAATCCGCTTCCAGCAATCTCAAATAAAAAAAAAAAAAAAACGATCATAAAATGAACAAATATCACACATTCAAGAACATTATTGGTGAACTATTCATAAGCAATATTCGTATAATACTAAATCTCATTTTTGTGATTATTTATTATGTGACGAACGAAATGATAATACGAATTATTAAGAAAAGAGAAAGGGTAAAATCTAATACATTTGTGTGATAAACAAAAGTTTCTCAGACGTTCAATCATTGGAGTTCAACACCTCTAAATAAGTTTAAATCTCAAAAAATCGCTTTCGGAGCCAAAACATACCTTGTATCGCAAATTTTTTCGCTTAACTACCTGAGACGCCTAGCCGAAACAATATCAGATAGAGAAGTTAACGCCCCTAATAGGCGGGCGCACACAGACACAAAACGGAAGGATAGTTCCCCTAATAGGTGGGCACACACAATGAACACAAGAAAAAATGGAAGGATTGACTAATGAATTTCAAGAACAATTTCATACCCATGTGGAATACATGCTTTTCAATTTCATTTCTTACTTAGAATTTTGTTTCTCCAAATGTCACTAAAGAATCTTACTTAATAAAAGCATGACCTCTACCTACCAAATTGATGATTGTTTAACTAGATGATACTCCCGATTAGCTTTTGCTTCAACCCTTTACTTTTGTTTGTTTCATGTGTTTAAATTGGATTATAAATTATACTAGAGTCGATATCATATCTCAAATCAAATATGGGTAAAGTTCTTGAAATTATGTGTTTAAAATTGGATTACAGGTAAATTATAGAGTCGACATCAGACCTCAAATCATGAGGGTAAAGTATTTGAAATTATATAAAGATGCTCTTCTTCACTTAAGAAATACTGTGCTGAAAAGTCATGATTATTCATGCTCAAACGATAATATCTCCATAATTACAGATTATTACTTAAACTAAGATCAAAGCTCGATTCTCGACCTTAGAAATTTGCTCCATCAGATAATGCAGATATAACACTGGCAAGTTTATGTTCATCTTAATTCAATAAACGATTCTAAAGAATCAGATCCCTCTGAGTTTCACAAACAAAGAGAGTTTTACACGATCGGATATTTAGTGAAACATTCGATACAAAAAGTTCAGATCAATAGTCATGAAAAGTATATCAGAATTTAAAATACATATAAATTCTAAGAAATATAGTTTATAAATTGTTTTTGTGTAAGAATTTAGATAAATGTGCACTAATAACTAAAAGATAACAACTAGTACTGCTTCTAAGAATCTAAATTGTTTGTGAGCAAAACTATTGAAAAAGGGACTAAAATGCAGTACTGTCAGAGGACAGACATTAAAGGATGCTTCAAAGTAGAGAAGCAAAAAAGTAAAGTGCAACACTGCCATATAGTCTCATTCCAAGTGCTTTGACCACCATTTCTTCCAACAGATTAAAGAGAGAAAGAAAGAAAACCCTCCAAGATGGGACTCAGACTCAGTACTCACACTTCGGGCAAGAAAGTGTTTGAATTCCCAGAATCCGGTAGTGGGTAGAGCCCATATGGTCATTCTTTTAAGATCTTTCTTTTCTTTATAAATGCACGCTTGACCTTTTTCCATGGATGATTATATTTTTTCTTTTTTTTTTGTTGCTGTAGCCTGTAAACAATGGAATGAAAGCATGTAAAAAGGGTATCTGAGAATTTATAAAGTGGGGGGTTGTGGCCCTGTTTGTGGGAAGGTCATGGTGTTGGTGGACAGGATTCTCTTTTTACCTATTTGTTTACCTCTGCCTCCATAGGGTGTCAAATTCGTAATTGTTGCATGTTACTTTTTATAAACAATATTCAATATGTGTATATATATATATATTTTTTTTATGCTAATATCTCAAATTCTTTATAGCATAGATCAGGTTACGATGCTTAAAAAAATTCATGAGATGTAGATGCGAGAAAAAAGTGGTTTTACGTACGGTGGAAATATGAAGGGGAAGACTGATTTGGGTCTTAATAGAACACAGTAGTTATATTTTTATTTTTATGGTATTGTATGTTATGTAATAAATTAATCATGCTTAGTCTAATCCACATTAAAGCTCTTATGTATTTGTCATGTTTATGCTTATGTCATTTATTATCTTTAATCCAGATTAAGAACACACGCTTATAAAGAAATTTGAATAAAAAATTGAAGTTTTTAAATAAAAAATATCATATGATTTATTGCGATCTAAAAACCGAATAGATCCATAGTCTCAAATAAAATCAGTAATGGACTGTCCTTCTAGAAGTTAATCAAGACAGTAATGGGATTTAGAGGTGGCGGAACATTGCTTTCCTTTGTGTTAGGGTATAACTGTTCGAATGAAATAGACAGCAGGCTCCCGCCGACTGGCTTATTTTGAAAGGAGCAGACTCGGTACCTATTCACACGAGTCATGCACATCCTCATTGAGCCAGTTTTAGCAGTTTCTGACTACGTTTAACTTGATGGAAATTTCAAACGCCGTTTACAGTTTCTGCCGGCCTGCGAACTTAATAAACAAGCCGAAATAGCTCTTCTAACTAATCGAACGCCAGCAATTTAATCGTTATAATCCATTGAAGAAATGTCATATAAAATATACGCCAAATATATAAATTAAATTAAAAAATAAATATAATAAAATTCCACGAATTTGAATGCTTCAAGATGAAATATTCATCATATTCATTCAGAAAATTACGCGACGTTCTTCCATGCTCATTTATCCTATTCAATGACTCACCACAAATTTCATTCACAGTTCTACTAACTAGCCATGACAAATTTAATTCACGGAAATTGCTCACGATCACGAAGAAATACGCTTCGTCGACTTATAACCAACGCAGCACCAAAACGACGCTCGCCCTCATTGCTTAATCCTAATAAACGAACAATCGGTGATTCTCACCGAATCGAACGCCGAACAGCTCACGAAGCTCAACTCGTATGTTTGGTGATGAATCCTCACATCAAACTGGAACTCGATAGAATATTCGAATCACTCTATATCATTATATAAGAAGATAAAGTTTCAGACAACAACATGTACATTTCAATGATCATTGTATCAACAATGACATAAAGCACCGCTGTGTTCCAAACGAGCACAGCTTTAACACAATACATGACACTTGTAAAATGATAGATATAATATAAAATACGAATGTAAAATGATCTTCTTCTTCAATAAGAACCAAAAAATAAAAAGGAAAACCATGAGATCATACCTATATCCCTTCATTAAATGCACCATGAAACTTTTCGTATCTAAGTTAATCAGAATTCAAGTTCCTAATTTTAGACAATTGGTTTTATTTATGTTTATATATATATATATATTATAAAGAATAGGTATTTGCAAGAAACTGATTAGAAAACCATATACTTTTTATTATTTGAAAACTGAACAATTATGTCTCCCTGAATTATATTAGGCCCGTTAAATCACTCACTAAAATCTTTATAAGAAAATTCATAATGTTATACAGCAAAGAGTATCTTTCAGTTTAATCCCTTCCCTAAAATCTTAATTAAAAAAAATTCATAATGTTATATACCAAAGAGTATCTTTCGTTTAACTTTACTAAATCTTTTAAAAATATATTCATAATGTTATATACCGAAAAACTTTTTATATTGAATCAGATAGAATTCGAGTCACCTATATATATTAACGTGCTTGCATTGAAATTTCTACTGACACAAGACCTCTTGAAGGCACACAAAAGCAAGGTGAAGGTGAAGCTGTTGTCCTAGCAATATATATATATATATATATATATATATATATATATATATATATATATATATATATATATATCCATGTGTGTTGAATGACAGTTCCTTTAGACATATCCAAGTTATTGAATGAAGCTCGACAGAGTAAACAGTTCCATAAAAGGAAAAAGAAAAAAAGACAATAACAAGAGCATTCACGAGAGGAGAGGGAGATCTGTGAGTGTGAGGGATAGGGGAAATGGAGGATATGCCTTTTTCTACAGTGGGACCAAAGAGAGATTTACCTTTAGGCACATATAAGGGAAGGTCATGTGCCAAATTATATAAGAATTTAATCAAATTGGGACCCTCCTCCACGTTTGGGCTGACCACACTTTCCTTGTCACCACCCACCCACCACCCAATTAGAGCCTTAAAATCCCCATGCATGTGACCTCTGACCTGTGTTCCCTTATGCCCACTGACACCCTCCATTCCAAAGTCAACATTAACACTCCTCTGTCTCTCCACACCCACAATTTTGTACAGATTGCTCCGGCTAATCTCATGAGGTCTCATAATAGACCTTTTGATGAATAACAAACTCAACATCGAATTAATTGAACTAACCCTTAAGATCAATCTCTCCCCACTCACATATGTCTTCATTGAAATTTTTTTAGAAAAAAAATCTCCCTTACAGCTAGGCTGATCTGAACATCGATCATGTATTTTACCCTTTTCAAATATGTAAGTATTCAATTATTGAGCATTAATTGTTTAAGTTATTTAAGTTTGTTCCAATTAAACTTGAATCCTAGATCGGTCACTACATCCACGTATACATATTAGTTCCCGATTCAAACCAAAAAAAAGCATCAATAATCTTCAATAAAACATAACAATATCAACTATAGGAAAATAGTACACATAGGTCCATTATGAACCAATTGTAAGCTACAACAACAAACAAGAAGGGCATTCAAATGGTCCTGATACACTAAAACTACAAGGCCCCCCACAAGCCTGAAAATACAGCCTCTCCTCGGAGAGGGTCTAACCAAAAGAAAACTATACCAATAACACACAATTACTAACAAAGAAGGGAAGGAAAACAAAAGAGGCAAGAGAGAGCATCGGATGCTTCCTTTATGCGCTCCAACGGCTACTTTTCTTGCCTGCGGAACACAAACCCCCCCACAATGGCTACTTTTCTCTGGTGTCATGGGGAGTGGGAGTAGTAGTAGTAGAAGAAGAAGAAGAGAGGTTTTAGCAATTAAAAAAGAAAAGGGGGTCATAGTTTGGGTGAGAAGTTGAGACGAGAGGTATAAGTGGCCTTTGGAGCCCAATTCCTTGGAATGACATCTCTGGCAGACAGAGTTCTTCCGGTTGATTGGGTAGTTAACTTCACTGAAAATGGTCCCTTCAAGGGTCCTCCGATTATACACCAACTTGCCCCCCATACATGCTTCATCTCTTGCCACTCTGTTGAACTTGCCTGTCCACCATATCAAACATCTCCATATTATTATAAATAAATAAATAAATGTCTTTGAGCATGTCTTGGGTCGGGCTTGTACAGTCACTGACTCTAGTGTTTTATCCACTTATATGAAAATAATAATTAAAAAAAAAGGAAAAAATTGTTAGATCTATAAATCAAAGCAAAGCATTTTTGGGCACGTTCTTGGTGATTAATAAAGAATGGAAATGTTAGGACAGGGGTCACATGATATTGGAGCTGGTCACCCACAATGATGGGGATCTTTAGGATTAAATTACAGACACATTCCCTTAATTATTTTTTTCACAAATTTTCATGGACCCATCCACCCCCCAATCCGGGTCTCACTGACCTTGATTTGGGGCATGTTTGTGATGCACAACTTTTGATCACCCACCCTTTAAAGATGAACATTTATTTAAAATTACTTAATAAAATTAAGTGGAAAATAAAAATAAAAATAAACTTACTTCTCTAATATGCATGGACCCAACATCACCATCTCCATCTTCAAATTCCACTAGAAGTGACAGCCAGTAATCAGTGGATCCCTCGTTCACTTGAAAAGCTATGTTCTTTCCTGGGTATTTGCATGGAGTCCTGCATTTATAGAAATGGATATTTCTAACATTAATAATCCTAAAAATTAATAAAATTCATTAGAGAAAAAAGAAAAGAACTTTTGCATATTTTCTTAGAATTCACACCTCCACCACCCTGTGGGCTGTGGGGGGTCAAAAAGAGAACACGATTTACAAGGTGGAGGAAAAATACTAATACGCCCATGCCTAACTAAAAATAAAATGTAAAAAACCATGACCACTCAATCCTGACATTTTTCACAAGGTAGTTACCAGTTACCACTGAAGGAGACAAAGCAGAGAGAGAGAAATGGGAAGAAGCCAAGAAGGGTACCGGCGGAAAATGACGGAGATCTCGCCTCGGTCTCTGAGATGGTTACTGTTTCCGGAGACGGCCATGCGTCCGAAGGCGGCGCCGCTGAGGTCGAAGTGGGTACGGCCGCCTGAGCAGTACCCACCAGGGCATTCGTCCGTTACGATGATTGTAACGGCTCTCCCCGGAACATAGCGTCACGGTCGCGCACTTTACTTGTAGCACGCGCCGCAACCCACGCCGCCCTTGAACAGCACCGGACTCACCGCCCCTACTCTCGCCCTGAACGGCTTCACATCTACTAGTGACCCATACCCACATGCCCCACCTGCATTTTTAAACACCCATATTATATTATATACATTATTCATCAAATGTTGGTCCAAAACCTGAAGTAACTAGATTAATCAAGTGAAATTTTGTTGCACCGCTTTTGTGTTTAGTAAATTTTTCTGATTCTTTGCTTAGTGATGACTGGACTCGGGATGAATTTGAGTCGACTCGCCGAAGAGGGTGAGGGAGACATTGGTCATTACTCATTACTCATTACATATTTACATACCGTCGCTGCCGTCGCCGTCGGGGCTGCCGTACCAGGTGGCGGTGGCGGGGTGCCAATGTGAGTTGGACAGGCTATGCTGGAGCTGGCCGGAGACGAGAAACAGCCCCTCGACGACAACCCAAAAAAACCCATTTGTCTGTGCACCCTCATTGTTCGTTTGACAGAACCGTCGCGGTCTTTGTCAAGATTCCGCGACTTGAAACCCTGAGAAAATGCGGGAAAATGGGGGAAAATAGTGGCTTTGCCTACACTTTCTTCTCAGGGAAAGTAGTCGCTTTAGTTAATAGCCTCCAGTCTTAGACCTTGTTGCATTCAGGCTTTAAAGGCATCAAAATAGTCTGACAGAGGCTATAAAATATAATTCATGACCATGCTACCCCTTGTTGTTTGTTCTATCCACGAGACTGCCACTGTCCCTCCCGGGCCCACCGACGGTTAAGGCGTTAATTCCGCCCAACCGTACGTCTCGGTCTTTTGTATTGAGGGTATGTATGAGGGGCGTTTGCATTTGTAGGTCTTTCATGTTAATCTTGTATTTATTGCGGCACGTGACGAGGGGGAAAAGGTTAAATTGATATTGACAAGGCATGAATAGAGTGTACAAGATTCGGGCTTCTGGTGAAAATGTAAGAACATTGACTTTAGTAAAATGATTTTCTCGTGCAGAATTACCAATGTTTGCCTAATTTTGGAATGTTCCGCCCCACTTTGTTGACCAATTTTTATTCTATTAGTTTTTAATCCTAGTAAATAGATTAATCATTTTTACAATGATTTTATTATTATACTCCATTTGCAATTAAATTTTAAAGACAGTGAATAAGGTAATTACTATGGCAACTAATGGTTTGTTTGGAAAGATCTAAGATGCAAAATGTCAATTTGACCATTCTTAAATAGTCTTAAATACTGACAGAAAGATAAAAAAAAAAAAATTAGAGGCTCACAATAGTGTATTAGAATAAGTAATAATTTATAACATTTTTTCATCATGAACTATTTGAAAATTAAATAGCTTATAAGAACTGATTAGAGATGAATAAGCTTTAAAAATATCTCAATCAGCACCTCATTAAAAAGGTAAATATATATGAGCATTTGTGATTAATTACTTTTACATTTTTGGGGCAACATGTGATCTCTTTATAGGATATTGGCTAATCAAGTTCTCTTTAGTTAATGAATGTCAAGATCGATCCTACAAACTAGTTAAACTTTATTATACATTAGGAGGTATTGTTAATTGTGTTCTTATATTTGAACAAGGTAAATGACATGATCATGATATCCAACTTAGGCTAAATATCTACCTATAAACATTAGAGTTAGGGTTTTTTAATACGTTATGAATGAATGATTTTAGCTCTAGATTTCTCAATTTGGTGATTGTCTTCCCCATAGTGGACTAGTGGAGAAGACATCAAGTGAGATTTGCCCTTGTTAGGTTTTTAGTACTAAAATGTGTAATTCAGTCATTAAAATTAACACGACATTTATTAACTGACATTTATTAACTGTCATTAACGGCTTCAAAGAGACTCCAACGGTTTTGAAAGATAAACTGTCAACCGCTTAATACGCTTAATAAATCCGTCGTTCGAGCGAGACACGCTTAACCCGCTTATAACCCGCTTACCCGCTTAACATCAAGCTTCATCACATGTACTAACGATCGCTGATTAGGCTTGTCGCACCAACGCCACACGATTAACCGACACGCCAACCGCCGACAAACGGTTTGCAAGAGACCTAAACGGCTCGCGATAAACGGTCAACTCGCGAACACGCGACAAACGGTCGTGTTCGCTTACATGTTTTTCACCACACCGCTTAACCCGTGAACCGCTTAACCTAACTCCAACACGCTTCGACACACCCCTACAGGTAACCATAGTGGTGAGTCATTTGTGGTTTTAATGTAATATATCTAGAGTATCATTGTTCAAGTTAAAATTTTTGGGACATCTTTTATATATATATTATCAATACAATATATAGAAAAAAAAAATCAAAAGTTCTAAAACTTGTAAAGGTGCACACAATATCTAGACACAAAGAAAAATATAAATGACCAAAACTTATATATTTGATAATCCAAAAATGCCTAAAATACTTAATATTCTAGACTCCAAGATATCGATTTAACATGCCATATGTACGACCCATCTGGATCAAATTTACTATCCGAACTTATTAATGCGAACCACAAAGTTGCTCAACCAATGGAGTGAAACAACTACTCTCCGCATAACAAATAACCCACAAAACATGCCATATCAGGCTCCAGAATAAAAAACACTCGCAACAAGTCAATGACAAACACGAAGAATGTCGGGCGAAACACTAAAAACATAGTAAACCTAAATCAGCAGAGAAGTTAAACAACTTATTGTAAAAGAAAACTCAAAACTACAAAGTAACGATGAAATGAGTGATTTGTTTTCAAGAATTCACTCAAAATCATTCCATACTGCTTAATAAAAAGGGCCTGAAAGAGAAAATGTATAATTCCACAACTAGTATTTAGGGACATCTTATACGTACTAATCTTAAAATAAGTTTTCAAATAGCATATGAAGATAATGTTGGGTTTCAATGGTGACAATACTTGCCAAGGTAGCGGAAGCATTTAAAATTTTCAAAAAAAAAAAAAAAAAATCACCCAAAGGATCATCTCGAGGCATCAAAATCAATTTAAACAAAAGAGGCTTGGAATTTTATACCTCATGTCGGTAGAAAATGCCCTAAAGGGCGAGGCAACAAGGATTGATTTGCTGTTTGATCCAATTAAGGAGTATAACATGTACTAGTTTATCAGAATCAACAATGTCTAATCTCGTTGATCCTTTGATTAAGGATAATTTAAATACTAATATAATTACACATGATATGAATCTTATTATCATGATCTCATTATGATTTCTATCATGATATGTTATGTAACATGGACTTCATAAATTGATTTAAGATCGTCATCAATTCTTATTATAAAAGAACATCAAATTAATGAAGATGCATTTTACTCATAATAATGAAAAATATATAACAAGTGCTAAAGATGATTGTCTTTAGAACACTTCACTAAAAGATAATTTAATTATCCAAATTGAAAAGCAAAAGTTAAATAACGAAGTGGATATTTTAAGTGTGGTTGGTATGCATTCAATATTAGGGGTGGTGGTTAAGATAGGGTTTATAGGTTGGTTATTAATTAATTTGATAATTGAACTAAGTTGGCTGCTTTTTTTATTAAATTATGACTAATTAAATCTCTAAACCAAACCAACCCATTCTAGCATCAACTTCATATCATTTATTAGGTTTTTATAAAAATAATAATCATACATGGTATTACACATTGACACCACTGATATAAAAAATCATCATAATTTTATAATGATAGTGATTTTGTCATTTATTACAAGGGAATGAAGGAAAATGGTAGTGGATATTTATGTCGTTTAACTTTTACACTTTTCAAGTTTACCCTTAAAACTCTATTTTTGAAAATGGTATCTGACTCCATTTTGTGTCACAACATTTATTTATAAAAAAAGTGCAAAAAATACCCAATGTGTCATTACATGTTTTAATACAAGCTTTGCAATATAATCCAAGAAAAATAAGATCAATCTTAAACATTAGGTGATAATAAATATATTTTAAATAAATATTCTTAACCCAAAACATCTCTTAGTGTGAATAAACATCCGTGTCTAGTCAATAAAGATAAACTCTTTCACCTACTTAATGATGTCAATGTATTACAAAACCCTGAACTAATATAAATTATATAATTTATCTTAAATTTCATAAATATTTCTTTTTACATTTTATTATTTCTACAATAAGTTGTAGTTTATGTTTTTATCTTGAGTACCATGGGATATCTTTCCTTATGCTTCACCCAATCTTAGACTATTAATAAAGATTCATTATATTTCAAAATTATAATATTTACATGAAAGGAAGTGGACCTAATATTGCACTTTGTTAGTCATACTCTATAAAAGATATATGTTAGGCTCACAATATTGTGGGACATGATAAATATATTGCTCTTCTTCAAGGTCATGATTGTGATATCTCACCTTAATTAAAGAAATTTTTTTAGCTCCAAGCTAGTGTTGATTTCCTTTTGGTTGGATAAACATATTTTTAAATCATGCACTCAAGCAATAATGGTTTTGGAAGAATTCTTCTTGGTATTTTTTATATTTTATTTTTGATATTACACACAGTTATCACTTGACTGTTTACATTTACAAATATATAAAGGTAACAAGAAATCTTGATCCAAATAAAGAAAATAATTGACATTTTGAAGCCTTATATTGGTTAAAAGGGGGAAGGGAAGCCTACATATGTAGATTCCATTTTTTTGTTTTCTTAATAGGGTAACCCATAGGTTATAGAAATAAAAAAATTTTAAAAAAAAACCTACAAAAAATGAAAATTTAATTAAAAAAATGCATTCCCATTTGGTTAATGAAGAATATGACTTTGATTGGTATTCACCAACATATTGGAGGATTAAAATACTCATATAAATAAAAAGGCTAGACCAAGGGGGAGCCTCACCCTACACTATGATATGTCAAAAAACACAAGCCTTATACAGAAAAGAAAAATGTGAATAAAGGCATATGCATGGTGGGTGAAATAGCCCACAATTGTCTAGTCTTTGTGCTATCAGAAATACTCAAAGATTGGACCACATTTAAGATGCCCAAATCAATGACTTATTATTTGCATTCCCCATCATGTAAAAAGTCTCATCATTTACACTGTCACGGTAACAACATTGCAGAAATAAATCTCACTGTCACGTTCTATATTTATGGCTCCCTTTGTCCTCATATTCTTTTTCTTTTCTATTTGCTTTGTTTGAAAATTGGGGTTCATGTCAGATAAGGAAAAACAAGGAAAATTATTTTATAAGAAAAAAAATGTCTCTTTCATGGATCAGGATAAGGTCCGAATCTATATGATAATAGAAATAAATATATATATATATATATATATATATATATATATATATATATATATATATATATATATATATATATATATATATACCTCTTTCATTCTTCAAATTTCATTTTTTATTTTAATTTTTTCTAACAATTTTTAAAATCAAATAATTGTTGGATTTTTATCCATTTCAATGAAATTTCCTTCTTGGGTTTAAAGTGGTAGAAGATTTTATCATTTGAACGTTTGAGTCAATGCATTAAATTCTTTTAAATACCATTATTTCATTGACCGGAGGAGCCTTTATTTCATCTTGCTCGATGTCTATTTAAAAAGAAAACACACCATGATTTTATAAAAATTAAGGTATGAACATAGTGTCTAATTCGACGAAGACTGCAACAAAGTGTTATTACCATCGATTAAATATCACTTTATCTTGGAAAGCAGCATATGTCCAAGTCTCAAGACACCCTCAAAGAAAACAAATATATTTTAAGAAGATTATGACTATACAAAATTCAATCTTTTAACATTGTCCTTATGTAATTTTTCTTCATTTTCTTCTCTTTGTTTTGGTTTCAGTTGTACTACGTTTGTAACAATAATATTGTTTGAAAAAGATAATTATAGTAGTAAAAAAATATTTGCACCACTCTTTGTAATTTAAAAGGTGTAAATTATTCCACAACTATGGACTATTTTAAAAATAAAGCTATCATTCCTTTCAACGGTATCGGAGGATAAGTCATCCAACGGTATCGGAGGATAAGTCATCCCCTACCACATAGCATAGAAAAATCTAATAACTTATGGTAGCAAGGCTTCCTATCAATTATTTTTCTAAAAACTTATTTTATAATATAAATTTTATCAAATTTATTTATTATTTTTTTTAGTAATAATGTTGGTTTGTCAATTTTTTTTAAATAGTTATAAAATAATTTTTTTTAAACAGTTTTTAAAAACAATTGTTTGATGTTTATAAAAACAATGTTTAACCTCTTTTTAATATTTTTAAATATATGGTAACAATAATCTAAAATTTTATTTTTAATTATTATGTATGTTTCTGTAATTATTTTTTTTAAACGATCTTGAAAAAACAAGTGAAACTAAAAGATGGTTTCTAAAAACACAAGTTTCTAATTGCTAAATAACTATTTTCTTTTTTATTAATATTTTTTTGTTCTAAAAAACAGAGAACTGTGTTTAACAACCGTGGTTAAAAATAAATAATTTTTTAAAAAATAATTAATATTACATGATTCTTTTTTTTCTTTTTTTTTTCTTTTTTGACAATAAAAGAACATTACATGATTTGTAAGTTAGTAGCTTTGGTGATTATTTTACACCTTTGTTTTATCTGTTTCTGTGTCCTTTATGTGGCTGATCCAATGTCCAAAACTATTGGAAGAAGATGCCCATCACCAACATCTTTACAAAATCCAAAATCTTGACAAAACAAAAAAAAAAAAGATAAAAAAAAATCTCCAAAATCTTTTGAGTAGGATTACATAAAATTCTTGTTTTGTCTGCAACTAGATCAAGCCATGTGACTGACCCTCCAATTCAAACTTTTCTGCAAGTGTCATCTGCTAACATTCAATCATGTGGTCCACATTTTAACTTAATTAACTAATTAATTAATTAATTACCAAAATGTCACATTATCATAATTCAGAATAAATAAAGCCTAGATTGGATTCATCAATTCTTTTGTCAACTTTGAAATTATAAAGTTGGAGAAGAATCAGAAAATTATATATATGATCAAAAAAGCGAGAATCACTCTACAGTCACATGTCTCGTGAATTTATAAAAAGAAAAATTAAAGCAAAAAACTTTATATATTATTAAGAAGAGGAAGAGCGAACTGAAGAAACTAAATCATGCCTAACTTTATATAATTTACTGTCGTGTTTGGCCACGTTGAGACCACAAAATGATAAGTTATAATAAGATGATTCTTTATTGTCATTAGAAAACAATATATAATTAGTGGAAGTGCGAATCATGAGATTGATTATTCGTGTAATCTTGAAAACAATGCATCAATCAAACAGAGATCAAAGAAAGGGGGTTAGGGCCTAGAAAAAGAAGAATTTTCACAAAATTCTTAGGCAATTATTTAATAGACTTTGAGAATTTGCATAAATGACAGCGTTCTTGGCGGGGCGGGGAGGGAGTTTTGCTGCCGACCTCCCAAAAATGGAATAAGAGAAAGAATGATTAAGTGGGTAGTTATAATTAAGTACCAAACAGTATGAAGAAAGAAGAAGAAGATCCATTCATAATCATATTATCATACCAGGTATTATGCCACAAACAGTACGAAAATCTGAATCATTAATGATATAAATGCAAAAATTACAAGTGATTTAAGTTGGTGTGATGCATGGCTCTGATGGCTGATGACTGATGGCTGTCCTCTCAAAATCTGAAACTAAATCTTTAGGCTTTAGCTTTTGGAAAGGTAACAATAACATAACATGAAGGGGGTAATTGGAAAAGCTTATTATTTGTAAAGGTTATGTGGAAGAATGTAGGATGATCATATGTGCATGTGATTTGAAGTATCCGATGACTGGGACACCTAACATAGTGAAAAGGGTTCTAATTAGAACATCCTTTACAGGTGATTTGAGGGTGTTAAAAGCATTTTTATGCTGCTTTTTCCTTCTTTTTTAAATCTTCAAATATCATCCATTAGTCTTGTACTTTCTTTTTTTTTCCACCTTCGTTTTGTTTTCTATTTCTCCTTCAGTTATTTTCATGAATTAAAAATGTACAAACAAATTTGAACTGAGCGTGGTCTGAGTCTGAGTATGTTGACTTCATCGGACAGAGCAACAGAGCTGGGTGAAAGGGGAAATATCAGCTGTTCTCGTCATTAATTTTACAAATAAATTTTTAGGACAACGTTTTTTTAAAAACTATTCATTTCAACCTCTTCACAATAACGACTCTCAAACCACCATATAAAGTATTCCAATTCAACATTGGGAGGACAAATCCCACCACTAGGATGATGCACTGAGCCACTTAAGGAAGATTTTTCATGGTGTTTTGTTCCAAGAACAATGACATCTTTGTTGGAAGAACACCAACCCCTTTCCCATGGAGTCACTTCTTTTTTCTTTGCCCTTTACCTAACTTCTTCGCTTCCACTTTCTCGAAGCATCCACTACTTTTTATTTATTTATTTATTATAATTTTTATAACCGCGAATGTTCGGTAGAAACTGCGCTCGAATAATCGCGAGGTCACAAGTTAACAACAGGATAAAATCTCTAGAGGGCCCAAGGGGAATTAAACTGGTGAAGATCTTAGACCAACAAAGCTAACCCTCAAGGTTGAAATCATCCCACATTTTATGGGTGTTTGTCTACTCTATTGATCATCCCCAAGAAATGATGAAAGTAAATATCAATATGCAAGTAAATGACAGAAAAAATATGACTCCATCCTAGTGGAGAAGTGTAGTTATCAAGGCCCCTTGAGTCCTAAGTCTAGACATGCATACTCCTCCTCTCTATGAATGGATGGCAAGTCATGATACATCATGGCATGAAATGATGACACAAATTCCCAAGTAGGAAATTGATGTATATAATAAACAAGGTAGTGAAATCTTGTAACAGTATGATATAATATTGTCATTGTTTTGAGATTTGAATATCATAGTTAAAGGGTATTGCTTTATGTACACTGTTCTACACAACCAAATTTACCAACTTACAGTATGTTTCTTTCTCAGAAAGCTTCTCAGGAATCGACACGCAGGAAATAGATAATCACACAACACCACTTCTTATTATGCATCAGCACTTCCTTTCCCAGAAACACTGGACTACAGCCTCATGTAAATCAATTTACTTCGTGATCTGATAAACAAATACATGAACTTAAAAATCATTAACTGCAACAAAAACCACAATTGGTAGAAATGGGAAAAAAAATCACCACATGTAGAAGCATTGTTAAGAGAGTTATTATATGAGTTATAATGGAAGAAACAACCAAATGAATGTTTAAAAGTGATCCAAGCGTGAGTTTTGATACAAGTAAAACTAAGCTCCAGGTGAGTGGAGGAAATAAAAAAGTGAAATTCTAATAAAATTAGTTTTCATCAACTTTAGGCATCTAAGTATTGCTTTTGGGATATGAAGAGAAGTATTTATTTTTGTATCTATTTATTTATTAAGGTCAATAGTTTAAATGAAAAGATTTAGGAAGGTGTCAATGACATATGCTGCCTGCTGATGAAAGTACAGTCCTTAGGAGAACCTTTAAATTTGTAATTAAATGGAGCTATACCAAAATCCAGGGAAGAAAGAATACAATAAACAAAACAAAAGAAAAACAATAAACAAAATGTAAAAGAATAAAGAAGAGGAAGTCATTAAAATAGGAGTAAAAACCTGGAAGCAGAAGTTAATGGCTAAGAGATGCCTTAAAATAATCATTTTAATCATGTTAAATTAATCATCTATAAAGACATGTAAATTAGGAGGTGGAATCAAAACAGGATGGATTAAAATAAGTGGTTCTACTGCATTAAGCAATCAAAAAACTGGTGCATTATGTGAGAGGTGTAAGAATGCAAATTACATATTTGTGTAATCTAGGCCTTAAAATTTTTACTGGTGGCACAGCAGGTACAACGAGGGAGAGAACTCTGAGATCATCAGTCAAGAAAAAAGGTGCAGGATTTAAGGCCAAAGGATGAGAAATGGAAAGATAAAGTGGATCAAAGTTAAGCACACTAGAAAAAACATATAAATAATGTATAACTTATACAAAAAAAATGTCGCTCAAGGGTAGAATGGAAATCATATTTGTGTCATACCATGAGTATCTCTACCTTTTCATTGACCCTCATACCATAAGCATCAGTTCTAGATCCACGGAAAGGATCACCAACAACATAAGGAGGAGGGTGCACTGCATTCCTCAATAGTGGAGCCCGGGCGGGGACATACTCATCATCACTATCATCATATTGATGTGGCCCCAGGGCTTTGAGTACCATAGCCAATAAAACAGACAGTCCCTGAGAGAGTTGGTTGACCAGTAAGAACCAAATGGTAGGTGAAATAGAAACATAAAACCATAAAAACAATTCTGCATCTAAAAAATGAAGAAAAACAAAATTATAAAACTATCATGGTCATGCAAACCCACAAGCAATTTCACAATTCAAAATCACGTTATGCGAATGGAGAATGTTATGTAACCACTTAAACTTTCAAAGGTAATATTTTAAATGAAAAATAATGTATTGTGGCGTAATGGGACAATTATGCCTATGGAGAATGTTATGTGACCACTTAAACTTTCAAAGGTAATATTTTAAATGAAAAACAATGTATTGTGGCGTAATAGGACAATTATGACTATTGCAAAAGGCCATGAATTGAGAAGCTTCTCATAGAAGCTAAGAGAAGACTTTAACTATCCAATAAATAGAAATTTTCCTTTAGTTCAACTAATCTTGGTGAGGTGAGTTTATTTAGAGGGAAGTAATCATAGGTTGGTTATCATTCTTGAATTCCATACAACAGATCAGTGAGCTACCTGTACACACACAATCGACAAGCCTATCCATTTGCAGATTTCAAAGTTTGACCTGACAAAAATTTTGAACTCCTTAAAGCTCCCAGTTGGATCTTCAGGGAAATCCTGATGCCAAGTCAGATCAAATCAGCATAAACACATTAATTTTCAAATGCAACAGTACTAAACACATATATTACCAAATAAGATTGGGATGGACAAGGGTTTGCAACTGTAATATACCTCCTCCCAGTTGTGGTTTAAGAAATATCTGCAGATTACTCCAGCCTCCAATATGAGAAGAAAAAAGATATACGTCATATACTATACTCGTTTAAGGTCAACAATGAACTCCTTATGTCATAAGCTCGGTTCAACATTCAGTAAATCTCTAAGCTGACTTTGTGTTTTTAAAATTTTGTAAAAGAAAAAATATCAACAACATAAGAGATCCTAGGCACTGTAGAATATAACAGGACAAGAATATGCACAACAAATCTGTACAATTATAAATACTGATAAAATCAGAGAATGCATAAGTGTTCAAAAAGATAAACTGAAGATCATATTTGCAAGCAGGGTCAACAAAGCTAATGAATTAACCTCTTATTTAGAGCAGAAGTTTACACTGAAAATAGCATCTACAGAGTTCACATGGAAATCAGGGGAGCTATTCATACTCCAAAATTTCCTTTTAGATGAAACCAAGCTATTGAATATCTTTAGCCTGTAAGCAGCACATATTCCAGGAATTCTAGATATACACAAAGACAATGTAGCTGGTTGTAAACAATATGGATTATGCATTCTTGAGTTAGAGAATCAGAATTCTTGGAATGAAATTCCAACCCTTTCACCCACAAAAATACAAACGAAAAGATGATGTAGATGAAAAAAAATTGCACCAAAAGAAAGGGGTAAGCAATTAATCTATCAAAAATACAGAAAAGGAAAAAAAAGGCTAAAAACAATCACTCCGTAAAAAATAAATAGATAAATAAATTTCATCTAACTAAAAAAGGATTGGTAAAACAAAAAAGAAAACTTGCTAATTATTATGTAAAAGTTTGGTGCTTAAATTGAAGAGTAGTTCCACGTTCCAAGATCCTATCGGCCTTTTTAAAAAGTCTATTGACCCAACATTTTTAAATTGGATATTATTGAAATGATAATATGTAAAATAGAATTGTCATGGAATTTAACAGTATGCGGGGCTAGACAGTGAACTGGCTGTAAATAGGAAATAAAAAGAAAACAATTATACATAGATAGTATATATTGAACGAATTAAATATCAGAACAGAAGAATCCATCATGTGCACCCAACCAAGAGGAGCAGAACTAGTCATGAATGGGAAAGAAACTAAGAAAGCATTAATCTTTAATCTAATTAGTTCTTGAAAGGATACAACAAAAAGGCAACAACCATTTGCAGTATCAGCAGCAGCATGACCAAAGCATGTGAACAAACATAATGACCCCCCAAGGCCAAGAAAAGTGTAGATGAACCTGCATTATACATAAAAAAGAAAAAAGACAAAAAAAGAAAGAAAAAAGGTTTAGTAACCGCTTCAAAAGGAATAGACATAAAATCAGCTTTGTCAAAAGATACTTTACTGGTCAAATGGTAAAGCATAACCCAAGAGATATCTGCCTCCTACAAAAGTAAAATACAAGAAGAAAATATCCTAAGTCATGCGAGTGAATCAAAACCCTTTTTCCCACTAAAAGCAACACATAAACCCCTTCAGTTGAGAAGATACTCTAGAAATAGAAGCAACTCCAGAAAAGCCTCCAATTTCACCCCTTTCTCAACCGATATATTTAGGTCATAGAGTTAAAGAAATCCCTACACCAGATAAAATTATCTGGCCTTGTTGTATTTTTCGCATGAACCAAAACACATAATTACACAAAATTTAAAGTTCCATTTTCTTTTTCCTCCACCCTCTTACAGCCAAACAATAGAAATTTAATTCTATGTCCATAAACCACCTAGAAACCCTTCGGCCAGTAAATTCAGCTAATAGCTCATACTCCCAAAATCAGGGAGAGAGAATTAGGAAAAAGTGAAAACCATAAACCCAGTTTGGGTCCTGAGAAAGCTGCAGGAATGAAAAGAAAATAGATTGAATTTAATTTACTTAATAAATGCCAGACTCTGAACTTAGTGAATGTGTTTTTTTTCTCGCATTCGAAACAAGTACGAGACAATTTTCAATTTCCTATATTTTCTCAGCCATCCAACAAAGACTCCGAAGATGCCCTCTTCCTGCACTTAACTCTCCCTAATACACCCATTTTCCCAAGCTTTCGTTTCCATTTTCCAGAAACTTAAAAAAATAAATAAATAAATACAATTCAGCCCTCCTTTTCTCTCCTTTTCTCTCGTTTCCACCATTTTCTCAGCAACCAAAGAAAGGGGCTCAAGGAGAGAAGGCAATTACCATGGAGCATGGGAATGGTGACCGTCCATGTGTTGCTTCCAAACCCTAATCATCCATATAGCATACATAATCATTGCGATACCAACCATTCCTAAGATGGAATTCACCATCTTCAGTATCGATTGTATGCAACTGGAAAGATTCGCCCCATTGTGTTCAATTCCCAAAAGCTCAATGGATCAACAAAAACACAGTTTCAATTATTTAAGAGCCCTAGCCTAATACCAAAACGCCGATCATCCCAATTTTATTAGTTCCTTTTTAAACCTTTCTTCTATAAATGACAAAAATTCGGTGGACTTCTCGGACATTTCCTTTTATTTTTTATTTTAATTTTTGAATAAATAAAAATATAGGATTTTATCAACAAAATAAAATAAAAATGGGATCATCGTGGGTGATTTGTGCTTGTTCTGTTGTCCCCGAGACAAGAAAATAAAAATAAGGGACTAAAGAAATAAAATAAAAATGTGTTTGACGATGTTATCAATTATTTTAGAAAATAGCAGTTATTTTTAAGAATTTATATATATATATATATATATATATATATATATTTTAATTTAAATATAGCATATATAAACCTTTTGATATTTTTTAAATTACAATTAAATAGAAATGCAATTTATATACTACTTTTAATTATTTCTTTGAAATAACTTTTTTCCAAAACTAAAGTTGAGATCAATTACATTTTATATAGTATATTTAATGATTTTATTCAAATATCTCTTGGACTTAATATAAAAAACATATATACATGTACACCTAGTTTAATATTGATAACTTTGTTTTGTTCATTTTGGCAGAGTGTTAGTCTTGACAAGTGAATCTTAAGAAAAACTTTAACCTAAGTAAATGTATGTTTTATACTTCAAATTATGGATTGTAAATTTAATGTGGATTATGTTGATTGTTGGATGTCTGAAGATTAGGAAGTGGAGTTATAAAAGTAAATTAAGGTGTGTTTTAAAACCAGCATCGCTATGAATTTATTCACTTATGATTCAGTGGTCTTCCAAAAATGTTTATAGAGCGGGAGCAATGGAGATGAATATAGAAGTGTCTTTTCAAGCATCCGACAAAGGTCTTAATTTATAAGAAAAAAAAATTTGTAATATTTTGGTTTGAAATTCGAAAAATAGCTGTTGGCAATTAAGGCTAAAATTAAAGCAAAATTAGTTGTTAGGAATTGAATTCAAAAAATAGTTGTTGTTGAAACATGAACTGTTGTGATTTTTAAACAGTAAAAAACCAAGGTTTTCATATAGGTCTGAAGTTTAAATTATGGATTGTAAATTTAATATGGATTATGTTGACCGTTGGCTGTCTAGAGATTAGGAAGTGGAGTTACACGAAAGCAAATTGAGACGTGTTTTATAACATTGCCCTTAGAAATTTTATTACTTATGATTGTGATTCTTGAGAGAATGTTTAGAGCATGAAACAATAAAGAAGATGGATATAGAGAATTATGTATTTTTCAACATCAATAAAGGTCTCAATTTATAGGGAAAAAAACTATAATAATTTGGTTTGAAATTCCAAAAATAGTTGTTGGCAATTAAGGTTGGAATTAAAGCAAAATTGATTGTTAGGAATTGAATTCAAAAATAGTTGTTGTTGAAATATGAACCGTTTTGATTTTTAGACAATAAAAAACCAAGGTTTTCATATAGACAAAAAACAAAGCAAAAATAATTTGAAGCAAAACCAAATGTGATGTACAGGCAGAAAGGGAATCCATCGACAATCACGAGTTTTTGAAGTATATATCTACATATATACTTCATATTTTCATGAACTTGTTTAAAATAAGCTTTGAGGATTGTTATTCAATTATAATATTATTATTGAAGGAATTAAGGACGGGAATTGGAGATGTGTACTGTGATGCATTGTTGTCATCATTCTTATTCGATTGTTTTACTTATTGAAATAATTGAATGACGATGACATTTTAAGAAGTATATTGAGTCTATCATAATTAGCTATTCTTTTATTCAATTATTTTGTTATTAAAATAATTGAATAATGATGACATTTGATGGATTGTATGGTGAATTTCTTCGATTTTTAAAAAATATTTTGTTGTATTAATTTTTTTTTCTCATTGAAATAATTGAATAAGGGTGAGATTTGAAGAAGTGTATCGTGAAAATTTTCAACTTTAAATTTTTTATTTTTTCTATTTTTCAATATGAAAAGCGTTTTCTTTTTCTCTTTTTATAATAATTGAACAATGACAAGATTTAAAGAAGTGTATTGTAAACTTATCTATATTGTGAACTTATTTCATATGAAAGAATGTAACATGAACTTTTTCTTCTTCCTATTCAAAACCTTATTTATTATTATCATTAAAAATTCTTTTTTCGTTTTCACACCTTTTTTTCCCTCTTATTCTTGAAAAAAAAAAAATCTTTTTTGTCATTTAAAGTTGTTTCTTCATCATGCTATTCAATATATATATATATTATTACTATTCAAAACTTTCTTGTCATTGAAATTCAAAATTTCATGTGTCTTAAACTTTTGAAATCCTATAAAAGTTCAACTATCAAACCCCAATTTTCTTCAAAATTCAAAATAACCAGTCATATCCACCTTAGAACATTTTTTGTGTCTCATTTATAAAGCAAATTGATTAATTATTCTTTCAATCAATTAAAATATAGCATATGATGAAATTTGTGTTCGATTTACTTCTTTCTATTCAAAAGTTGTTCTAAACTTAATAAAAATATTCATACCTATCCAAATAGTTTTGTTAAAAAGAATTTATTTATTTTTCTATCTCAAACTGTACTATACTATGATAAGATAGAAGTGAATCATAACTCATTTGAACTAATTTCCAAAATTTAAAAAACTTAATATAAAAATAGGAACATATTAAATACACATAAAAAGATTAAAAAAAAAAAAATCTCCCGTCCATCCTAGTTTTCTACCACTTCCCTGTCTTTTTTTTTTCTTTCATTCATAATAATAACCTCAACAATTCGAAGAAATTATTTTCATATTTGGCAGCTTGATTTTAATTTTTATATTTAAAAATATTTTCCATAACTACGACATCAAGTTGCTGTAATTAGATGGTAGTGGTACACCTCAAGGTCCCAGTTCATGAGTAGTATTTCATTTTAGAATTATTTGTATTTTTTTTTTGTGAGTTTGAATTATTTGTTAAAAAAACCTCAAAGTACTCAAAATTTATTACATCTAATCCTCACGTTTTTTTTTTGAGAAATCACTTGTTTTAGATAAAATGCCATTTACAAATTTACATGAATATGTTATAAGAGAATTATTTTATAAGAAAATAATAAAGATATTTTATCAAAAATTTGATGAAGTTGAATTTTGGAAATTCAATTGTTCTTGAAGCTTGACATAAGTGGCTCAGGGGGTGGGATGTGCAAACGAGAAACTATGATCGAATCCTTATATAAACATAGTATTACAATGTAATATGCAATAGTATATATATATATATATATATATATATATATATATATATATATATATATATATATATATATATATATATATATATATATATATATATATATATGTCTTCTAATCAAGTCAACCTTTATTTTATTTTATTTTTTATATGGCTTTTAGTTATAATGTAATAAATTATTACTACTAAGACTGGCGGGACTCCTCACTTATCACTAGCCTTTTTGAAAACCCAAATTTTGAAATATAACCTTTCATCAATTTTTGGGGTTTAAGTTTTGAAATGTTCATCTTTCCAACCACCTAAATTTGATTTGTGCCTAACGGGTTGGGTTTTAGATTTTAGTGGTGTATGTTTTCGATCCAGTTTGGTATTGTTTTTGTTAGATTCGAGAATAAATTTTTATAATATTTTTATGAACATGGAGAAATTGTGTTTGAGATAGATCTAAATGGGCTTTTGAATGTTAATAGTGTTTATGATCAATCGTTTTATGCATTTTTTAATTCAAGATGGTTATTGTTGATTGAATAATAAAGTTAAATGTTATTTTGTGATTTGATTGGATCTATTTGGTTGTTGAGAAAATGGGGAATGCAAATTGTTTGGTTATGAGAAAACGACAATCGATAGTTTTTTAAAATTTTTATCAGTTGGGATGAGTCGAGGTCGTGATATTTCCGACAGATTTTTAAACGGAAACAATTGATAAACTATCCCGCCCTATCTTGCTCCGGGACTGCATTTAAAATATTTATATATTTCAGGATGGAAATAGAAGAGGTGTATCGTGTCCCAAACCCCGCTCTGTTGCCATCCCTAATTGTGGGGCATTTTCTCTAAGCTGGCTCAATTTTCTTCTAGTATATCTCTCTCTATTTTTTTGAGATATTTCCTCTTTCTTTTTCAATAGATAGCAAAGAGTACCTACCTATTTTGGTTTTTTTTTTCAGGGCTTTTTTTATCTTTTAAATGCGCTGGAGCCATATTGTTTTGGTAGGAAGCAATCCTAATTTAATAGAATGGTAGGAAAAAAATATGTCAATGAGATGAACACAAGTGTGCAATTGAAATGACAGAAATGAATAATACATAATAAAAGCAAAACAGTTGAAGAAATGACAGAAATATAACATAAAGAATATGCGTATAAATTAAATTAGAATAAAATCATCGCAGTTGTATTATCAAAAGCGACGTTCTCTGTTAGGGATACTGAAGATGCTTATTGGTATAATATAAACCATTTTTTTATTTCAAGAGCAAAAAGTAAGCTTATCATTGGTAGTGACAACAATAAAGAATAGGATATTCAAATACAGTTAATAGCTCTACGGAAAGAATGGTTTAAGTAATTGGAAAGTGACTTGAACACAATTTTACTTGAAGAAGAGTAAATCCAAAGTCTTAAGGAAGGAGAAAGGAGACACGAAGCAGTAGCTGTCTGTAGTTAAACATGCTCTTAGGACAGGTGGCGTTGGAAGGACTCAGCAACAATGGCGTTTTTGTAAATCCAGAGCGGGAGAATAATTTGGAAATGGAGGTAAACCTGATGGCTAATATGGGAAAAAATTCCAAAAAAAAAAATCTTCTTTATTAGTGGTGGTGGGACCTGACGAGAACATCGAATTTATCTCAACAAATTAAAAGGATGTCTATCCATGAGTGGTTTTTTTTCCTCTGTCTGCGCCTCAAGAACAAGTGCTCGATAGATTGGAATTCAAAGATAAACGACTACTACGGCTCAACTCATCTTTATTTACAAGCCAAACCTAAATATACTTCCCCAGTAGGACAGAAGACATAATGCCTAGGTACGACCTCTCTTGACAACTACTATCTTTGGGCACAAGCATCACGACCTCTATCACTAATAAATATCCACCATGAAATACACACGTAACCACCCCTATGGCGGGCTATAAGACCCCATCTTCGACCGACCCGATTAGCGGATCCTAACCGAGTCCGGGTTGCTAACCGAGTTCATTTACCAAAACATATACAAAAACAAAATAACCGTTTAGGCTAATATTCCATTTCGTATAAACACTTTCAACATATACAGTAAGAATTTCAATTCTAGAGGCTACAAACATTTACATTTAACAAAAATGTATTTATACAATGAAGCGTATCTCATGCCCATTCAAAATAATATACAAAATCGTTTTTTTAGAGTTTAACTTTTGATCACAAAACATCAATTGTTTTGACATCAAAGAATATATATAAATTCTTTAATTCAAATAGAGCTCATAATTGTTCTTAAATAACGCATTTATACAAATTGACATTCCATGCCTTTCAAATATATTTACAAAATGATATTCTTAGAGTTCACATCTCTTTAAAACACATTCCATAATTATCCAAAACAAAATGAGTCAAAACTATATTCTTCTCATGAAGACTTTTACATCATTGAATTCAATGTAAAATAGTTACAAAATATCATGAATAGAATGATATGCATGGGACGGAGCATTTACTTATACTCCGCTTTGTTTGACGGTGTCTCCGTGCTTGACGATCTTATCTCTACTACTTACTTCCGTACCAAGTACATTTAATAAAACAACGCGCTAAACATTTTCATGCTTAGTGGTTCTATACGATTATCTATTTATTTCGTTTAAATCAAATTACGCACTTCATAAAGACAATGCTGCATTTTCTTAAATGACCAATGCAAGAGACAATACATACATAAAGATATATTTCATTTAATCAATTACAATTCATTGGTCATCTCAAATACCCATTTTCATGTGCAACAAATCATTCGTGATCATAAATCATGCACTTTTTTTTTATTCTCATTATCATTTTGCATTTTAGCCCTTATCAAATTTAACCGATGCTGCAAGCAGACAGTGATAACTAATCACTCCAAGATCGCCCGCCACGCAGCGGTAAACATGGTTTTATAAAAATATGTATCGGGTTGGTGTACATTACCGATACCGTCTGTTGGGTCATGGATCAGGCACAATAGTACGCTTGTTCACTTATCGATATACCAATCTATCCTTAACTCGACTTAACGATTAACATCTTCTATTAAGGCATTCAAATCATTTATGTGAAAATACAATATTAAGATGTGATTTTATATAAACAACCATTTCAATACTCATGCAATTTTTCTATGTCATTCATTTCAGAATCAATCAATTTCTCAAATTTCTTAGCTTAAATCAAATTGCAATTCATTTCACAATTTATTTGCATCAAATCAATTTAAAACAATTCAATATGAAATTCAAAAATTTTGGAGATAGAGATTCTAAATAATGAGAGAAAGGTGTAGAACAAACCCAAAAAGCTTTGCAGACTGATTCCAATCCTCGGAATCTCGATCTCAATTCGAGCTTTCCTCATCGTCAGCCCTTATTCCAATACAATTAAAGAACAATATTATTTGTGCGTACTAGTGATTTTGGGGTTTTCCCCTCCTCAAACACAAATAAAAGGGGTTTAGGGTTTGAGTCTTACCTCAAATCTCTTTAAACTTCAATACCAAGGTTCCTTTTGTTGATCACTTTAGCCTTTGATTTTCATGGAGCAATCTACAAATTCCCCATTCAAAACCCTAGCTCTCTCCCTTTTCTAAAAACGAAAAATGCCTTAATGAGGAATGTTCTCAAAGGCCAAAATATGGTCTTTATGTCTCCTATTCACAAGGCTTTCACACTAAATCTCATTTTCTCATTTTTTCCATTTTAACACTTCATTTCACTTTCATTTCAATTTTATTTCATTTCATTTACACTTTTGCACTTATACTTCTCATTTAGGACCCTTGGGTCCCCATTTGATATTTTTACCAAATTTAATTAGTTTATGTAAAATTTTTAGGTTGCATATCTTTTCTATGAGCATTTAAATCTTAAAAATTTCTATTTAATTTCATTTTATACTCCTAAACATATATTAAAAATATTATATATATATATATATATATATATATATATATATATATATATATATATATATATATATATATATATATATATATATATATATATATATATATATATATAAAATACTAGGGTATTTTTGGGGAATTACAAGGGCGATCAAACTCTTCTTGGGGTAGAAGATGCGGGCGACTTGGCTATCTAAAGGGAAGAACAGGTCATAACACCGAACAAAGCGCCACCTTCCCCTTCCGTTTCGGAAGGAAATCATCAATTTCCCATGAAAAGCGAGCCACCTCCCTCTTCCTTTATGGAGGAGGGAATGACACCAAAAATAGTACGATATTCTTTACTGAAAAAGACTAATTCTTTCACTCTCTAGATTCCTTGATCTGACTTAGGCATCAGAGAGGCGACGGGCGCACCACCACCATTTTTTTGTTTGTTTTGCGGTGCACATACGGCAGTTGATGTCTCGACGCATCCGCTGATCTTAAAATTCAGAGACTACAATTGGCGCCAAATTGTGGGAACGATCGCCAAAAAAGCCCATCTACCATTTGCAGGGCTTGGTTGCATCCGCCAAGTGATCTCCCATCCCTCGGCGCTTTAGCTCCCATCAACCCACCGCACTGGCCGGATTTTGTCATCACACAAGAACCCAAAGGAATCAATCACTCGAAGATTAGTTTCTTCGTTGGCTCCAGGAGATGGAAGCAAAGCAAGAAGAACAGGCCAGACAAATGGCCGAATTACAAGATCACGCTACCCGTCTGCAGCAGGAGAACGACCGCTCGGGAACGAAACCCGCTTTTTAAGAAGACCGGCGAAAAATATACGGGACACACTCATCCCGCAAGACCTCCGGGGCCAGCCAAGTAAGGGCAAAGAGCCCATCTTGCCAGGCGATAGTGATTCGCCGGCGGATGACGAATTATCCTCTGACAGCTCTCCCATGCCTGACCTTCTGCCACCTCAGAATAACATAGAGGCCGAATCCAGAAAGAGGCCCCATGCCGTTCAAGTCGATTCTTCAATGGCATGCGCCGCCAGATACGTAGAGAGGTCAGTAGAGACAGACGATATTCGGAGCTGGCCCATGAGAATAGGCCTCAAGATGGTACGGGGGTGGTTCCATCGCTCGCTCATATACTCCTACAAATCGACACCACCAAATGATATACTTTATCGCTGTTCTGGGGCCTAAGGACATGCCGTCAGTTCCACTAGGTCAAGACATCATGAGTTACGAGCCTCCCCCGTTAGCCTTGCCATACCGCCGCTTGCTAAGTATGATGGCCTCCGACCCATACAAACTACATGTTGCACTTCAAACTGCCGAAGGATCCTTAGCGCGGGAATGATCGCCTTCCTCGCGTAAAGGTATTCCTAGCCGTACCAAGGACCCACTCGCCCGTTCCACAAACTCCCGAGGATCCATAAACTCGTTTCGAATTATGAGTCGCGTGACTGCTTCCCCAATACTTATGCGTTCAATCGTAAAGGAAACATCGGGCTTCATTACAAACCATCTCTGCTGAGGATGAGTCTACTCGGGACTTCACCAGGAGATTTGGACAGGCTGTCTAACAAATCGATGCATACAAAGATGGACGGTCCTCCAAACTAAGAAGCTACCGATCTCCTTTCTTCTAGTCGCTATCACTAGACCCGCCTGCAACGATGGAAGAACTGTACAGACGGGTGGACAGATACTCTACGTTGGAAGACAATATTCGGGCAGCCTCCCAGACAGTGATGATTACCGCCCAAAATAGTAAGCTTGCCACAAAGGGTCGCCGAGGCGGGAGCGACTAAGGATCGGCGCCTCTGAGCAAATGAGAAAGAGGAACCTCCCCGCTACTCCCACTAACATCTCCTACGATAGACTCCTCATCCCGGATCACCTTGACTTTAAATGGGCCTCCGCCACCCAAAGAGATCCCGAGCAATGCACCGATCTCTAAGGTACGACACACATGGACCACGGGCATGAAACTAACAGATGGCCGAACTCCTCGGGGTTCCCGTGGAGACTAATCCGGCCGTCACCCGAGAAGATATATTCGAGCCGGCCCCCGCCCAACCGTAAACCTCTCCAAGAGGTTGAAAGAATACCGCTAGCTTCGTAGCCCTCACCGAACTCGCCCATCATCAATTACTATCATGCCCAAATGATGAGACCAGTATCGCCCAAGCATCGTGAGGGAGGTTGTCGATGTACTACGCCCGAGCCCGGTGAACACCATATACTTAGACGCGGCGTGAGCGATACCGCCACTTGACGACCCCATATCCTTTCCTCCCATTAACCCGTCTAGGGTCATCACTCCACATCATGATGCACTTGTGCTTACTTTATGCATTAACAATTTTGATGTACATAGAGTACTCGTTGATTCGGGCAGCGTAGTAGACTTGCTACACCTTTTCGCCTTCAGGCAGATGAAAGTTTCGCTTGACAAGCTCAATTCGGCTGGTAGAATTTTTCCTGGTTTAATGGGGCAACTACGCTAACCATAAGTGATATCGCTCTCCCCGTCAAGGCAGGGCCGGTCACTTAGCAAGTCTTATTTTCAGTTGTAGAAGACTGGGGTCATGTCGCCATCGCTGTCGAGTCCGGCCGCACTATGAAGGTAAAGGTTCCCGACCTACCATTAGACAATCGCTATCCGACCAGCGGCCGGCAGCTCACCTCCTAAGTAGCCCACTAGCGCCTCGCAAAGGCAATCACCGTCTCAGACAAGAGCGTGAGAAAGGTAAAGCCCATCAATCCGACCCCAAGTCACAGCCCCAATAGCACCACAGCTACCGCCCGCGTGGAACAATTAGCCATGGATCCCCGAATCAATACTTCCGGGCGGGCCTATAAGCACACTTATGTTAAATTCCTTCCCGCTCAGTGAAGAGAAAGAATGACAATGCGGTGTTTTGCTTTGTTGGAGGTATCGCTGACTCCACTCGCACATGACCGACATTAGCCCCACGCGATGCTTCTCATAGTCAATGCGCCTCATTTGCCGTGCCAATCGCATTAAAGAGTAAGGCGCTCCACCCGACCGACATCAAAGTTATTCAGATGAAGTAGATAACCTTTGAAAGCGGGTTCATCGTGAGAAATCAAGTACCCTAATGGTCACAATGGGTAAAGGGTACCCAAAGAAAGGTGGCAATGGAGAGTACGCTGAGACTATACAAATCTCAATGACGCGCGGCCCTAAAGACAACCCCCCCTTTACCCCTCTCATAGACTGGGATTGACGACACATCACCGAGTGATGAGTAAAAACTCATTTCGAATTTTAGTCCATTTTTCGATTTTTATTACAAATGTAATTGCTTGTTTTTATGCAGAAATATACTTGATTACCAAATTTATATTTTCGCAAATTTATAAAGAAAATGAAAATTCCAAGAAGGATAAGAAGTGAAAGCAACTTTAATGGCCATGTGAGGTCGCGACCAAAAGTCATAATATATCAATGAAAAGCTGCTGCGACAAAGAGAGGCTACTAAGATGCAAAAGGGCTTCAAGGAAAGATTTATGTCGCGACATCTGCTCGAGGTCGCGACACGTAAGGAAGACAACTCTGCTGCAACAGATAATTGAGGCTCGCGACTATGAATGGTCGATGACCTGCTTACAAGGTCTCTACCAGCAATTTAAGGTTGCGACAAAATATAAGTTGGCGACCCCAATCAAATTCAGAACCGTATTTATGCTGTGACTACAGCTTAAGAACTCGACAAAAGCATAGGTAAGAAGAACCAGCCATCATGTCGCGACACCGTTTCGAGGTCGCGACACAGAAAGAAGACATTGTTGGTGACAATAGAAAATTGATGTTGAGACAAAAATGTAAGCTTAGGACACCAATCTGAGGTTAGTGACCAAGAATCTGGGTGTCGCGACATAAAATGAGCTAAACAGTTAAAACATGTTGCAACTAAGTTTGAGCCACTGCAACAAAAACAAAGTAAGAAGGGCCACTACTCAGTCGCGACACACTTTTTAGGTCGCGACTAGAAAAAGAAGATGAATTGATGGGAAATTGTTGTGTTAGAAGGCGAGGTTGCATGGTGATGTGGAGAAATGATGTCACAGACGCTTAAGGTCAAGGGACATAAATTCAGCAAGATAAAGAAACAATTAGGTCGCGACCTAAATCCCATGTCTCAACAAGACAATGAACAGATAAACAATTTTAAGTCGCAACATGAAAAGGGGAGCTGTGACCAAGAATCAGTGGCTGACAAAAGAAATGATGTCGCGACATCGAATCGAGGTCGCTACACAGAATGCAGTAGACAGCAAGACAACCAGGTCGCGACATGGAACTGAGGTCGCGACACATAATTTATTAAGGGGTCAGAAAAACATGGTCGCAACAAAGATGAACATAACTGGCAAAAGAAATGATGTCGCGACATGAAATTGAGGTTGCGACATATATTTCATCAAAGGGAAGAACAGTCAGGTCGCGACCAGAAATAGGAAATTGAATGGAAATTGTTGAGACTGAGAAATGAGTTTGCGATTGGATAGGAAGAAAAAAATGGCCGCGACATACTTTTGAGGTCACGACAAGAATTGCAGTGATTAAAGAAACTACTTGGTCGCGCTCCCACGTCCACGCCATGATAAGAAAACAAGCGCACCAACACCTGAAGCTCTGACTCGCTTGAAAGCTCAAGAGAACTAAATGATGTCGCAACCTAAAAGAGAAGCCGTGACCAAGAATTAAAGAGGCTGACAACAGAAATGATGTTGCGACATCGAATCGAGGTCGCGACACCAATTCCTAGAAACAAGAAAAGGGGGTCGCAACCAGAGTTCTCACCGGCCGACATCCAACATGGTCACACGGTACAATGAATTCAAGGCTAATTAATTAATCAAATGCAATCAAGAAACAAGTCGCAAATGTAAAACATCAAGCTCGCAAATTTCAACACCGTAAGAACAAAGTGAAAGAACGCTATGACCAGCTTCCTAAGGTCACGCGCACTCTGGATGTGATCCAGAGCGTTGAAATGATGTCGCGATTAAGCTTCTCGTGTCGCCACCTAAAAAGAGGGCTTCGCCATTTATTTTAGGAAATCCACCGAGTCTTGGAATCAGCCGAATTTTTGAAAGTTATAAATAGGCGTATACATTTTTAGTAAAGCAAGCCCCGCTTTTCAAACATTATATTTTAGAATGTACTTTTATTTTATTTTATTTATTTATTTTTCTCGATCTCAACTTAAGAATTAAGAATGTAGAAGTTGGATTTAATTTTTCATTCTCTTTTCTAATTACGGCCTGGAATCAATGATGTTAAGACAATTTTTGGAATTCGTTTCTTCCAGGGAATTATAGTTACAGTGGATGTTCTTGATCAATACTCCATTGTTGATTGTGATTTTGTAATTGAGAAGCACAACTTCCATTGGAATGGATCTCGCTTTAGTTACGCCTTCGCTAAATTAGAAGGAATTTCCGAAATTGGGATTTTTACTTATTTGATCGATGTTGTTCTTAAAACTAATTGTTCCTAATGTAGTATCTAGTTAGTATCATTTCAAGGATTGTTTCATGCTCGATTTCCGTGATAATCTCCTGAGTGACACAGTAGATGGAGATTCCGAGAGCTGAACAATCAACGCGGGGTATGCTAGGACTATCGCTGATGAAATTATCGAGCTTTGAGAGTTCACTCTCTCGATAAATTTCCATTTCACTCATACGATGCCGGGCGGAATAATTTATCAATTTAATCATCGTAGATTTCACCTTAATCTATCGATAGATCTTGATCCCGTGTTAGCCGAGATCTAATCAAGGAGAAGGAAAACTACATCATATCTAAAGGGATGAGTCATCAACCATTTTGTGTGGTTTTGGCAATGACCCGTACTGGGATGCAAGAATTCCCAAGTAGCCTTAAGAAATGGGTATAAAGAATTGAAAAAGAAAAATAATTGCATCTTATAAAGAGTGTGTTGAATACAGTAACTAATTGTGATCCCGTTTGAAAGAAAAATGGACCTCTTAATTAGGGTGAATAATGGAGAAATCCAAGTCGCATTAATGTGCATCTTTGACAAATCCAAGTCCAAAAAAATCGTGATGTAAAGAATCAATGAATTAAAATGTAGAAATTGACTGTTCCACAACAATTTCATTTCAGTGTTCATTTCTAGCAGAGATCTTATTCAGTCCAGTTTATTTGTTAGTTCCATTTAAATTTTATTTTCATTAGATGAAAGTAATATAGGATTATCTTGTCTTTTAAATTCCAGTTTTCAAACTATTAAAAGGAGATTCAAATAGTGTGGATCTTGAGTAGTTAGGGTAGTTGATTTCAACATTCTTGTCAATCTCTGTGGGAATGATATCTGGACTTACATCCAATTTTTACTACTTGAATGACTCGTACTAAGTAGCCACACATGTACTAAACCCATTATTAATTCCAACATAAAAGCGCTTTATCTATTTTCAAACAACTCTATTCAACTTGACATAGATGCAAGAGAATTGTGTGCTCATGTATATGTTAAATTGAGTGGTTTAGTCTCGTATTTTCATAGACAAACACCCGCATGGGATGTCACATCTTGATGCCTTCTGGATACCATCGTATCCCCATGTGACACGGATGAGAAAATAGCAAGTGCATCACCCCACATGGGCTATTCTGCTATAATGTAATGCCGTTTGGGTTAAAGAATGCTGGGGCTACGTATCAGAGGCTGGTGACCAAAATGTTTAGATCCATCATTGCAAAACCATGGAGGTCTACATTAATGGCATGTCAAAATCCAAGGCCGCCAGATCACGTTACACATTTGCAAGAAGCCTTCGAACTCCTTAGGGCATACAGCATGAAACTCAATCCCTCAAGTGTGCCTTCGGAGTCAGCGAGGGTCGATTCCTTGGTTTTTAAGGGCACCTGCAGGGGCATAGAAGCCAACCCCCGCCCCACCTTAAGGTTATTCCGAATCCCTACTTCCTAGTTCAATAAAGTGGGTATAGCAGCTGATCGGCCAGTTAGCCGCCCTGGGGTGGTTCATTTCTCGGTTCACAGTCCGTCTAAAGCCATTTTTTGCCACCTTATAAATAACCCGCCGATGGAATGAAGAGGATCACCCTTGGTAGAAATCAAACATTATCTAAACGGAACCCCCGGGGCTCGCGTAGTTTTGAAGCCGACAAGACACTCTTCATGTATTTAGCGGTTTCCGATCTCGCAATAAGCGTCGTCCTGTTTAAAGAAAGTAAGGATGGAAGGCAGAGGCCAGTGTTCTTCGTCAGCAAGTACTTAGCTAACGCAGAAACCAGATACAACCACCTTGAAGCGGTACTTTGTAGCTCTCGGATAAGCGACTAAAAACCGCCACGTACTTTCAAGCACACCCCATTTGTGGGTGACTAACCTTCCTTTGAAGCACTATTCCCACCGACTAACTTATGCAGGAGAGTGGCTCATTGGCGGTTGAACTAGAATCACGGTATCAGTATAAAGCGGAGTTAGCTAAGAAGGACAGGTTTCTAGCCGACTTCTGTGAAATTTACAACTGAAACATGCCTTGACGATTTGATTGGTGGACTCTCGGTGTGGGCGGGCGTCTGGCGTGGTGGCATTGGCACTGCTGATTAAAATCCCACAGGGTGGGGACAAGATCGAGCAAGCATAATCAGGCTGGAGCCCGGGCGCCTCAGACAATGAATCGGAGATATGAAGCCATCTAACCCAGGTGGTCGCAATTTTGCAATATCAATCGACAAGCTTATATTAGTGCAGGTGATTCCCAATTGGTGGTAGAAGCCTTGAATCATAGCAGTATGAGTCAGGGATCTAGAATGGCTAAATTATGTAACTCTGGTTAAACAACGGCTGGCTAGTTTTTCAGCATGGAAGCTCGGACACGTTTCTAGGAACTATAATGAAAACGAGACCTTATACTTAGCGTCATTAGCGGCATCTTTTGCCCATAAGCATAAACAATTTTCCTCCTATCTATTATCAAGTAGGGTCCCTCTGTGGCCACTATCTGAGTAAGCGGTAGATTTACCTCCTTCTAGATAGACCCTGATACGCATGATACATCGGCCGCAGGGGAGCCGCAATAGAAAGGACAAGGAGTCACAAAATTAGAATCCGGTTAGGCGATTTTCCTTACTCGACGGACCAGTATTCCAAGCGATCCTTGGACGGGCCATATCACGAAATGTACTTGGTAGTGAGGGCGGTATGTGTTAGTAGAAGGTTGCGCATGAAGATATGTGGCAATCATCCAGGCGGTAGAAATTTGGCACATAGAGCCCACACGCAGGGGTATTTGTGACACCTAAAGCCCAAGGGTGTCCGTTGACTACTTGGATTAACCTTGGAAACACTTTCGTGAATGTCGGAGTGACTGACATCTCTCAATCGGGCGAGTCTCCTTTTGTCTGAGGAGCTCTACCCAGGGCTCAACTTGTCCCACGAGTCATATAATATTATAAGGAGTAAAAATGGCCACTTGGGCCCCTGCATTAATACTCGCAACAACATTATCCCAACCAAAATATACTACATGGTTCGAGAGTTAAGAATTTACTCTTATACAAACATATATTACAATTATAAATTCTAATACATGTCATACATAATAATACAAAGCCACAGCCGGCTTTCTTCTAAAACAACCTCTGGAGCTGAGCCATCTCCTAGCTAGAGCTCCACCCCAATACTGTAAAATATGTTCCCTCGACGGGGTGAGCTAATGCCCAGTAATGGAATCACCTTAAATGGAGTTCTTTCATACAAAGTGCGTATCTGATGTCGATTAAACACACATTCAAGCAAATTCGTGATCCTACTTGAATGTCTAAATGACAACCATGTCAGAGTCCTCAGGCTCCCTCACATCTGCCTAAGCTATGTATGAAAACATCATTTTCAAAACAAAACATTTGTTTCAAAATATGCACCGAAGTGTCAGTAAAATATGGGTACCCTCGAGGCGAATGTGTTGGGAGAACCACTCCAAGCAGTCATGGTCTCATCAAAATGATATGTTGGACCGATCTCCCAGCTTATTCTTGGAGAATTCATCTGTGAAATTCATTTCAAAAGCGTTCGTTTTCTTTCAATTCTCATGTCATGCACTCACCTATTCTAGGTTATCGGTGCATATGAAATGCAATATGTCATTTCAATACAATTCATATACCAATATATATCAAATATGCATATATATTCTCAAATCTACAATTACATCACATTTAATTCAATAACATCAATCATCACCTCAAAGTAGCTCACTTGAGCTAATCACAAACTCATCTCCAATGGCCTAAACACACAATTATATTCCATATAATTGTGACCTCATGCTAATACACAAACCTCATGCATTAACCTATTCATTTCCACGCCATCAATCCATTCTCTTAAACAATTTCTCAATCCATTACACAAAAATTAGCTCGCGTGGGCTAATTAACAAACACGAGTAATTCGATTTGAATTACTTAACCCAAACACATTTTCTCACAAAATTATTTTCATGTCACTATTCACGTGAACAATAAAACACTCGGGTTACTGTTCACGACCACTACCCAACATCGGTTCCACTTTGTGAACCCAAATTCCATGGCCATTCCCAGATGCCTCACACTAAAGCATAATTTAATCAATAAATTATCACCCAACATACCCAAACAGCCTACCTTTGCCATGGGTACAAGCGTCTCAAGAAAATTCCAACAATTCGGTTCCAAGTTTTGGGACCGATCAAACGGCCATTCACGGCCTTAATCAACTCAAACATTGTATAGCACTTAAATCAAGAGTAAAACTCAAGTAGGATGAAACCCCTACCTCATGGAGTTTGTCGAAACTCCTTAAAACCGGAGCCCACGTGTAGGCCTCGATGCGTAGAGTGACTTTTCTTCTTGTCTCGGCAAATTTTAACTGTCAGATCGCCCGTAAATCTAGAGAGAAGTCTCTCTCTCTCTCACTAAAAACTAAAAATCAAAGCTTCTGTATCTTTTCCCCTTTTCACGTTTTTGGCTTCCTTTTTGAATGTAAGAGACAATACTATTCCCTATTTTGTCCTTATTATCATTTAACTATTCCATTAATGACATTTATGTCCCCCGACTTCTAGTTTTCGACATTTGGCATTATAAACGTCCGTTAAATGCGTTCTCTACTCATTACGCTTATGTCACATGAGTACATGTTATATGTGACTTTTGTCACATCAAATATCGTTTTACGACACCCGAGACTTGATGCCTCGAAAAACGTGCAAATCCCGACTGTCTCGGAATTCAATGAAATTCGACGTGTTAGCTAGATTTCGCGAGACGATTACAACGGTGAAATCCATTTTGTCATCTGAGATCTAGAAAAATTTTGGATTTTGACCGAAGTACGATTTGCCATTTTCGAGGAAATTGAAATTTTCTAAGATTCTTACATTCTCCCTCCTTAAAAGGAATTTGTCGAAGTGCAGACGATCCATGACCACTCACATGCGTATACAGCGTGCACACTTCCATGCGTATAAACTTCGTCATTTAAATATTAAGGCTAAACTCGTACCTTCATCCTAAACAAGAAGGATAAGTGGCCCGCATCGTGTTCTCTGGCGCTCCCACGTTGGCTCCCCACTCCATAGTGCCGCCATAGCGCCCTCGCGCAGCCTCCACGGTCTTTGCGTCGCAAGAGCACGATCAGTATCAAAGTACTGCTTGGTCCCTCTCGAGAGGTCCCATCGGTGTCAACCTCGAAATCCTCTCCCACCTCGGTCCAGCCTAACGGTGATCTACATGGCCTCATACAATGCCTCATAACTAGTTGCCATTCGGTATGCTCGCTGATAACTTGTGTTGTAGGCGAATTCCACCTAAGGAAAATCTTTCATCTGACTACCCTTATGATCCAGGACGCATGCTCGTAGCGTATCCTCTAACACTTGTATATAATCCCACCTGACATGTGGCCTGCGCCATAACCGGGTGTGTGGCAATGACCTTCCCAGGTCACAATCAACGACAATCAATGGACATCAACCTGGCCCATGTCATGGACCATCCATATCACAGAGAGCCCTTCTTGTTCGGCAACCTGTCACGATTTCGAAGGGTTAGCCAGTCTAAATTCACTCCGGGCTCCTGTCCACTCCAACTCTAAGTCGTGATAGCCTGACCGTGTGTTTTCATCTCGAGTCCTCCAGGCTCTATCACTCGACTCTAAGTCTAGCGATGCTTGGCCCGAATTGTGTTTTCATCTTGGTACTCAGGCTCACATCCCTTTCGGCTCTAAGTCTATGTGATAGCAGCGTGTGTTTTCATCTCGGGCGACATAACTCTTGAAACACACTTGAGCCTCTTGCATTCATCTGAAATTTCGGGTATCTCCACGGGTCTCTTCGCACCGCAAAAAATTTCGGATAATTCCACGGGTCTCTTACACCCACACAGAAATTTGGGATCTCTCCTCGAGTCTCTTACACCCACATAGAAATTCGGGATACCTCCCCGGGTTTCTTACACCCACACAGAAATTTGGGATCTCTCCTCGGGTCTCTTACACCCAAACAAGACCTTTCGGATACTACCACGGGTCTCCTTCACCCAACTCGGACTTCTCGGCCGGGATGCGACCCCTTTTGCTTTATGACACACTTTAATTACTCTTCATTTCTGATTCGAACTATGAGTCTTCATTGGAGCGTAGTCCAAAGACAAACTCAACCACACTCACCAAAAGAGTGGTGAATGTCCACCGTGCACCCACGCCCCGACTCGGCCAGCGATGTTATCGTGCACATGAGCATGATGATGCCCATCTTGCGACAACCCATTCCGGGGTCCACCATGAAGCGAATCTTGGGAATCTCTAACTCGTAATCCGTCCTGCTCCAGGTCAACTCTCATCCTACATCCTAGGGAAGAACATCTATACCTAGCTTCTCTAAAGGCCTTAACCTCTAAGCCTAAATCCATCACATAAGATGCAACAATGAATGAACATGATGCATCCAATTCAAACGCTACTATAGTTAACAAGTGCGAGAGTAGAAGCATTACCACTGCATATCTGGCTAATCCCGGGCCTTTCGATCTGTACCATGAGATCTCGCCTCCTAGGACAATCTGCGCCTCATATGCATTTATCGAAATGATAGTAACACGTCATCTGCTTGACTTGGCCCGAACTCTCGGCTTGTAAATCCTGTGGTGACCTCAGGCCTCACGCTTTATTCTGGCCTATGTGGCCCGTCTGTGAAATACCCAGAGTCTTCGTGTGGCACCCTTGAAGTAAATCTTGGTTCCACGACCCATGCCCAGGGTGGAGGAATAAGCTGTGTCATCTCTGTCCCCTCACAAGCTGGCTGGGGCCCATGCTATCCAAAACCACAGGATCCTTGTCTCTAGGGACAATCCCTCCTCATATTAATCGAACATGGGCAATGGTAGCACATATCTGCCCTATCCTAATTGAACCCTAACTTCGTCTCACTAATGATTAGGGTGAGGTGTCCATAATCTTAGGATTCTTGCCTCATGGATAATCCCCAAGTCGAAAGTGTCAGTTTGTCGGCAAGAATAACCCATCATCTTACACTTTGACTAAATGTCCGATCACGGCCTTGGTCTTGATGACCTGGCCTACATCTTGGATATCCTTGCGAAGCAGAAACTGCTTGCTCTGGTTTTGAAGAAGATGCGATGCCCCATTCTTAGTACCAACACCCATATCCTGGATGCCTCGTATGTCATATATCTCTCCTTCTATGGTCATAGTCGTCCTAACCTTAGAGTCCACTCCTCCTTTATCCATTGGAGGACGATTTGTTTCTAAACGTTGGAGGTCGCCGGCCATGCGACTCCTTTATTGCACAGCGTGCGATAGTGACGTATTTGCAATCCTACTGACTCGACAAAGGCCTGCGGTCAAGGCGTGGTGCACGACTAGTACCCCGTGGACGTCCTCTATGTCCTCGCTCTCGACTAGCCATCTACACAATTCAATGGCAAGTTAAATGCAATGCAGTATCTCTAAGGCATAAACACAGCCCCGAGACACTATTCATACATCGAATACATTTTATATACTATGTCCCTGCATTTATAGGCAATGCAAAACAATTTAGTCAATATATCAATTCATATTTAACATCAAAATTTTTATTTTACAAACTTGTATTTCATTTATTTGGTTTTATTTTATTTTATTTTATTCTCTTCAAAAAAAAAAATAATATTTTTTTCAAAAATATCGTAGGCAGTGTTATGAATAGTGTTCAAAGCCGTGACTCGAGAAGCAGTGTGCTTGGTTACAATACAACACTCCCGAATCACAATACACTATGGTGTATTGCAGCCTGTCACCTTATCTCAAACCCCTCCTAGTTCAATACACTATGGTGTATTTCAATACAATGCCTTATCTACTCAAATAAATTTATAAAAATTTATTTTATTCATTTCTTTAGTTTTAAAACACTGCAAAACCTTAGAAAATGATGTTCTTCATCTCATATATATTTTTTTCATTTCTATTACGGACCATTTTGTCCAATTTCCTCAAACCTCATGACCCTGACACTAGACCTAAAGTATTTCAACCTTAAAATTATTAAAATTTTATATATATATATATATATATATATATATATATATATATATATATATATATATATGCTGCATATATATATATATTTTTTAATAACTTAAATAAATTTATTCAAATTTATCTCATTTATTTTCTTTGTTCCAGTTTACACACTGTAAACTCCCAAAATTTTCTAACACATCAATGTGCTAATAACTAAGCATACAATTCACACAACACATAAAAATTCATGTTATGCATAACCTTCTCACAACAATTCATCAAATCACACAAAACACACAAAACACATGTATCACGAATTGTCTAGTTTGTCAGGTGATTTCCTAGAGTAATCATACCTACACTTAACATGAAGACACCTAATGGTGATGTTCTTACACCTCAAAGACTATGGCTAAGCCCGAATCCCTCAAGTCCTTGGCGTAGTATAACCTAGTTCGATACAGGCGGCGCCCAAAACCGAGGTGTCCATTGACTACCCGTCAACCAGCAGGCTCTTGGTGAATGTCGGGTGACCCAGACATCTCTCCACGAAAATCGGTGAGTCTCTGCTATACGGGGGCTCTGCGGGAACAACCTATCCCAGACAATCCAATATCGACCACGGGGTCACCTCAATATTATAAGGGAGTAAAAATGGCCACGCCCAGGCCCCTGCATTAATACTACGCAACAACATTATCGACAAAATATACCATGGTTCGAAGTTAGGAATTTACTCTTATACAAACATATATTACAATTATAGAATTCTAATACATGTCATACATAATAATACTAAAGCCACAACCCGGCTTTATTCTAAAACAACCTCTAGGACGGCGGAGTCTCTAGCACTCTCACATGCACCGTAAAATATGTTCTCTTAGCCAGGGTGAGCTAACAATGCCCGATAATGGAATCACCACTAAATAGTTCACTCCCACCTAAGTGCATATGCAATGCTCCAATTTAAACACACATTCAAGCAAATTCGTGATCCTACTTGAATGTCTAAATGACCAACCCATGTCCCGAGTCCTCACCGACTCCCTCACATCTGCTTAAGCCATGTATGAGAAAACATCATTTTCAAAACAAAACTTGTTGTTTTCCAAAATATACTACCGAAGTGTCAGTAAAAATATGGAATTTACCCTCCAGAGGCGATAATGTTGGAGAACCCTTGAGCTTGATCATGGTCCTCATCCAAAATGATCTGTTGGACCGTCTCCCAACCCCATTCTCCGAAAATTCATCATGTGAAATTCCTTTCAAAAACGTTTTCGTTTTTCTTTCAATTTTTCATGTCATGCACCTCACACTAGCTTCCTAAGGTTACACCAGTGCATATGAAATGCAATATGCCATTTCAACACAATTCATATACCAATATATATATCAAATATGCATATATATTCTCAAATCTACAATTACATCACATGTAATTCAATAACATCAATCATCACCCCAAAGTAGCTCACTTGAGCTAATCACAAACTCATCTCTAATGGCACAAACACACGATTATATTCCATATAATTGTGACCTCATCTGTCCCACAAACCTCATGCATTAACTGTTCATTTCCATACATCTAATCCATTCTCTTAAACGATTTCTCAATCCATTACACAAGAATTAGCTCGCGTGGCTGAATTAACAAACACGGAAATATTGATTTGAATTACTCAACCCCAGCTACATTTCTCACGAAATTATTTTCATGTCATATTCCACGTGAACAATAAAACACTCGGGTTCACCCCATTCGACCACTACCCAACATCGGTTCACTTTTGTGAACCGAATTCCATAGCCATTCATTGTATACACTAAACATAATTTATTCAATAAATTATCACCCAACATGCCCAAACAACCCCTACACTACCACGGACTGCACAAAACGTCTCAAGAAAATTCCAACAATTCGGTTCCAAGTTTTGGGACTGATCAAACGGCCATTCACGGCCTCAATCAACTCAAACATTATATAGCACTTAAATCAAGAGTAAAACTCAAGTAGGATGAAACCCCTACCTCACGGAGTTTGTCGAAACTCCTTAAAATCGGAGCCCACGTGTAGGCCTTGATGCGTAGAGCGACTTTCCTTCTTGTCATTAGAATTTCAACGGTCGGATCGCCCGTAAATCTAGAGAGAAGTCTCTCTCTCTCTCTCTAAAAATAAAAATCAAAGCTTCTGTAAGTTTTTCCCTTTTCACATTTTGGCTTCCTTTTTGAATGTAAGAAACCCAATAACATTCCCATAATATTTCATCCTTATTATCATTTAACTATTCCATTAATGACATTATGTACCAATTTTTGGATTTTGACGATTTGTGGCTATCTCGGCTATCCGTTCCCATAATTTCTCTCTCTTTAAATGCGACTTATGCGTGATCGTGTATATGTGACTTTTGTCGCATCAAATATCGTTTTATGGCCCGGAGTACTGGGCGTTATAACGTTCAAATCATTGTCTGAGTGGCGAAATTAGGCGTGTTAGCTAGATTTCCGCAGAGCGGTTCAATGGTGAAATCCGTCTCGTCATTCGGGAATCTAGAAAAATTCCAGTTTTTACGAAATTACGATTTTACCATTTTCCATAAATTAGGTACTATAGGGTCTTAGTATTATTGGCTGACCATAGTATGACCGCATGATTACATGAGAAAATGTGACCGGTGCCAATGTCAGGCTCCCGTATTAAGATCGTCGGCTCAAGACTTAGTATCCATCTCCAGCCCTTAGCCCTTTGCTCAATGGGGAATTGACATAGTAGGACCACTACCTACAGCCCCGACTCATAAGAAGTTATTGCTAATAGCCACTGATTACTTTAGTAAATGGATAGAGGCTGAGGCTTTTGCATCAATCAAAGACAAGGACGTCACTCAGTTTTTCTGAAAGAATATCGTTTGTCAGTTCGGTATTCCCTAGTTAATCATATCAGATAACGGACCTCAATTTGATAGCCGGGTCTACAAAAACTTATGCCAGGAGTTGAACATAAAGAACTTATACTCCACCCCCGGTATCCATGGCTTAATGGCGAGAGGCTTCCATGAAACCACATTGTGGCCTTAAGAAAGCAGACCTGACTAAAGGCAAATGGGTGGACTAACTTCCTGGTCCCTTTGGGCTTCTGAGAGCGATCGCGCGAATAACCGGTATATCTTCTTTCGCTAACACCTATGGGATGGAAGCTATAATCCATACGAATCGGTATGCCTAAATCAGAACGGATAATACTGAATAGTTGATGCAGAATCCATAATTGGGACCTAGACACGTGGATGAACTCGTGAGACAACGATGCGTACGGGTAGCATCCTACCACCGCCGGTTGGCAAATCTATAGAACAGACACGTGAAACCCCGAGTGTTCCAGCCAGGAGACCTAGTCTTAAGGAAAGTCTTCAAAAACACAAGCGGAATCCAGGTGGCGGGAAAGTTTCGAATGGCCCCAGGAAGGGAGCCATATATTATGTCTGGCCGTTGAATCGGATCATATGCTTTAGATAAGCTAGATGGAACACACAATGCGAATGTGGAATACTATACACCTCAAGGTATTATCAATAAAAGATGATTCATTCTCTAGTATTTTCATCACAAATTTAATTTTCTAAAGTCCGGTGGCGTTGAAGATTGATGCCTATCCAGGCCCGGTATGGTTGATGCCTAGTTGGCTTAGTGTCTAAAGTCGGATGGAACTAGAAGGTTGATACTTTATCCGACCCGGTATGGTTGATGCAGGTAGCTCAGTCTAAGATCGGATAAGCATTAGAAGATTGATACCCTATTCGACCAGTATGGTTGATGCCCGATTGGCTTAGTCTAAATATAGCACCAAAAATACCTTAGAATATTTTTATAATTTTTATTATATATTCGGTATAAATTAGGCCAAACTTTGGTATTTTAAAATTGTTAAATGAATATTGCATAAATAATGATTATATAGCTAAGAAACGAATACAAATATAATATACTAAATGAGAATTGATTACCCGAAAATTTGCAAGTGAAAAAATGGCAAATTTGGAAATGTGAAAAATGAGGACCTAAGAATTCGATTGTAAACAAGTTTATATGTCTAAGTGTAAATATGGGGATTTAAGTACAAATGGAATAAGTGCAGGCTATATTGCCATTTGGGAGAACTTAACTTAAAAATGCATTTGTAGCCAAATAGGCCTTGAGAAATGAGATATTTAAAAACCAAATAGTAGAAAAATGATAAATGAGACTAAGTGTGGAAGGCCAAACTGGCCTTACACTTAAATATGAGTATTCTAAAGGCAGGTGGTCTTAGGAGCTCGTTTGAGCAAATCTACATTTTAGGGAGAAGAAGAAAGGAGAAAAGCTAGGGTTTTACAGAGATCAAGTTTGGAGTTGGGTTTGCTTCCATCTCCTCTAAGAGATCAAACAACTTGGAAGAGAAGATTTGAAGAGGTTGAGGTAGAAATAAACCCAAACCCTTTGTTCTTGTGTTTGAGTTAGGAAAACCCAAATGTGGATAAAGAGTTTTTGTTTTGGTTGTAAATATGAGTTTTTGAATTGTGTTGAGGTTGTTTTTGTATTGTTGGTTGGGATTGGTTTGGGTTGGTTTATTGTAGTGTTTGTAAAAGGAAAATCATTGAGTTTTCAAAGAAATCTTTACATCAAAATTTTGTAAAAAACCCATGTTCTTGTTTTAATATAGATTAAGTTATAATCATCAAATGAAGTGATTCAATTGGTAAAACCATAATAGATAGGTATAAAAATATAGAAGGGACCAGGAGAAAATTGTAGCTCTTAAGGCTCCCAAATATGGGCTTAAAAAATTGTGAGCTCGGGTAGCTCACTGGTTATCTTTCTGTTTAGGTATTATTGCAGAATGTTTTTGGCCATAAATTTAGAGTTTCACTCATCCAAATGAGTGATTCAAAATTTTAGGTAAAATGGAGCTTCTAGGGAATAAGTTAATTGAAGGAAGTGTATGAAAATTGTAACTAAAAGTAGGCAGAAATTTGCCAAAGTGGGCTATGTGTAGAGAAACGATCGATTACGCTTGCAATTGGAGTAGTCTGGATGTAAAATGCAATAACTTGAGTTTTGGTGATCCAAATTGGATGATTCTAGTTGGAGAAGAAACCTTATAACCATAAATTCAAATGAGTAGAAGGAACCATTACCAAAATATGGAGTTAAGACCCTGGAAGTGGGAATAGTAGATGGCCAGGAGTGAGCTGGGCATACTGACCAGTTTGGCATTAAAATTCCGTAACTTCAGTTTGGGTCATCCAAATTAGATGATTCCAATTCCTAATAAAAATAGACTCATAGAGATAAAATGTTTTTGAAGGAAGCATGGGCAGTATAGCTCATGTGTCCCTATAAATTTTAAAGTGAAAGTATCGGGTAGAGATAAACACGACGAAAACTCTAGAATAACCTACTAATATGTGATTACATTGTATTTGGACTAGGGTGACGAGGAGCCCTCGTGAAGTCAAATTCCAGAAGATCAGAATCAAGCGACATTTTGGTTTGTTCTACCGACTTCTATTCCTCATTTCAAGTTTTTGCATGTTTGTTATATCTTCTCCTATTCTCGTTTCAAGATTTGAATTATTTGTTCTAAATGCATAAGAAAAACATATTGAATTGATTTAATTGATTTGAGAAAAGTGGTTTTGAAATGTTTGCATATGACAATTGCATGATTATTGAAAATGAATTGTTTATACAAATGTACGTATTGTACTATATTTTGCTATAAAGGATTTGAACGCCCTTAATAGAATGTTAACCGTTTATTTCGCATTAAGGATAGATTAGTATACCAATAGGAATCAAAATACTTGATCTGTGAATGATTGTATTGATGTGTCACTCCGATAAACAGCCCAGCGGGACCGTATCGGTAGTGTTCACTAATTGATTTTTTTTTATACCGGCCTGCAGCCCAGCGGGACCGTGCCGGTGATTCCGATATCCTGTATATCGGAAACATAGGTTAAATTCATCTGAATTGAATTGTAGAAGTGAAATGAATTGGTGAGAGCATAATTGGGTGATTTGAGGTGTAAAATATTGGAATTGAAAAGCATGTTTGCCAATTGAAATGAAAAGAAACATTGTAAATGCATGATTTGATTAATGCATGATTTATTGAATATGGTATATGTTGGGATGATCAATGAACTATAAATGATTGTATATAAAACAGAAAGTATATGTATTGTATTGACATTGATCATCAAAAAAATTTGAAAGTTTTGAATTGTTAAATTGCATGATTTGAATTAAACTGAAACTGAAGAATGAATTTGTATAGAACCACTAAGTATGAAAATGCTTAGCGTATTGTTTTACCAATGCCGCAGTGTCAGTGAAAGATAGTGATCGAGAAAGCTGGTTGAGATCGGGCGTCGGAGTCATAAAAAGTGCAGTATGCTCTGACTTGTGCGTTCATGTCATGTTTCTTTTTGAACTTTGATATTTTGCAAAACATTTTGAACTCTGAATATCTATTTTGAAAATCATTTTGAAAAGAGCGTAGAATGCGCCATTGTAAATAATTTTATTTAAATGTAAATGTTTATGGAGCTTACCACTAAAATTAAATCGCTTCATAAAGGTGAGAATAAAATGTATTTGTCATGGATTTGGTTAATGACTTGTGGGCGTCCACGGATTTTACGTCGGATTTGCCAATTGGGTCGGGCCGGGCTAGGGGGTCGCTACACTAAAGTCTGGATGATGCTAGAAGGTTAATGCCCTATCTGATCCAGTATGGTTGATGCCCAGCTGGCTCAGTCTAAAGTCCGGATGGCGCTAGAAGGTTAATGCCCTATCCGGCCCAGTATGGTTGATGCCCAGTTGGCTCAGTCTAAAGTCCGGATGGCACTAGAAGGCCAATGTCCTGTCCGGCCCAGAATGGTTGATGCCCAGCTGGCTCAGTCTAAAGTCCCCGGATGGATTGACATCACATCCAGGCGGTATGGTGATGCTTGTTGGTTCATTTAAAGAATGGGATGGAGCTAAAATGTGATTACTACCTAAATAGTGCTATTTTACCCTTATTAATACATGTTTTAAGCACTTTTTGTGTAGTAATCGCCCTAATTAACCCAATTGGCATGTTAAGGTCCTATCTTTATTACTAATCACATTTGTTGCAAAATTTTGTAGTTTTCATAAGCTATTCATGCGAGATGAATTAAGTCGACTCTATGCGAAGAAGTCAAGTTGAATTGAAATTTGCGGTTTAGAAACGAGAAGAGAGGAGCAAAGAATGGAAGAGAGCCATGCGAAATCTCGCGAGGGCTGTAAGTCGCGGGGCTCACGAAAATTTCAGATCTTTGCGAAGTTTAGCGATGTGCGAATTTTCTGACTGCAACAATTTCTACACCATTTTGACTTTTGACTTTTACGCTGTAATTTACTCTTTTTTTCACCAGATTGTCCCTCATGTAATAGTGGCCAATTCATGCACTTTTGTAATTTTTCATGGCTTTGGGCAGTATATAAGTCCCAAGCTACTGCTTGTGACCAGGAGACCTTTAGTTCCATATGAGACTTTCTTTTGGCATTAATAAAGTTTAGCGGGAGCTTTCAACTCTTCCGCTCTTTCTCGACCCTACTCTCATTTTCCCCTCATTTCTCTCCCTTTCTCACCTTGAACACCCTGCGAGGATGACAATTCGAGGAGGATGAGCAACCTAGAAACCTTTCCTCCTTGAGTGAAAATTTGTTGGAGTCTGAGGATCTAAGGCAAGTTGGAGTTTAAATGGTTTTTCACGCAAGTATCCTTTGTTTTAATGCTCTTTCTTAAACTATAGGTTTAGATCCCTTCGATGCACCTTGAATGATCCTTATTTGATAATATTTTATGGTTCAGTGGATGCTTATTGTTAGATCCACTGAGATTCAATAGTTATCATCTATTAGTCATTAGAAGGTGAGTCAAGGAGACTTGTTTTTCCTTGCACGAGACCATTAATGCTAAATGAATACCATTTTCAAAGGATAGTTATTTTAGGTCGGATTTTATAGTTAGAGCGATGAGAATCCGGTTCGAGAGATGAAAATGCGGTCATCCTCCTAAATCATGAAGGAAAAGGACACTGGAGACCCTCGGTTGCCACAGGACTCGACCCAGGTGACCTAACAACGCAGGAGTTCTATTTACATTTTACTTATTTTATTTTCAGTTTGCAACCATCACAATCCTCTTTTTATCAAACCCAAAATCAAATAAATTCACCGTTTGAACCTCCTTGCAAGTCATTTGTCACGAAGAAAACCCATCCTGGCATGTTTTGACCCTAGAGCCACTATATTGTAGTAGCCATACTACGGCAGTAGGAGAAATAGATATAAATTTTGTTGATTAGGATACCTAGGTGCGAGGAATCAAATGAAGCGTGGGGATGGTGTGTAAGTGCAAATGACAACATAAGTAACACTTGTGATCCTCATCACAAGATCTGGTGAATTTACTTTTATTTTTCTATTTAGAATTTTTCTGTCAGTTTGTTAATTTTGTTTCACTAGTTTTTTTTTTAGCTAACATTACCCCTTTTAGGTATAATTGTTTTTCTTTTTTTTTTTTGTTTGGTGTTGCTCTGTTTTCAGTGAGGAGTACATGTTACGATGGAGTAAGGAATTACGGAGCGAGGTTGAGTCAAGGTCCAGTCTCCCACAGGAACCAGAAGCTGCAGTGATCTCAAACATGAACCAAATGGAACCTCCTCTAAGAACATCGAGTCGACAGCGTGGAGAGAAATCAAACGCATATAGGTCACGGGGGACTACAAAACCCTCCCACGGATGGAGTGTACCCCTCATGCATTGTGCCTCAACAAATGCACCATATGGAAATGCTTACAGCCCTAGTTGGAGACCACAAATCTTTCATAGGGACCAAAGCCTCCCACAATATGCACCTCAGCACATTCACGGTATGCTTCTTCATCTCGGCCTCAACCACCCGCAGTCCAGCCTTTCCGATTAGACAAGCCATTCTGAACCTTAGCAAGCTGGTGGGTGACTTTATGGAAAAGCAGAAGACAATCAATGCTCAATTAAGTCAGAAAATTGACACTATGGAAAACAATGTGGACAAGAGAATTGATGGACTTCAAAGTGAAATTGATCATAAATTTGACAACCTGCAGTACTCCATTTCAAGGTTTGCCAATCAACAGCATGTTTATCCAAAGGAAGAGTGCCTGATTTACACCATTTTGGGTGAACATGCTCAAGCTGCGACCCGGGAGAATTGATAGAGGAACCGGTATTGAAGCCACGAAGGCGCAAGGTGCCCCATAATTATATTGCTGTCCTATGGGCCATGGAGGAGGAAAGAAGAAATCCTTCCCTTGTTGTTGGCTTGAGGAAGGCAATGGAAAAGCAATGGAAGAGCCCTAAAGCTTATCCTTAAACCACTTTACAAAATTGGATCTAGTGCCCTTGACCCAGAAAACAACCCCTTTGCCGGTGCATCACGCCCTACGCGCAGCACATTCAACACTTGAAACACCTCTTTGCTAAGGCCCATCCAGCTGCCTTGCTGTGTGCAAAACTTTAGGAAGTTAGTGACCTCTGTTCAAACTTTCGCCATTACATCACAGACATTGGCGGTACGCTCATTGCATGACCGCAGTAGATGGTTTATCTCAAAGGCTCATCTTGGTTGGTTGGAGCCACTGAACCTCGATAATTCTACCAGCTCCACCAGTTCAATGACCTCCAAAGGCAGCTGGTTTTGGGAGCTCAGTCTCCCCACTTTGTCTTTGAAAGGATTTCGAAAGCTTGTGAATTTTCGCAGGTCCCTGCACTTCCATTTTGTTTTGACCATAACTTTTTCATCCAAACTCCGTTTTAGGTGATCTTGGTACCGTTGGAAAGCTTAGAGAGTGTAGAATCTAAATATATCTAGAAAGAACACTTTTGAAATTATGATAAAGGCGTAATTCTCAAAATGCTCCAACTGGTAACTTTTTTTTCTCTTTTTTTTTTTCCAACTTGTTCATTTGAAGTCCAAATTGAATGAATAAGGTCTTAGTGGAAAGCTTGCGAAGTCTCCTATTCAAAAACGTGTACATTTCATCAAGGAGGTATCACTTCCTCCCTTAAATTTCCATTCCATAGCCACATTGAGGACAATGTAGAATTTGGTTGGGGGGAGAGTTAAGGAAGGAAGTGTTAATTTATATTTGAGCAGTCTTTTTTGTAAGTTGAATTAGCTTTGCTAGTTAGTTAGTTTTATTTATTTTTAATATAATTCATGTTTTTTTTAGTTCCTAGTTCATGCTTTCAATTTCTCATTTTTAGAAAACTTTTTTTTTGTAATGCCCAACTTACAGTATAAGAAATTGAAATTTTGTTCCAATGTCGTTGATGTTAGAATGGTGTTATGTTTAGTTGAGTTGATATTAACGTATTTGAAATTCTTATAGTATTCAACCTTTTTCTTCCACATTGAACTAACCACACCTTTAATGCACATTAAGATTTCATTTATAAGTGAGAAAAACTGCCTTGCCTTCTAAGCCACACAAAGTGCTGACTAAAGTACCTTTGACCACCTTTAATAGGTTAGGACCCCCCTGAATAAAAATACCAATGAGTTTTCAAAAAAAGAAAAGAAAAGAAAAGAAAAGAAAAAGAAAAATAAAAAGAAAAGAATAAGTGTGACCCTTTGCCCAGAGCAGAGCACGGTCCGAGGGTATAATGTGAGAATCTTTAAAGCCGATTATACTAAGCCCAGTGGTTGGGAGCTACAGAGCTTTGTGTTTATTACATGGGTGAATGGGAGTTTAGCAAATTGTAGCTGCGGGTTTCTAGCTCATTAAAGTCAGGAATTGAAACACGAAGGTTAGTGGTCGAAAGATCCTTTATGACTTGTGCCCTAGAGCCTTAATTGGTTTAGGAGTCATCGGTTGACCCACGTACATGGACACTTGAGTTCGATACCTCGACATTGCCCTCTGATAAAGGAGTCGTGGAATAAAAATGGGTCCTGATATATTGAGGTTGGTTAGTCTGCTAAGTTTAGACAAGAGCTAGGTTGGGGGGAGAGGACAGTTTGACAGTTTATTTTTGAAAACTAATTAAGTTAACACTTAGGTTTTTGTGGAAGGTGTTAGGTTGGTTCTCTAGGAGTTGACACTATTTTGATACTTGGTTGCATAGCACTTACTCAGGAGCCGGTCATTGGGTAGGATTTTGATGACTCTTCATTGAAGGTTGGGTTTTATCCCTCCTTAATTTGAAGAACTTTTGTTTTGCGGATATATATAGTTCTTCTTACTTTTGATTGCTTTCTTCTTCTTTCATTGCAAAGGGACTATGAGTAGTAATGGGATTTAGAAGTGATTACTATCAAAGTAGTGCTATTTTAGACCCTTATTAATATAGGTTTTAAGCACTTTTTGTGTAGTAATCGCCCTAATTAACCCAATTGGCATGTTAAGGTCCTAGCTTTACTACTAATCACATTTTGTGGCAAATTTTGTAGGTTTCACAAGCTATTCATGCCAAGATGATTAAGTCAGCTCTAGCATGAAGAAGTCAAGTTGAATTCAAAGCTGCAGTTTAGAAACAGGAAAGAGAGGATGAAAGACGAGGAAGAGGGGAGGCCTACTTGAATCTCGCGAGGGGTGTGAAAAATTTGCGACCTCTACGAATTTCGTAGTGATTACGAACCCCATAACCAACGACTCTTATTCCCCACCATTTGCTTTTTGACTTTTCTCTTATGTTCTTTTTTCTTGAATTGTCCCTCATGTAATAGTGGCCAATTCATACACTTTTGTAATTTTGCTTGGCTTTGGGCAGTATATAAGTCCAAAGTTGCACTGTGACCGGGAAACCTTTGGTTCACTGTAAAGACTTTTCTTTTGGCATTAATAAAGTTTAGCGGGAAGCTTTCAACTCTTCCCGCTCTTTCTCATTTTCTCTCATTTTCCCTCACTTTCTCTCCATTTCTCACTAGCCAAACACCCTCTGAGGATGACAACTCAAAGGATGGTAAAATTTGAAACCTTTCCTCAGCAAGTGAAAGTGCTTTGAGTCTAGGGATCTAAAATATTTGAAGGTTTTCATGGTTTTCACGCGGGTATTCCTTTGTTTTAATGCTCTTTACGAAACTCTAGGTTTAGGTATGATGCACCTTGAATGATCGTATTTGATAATATTTTAGGAGTTCGGTGGATGCTTATTGTTAGATCCACTGAAATTCATTAGTTATCATCTATTAGTCATTGGAAGGTGAGTCAAGGAGACTCGTTTTTCATTGCCTGAGACCATTAATGTTCAGTGAATACCATTTCAAAAGGATAGTTATTTTGGGTCAGTTTTTATAGCTAAATGAAGATCCGATTCGGGAGATGACTATAGGTCATCCTCCCCCGACACGAGAAAGGACCACTGGAGACCCTCGGTTGCAGGACTCGACCACAGTGACCTAACACTTACGAGGAGTTATATTTTACATTTTTTATTTATTTTATTTTTCAGTTTGCAGCCATCCACAATCCTCTTTTTTATCAAACCCCAAATCCAAAATAGAACTACCATTTTGAACCTTCATTCTGAGTCATTTATGCGAATAAAACCCGTCCACAATGTTTGACCCTAGAGCCCTTTATCTTTGCGTATGTCTTCTACGGTAGTAGGAGGAAATAGATATAAGAATTTTGTTGATTCAGGATACCCTCCGTGCCACGAATCAAAGGTTGTATGTATTAGACGATTATGGATTTGATACCATTTGGATAACCCGTTTATGCCCGGCCCAAGCTAAAGAAAGTGGTACTTGATTGAGGGCTAGGCGAGAATTAGAAAAACAAACGTACCCTTCATTAAAAGTCTAGATACACTATATGGCAAAATGTGGGGATCTGAGAATGGGGCAAAGAGTAAAGGCTCGACAATGAGTGCAGGGAATACAATCCACAGTTCAGTCGAAGCATCGGGTTCCTCATTCTCCCCAACTACTTTGGCAGGAGAGTCCGACATGGTGCCTAGCTCATCCTCGGCGGCTAGAAGACTCTCGGCCGGAAGTTCCTCTCTAATATTTCTTGTCGGGATCGGTGGGCGGGAGCAGGTGTAGCACTCGAAAGGGCATCGAGGATTGATAAAAAACTTGGGAGGGGTAACGACTTTGGCCGGTAATCCAGCATCCACGGTTAGGATCAGGGCTTACTCAGCAAATATTGTGTGCAAAACTGCTTGACCATAGCCATAATTAAAGATCACGTCAAAACCTGAGTCAAGCCCTCCTCTAGCCTTCTTCTCTTTAGTGGCCCTGCTGCCGGAAGCGGGCTATTTCGTCTTTGCTAGCTCAGGAGCTCACAAAAGTGAAACTCTCTCATATGTCAGATGACTAGCTTCTTCCTCCGCCTTCCGTCATGCCTCTCCAGAAGCAGCCAAAGCTTGTTGAACCCCGTCTAACTCATACTCCACCTTCCGTCGGGAGTCTTCTAAAGAAACTAAGGCGCTGGACCCGGGCTAACTCAGATTCCACCTGTGCCCGGGCGCTGCTTGTCGCTTCGGTCTCCAGTCTGGCCATCGCCACTTCATGACTAGCGACGTCTCTCTCCGCCTTAACACGAATTGCCCTTTCAACAGCTTCTTTGTACCAGGCTCGGCACCTCGAGATTTGATCTGCCTCCGTGGGGAAGCGCAGGACCTTACGGTCGGAGCGCCGGTAGGCGTGGGTAAGTAACTCTGTGTCCTATTGGGTGCGAAATTCTTGATCTTTGGAAGGCCATGTTCCCGGATGGCAGCAATCTCCTGTGAAGAAACATGTAAGGATATGACAACTAATAATTAGTGCTAGAAGATGATATAGAGCTTACAAACTTACCAGTTTCGTCGATTGGGTAAAGTTGCGGTTGCGGACCCGTCTCATCTTGATCATTTCTTGGAGATCTTCTTTAGTAGTACCAGCGAGGGGCGAGACAAAATACTCTTCTTGCCCCCGGCCGACATTTCTGAGCATCGTAATGCAGGAATTTATAGCTACGTGCAAATGAATTGTTGAAGATTTGCCTCGATTAAAGACCTCTATTGATCGATAATCTCCTGGGTGCCTTCCGGCCCGGGAGCGATACCTCTTTCCATGGAACAAGGCCGCGAGGAGGAAGATCTGAATTAAGCAACATCCGTCGAGCTTGGCCTCCTTGGCCGGTGTACTTGGCTCTATATGATTGGCCAACGACCTGCTCGGGACAATGGACCACCTGGATAGTTGCGGGGCTCGGGGAAGCCTTCTTGGACTCCGCTAAGGCGACATTTTAAGACGTTTGGTCATTCAAACCCATTTGGTGAACACGAGAATGACGGTGCACCTCAGAGACCCTCATCAGGCAAAGTGACCCGATCCCTTGGCCACTCTGGGGATGGCATCAGCCGCTTGCTCGAAGCTAGCATCTGCTTAAACTCGGCCGACAAGAGTTATGAATCCAAATCAGACATCCGTCGATCAGGGACGACTGGATATGGGGGGAACCCAGGGGACGAAGTCTTCCACTCCGGCCCCGGGAACGTTTTGGCGCCCGGGTGTTCCCTTCTTTCTCTTATGTGTTCGGGCGCGTGAGGCCTTTCTTTCTAAGAGAAGGCTCGCGCGACTACCCCCTCAACTTTGCCTGGACACTGGGAGGTAGAGTAGGAATCCTCACCCAGGAGGAAGGTGCGGGTGAATCATGGACCACCAGCTCCCCCACCGCCCGCCTCGGTCTCCGGTTCCCTGGCTGAGGACGAACTACCCAAGATTAAGTTCAGAAGGTCTACAGTAACGAAGTGCTCACTTTCCATGTAATTCGAGGTAGGGCAGCAGAGATTATTGGGACGTAAGGAGACATGTGGGCAAATCATGCAGCTTCTTCGCGATGAAGGACTTGATGCCTCTCCTGCTGGAAATCCCGACAACCTCGAATTTTTTCAAAACTAGCTCTCCACCCAGTACCTGGTTGCCCCTCGGCTCTTCACACTTGCGAACAACCCACAATAATGAAACACATGTACATAAAATGGGCATACGAAAAATACACCAACGGAAAATACAATTGTATACATACACAGGAAAAAACATTGAATGGTTTTACATCAAAGCGGAAGGTCAGAGGGGGCACGAGGTCTCATCGAGTCTCGACGGGATCACACCAGTAAGCACACCGGTCTTGGGGCGAGTTGGGAATCTGTAATGAATTGCTGTCCGAAGGGCTTTGGGCTGACATGGACATTCGGCCACCTTGCACTACCCTCAAGGTGCAAACAAAGCAAACCTCCTGATGAAAGATCAAGCTGGTAAAGAGGTTTAATTTTTTTGAAAGCATCCGGTCGAATGGGATGGCGTTTGGGTGAATAAGAGAGGGCGGTGGCTCTAGTAAAGTGCAAGAATTGTAACTAGTTGCACGAGACGAAGCCATTTGCGAGTTGTTCGGGTGAAAAACACTGATTGTATTCTTCGCCTCACGATTATTTTCCGAAATTCGTGCCCTCCGACAACATGACATCAACGTCATCGGGAATTTGACAATAAGCCCTCAAATCCTCCATAGATAAAGAGGAGATGATGCTGCTTGTAGAAGGCATCCCAGGATAGGCCTAAGCTTGGCCCGGTGACTGGTAGAGTCTTTTGACTCTCACCATTCTACAAAGTAGACAAAAAAAAAAAAAAAAAAAAAACGAAAATTAGCCATAAGTCGAGATACGAGCGGTAAAGAAGCTATGCAATACAAACCCACCAAACCTGGGTGGGATTCACCCAGTCCTAATAGGCCCCAAGGACACCCCCCCCACTATCTTGTCACCAGAAGCGTGTCAGAAACTGACTTCAACGTAACCAGAGCAGAAACAGTGTTTACTCGGAAAATGGAAAGTAAACTCTTGTGGGACAAGCGATTCAAAAAACACGTAGCGTCACACGAGTATCCTTGAGAAAATCTCAGCGAGAGGAAACTTGAGGATAACAGAAGAAACAAGTACAGAAGCAGTGAAATCAAATGATGGCTCCTATATATTAAGTCTAGAACTGCGGGCGCATTAAATGCACCTTGAGCTCACCTCCACAACTTGATTTGAATCTGGCGAAGCTTAAACACTAGGGCACGATGAATAGGCAGTAGGCTAGGCTCGTGGGCCCTTGTGCCACCCTAACAAACGCGTTTGCGCCGGCCAACCATGTTACTTCTAGACCGGTTCATTTCAAAGCGTATCAAATACCATAGCCTTCGGCCATAAGACTCAGTTCCTGTCACTAGTCGGGAATTGGGAAGCACGAGGACAATATGTGTAGGAACGCGAAAATTTCAAGAAATGTAAATTCATTAATTACACCAAAGGGCGTTCATAATTACACAACAACGCTAATAACAAAGTGATCATACTATGATTACATGATCCATCCGGACTAAATATAGAGGCTAAAAAAGAGGAAAAAATGAGCGCGGAGGCCCGAGAAAGAAAAATAGTTTTAAGCGGGGAGGCTAGGAAGAAGGTCACCGAGGAGGCGGAAAGGAGCATAAAGAGCCGGATTGATTTGGGAGGGGGTGTTGAGGCTGCGAAGGATTTCATTCTAGTTTGAACCACCCATTGCCACAACAAGCGCAAAGGGGCACGTAGGAGATATGTAAGAGTTCGAAGAAAATATTCTCCCGAAAATGTAAATTAGCACGTCAGGCCTAGTCACTTTTTTGACCTTGGCTTGATCCATGGTTGATGATCACGTCTATTATACGTGGCCTCTTCCATGAAGCCATCAGAAAAATACAGCACCGGCAATGTCCGACGACGTCTAGCCATATTTACCCACTGTGAATCCACACCAACCAGGGGCACAAGGGAATCCGCCACCTGCGGAAGGCCTTTTACGAGATTTGACTTCATGGGGCCAAAAGAAGTACATTAAAATGCTGCTGTCGAAAATAGGAAATTCCTTGGTAATGTGCACATTAGAACACCCCATCATTAACGGTCGCGATCCCCACATTAGGCAAACTGAGCATTCTTTTTCCCGATTAGGGAAGAATGACCTCAGTAGGAAAAAGGAGGGCATTGTGGGTACCATGGGCTTTGGCCCAAACCCTCAAACAAACAAGACACACAGCGGCCCAGAGCCAAGTATAATGGCCCGGCCCTACGGACCCGATCATCTTTATTTACAAGCCATGCCAAAAACATACTTCCCAATAGGACGCGGGACACATAATGCACAGTGATCTCTTGGCGGTTACCATCTTTAAGAAGGCGTAGTGGCTTCTCTCGGCTTGAACAAGTATATCGATGGTAAAAACTCATTGAATTTTTAGTCCATTTTTCTGATTTTTATTACAATGTAATTTGCTTGTTTTTATGCAGAAATATGTACTATTTACCAAATTTATATTTTGCAAAAATTTATAGTAGAAATGAAAATTCCAATAAGGATCGAAGTAGAAAGCAATTCAATGGCCAAAGTGAGGTAAGTGACGAGAGAATTGAGATTGCGACCAAAGTCACTCACTATATTGAATGAAAAGCATTGTGACAAAGAAGTTGCTAAGACGAAAGGGCTTCAAGGAAAGATTTCATGCCATGACACTATTTTGATGTCGCCTTAGCGAAGGAAGACAACTCTAGTTTACAGCGGATAATTGAAATTCGCGACTATGAATGGCTGATGACTAAGCTTACAAGGTCTCTACCATGCAATTTAAGGTTGCGACAAAAATATAAGTTGGAGACTCCAATTAAGGTCGCAACCAGGTATTTATGTCGCGACTACATTTAAGCAACATGGACAAAAGCATAGGTAAGAAGAGCTACCATCATGTCGCGACACCGTTTCGAGGTCGGGACCGCGAGAAAAGACATTGTTGTAGCAACGAGAGAGAAAATTGATGTTGCAGCAAAAATGTGAGTTGAGACACCAATCGAGTCGCGACCGAGAATTCATGTCGCGACATAAAGTAAGCGAACGATTAAAACATATTTGCGACTAAGTTTGAGTACTTCTGACAAAAACAAAGTAAGAAGGAGCCACTGCTCGATTTGCAACACACTTTCTAGGTCGCGACGAGAAAAGATGAATTCATGGGGAAATTATTTAGGTCGAAGTGGGAGTTGCGACGGGATGTGGAGAAATGATATAGCGACATGCTTTAAGGTAGCGATATAGATTTCGGCAAGGTAAAGCGATTAGGTAAGCGACCTAAATCCCATGTCACAACAAGACAATGAACAGACAAAGAATTTCAAGTCGCAACATGAAAAGGGGAGCTGTGACCAAGAATCAGTGGCTGACAAAAGAAATGATGTCGCGACATCGAGATCAAAGTCATGACCACGGAATCACGATAGATAGTAAAATGGCTAGGTCGCGACACGAATTTATTAAATTCGAGGAAAAACATGAGTACGCAACAAAGATCAACATAAGCGCATGAAATGATGTCGCGACATGAAATTGAATCGCGACATATATTTGATCAAAGGAAGAAACGATTAGATCGCATTAGAAATAGAATTGAATGAAGCTGGTGAGGCCCGAAATGAGGTTGCGATTGGATAGGAAGAAAAAAATGGTCGCGACATACTTTTGAGGTCATGACGAATTTACAATGATTAAAGAAACTACTTGGTCGCGACCTAATGTCCATGTGACAAGAAGGCTCATGAGACCATGAATTTGGTGTGACACCTTAAGAGCTCGACAATGAATGATGTAGCAACTGAAGAGTGGCCGAGGAGGTGAGGGTGACCACGAGAAATGATGTCGCGACACCAATTCCTAGAAACAAGAAAAGGAAATTCGCAACGAGTTCTCAACTAGCGGCGAGCTAACGTAGTCACGACAAAGAGAACTAATATTTGCGACCACTAATCAAATCTAATGAAGAAACAAATTAAGCAACGAGAAAACATCAGTCCGCATTTCGACAATTGTAAGAATAAAGCGAAGACGTTGCGTAGTTTCACGAGGAATCTGACAGACAGCCAGTTGAGCGCCAAATGATGTCATGACAAGCTTCTCTGGTTGTGACACAAAAGAATTCAGGCCATTTATTTTAGAAATCCACGGAGTCTTGGAGATCGAGGCCCGATTTAAGTTATAAATGGCGTACGGTTTAGTAGCGACTTCCGTTTTAAAATCCATTGTTTGGGGCGAGAAGACTCCTTTGTATATTTTAGAATAGACTTTTCTTTTCTTTTATTTTATTTTTTTCTGGATCTGAACCAGTAATATGTTAGAATGTAGAAGCTGAATTTAATTTTTCATTCTCTTTTCTAATTACGACCTGGAATCAATGATGTTCAGACAATTTTTGGAATTCGTTTCTTCCAAGGAATTATAGTTACAGTGGATGTTCTTGATCAATATTCCATTGTCGATTGTGATTCTGTAATTGAGAAGCATAGCTTCCATTGGAATGGATATGTTGTTAGTTACAATATTTTCTGCTTAAATTAGAAGGAATTTCCTAAAATTGGGATTTTTGATTTATTTGATTGATGTTGTTTTTAAACTAATTGTTCCCAATGGCAGTATCTAGTATCCTTTCAAGGATTGTTTCATGCTTTGATTTCCAGGAGACCCTTTGAGTGACACAGAGATGGAAATTCCTGAGAACTTTGAACAATCGGTGTGGGTATGCTGAATATCGTTGATGAACTATTGAGCTACGAGTTCACCTTGATAAATTTCCATTTCACTCATAGTTGATGCTGAAGGGAATAATTTATCAATTTAAATTATCAGAGATTTCACCTTAATCTATTGGATAGATCTTGATACTGTGTTAGTTGAGATCTAATCAAGGAGAAGGAAAAATCCATCAGATCTAAAGGATGAGTCATCAACCATTTTGTAGAAGTTTTGCAATGACCCAGACTTGGGATACAAGAATTTTGCAGTCTTAAGAAATGGGTATGAAGTATTGAAAAAGAAAAAAATACCCAGATCTTATAAAGAGTGTGTTGAATCACAGTGCTTGATTAGATCATTCTTTGAAAGAAGGGACCTCTAATTAGTGAATAATGAAATCAAGTTACATTAATAAACATATTTGACAAATCAAATCAAAAATGTCAGGATAGAAAGAATCAATGAATTAAAATGCGAGAAGTGGCCAGTTTCCACAACTTCATTTCGGTGTTCATTTCTAGCGAGAGAGATAAGTTCGATCGATTTATTTGATAGTTCCATTTAAAATTTTATTTTCATTAGATGAAAGTAATATAGAGATTATCTTGTCTCTTTTAAATTCAGTTTTCAAACTATTAAAAGGAGGTTCAAATAGTGTGGATCTTGAGTAGTTAGGGTAGTTGATTTCAACATTCTTGTCAATCTCTATGAGAATGATATCTGGACTTACATCCAATTTTTATTACTTGAATGACCTGTGCACTTGCAGTGTCATATACTAAACCCATTATTAATTCCAGAACATAAAATCAGTTTTATTCATTTTCAAACAACTCTATTCAACTTGACATAGATCTGGGGAGGAATTGTGAGGCTCTTGTATAAGTGTTAAATTAATTGGTTTAATTTATATTTCACGATTCAATAGGTAATTCGCCTTCTTTGTAACCGCCACAGGAGCCAGTCAGAGCTCTTCTTAAGGCAGAATATGCGGGCGAGTTGGCTATCTAAAGGGAAGAACATGTCATGCTTGCCTGAGCAAGCGTCCTGTCCCCTTTTTGTTTAGGAGAAATAAATCTCTTCAAATGAAGCGGACCACCTCCCTCACTCCGGAGAGAATGACCTATAAAAAGTGACATTCTTTATTGAAAATCACCAGTTCTTTGGCTCTCAGTTCCATTGATCACGACTTAGGCATCGGAGGCGTGGTGCTCCTGTGTGCCAGTTTTGCGTTTGTTTGCGGTACGTCTTTGGTAAGTTGATGATCAGGCGATCAGGTGACTTAGAAATTCGGGAGGCCCCACAATGTAGAGAAAGAAGGAGTAGTTTTAGAGGGAGTCATGAAGTGTACGGTGAAAGCAATTGGATGAAGATGATTGAGTCTAGGGTTTAGGATGCAACCACAAAAAACTAGAGGTTGTGAATGGTGGAGTTAGGGTTTAGGGTTACGACAGGGCTTCAAATCCGTAAATGTGGGCGGACTGTATGAAGAAATCGATTTCAAGCCGCTTTGGAGTATTACATACCTGATAGATTTCGATGATGATTCGTTCTCAAAATTCAACGATTTCAATCTCTTCTACGGTTGGCAGATGGAAGACGAAACCTCTGGACATCTTCGACTATCGTCGATGCTATGATTTTCGTAGTGATCGGAATGTCTAATGGGAATGTAGTAAATCTGGTAGAAACATAAGGGGAATATGGAGAAAAAATTCAGGAAAACTTGGTCGGGATCAAAACACGGTGGAACGGGCAATAGAGAGGCTGTAGAGGGAAGGAGAATGGAAAAAAGTGTATCAGGTCAGTTGATGGCAATGTTGTAAATATATTGTAAGACATGGGAAATTTCAGTAATGTAATTTACTGTTATCATAGCCTAGTTTTAGATAAAATAAAGACATATAATAACCATAATAATAACGATGAAATTTATCTTATTTAAAAAGGTAGGAATAACAAAAGTAAAAAAAAATAGAAAAATATTATTATTTTATTTTAAAAATAATATAAAAATAAATTATCTGAAAATATTAGATGTATCGAAGTTTATGATTTAGAATAATTTGATACAGAATATTTGTTTAGTAATAAATAACATAAGTCATGCAGAAAAAGTTTGTTATAATATAAGTATGATAAATTTAATTGAAAAATAAAAAATAGAAGAATTTAAAACATAAATAACAAAAACAATCATAAATTTAATAAGTACCAGATCAATATCATATAGAATAATTTTGTAATTGAAGAAATATTTAGAACAATAAGATTATTAGATAATATAAGGATATTTTTAATTTTTTAGTATCTTTATGATAAGATTACTAAAAGCTAAAGAAATAATAAAGGAAAATATTACTGATATAAATCTTGAATAGGATGATATTTTGAAAGATATTAATAAATGAATAAACAGTATAAGACTATTGATGATAGTAGTCATGTTAAATGCTAACAAGAAAAAGTTACAAATTTTACGAAACGTGTTTTAAGAAGTTTTGAAAAAAGAATGAAATTTATGATGGAAATGAATGAGAATAGATGAAATAGTAACTTTGTTCAAATGATAAAAAGTAATAGTTCTTAATAGTAAAGCTATCCAAATAGAATGAGACTTTTAAGACTAAAACAAAAGAGCCAAAACCGGATATAACATAAAATTTTTTTTATATTAAGGTTTTTAGAAATCAAGAAAATAATAAAAAGAAAAAGATGATTATGATCCTAATGACATTGTATTAATAGAAATTTTAAACTTATTATAAATTAGAAATTTTAACGGATGATTGGATAAGAACATTATATATGAACAAACCTCAAATATCTTTACAAGAATCAATATAATTTATACAACTAAGTCTCTCTCAAGGAAATGAAAAGAAAAAATATTATAAAGGCTAAGATAGAAAATTTAAGAACAAAATATATTTGATGGTTATAACTTTGGAATTTAAATTTGGTAAATAATAATATTCAAGAAGCTTATAATCAAGAAGAAGATTTCAGTGAAATATTTTTTAGCAATTTAAATAAAATGGAAACTCCAACATACGATATAGATAATGAATAAAATAACAATAAGAGATTTATTAATGAAAACTATGAATATAAATACATTGAAATTAAACCACAAATAAAGCAAGATTTAAATGATAGAAAAATACAAAATATGAAAAAAACTATATATCAAATGATAATTGAATGTTTTGAAATTTGCTTACCTCTATCTAACAAGGCCAGTCCAGAAAAATATATAGAAATCACAGACATAATAATTCCAAATATAATAGAAAATTATAATGAATACTTACCAATAAAAATACACATAAATCCAAGTAAGATACGGGACACAATAGAAAAGATAAAACTTTGTAAAAATGGAGAAACATCCAGAAATAATTAAAAACCTAATGCAATGAGAAATAAGAAATTTATATCCGAAAGATAAAATAAAAATAAAAGAATATGGACTATACAAGGGTTGGGAAAAATTTGTGGCTTGAATTATAGAAATCAAGAATAACATAGGAATCTAGAAAAATAGAAATATTAATTGAATAAATATTAAAGGCTGTAAAAAGAACAGATAATAAATTAGAAAAAATTGAAGAAAAAAATAAACAAATTGAAAAATAGGATGATAAAAATAAAATTTTAACAAAATACTCTTATTAGTATAGGAAAGACCCAAAATATGTTAGATGAACAAGCTGGAAGAAATAGCTAGGAACAATTAGTATTTAGAAAATATCACGAAAAACAATAAAAGAAGACATAGAAAAGGAAGCCCTAGATGAAAAGTTATTGGAACAATACTTAGAGTTAGAAAGAAAAAAAAAAAAAAAAGGAAAACATATAATAGAAGAAAAAACCATAGAAGAATGAGTCAAATAAGTTAAAGTGAAATAGAAGATATAATGATAGAAGTACAAATAATGAATTTAAATGAAACAAAAGATGTGAATCTTATAGGACATGTAGGAGGACCTAGTAAAATAAAAGAAGAATATCCAAATACATTTGAAAAACAATACAAAATACACAAATATGAACCAGATTATATCTTTTAAAATTATCTTGCTGTAGGTTTATACCATGTTTTGATATAATAAAAATGAAATGTATATTTTAGAATGAATAAAAAACATGGGTTGAAAAAAAACGGACAACATCTCCCCTAAAACTAACATTTTCTCTATACAAATATTTCATCTATTGAGGACCACAACCAAACCAACAAAGTTCTTTACAAACAAGTATTCCAAACCTCAACAAGTATCCATAAAAAAATCCATACAAACAAGTACATACAAATCTCATACAAGTTCTATACTATAATCCATAGAAAACCATACAAATCCATACATATCTTTTATCATTTAGTTTTTATCCCAACCCAACTCTCATCAAATCCAGGGTTATGAGAGAAATTCCTAACAAAACCCTAGAAAGATCAAATGCCAAACAAGAAATCCTTACATCCAAGGTAGTTCCATACAACCCAAAACATGTATCCATACAAAGTTCCTTACCTTAAACTTGGCTTCTTCTTCCTTCTTCTTCTTCTTCTCCTTCCCTTCTTCTTCTTCTCTTCTTCTTCTTCTCTCTTTCTCTCTCTACGGGTTGCTCTCCCCCAAAATGAGACCAAATTTGGTCTTAAATCAAATATCTCTCTCTAGGCCATGTTTGGCTCCCAAAAACCCATTTTGGGTTAAGTTTTCATTTTATTTCACTTTAGTCCTTAAGTTTCCTCTCTTTTGCAAATTAAGTTAGGCACATTTCTATTTTAACCCATAGCCTTCTTATCTTATGACTTCTATGTCCCTTTTTGGCAAATTACATATTTACCCTTGTTTTATCCTATACAAATTCCGGGTTTCTCATTTTATTTTTTTATGTTTTTATTCCGGAAAAATATACATTTACTTTTATTATACCCAAAACATGGTATAAAACTGTCAGGGTATAATTTGGGGTATTACAACTCTCCCCCCCTTAAAAAGAATTTCGTCCTCGAAATTCATACTTGAATCGAAGAGTTGTGGATACTGCGCTTTCATAGTTGCTTCTGGCTCCCAAGTAGCTTCTTCTCTGCCATGGTGTTGCTTGAGCACTTTCACTAACGGTACTTGTTTGTTCCGCAACTGTTTCACTTCTCGAGCCATAATTGCCTTTGGCTCTTCATCATATGACAAATCTTCCTGTACTTGTATCTCTTGCACTGGTAATATGTGCGACTCATTAGAGCGGTATCTCCGAAGCATTGACACATGAAACACATCATGTAATTTGGCCAACTCCGAAGGAAGTGCCAACCGATACGCCATTGATGCGATTCTCTCAAAACTTCATATGGGCGATGAACCTCGAACTTAGCTTCCCTTTCTTCCCAAATCTAAGCACCTTCCTCCATGGAGATACCTTTAAGAACACTTTATCACCCACTTCATATTCAATGTCCTTCCTTTCAAACCGACATATGACTTTTGTCGATCACTGGCAGCCTTTAACCTTTGTCGAATAACCTAAACTTTTGATTATGTATCTTTTACTATGTCTGGACCAATCACTTTATGATCATTCAATTATGTCCAACACACAGGAGTTCTACTGTAAGACCCGAGAAATTCCAATTTATGGAAAAAGGGCAAAATCGTAATTTCGGTTACAAAATTTTAATTTCGGTTAAAAATCAAAAATTTATTCTTTGGATCTTGGATGACTAAACAGATTTCACCGTTGGAATCGTCTCACGAGAATCTAAGTAGCCGTCAATTTCGTTGAATTGAGACGGTCGAATTTACACGATTTTGAACAACGTGTTTAGGTATAAATAAAAACTTGTTTCAAATACGAAGAAAAGTCACATATAACATGTACTCATGTATCATAGAGTAAGCGCTAAGTAGAAATGATAAAAATGGGCGGCCGAGATAGTCAGAATGTCAAAGCGGTAAAGAAAGGGCATAATGGTATTTTTAAGATTAGATTAAATGAGAGGATAAGACAAAACACTCCCGTAGTGTTTGTCTTCTCCAAATGCAAAGAAGCAAAAAACGTGGGAGAGCAGATTATCAGATCCAGTGGCCATTTCGTTTTTTAGAGAGAGAACCTCAAGCTTCTCTCTAAATTTGCAAGATTAGGCAAGTCGAATTCGATCGGGATAAGAAGCAAGGGTTCACATGTGAGGGCCATATGGGTGCCCAGGTGGGAGTTTCGACAAACTCCGCGAGGTAGGGGTTTCTTCCTATTTGAGTTTTACACTTTGTTTAAGTGTATTTATGATGTTTGAGTTGATTGAGGCCGTGAGTGGCCGTTTGATCGGTCCCAAAACTTGGGACCGAAATGTGAGAATTTTTTTGAGCTCTCTCTATGCAGTCCGTGGGAGTTAGGGGCTGTTTGGGCATCCTTGGTGATGTTCTATGCTATAAATGATGCTTTGATGTGTATGAGGCCGGAAATGACGGCGAGTCGGGTTCCTGAAAGTGAGCAAACGATTGAGTGATTTGTAGGAATAGTAACCGAGGGTTTTACTATTTCCGAAACAGTGTTCACAAAATAATTTTTGTGAAATAATGTGTTTAGTTGGAGTAATTCAAATCCGAATTGCTCGTGTTTTGATCATTAGCAGCGTGAGAAGCTAATTTTGATGTATGGAATGTGAAATTACATAACATGATTGTGTGATTTGAATTATGTGAATATGCATGTTTATATATTTGCATATGATATAGGCTTGTAATGGAAATTGACATCATGCATTCCGTATGCAACAGAGACACCCTAGGATGATAGGAGTGAGTGCATGAGGTGAGTCACAGAAAATAGTTTCGGAGGGGTTGTCTAAAACTAAAAATGATCGGAGGGTAGTCATACTAGAAAATATCAATCGTCGGAGGGACCCAGATTGATATACCATCGGAGTAGTCCATAAATAATATCAATGCGTAGGAGACAGCCCAGTTGATATATGTATCGGAGGGTTGTCCATGAAATAAAGCATAATAATTCTCATATGGGCTTAGGGCGAGTGTAGAAGTCGATGAGGACTCGGGGTATGAAATGATCAGTTAGACATTCAAAGTAGGATCATGCATTTGCTTGAATGTGTGTTTATTTTTGGACATTGCATTACACTTAGGTGGAGAGTAGCCCATGGGGTGATTCCACTTCCTGCCTGAGCATTAGCTCCTGCTGTCGAGGATATTTTTGAGGTGCGGGAGGCGTCTGAGGGTGTGGCTAGATCTAGGCGAGAGTTTAGAAGAAAATTGAGATTATGGCTTTGGGCTATGATGTATTACATGTATTAAATTGTTTTAATTTTATTATATATTGTATAAAGTAAATTGAACTCTTGAACTATGGTTGGATAGTTGGATATATACATTGTTATGAGTATTGGTTTATGAGCCCAGTGGCCGTTTAATCATATCTTTGTTATATTGGGTTATTTGGGGATAGGTTTATCACGAGTTTTGTATTTGGGTAGCTCCGTACAAGGGACTACGCCCGATTTTTCGTGAAAAATGTCGGGTCGCTCGACATTCACGAGTATTCGGCGGGTTGTGAATTGGTCAGCGGTTAGGATCGGGTGTCATAGCTTAGTATCGAGCTTAGGTATACAAATGCCTAAGGAGCTCGAGGTTTGGGTATCCATCACCAGGTGTGGTTACGATGTTAAGTTTAGGTATGAGATTACCTAAGGAAAATCAGGAATGAAAAACTAGGACCTTTGCTGCCATGTGTTTGGTGTTTGTGTGATTTGATAGATTATTAATGTGATGGTGTGTATGCCATGTTGCATGCATTGTGTATGGATTTGTATGCTTAGAAGTTAGCGAGATAGGTGTATTTGGAAAACAAATTTTGGAGTTTACATGTGTGAACTGGAATAAAGGAAATGAAAGAAATAAATTTTACAAAATTTATTTAGTTTAAGGATAATGAAATAAAATTTTAAGGTTGAACTCATAAAATTATGGAGCTCTTTGCATCTGAGAAGTGCAAGGAAGACTCTTGATGAGAATGAAAAAAAATGATGATGAGAAATTATTTTCTAGGTTTTACCAGTTGGAAGCGGAAAATGGAAAGAAACAGAAGAAAATGAATTTTATAATTTATTAGGTATCACCGGAAAATGAGAAAAAAATATAGATATATATTTTAGTGTTTTCCCGATGGCCGGAAAGAAATGAAAAAATATATAATGAAAAAAAAACTTTTTGTTGGTATTTGGAATTGGGTGGGCTGCGCGGCGTATGGTGACGAGGGGCACGTAGGGCGTGCGTGGCACGCGGCGCGGCGGGGCGGCGGGCGGGCGGGCGGATGGGCTAGGCACGCGGGGGCGGCGGCCCAGGCACGGGGCGTAGGCGGGGGCGCGCGAGCGGTAGGCGGCCCCAGGCATGCGTCTTTGGCGGGAATGCGAGTGGGCGTGGGCGCGCGGGCGCATGACGGGCCCGCGGCGCGGAGCGCCGCGCGTGGGGGCGGCTGGGCGGGGCTGCAAGGGTGCGCGAGGGCGGGCGCGCGGGGCATGGCGTTTGCGACACGACGGGGCTGGCGGCTGGCGCGGCTGTGCGCGCAGGTGTCTTCTTTGGTATGAAAGTTGTGCACTCGATTGCACTCGACTGTTCTGATCCGATTTCGACTAGTCCACACATTCTGAGTCACTAAATAATTTCTTATTCATTACAAAAAATTTTAATTTTTTTTTAAATTTAATTAAAATAAAATAAAATCAAACAAAATGGGACAAAATTTTCGGAAAAAAAAAAAAATTCAAAAAATGAAATTTTTGTTGGAAAAAAAAAAAATTTTTAATGCAAAATTGATTGCCTTGCACTATCTGTAAATGCAAGGACAATGTGTATACACTGATTTATGTATGATTAATTGTCACCGGAAATTTGTGTTTATGCCTTAGAATCTTTTGTATTGAATTTAACTACCATGTTAATTGTTCTTAGATGGCTAGTAAGAGGACGGGGCGTGAAGGGCGTCCAGTCTTTGGTCGGGCACCACCGATATTTGATTAACGGCCTTTGTGAAATTTGTAGGTATTCTGACAATGACTATAGCACGAGGATGGTATGGCCGTGAATGCAGGAGGTCTAGTAACCTCTAGAAGTTTGGGCGCATCATCCTCAGGCATTCATTGAGGGAGGAGACTCGATGAGTGGCATACCATTGGATTGTCTGGTCGAGAAGGTGTTACAGAGGCTATGGAATTACCTCATTTACCAGGTCGTGATTTGCATTCTAGGCCCCAGAGGCGGGGCCCAAGTGTGGTGGAGATGGGCGAGGACCTCTAGAGACTTAGAGGCTATGACATAGACAGAGTTTTAGGAGCTGTTCATTGGTACGTACTTTCCAGAGACTGCGAAGGCTCAGGAGTTCCTAGAGTGGGCGAGGCGATGGGCGCGATGGATTATGTGGCTAGGTTCTGGTATGGGTGATGATGATTACATGGCCACAGAGACATGACGAGTTAGGAGATTGAGGAGAATGGTGAAGTTGTCCATTCGGGCGGAGTGTAAGAACCGCTCTGGGATATCAAACCTGTGGTTGGAACCAATGCGACCGTAGAGAGAGAGTTGGGCTTAGAGGTTGAGGCATAAAGGAGCAGCATGCGTGAGTTTCTCCTAGGGATTAGGCGAATATGGATAATATGTCGTGGTTGCGGTTGGAGATCTACGGGGACTCCTCTCATAGTTGACTGAGGATCATAGACGTGTCGAGAGTTCGATGTCATCTGGGATGGATTGGTTGGCAACTACGGGGTCGATTATCGATTGTGGCGTGGAGGATTCGCCCACCTACGCGGGGGCGGTACTGCGTGTGGTATTTCGGGGAGACAAGCATGACATTTTCCCGGTGGTATATGAGTCCAGGTGTCGGGGGCGATTAGCGGAGTTTGCTAGCGAGCCTTACCTGTGGAGGATGAGAAGAGACCGGACTTGGTCACCTCGGTGGTATGCGAGTATGTGGATGTTTTTCCGGATGAGCTACAGACTACCTCACGAGGGGGTAATAGACTTAGTGTCGAGTTACACCCTGGTACTTCACCCATCTCTATGACTCCATAGGATGACACACGATTGAGTTGCGGGGAACTCGAGTCCAGTTACGGAGTTATTGGGCCAGGGTTCATTAAGATGCGAGCACTTCACCATGGGGCGCTCCGGTTCTATTTGCTAAGAAGAAGGACAAGACCCTTCGACTGTGCATTGATTACAGGCAGTTGAACCAGGTTACGATCAAGAATCGGTACTCATTGCCGAGGATTGACGATTTGTTTGATCAGTTGAGAGGAGCGCGAGTCTACTCCGAGATAGACCGCCATGCTTGGTTACCATCAGGCGAGGTTAGGGATATAGATATCCCTAAGACAGCGTTTAGGACACGTTATAGGCACTTTGAGTTTACGGTGATGCCCTTTGGATTAGCCGAATGCGCCCGGCGCATTCATGGATCTCATGCGCGGATATTCCAACCTTATTTAGATCGATTTATATTCAGTCTTAGTGGATGACATCTTGATACTCGATCGGAGAGTGGGAGCATGAGTATCCTTGAGGATCGTTTTACGGTTGTTGAGAGACCATCGGTTGTCACGCCAAGTTCGAGTAAGTGCGAGGTTGACTGCTGAGGTGATTGCAGGACATGTGGTGTCGACATCAAGAGTGTCCGGTGACCCTAGAGAAGGTCGGCGATGAGCTGAGTTAGGAGGGCGAAGTGGAGTCTTCGAGATACGTAGTTTTCTTGGATTGGCCCCAGGTGTGCGGAGATTCATTGAGGATTTCTCTAGGATAGCAGCACTTATGACTAGGTTGACCCGCAAGTTTGAGTGGGATGACCGATGCAAGGAGGCATTCCAAGAGTTGAAGAGGAGACTTACTGCAGCTCCCATCTTGATAGTCGGACGGGGGGATAGGGTACCCCGCCGGTATATTGTGATGCCTCGGCGGATTGGGATGTGTTTTGATGCGGTCAGGGAAGGTAGTAGCTTATGGTTCGTCGAATTTGAAGAATCATGAGCAAGTGCCCCACTCGACATGGAGTTGGCGGCCGTGGTCTTCGCCTTGAAGATTTGGCGCCACTACTTATATAATGAGAGTTCGATGTGTCTCGGACCATAAAATTACGAAGTATATTTTCCTGTGGCTGAGACCTCGACATGAGGCAACGCAGATGGATGGAGTTCTAGAGGATTATGACTTCATTTTACATTACCATCCTGGTAAGGAAAATGTGGTGAACGACCGCCGGTCGGAAGTCACGAGGAGCGTTGGCTAGTATGGCTTCTCGGAAAGTGGCGGATGCTCGAAGGCTATTAAGGACGGTTGGGCTTCTGATCTGTTTGGCTTGGACTTCGAATTGCCTTGGGAAGTTTAATTATTTTACCGTCTCTATTGAATTAGAGTGATTGAGTCCCGATTGGCGGGGCGTAGAGATAGTGTCGCCGGGGGTACGAGTCACGATCGATTACGGGTGGCGAGTGGACCGTTCGTAGATGGTAGTCGCCCCGATATAGAGGGGCGGAGTAGTGGTTTAGTTGGCCAGATTTGAGAGGAGATTCTCGGGGGAGTTTCACTGCTCTTGATTTGCCGTGCATCTAAGTGGCACGAAGATGTACGGGATCTTCGTCGTAATTGCTATTGGAGTGGGATGAAAGAGACACATAAGGGGACTTTGTTCGGCGATGTCTCAAATGTCGGTAGGTTAAGTGAGCACGAAGTCGGCGGGGCTACTTCAGCCATTAAGTGGTGAGTGGAAGTAGGAGCATGTCGCGATGGACTTTGTGACCCACTTGCCACCGGGCCTTGACGAAGCATGGCCAGCGATATGGGTGATAGTGGGCCAGGCTCACGATGTCGGCACATTTTCTAGCCGTGTGGATGACCTTCGCGGAGATTCTTAGGTTATACATTCGAGAGATAGTCGAGGCTACATGGAGTCTGGTATCCATAGTGTCGGATAGGGACCCGAGGTTTATGACGCACTTTTGGAAGAGTTTCAAAAAGGCTATGAACTGTTGACTATGAGTACAACGTTCCACCCTCACGGGCGAGATGGTCGATCCACAGGAGGACTATCTAGTATTAGGGGACATGCTACGAGCATGCGTCCTGGATCATAAGGGCAGTTGGGAGGAGCATTTGCCCTTAGTGGAGATTCGCCTACAACAACGGTTATAAAGGCGAGTATCTGAGATAACCGTATGAGGCCTTTGTATGGGAGGCCATGCAGTCAGTTATGATGTTGGACCGAGGTGGGAGAGGCTCCATCAGTCACGATCCGGTGAGACACCCAGCCGAGAAGGTGGGTTTGATACGACAGCGTCTTCTCACGACTCAGAGCCGACAGAAGAGCTATGCAGATGTACGACGTCGACCCTTAAAGTTCGAGGTTGGGGATCACGTCTTCTTGGTGATGCTAAGAGAGTGGTCGGGTTAAAGCGAAGCATGGGAAAGGCTATCTCAGGGATTCATTGGACCTTTCGAGATACTTTCAGAGGATAGGCACCGTAGGCGTACCGGTTGGATTCTGGCCCGGCATGACGGTGTCAGGTATTTTCATGTCTCCACGCTCAGGAAGTACACCTCGGATCCGACTCATGTGGTGGATTGAGGGACGGATAGGAGTTGACTACGGATGGGACCTTGAGGAGAGTTGAGTGTGCCTTTAGATAGCGTGATCGGGTTTGCGACCTGAGGCTAGTGAGGCTAGTGTTGGTGCTATGGGCGTCAATATGGAGTGGAGGAGTCAGCATGGGAGTGCGAGGACACGTCTGGGCCACCTATCCCTTCTTGTTTAGGGATGGAAGGAGTCGTGGATTTTAGTCGTTTAATATTTAAATGGCCAATTTACATGCATGGTAGAGTGCACGTTGCATATGCATGTGAGTGATTGTGATTGTCCAGAATTTCGGGACGAAATTCCTTTTAAGGAGGGGAGAATGTAAGACCCGAAATTCCAATTTATGGAAAAAGGGAAAAATCGTAATTTCGGTTAAAAATCCGAAATTTATTCTCTGGATCACGGATGATAAAACGGATTTCACAGTTGAGATAAATCTGTGAAATCCCAACTAACAAAATGGAAATTCGTTGAATTAGGGAGCGGGTCGGAATTTACCGTTCGAGCATCGCGTTTAGAGTCTTGAAGTAAGCGATTTCGATCTGACGAAGTCACATATATACGTACTCATGTGTCATAAGTGGCATGAGTAGATAAATAGTGAAATGGATAGAAGCGAGATGGTCTTAGAATGTCAAAGCGGTAAGAAGGACATAATGGTCTTTTTAGAATTAAATTAAATGAGGATAAGACAAAACACTCAATAGTGTTTGTCTTCTCCAAATGCAAAGAAGCAAAAAATGTGGGAGAGCAGATTATCAGATCCAGTGGCCTTCGTTTTGTTTTAGAGAGAGAACCTCAAGCTTCTCTACAGAATTTACTAAAGATCCGTATCGGGTGTCGGAATGACAAAGCGGTTTTGCGGCGAGGGCTTCCCGCGGGTGCCGATTTAGGGATTCGACAAACTCTGCTTGAGGTAGGGAGTTTTCTTCCTACTTGAGTTTTACACTTTGTTTAAGTGTATTTCACGATATTTGGAGTTGATTGAGGCGTGAGTGCCCGTTTGATCAGTCCCAAAAACTTGGGACCAAATCGCTAATTTTTTGAGCTCTCTCTATGCGATCCGTGGGAGTTAGAAGATGTTTGGGCATCCTTAGTGATGTTCACCATGCTATAAATGATGCTTTGATGTGTATGAGGCTGGAAGTAGCGTGGGGGTCGAGTTCACAAAGTGAGCAGAAGCGGAGTGTGATTTTAAGAATAATGTAGAGGAGTTTCACTATTCCGAGACTAGTATTCTAAAATAATTTTGTGAAATAATGTGTTTAGTTGAGTAATTCAAGTCGAATTGCTGCGTGTTTGATCATTAGCCCATTGAGCTAATTTTGATGTATGGAAATGTGAAATTACATAACATGATTGTGTGATTTGAATTATGTGAATATATCACGTGTTTATACATATGATATAGGCTTGTAATAGAATTGGCGTCGTCATTCGTATCTGCTGGGAGCACCCTAGGATGATAGGAGTGAGTGCATGAGGCGAGTCTAGAGAAAATGGTTTCGGAGGGTTGTCTAAAACTAAAAATGATCGGAGGGTAGTCCATACTAAAGAAAAATATCAATCGTTGGAAACAGCCCAATTGATATACATCGGAGGGTAGTCCATAAATAATATCAATCGTCGGAGACGGCCCAATTGATATATATACATCGGAGGGTTGTCCTCAAAATAAACATAATTATTCTCATACGAGGCTTAGGTGAGTGTGAGGGAGTCGATGAGGACTCGGGGTATGAAATGATCAGTTAGACATTCAAGTAGGATCATGCATTTGCTTGAATGTGTGTTTATTTTGGAGCATTGCATTGCACTTAGGTGGAGAGTAGCCCACTTAGGGTGATTCCACTACTGAGCATTAGCTCACCCTGTCGAGGGATATTATTTTACAGGTGCAGGGAGAGTGCGAGGGGACGGCTCGTCTGAGGCGAGTTTAGAAAGCTGGGATTGTGGCTTTGAGGTATGATGTATTACATGTATTAGAGATTGTTTTAATTTTAATATATGTTGTATAAGAGTAAAATTTGAACTCTTGAACTATGGTTGGATAGTTGGATATATACATTGTTATGAGTATTGGTTTATGAGCCCAATTGGCCGTTTTAATCATAGATTGTTATATTGGAATTTGTTTTAGACGGGTTTTATCACGAGGTTTTGTAATTTGGGCCAGAGCTCCACATACAAAGGAGACTGCCGATTTTACGTGAAAAATGTCGGGTCGCCCGACATTCCACAGTGTCATGAGTTGTGGGTAGTCACGGACCCCAGGATCGAAGAGTGTCACATCTACATCTCCGTCCATACAAAGCCTCATATGATGCCATGCCAATGCTTGATTGATAACTGTTGTTATAGGCAAATTCTATCAATGAAATATACCTATCTCAACTTCCAGTGGCCATCACTCATCCAAATTGAGTGATTCAAATTTCTGGGTAAACTAGACTAGGAGAGGAGCAAATATTTTCACGATAATAGTATATCCAAATTTAGACTCCATTGGACCTAGAAAATTCGTCAAAGTGATGCTCTGTTTTTAGGTCAATTCTAATACAATTTTGGGTTCTGGAACAGTTTTGGTATTTAAGTTGAGTTTCACTCATCCGAATTGAGTGATTCAAATTTCTGGGTAAACTAGAATTCTATGAGAACAAATATTCTTGAAATCAGTATATCCAAATTTGGATCTCATTTGACCTAGAAAATTTGTCAAAGTAAAGGAACAATTTGGTCTGTCATCTCAAAGCAGTCGATGGTTAGATAATTCTGGTTGTTAAATCATAACTTGAGTTTATTGAGGTCCAAATAGGGTGATTCGAATTTCTGTACAAACTAGACATCAGGAGAATAGCTTTCATGAAGAAAAGTAGGGTCAATTGTAGTCAAAAATGGACTTAGGGCTGCTAGATGTTGGTAGGTGGTTATATAAACTAAAATTATATAAAGGTTATATAGATGTATTGTTATATTAAATAATGCATCATAGTAATATGATTATGATAACATGTATTATGAAAATTAAAGATAATACATATATAATTGTGTTATATGAAAAAATCTGATTAAATGTTTTATAAGAGATTATTTGAAATGAATATCTCATCAAACATACATGATATCGGTAGGTATTCATGTATATGAGATATCTTTTCCTAATACTTGAAAATTGTTAAGAAAACATATTAAAAATGATTGCACCTTAAGGCCCAAGGGTAGTTGGATAGATAAGGCATGCCTATAGGGATATAATTCTTTGCTTGACATACAGTTATAGATATCGAGGCCCCGTTTTGGTTGATGACATAGATCTCGTTTGGATCATTATAGCGGCCCCGTTTGGGTCATACAAAGATCATTGTCTCGTACAGTAATAGTACCTTCAGGTACCTCACAGGATAGAGATCAGCATCTCGTCACGGTGATAGTACCTTGGGTACATATAGTTATTTCACATATCCACTTCTAAGGTTTATGCGGGCATGAAACATAAGATAAATGACAAGAATATAAATGACATGACATGATATGAGAAATAGCATTTGCTTTGTGATGATCGTAAGAGTGATAGAATCTGAGAACAAAAGCGTAAATGAAAGATGATATGGAATGAAACATGATAAGACGAATAAGTATGATATGTAAAACATATTATAAATGATATGTTCAAAACATGAATAAGCATGTGTATATGTAAATGAATGTTAAAGTTATATGCAGCTGTCTAAAGTGTGATGACTTTGATTAGAGGTCATCTATATGTATTTATTCGATAAAGTAAAAAAACATACGGGTTTTCATCAGGTGTAGAGTACGAAGCGAGGCAAGAGGACAGGATAATTCGCATTAGTCTCAAGGTCAACACATCATTAGGTGCTCACTTGAAGACTTTTTGGTCTATTTTGTATATGTAATATCCTTTTTGTTGTTTGTAAACAAATGAAGCAATGTAAATATTGTAAATGTTGAACACTTCCATGTATGGAGCTTGTATATATTTACATGTCCATTTGCTTTCTGAGGATATAGTACAAATTATGTGTTTAACATTATATGAATGAACAAGCTTAAAGGTTATAAGTTAAAAAAAAAAATATGATGACACCCTCGCTTGACCTTAGGGTCTTGCTGGGTTGGGGGCGTCCTGAAACAAAATTGAACAATTAGAAATACATGAATATACACAGATATATATTGTCAAAATGATATTAAAATAGTGTTAAATAAATGGTCACAAGCAATGACGTTATACTTTATGACACAATGAACAAATTGGGATAATAATGCTAAGACTCAAATAATGATAGGGATATTAACAGGAAGTGTTAGAAAAGGGTGGGAAGGATTATCAGCCCATAGTTTTAATATAATTACAAATAACACTATTGTAACCTTTGAAAGTAGTATATTTGAAGGAGTAGATACCTTTATTAGATATATAGTAAATGAATTCCTAGGAGAATTATGGATAACAGACAGTATATAACAAAGAAGAAAAGATATAAGAGAAGTTAGAAATAAATTAGCCTGATTAAATTTATGAATGAAAGACATATATGATATATAAGATTTAGAAAATTGTATTATGATGCACTTGATAGTAATATGAATATGACAATCTTGGAAAGTATACCATGAGAAGTTACTGAGAAAATTGAGTAATTATTTCCAAAAGAATAATGAAAAATAAGAATGAAGATCTTTTGTACTACAGGAACGGAATAAATTTTTAAAGAAAATTATAAAAGGTGCAAGAAATGGAGAAAAAGATATTTTGTAATAAGCTAAGATAACATCCCATGAAAATGGGGATGTAGGAGTATAAGAAAAGTAAATTTGGAAAACAATTAGGAAAGTCAAAGGGATTTGTTTACAAAATATAAAAAATTTAGAAAATGAAAAACCATTTAAAAAATATTAGATAAAAAATATTCAATTATAAAAGAAATGTTATACAAAATATATCAAAAGGCAAGCAAATGCAAATGTGTTAAATGTGGAGAAATTAGGATATTACAGTAATGAATGTCAAAAGAAAAAACATTTATTATATGGGCGAAAATAAGAAGATGATTTAGAAAGTATATTAAGTTTGATAGTGAAATGAGTAGTATTTATAGTAGAGAATGATAATAGTTCTCGAAGAGTGATACAGAATGAGTAAAGAGATAATTGAGGAATATGATATTTATGAATTTTAAGTTATTAGTGTTAAAGAAGATCAAGAAGGATATAGATTGAAAAACACTTTTGATAATAGAAAATTAAAGAAAATCCAGAATCTAAATTTTGATTTGAAAGCCTCAGGAGAAGGATTACTAAGATACCTAAATAAAATATATATGCATAGAAAATATACAATCCATGAATACTAAAAGATGAAAAAAGTATAACGATTAACAAAGTTAAAAGAAACATAAAGCTTAATTTATTGACAAAAGAAACTATAAATGAAACATTAAGTAAAATAAAAAATGAAAAAGAAAAAATAAAATATGTATATTTAGCAGGAGTACAGATAATAATAAAATCATTATTCCCTGAAAATCTAAATACACCAATAATTCTAAGTTTACATGATAAAAGACTGATACAAACACATGTATCCAATGAAATTTAGCATATACGAAATTAATGTTCACATGTTACCCAAAATATAACATTGATTTGGGATAAAGATTTTGATAATAGTATAAGCTTATATTTCAAATTTTAAAGAATGATTTTATGAAAGAAGTAATGTAATGAGAATGTATTATAATTACTTTAGCACACACTATCAAACTCAACTATGAAGGATTTACCAAGGTAAGCCATTTATAGAAATTAGTGATAAATGTAGAGAAATTGCTAAAATAATAGAACCTCAAAAGTTGGATAGGATAGAAATACCAACAAATTACATTTTAAGTCTTGAAGATGACATTTCTGAAGAAGATTATACACAATGAATTGATTTACCCATATTTAGAGGAAACTCCTTAATAGGAAATAATATCAGAAATAATACAAGGAGAAGTAATTTCCAAAGAATAAGAGAATATATACATTCACCTTTCTTGATAATGGGAAATTATTACAATAGAAAAAGAGAAGTTGAAGAAACGGGAATTTTAATGAATCGGGTGCTAGTTACTGTAGTGCTCTGAGTTGACCAATACGAAATGATAGGAAATATAACAAATATATGTTTTTTAAAAATTATGATGACCAAACATTATAATGTAATTTAAATATAAATACTTTCATTAAGATTACAGGGAATAACCTTTTTGTAGATTGTTACAAAGATAATAGAATGCAAGGAAATGGACACTATGACATTCTCTTGAAATAGTTTCCCTAGATATATTAGATATAAGATTACAAAAGAATGAATAGAAATATATTGTGAGACATATGTATTTTCCTAGAAAGACAAAATGAAAGACATTCATTTCTATGATCATTTATAATGGTAAATATTCCAAAAACTAAGTTATATACATGTGAATTAGTAGATACGAGTTAGAAATAACAATATTTAAAGTTTTTATTAAAAGAATGGAAAGATACTGAAATTTCTATAAAATGTGTAACTGGAAATAAAGAAAAGATTACAAAACAAAAAAGAAAATGTGGAAATAATGATCCAGAATAAAATAATAAAAATAGGAAAAATTTATCAATATGACAACATAGAATGTGATATTATATTAGAAAATGACTTTTTACAACAATTCTCAATATATCAACAAACAATTTATACTATAATATTTAAAACACCTTGTAATCACTGGATAAAAGTACTTAGAATATTAAAACATTTTAGGATAAATTATGATAAAAAAAGCCAGAAAATGGAGAATAGAGAAAATAAATACATCTATTACATATAAAGTAGCAGTCTAGGACACATGTGAAAATTGGAAGAAAAGTTTTAAATATTATTGTGATATTGGGAAAGATAAAAATCACATGGGAGGTAGAAATAGTGAATACTGATAAAATTATTGAGTAAGACCAATGATATATTAAAAAGATATAGAAGATTTTAAATTACACAAATTAATGAATTAATGCAAATGAAGCTAATAAAGAAAGTAAAAGCCCACATAGTAGCTCTTGCTTTCATAGTAAGAAAACATGATGAAATAAAAAGGAAAATCAAGAATGGTGATAAATTGCCAGAAGTGAATGAGAATCTTTGTAAACTAGAAAAATTCAATTTTTATGAAAAACTAGTGCATGGTAATTCGATTGAAAACCGTAAATTCTCTAGATCCTTGGATGAAGAAAGCGGACTGCACGTTAAAATTGATCTGAAATCTAGTGAACGAGAAAAGTTTCGTCGAATTAAGAATGAGAAATGAATGTTCGTTTTGGGTGATAAGCGATCAATGACTTCATGGACGAGTTTTTTTACGAAAATCTCAAAAGTCAAAAATGACTTGGGTTAGTTAATTAAATAAAATTAGTGAAAATAAATTTTCGGGATAAACGGACTAGAATAAAAGCATTATAGACTATCGAATATAAAATAATAATAATAATAATAATAACATGTAAAAAAGATCAAAACAAGAAGTCGAGCAGGAGGATTTGATTTTCACGGGAGAGAGGCGTACTGAGAGAAAAAATATTTTAATTTTATTCTCTTTGCTTCTTTCTGAATTCCCCGAAAATCGAGATCACTTGAGGTTTTAAATTAGAATTTGAAAGCAAGATTAGTCTACAGCGACCCGAAGTACATGTGAAGACACCAAAATCTTGGAGTTTTGTCAAACTCCGGGTAGGAATTTTTTCTAATTGTGGCACAAAGGCTATTTAATGGTTTGGAATTGGCTTAGTGGCCGTAAAGGCCGTAAATTTCAATCCTCAAATTTTGACTGGGTGTAGGAATTTTTAGGAATTTTAAAGACTAGTTTTGGGCTTGATCAGGAAACAGATTGCAGGCCCCATTTTGGACCCACTTAATTTGAATTTTTGGCCCATTTTTAGGCCAGTCATGACCAAATTTTCGGGACTAATTTGAGACGATCCGACGTATTGAGTTTTGTTTGGCTTAGGGACCTAATGTCTTCGGGTTTTGTGGTGTGTTTTGGTATGTGATATTCGGTGATGAGCAGTGAAGTAATGAAGGTGCCACTGTTTTATATGGTCAGAGATTTGGAGCCATTTGTGTGTTATTACTAGAAAATGAATTACGTGAATAGTAACATGAATAGTGACGAAATTATTTTTTGTATGAAAATGTGTATGGTTGAGTGATTCAAAATGAATTGCTCCGGGATTTGATGATGCCCGTGGAGGCTAATTTTGGTGTAATTAATAATTGAATTTACATAATATGTTTATGTGAATTAATTATATTAATATATATGCATGTGAATATATTAGCATGAATGTGTTGGAATTAACATCGTGCATTCCATATGCCTTGGGGTAACCTAGAATTAGGTGTGGCATAGTTGAGATCGACACTATGTTAGGTGTTTGATGGTGTGTCGTGAGTACATGGTTTGGATCAACTTGCAGTAGGGTGTTTATTAGTGGGCTTGATTAATAAGACAACGTCAAATAGGTCGAGGTTAAAAGAAATGAAATGGCTCATTGCATTTCATATGCAGGGCACCTAGAGCAAATAAGTGAGAGTGCATGAGGTGGTTTTCTTGAGAGAATTGTTCGGAGGGTTGACTGACAATATTATTTATCGGAGTGTGTCCTCCTGACATCGGAGGGTTGTCCATATAATATCAATCGCCGAGTCGCCCAATTGATATACATCAGTTATACAAAATAGATTATCGAGATCTGTCCTGTATTTATATCGGAGGGTTGTCCACGGTTAAAAACAAATACCTTTGTTTGAAATGGTTTCATTCATGGAATGCATGTTTGAAGTCGGTGAGAACTTCGGCGTATGGGTGTAAGAGAACCGCGATATCATAGTTACGTATGGGTGTAGGAGCACGAGGTATCACCAGAAAGTTATGTGCTACGAAATGGCGCGGTCGTGTTTATCCACGTAGACTTTGGGTTGTGTGATAAGTCGGGATTGACTTGGGATTTGTTGCCCATTGACACTTGCATTAGGTAATGGGACATTGAGGCTCGATACTTAGGTCGTGTATGCGATTAGCCAGTTGTATCACGAGTTAGGCGTGTCATGTGAGATGAGTCGGTGAGTGACTCGAGATATATTACTCAATGACATATTGAGTGATGGGCGACGAGGCTTCGATGTAGGGCATGGTGGTCGAGTCCTAAATTCGTGGCATGTAAACATTCGGGTAGACATGTGTATATTTGCACTTGGATGTGTGTTTGATTATGCGACCATTGCATGTGTGCACTTAGGTGGGGGTAGCACTTGTAGGAGATTTATCACTCTTTGGGCTTTGCTCACCCGTCGTGGGACCCCCCTTTCGGGTACAGGACGTTCGAGGAGACGGCTCATCTTAGAGCTGATTTAGAAGCGGGTTGTGGCTGATGGTTATTATGTATGACATGTATTAGAATTGTAATTTAATGTATATGTTTGTATGGAAGTAGTGTGTTAACTCTTGAACCATATGAGATATACATTTGGTTGGAATATTTATTTTGTGAGTATTGATCTGGGGGCTCCAAGTGGCCATTATTTATTGAAGTTTTGGACCTATGTGGTTGTTGTGTATGGTTGGGACAGGTTATGTACTTTGGGTAGAGCTCCCAGTACAAGGGAGACTCTACTCGATTTTCGTGAGTAGTGTCGGGTTCTGAGCATCGCATGAGTATTAAGCGAGGTTGTGAGTTGTCCATGGACACCCCGGTTGGGGGCGCCACTGACTTGGTATCGAGGGCATGGGTATACGACTACCTGGGAGGCTTAGGGGACATGGGCTTAGGCCATGGCTATTGCGGTGAAATTGATACTAGCGTCATAGCTTGGTATCGGAGTTTAGGTACACGAATACCTAGGAGTTCATGGGACAGGTTTAGACCACTGCATGCATGGTGTGTTTCATGTTGTGTTCGGATATGTGTTCCATGTTTGTGATTGCTTGATTGTGTGTTACACATTGCGTGGAAAACTTATACACGGTATGATGTATATGGGAAATGTGATTGAGTGGTTATTGCGCGGGAAAATTATATGCATGAGAAACGGAATGTATATGGTAAAGTGGAATGTTAAGGTTAGGAACTATAACCTTAGGGTTAGGAAAATGAAATGAACACGAAAGTGTTGAATTTTATTGAAATAAATAAAGGAGTGGTTGGCAAGTAGCACCACTTAGAAGTGATGAACAAGTCGAGTTCATGGTTGTTAAGTCTATTGGCAATTGGCATGTGCATTACTAGTTTAAATGAAATGAGATTAAATAAAGTTTGTTGCCAATTGACATGTAGTTGGCAAGTCGTAGAGGGCTATAGAATTCGTCCACGAGTGCTAATGACACAGCGATGTTATTGTAGGCCTTTCTTTGTTGTTGAGATTCTGTTCTTTGCCATTGCATAAACTAGTGCGGTAGTAGTCGGGGAGGTCAGTAACCTCCGGAGATTTAAGTCATCATCCTCAGAAGCGTTTACAAGGGGGGATCGATAATCAATACCATTGGTTTCCGGCAGATTGAGAATGTATTGGAGGCTATGGATATTACCTTGATCATTGGTCGGCAGCTACGTTGACTAGAGGGTGAGTCAGTGTGGTGGGGCCCGGGTTAAGACCTCTGGGGATTTAGAGGCAATGACTTAGGCGATTCTATGGGCTCTTTATGAGCAAGTATTTTCCGACCATTTAGCTAGACATGCCAAGGCGAGAGTTCTAAATTTGAGCGGGAGCGATGATAGTGATGGAGTACATGGCGGATTCAGGTTGGCACATTTTGGTGATGGCTATGTGTGGCCACGGTCTTAGGAGTCGGGAGATTTGAGAATGGTAAGGATTTTCCGGTCGGGGGCAAAGATTGTGGGCCTCACAAGCTTACAAGACATGGACTCTATGGTCGAGGTGACTCACGTATAGAGAGAGATGGATGACACACAAGGCATTCGAGATGCGAGTGCCGATGGGAAGAGAAAGGAGGATCGGCCTTCTTGAGTTTGAAACCCAGAGGTTAAGACCTGCAGGAAAAATCATTGTATGGAAGATTCTCCTCTAGGATCTAGGGTGAGAGTTGGTCGGATATGAAAAGGTAGACATATCGGGTTTTGATGTCATTCTTGACATGGATAAAGTTAATGACCATCGAGGTTGTCGGTGATTGTGACTGAGGGCGGGTTATCATACCCAGCACGGTCTTGGAGTTATGAAAGGTAGCATATGCATGTGAGTGATGCGTATGTGTGCGTGAATTTCGAGAGATGAGGAATTACATTTAAGGAAGAATGTAAAACCCGAGAAAAATTCAATTTTTTTGAAAAAGGGTAAAACGGTAATTTCGGTTGAAAACCGTAAATTCTTTAGATCTCGGATGAAGAAAAGGACTGCGCCGTTAAATTCGTCTTGCGAAATCCTAGTGACGAGAAAAAATTAAGTCGAATTAAAGACCACGGAATATTTACTATTTTAAGTTGTCATAGTTAATGACCCGGGGATGAGATTTTGAAAATCTCAAAGTCAAAATGACTTGAGTTGGATTCATTTAAAATAAAGTGAACTGAAAAGAAATAAATTTTTTCGGGATAAAAATGGACCCAAATAAAGCAATATGAACTATGAATATCAAATAATAATATAATTGTTGTAAACCAAATGATCCCAATGTGTGAGAAAGTTGAAGTTAGTGAGAGGCAGAAAGTCGACACATGAGAGTGAGAGCGAAGATGAGAGGGTGCTTATTTCCTGATTATACATTTCAACAAAGTGAGACCCTTTTATGGAAGCTACTCAAATGATAAGATACATGAACCTTATTAATGAGATTCATTGATGAATCTGAGTTCATTGTTGTGACATGAATCCTACGAGTTCATTGTTGTGACATGAATCTATAGGATTCATTAATAAAACCTATATTAAGTTCATAACTATTTTCCATGTATGTGGTCATTCACACATTTACTCTTACTCCTTGAATGACCATTATGAAGAATATGCCTCATTAAAACCTTACTAGGTAAAAACCTGGAGTGGAAAACCCTAGTGAAGGAAAAGTACATAATTCTTATCCGTTATTTGGGGAAATACATTGCCAAGAAAAGAAAGAAAAGAAATCAATGAGAGAAGAAGATTATCGCCAAAGAGTGTATAATGCTTGCTCCCCCTTTTGTCTACATCTCTTATCCCTTAAGACCGTTGAGCCGTCGTAGTCCAATTTTGGATACTAGTACTTCGAATCTCTTTGTAGGTAGTGCCTTTGATATATCCGGCCTTCAATTATGCTATGCATGCTGTATTTTCTTCATACAAAATTGTTGGTACTTCTCTTTGATATGCCAACCCACATGTTTTATGGATATGATTGATTGTGACCTAAGCCAAAACCTGCGTTCGGCTTTGCTTCATGGTGTAGGATTTTACGCATGGTTTGATGATGTGGTCGTAATTGTTTGCTGTGAGCATGGAAATATAGCGGTGCCACCATATAGGAAGACATAACCGTTTGTGATCGTCCATTATGGTCCGGACAAAACCCCTCTGCATAACACCAATCGGACTTGGGCCGAGAAGAAAATAATATAAACCCATATCCATTGTATGCCCTCTAAGATATTGAAATATCTGTTTAACCTGTCAATGTCTTCTTGTAGGAAGAACTATATCTTGCTAATAGATTCTGTGAATGATATATCGAGTCGAGAGTGTGACTAGCAAGATACATTAGTGCACTATGGCACTCGAGATATAGTATAGGACCAAGCGGTTCTTCATCATTTCCCTTAGATTAGAAAAGGATCCTTAATAGTTTTCAAGTGATCTCTACAATCATGAATTACTTAATGGGTATTGCCTTATCCATATAAAATCTTTTAAGGATCTTTGATATATAAGTAGATTGGTGCATAAAAAATTCCATCCTTGAGATATTCGATCACAATCCAAGACAAAATCTTGTTCTCTCAAGGTCTTTCATTTCAAATTCCAATTTTAGGCAATTTTCAGCCTTTTGAAGCTCTTCAGGAGTTACGATGATGTTTGAATCATCAACATATACTGCAATTATCACAAATTGTGACTGATATCTTTTAATAAAAACCCACGGACAAATAGGGTCATTATTATAACCTTGTTTCAACAAGTATTCAGTTAAGCGATTATACCACATACGTCCTGCTTGTTTTAAGCCATAGA